>JAVJIX010000014.1:2330000-2998333 GCA_036785185.1 Paratrypauchen microcephalus
TTGTTAACACAATTGTTCACTGTGCACTAAAAACTGTTATAATATTTATTTAAACCAAAGAGTTAAATGGGACATTGTAACTTCAAACACTGTTTTCTCAAAATGTATTTTTCTCACATAGGGACATCCCTTAAAGTACCGACATACACTAAACTTTCCAATCTGTTATTTGGAGAAACGCAAGGATTTTTCTTTTTTCTTTTTTTTTCCCCAAGTCTAATCCCAAGACTGATTTATTGACGTTTTAGCTTTGGATAGCTCATTTAGCAAATACTAAATAAAATATACAAAATCCCCTCTGAAATGGTTTTGATGTTGAAAATGTCAACAAAAAGAATAAGAAAAAGAAAGAGCAAGAAATTTAATTATGGCTGTTTCCATGTTTCTGTTTTAAATTCTCAAATATCGTCAAATATGTTAAATAAAAGATATTACACATTTTTCATCATGTAATATTTTCACATAAAGATAAGTAGTTTTTCTTACATTTAAAGGTGCATTGTGTTACTTTTCTGGTGGATGCTCCATTACCTGCTTGCCATTGCTCTGCCTGGAATGTTCCACAGTGTGACATTAAACAGCTCTACCTTACACTTATTCAATTACAGGTGATTTTACAGCTCAAAAATCCCTAGAAAAGCAGGTATTCTGACTGTGAGCAGGGTCGCCTCTCCACAGATCTGACTTGTAACTTGGTCTGGTTTGGTCTCCATGAAAATAGAAAGGTTTAATGCCATACTTTGAAACATTCCAGACAAAGCAATAACATCATGGTGAAAAGCGTTTGACGGACCCTCCACCAGAAAAGTTACACAGTGCACCTTTAAGTAAGCAAACTAGTAAGTTTCAAATCAAGATCTTTATATTTACGATTTTTTCCTATTCACCTGCTGCTTTTTACGGAGCCTTGGAAGTGTCATAGGTGAATAAATAATAACAAAATGACTTATAAGGCGTGCGCACAAGTTATAACCCGTGCGCATGCCTTATAAGTCATTCCCATGCTTTATAACTCGTGCGCACGCCTTATAAGTCATTCCCACGCTTAATAACTCGTGTGCACGCCTTTTAAGTCATTCCCACGCTTTATAACTCGTGCGCACGCCTTATAAGTCATTCCCACGCTTAATAACTCGTGTGCACGCCTTATAAGTCATTCCCATGCTTTATAACTCGTGCGCACGCCTTATAAGTCATTCCCACGCTTAATAACTCGTGTGCACGCCTTATAAGTCATTCCCATGCTTTATAACTCGTGCGCATGCCTTATAAGTCAATTCCCACGCTTAATAACTCGTGCGCACGCCTTTTAAGTCATTCCCACGCTTTATAACTCGTGCGCACGCCTTATAAGTTGTTTCCACAGTTTAGCGCACGCTATAACGCAAAGCGCGCGCACAGGTTATAACTCGTGCGCACGCCTTATAAGTCGTTCCCACGCTTTATAACTCGTGCGCACGTCTTATAAGCTGTTCCCACCCTGTTATTATTTATTCACCTATGACACTTCCAAGGCTCTGTAGATTTTTACCTTGTAATTGCATAAAAACAATAATTGTAGTTATTTATCAACTGGAGTATATTAATTATAATTACATCTATGTTAAGTCGTTGTGTCTAAGACTAACTTTATTGATCAACAAGGGAATTAGATGATACCAATATTTTAAAATAGCCTGTATTTTCCATTTTACCCACATTTGTCATTGAAGCATGTTGTGGCCTACACAAAACACATCATCAATCAGCTGCTTTTTTCTTCTAAACCGCAGCTCGACGGGGAGAAAAATACTACTTTGTACTGAGCCTGGCCTTTCAGTATTTCTGTTTGTGGCGCTGTTTGCTTGTACGCATTCATCAAAACAGGAAAAAAAAACTGCCGTGTGTTTCTATGGGGGCCTGTGTGTCAAAGCCCCCCTGACTCGTGTGTGTTTTCATAGCTGCGTGGTCAGGAAGAAAGCTGTCAGACAAGATGGCCGACGTCATGCTCATTATCGGCGCGGGCTCGGAGTTTGGCAGGTCCCAGCTACTCCAAAAACAGAGGAGTCATTCAGGAAAACTGCACCTGTTTGAAACGCCTTAACAAGCAAATTACACAAGGACACACAATGCACGCTTAGAGAAGGAAAAAATATATAAAACTTTTGGTCAGGATACTTACTGATACACAGAGGGGGATGAAATACTCAATTTTGTTACAAAAGTAAAAGTACAGCTACAGAGGCAAAACGTTACTGAAGTAAAATGATCAAGTATCAAGTAAAAGTATTAAATGAAAAAATCAACTTAACCCTAGAACACTTTTGCTATAAAAAGTAACACCATCACTTTTTCCCGGGTAATTTTGACCTGATATAATATATCCAACAAAAAGTACTTGTCATGAAAAATAGATCAAAATCAACACATGATAAATTAGAGTGGTTTTATTTTATTTTCAACTGTGATATGTGTAATAAAATGGGGGAAAAAACAGGAATACCCTAAAAACATGCTCCAAAATTACTGAAAAATTAGGAATTTGAGAACAAAAAAGAAATAATAATAATAATAATAATAATAATAATAATAATAATAATAATAATAATAATAATAATAATAATAATAATAATAATAATAATAATAATAATAATAATACTGGAAACTTGGTGTTTGATCCACCCATTCCTGGGACATGTGAGACTTCCTGGTGAAGCACAGACTCCTTGACACACGAACAGTTGCAGGAGAGAGGAACAAAAAATAGTATTTTTTCAGTGGGTAAAAATGACCAGTTGACTAAAATATTGTTTTCACCATAAGAATTCCCTTTGAAATCACCACTTTGTAATATTTATTCATAACCACTGCACTAAATAAGGATACACACACATTCCAGGACCACTCTTACTTACCTATTCCTTACATTAAATTCATTACATTCTTACATTCCTCTTTCACTATCGCCGAGTGAAAATCACCTGAAAGCCTGTAGGAAAAAGTGGGGTTTGGGGTAGGGAAACACCTCCACCTTCAAAGATGTCAAAAACAATGGTGAAGCTCCCCAGGGACCCATGACTAAAAAGCAACATATTGAAAATCATGTAAATACTTTTGCTCGGGTGAAAATCACCCGGCGATAGTGCTCTAGGGTTAAGTAAAAGTATTAAGCACCTGTTTTACTTCAAGAGTAAAAAGTATTTTGCAGAGAGTTTAAAAACAATTAAAGAATTAAATTAAGTGATTTTGAAAAATTATTTACCAAATAAATTTTAAGTGATTCAGTTGATTTCTTAATTTTTGTAGCTGCTTTTGTGTGTTTGGTTTGTTCGAAGTTAAAATAAATGCGATTAAAAAAATAATAATAAAGTTTTCAGCAGGTCTCAAACCAAAACAGAAGTACTTTTTACTGCGTTTAATGTAGTGGAGTAGAAAGTACAGATACATGCTCTCAAACATAGTGAAGAAAAAGTAAAAAGTATCCACTGTAAAATGTAAAGTACAGATACCTAAAAATTGTACTTAAGTATCTTAGTTTTATGCTGATACGAGAAGAAGTGAAATAGAAAAGGAGGAAGTCGGAGAGAGGATTTGGAAGACTATAACGGCTAAATAAGAAAACGGTGTAGCCTGTACCTCGATTGAGAACTTGTGATAGCAATTAAAATATGTAAATTTTAGTAAAGACAATCTGATAGGCTTGTGGTTAGCTGCACTTACTGCTGATTGATCATGAATATACATGAAGTAGTGGGGCAGTATTTGATAAGGAAGCAGGGCTGTGTACAAAGACAGCAGCTGATACAGAGGTATTCATTACTAGTTATACATTATAAAGTGGTAAAGTACTGTACTTAAAGGTGCATTGTGTAACTTTTCTGGGGGAGAGTCTGTCAAATGCTTTTCTCCATGGAGATTTTATTCACAGTTTCACAGTATGGCATTAAACCTTTCTATCTTCATGGAGACCAAACTAGACCAAGTTGCAAGCCAGATCTTTGGAGAGGCAACCACTCACAGTCAGAATGTATGTTTTTCTAAGTATTTTTGAGCAATAAAACCACCTGTAATGTAATTGAATAAATGTAAGGTAGAGTTGTTTAATGTCGTAGGTGTCATGGTTCATGGTATTTTTGGCTGTTATTGCATATTGTGTGTATTTTATTCCTTTGTGTCCTCAGTGTTTTATTTTGACATTTCTGGTCAGCTTGTTACTTTTAGTTTTACTTCCTGTCTGTTGATTGTTTTCCCCGCCCTGATGTGCTACACCTGTGTGTGTCTGTCTGCATTTATACCCCATGTTCTCCTCTGCCCTTTGTTGGTCCATCGTCAATGTCTCGTCACGTTTTGTCATTAGTAGTCATGTCTTGCCTCTTTGGATTTTTGGATTTTGGTCAGTTCTTTGTTTATTATTAAAGTACTTAAACAGTAGTCCTGCATTTTGGGTCATCCCTCCTGTTTCCTCGTGACAGAATGGACCAACCAGATCAGACCCAAGCAGACTACTCTCCTTTTTTATTTTATTTTTTTTGTTAATGTGTGGGAAGTGGATTGTCTCCTGCAGCTGCTCTGCAGCAGGCCCGGGACAATGCCTGCAATGAGTCTGCTACCTCCAGAAGAGTCACAAGGAGGAGACATGGGGCTTGCAGATGGTAGCCCAGCCCTGCTTGTTAAGCCCTCCTTCCTCCACTTCAGCTCCCACCTCCTTCTCAAGAGTCACTGGTGCCCAATGCCATTACAGACTGCCCACCATCCCTGAATTCTATTTTGCTGGAGCTTTTTTTTGGAGATTCCTGACCTCGACTTGCCTGCTTCTGTTCCTGAGCCACCGCTGGACACATCTCTCCGTCCGGGGTGGTCGTTCTCCTGAGCCCCTGCAGCAGCTTCGCTGGACAAAGTTCTCCGTCCAGGGAGCTTACCTGCTTCTGTTCCTGAGCCACCGCTGGACACATCTCTCCGTCCAGGGTGGTCGTTCTCCTGAGCCCCTGCAGCAGCTTCGCTGGACAAAGTTCTCCGTCCAGGGAGCTTACCTGCTTCTGTTCCTGAGCCACCGCTGGACACATCTCTCCGTCCGGGGTGGTCGTTCTCCTGAGCCCCTGCAGCAGCTTCGCTGGACAAAGTTCACCGTCCAGGGAGCTTACCTGCTTCTGTTCCTGAGCCACCGCTGGACACATCTCTCCGTCTGGGGTGGTCATTCTCCCGAGCCCCTGCAGCAGCTTCGCTGGACAAAGTTCTCCGTCCAGGGAGCTTACCTGCTTCTGTTCCTGAGCCACCGCTGGACACATCTCCGTCTGGGGTGGTTCTCCCAAGCCCCTGCGGTAGCTTCGCTGGACATCGCTCTCCGTCCAGGGAGCTTGCCACCAGATCTCAGCCCTGCCCCTCATCCAAGTTAAGCTCCAGACATCCCACCTAACTTCACTGCCATCTCCATTGTGAACTGCCCTTGTCTTCATGACCCCAGACCATTCTGACTGTTTTCAGATCTCTTGTCCCTCCTCCAGGCCCCCTCCGCCCTCCCGAGTTCATTGTGGCTCTTGGGGACGTCTGGGAGCCGTCCCTTGAGAGGGGGGTACTGTCATGGTTCATGGTATTTTTGGCTGTTATTGCATATTGTGTGTATTTTATTCCTTTGTGTCCTCAGTGTTTTATTTTGACATTTCTGGTCAGCTTGTTACTTTTAGTTTTACTTCCTGTCTGTTGATTGTTTTCCCCGCCCTGATGTGCTACACCTGTGTGTGTCTGTCTGCATTTATACCCCATGTTCTCCTCTGCCCTTTGTTGGTCCATCGTCAATGTCTCGTCACGTTTTGTCATTAGTAGTCATGTCTTGCCTCTTTGGATTTTTGGATTTTGGTCAGTTCTTTGTTTATTATTAAAGTACTTAAACAGTAGTCCTGCATTTTGGGTCATCCCTCCTGTTTCCTCGTGACAGTAGGCAGAGCAGAGACATATTGAACAAGCAGCTGTTTATGTTATAATGTTTATGCCACACATGTTTAACACATAATCCCTGCATATTTAGACTACGTTTATATGATGATGGTCTGAACAGAAGACGCAAAAGTGGTGTTGCGTCTTTACTTTTTATTCCGCGTTCAGATGAGCGTTTTCGGGAGGAAATCTGCGTGCATACAGTGCCTCAAAAGTGTGTGGAATTGGATTGGGTATGCATGCCAGGCGGCTAGGTGGTGCTGTGATACATTATCACTATGTCCACGCACATGCGTAGAATCTTCCTTCTTCTCATCTGCACCGCGAAAAACAAAACATGGCTACTGGTAGCAAAAAAAAATTGTGTGGTCAGACGAAGAAGTTCAACTATTGCTTCAGACCATGTTAGTCTACAAAGCAACGAAGGCGCAACAAGGTGTGGATTGGGAGTCCTGCCAAACAAAGTACACTGATATATGGACCGATGTGACGTAACGCAACGTCAGCAGATTTGACCAGAGTTTTGCGTCTTGGGCAGTGTAGACGAAAATGCTACGGCGGAGCGTATTCAAGTTTCCCAGTATGGAGGGCAGTTTCAGTTTTTTGTGTTTTTAAGCCCCCAAAACGCCGTCACCGTCTAAACAAAAGGCACTTCTGATATGCGTGAAGAATCCCTCAGTCATCCAGGTAGAATCCATGATAAAAGGAGAAATTCAATTTGTCAAATGGACAAAGTTTATTTGGTCGAAAACATTTTGCAGCTCATCCGCGCTGCTTCGTCAGTTCTGGTTAGAGTGCTGGTTAGACACTGCTTATACAGGGGGTCCTCGGGTTACGACGGTCTCGGCTTACGACGTTTCGTGGTTACGAACGCGCCCCCATAAAAAAAAATTAACAATATTACGCATCATTCCGTCTTACGAGGTTTAGCGTGGTAAGCAACGTAAACAAACGCGAACGGCGCGCGGCGCACGGTGGAAGAATACGCTTTGTTGTGGTTGTAGGTCGTGTGCGTGCCCAATGTGGGCGGAAGTACCTGATGTGGGCTCTGATCTGCTCCTATGAAAGCGACAGTGATAACCAAGCAGCGTAGTGGTCTAATTATTGAGATGGAAAAGTTATTGGTGCTTTGGTTGGAAGATCAAAGTCAAAATCCGACTTACGACGAAATTCGGGTCTTAAGAATGGATCAACGTCGTAACCCGAGGACCCCCTGTATCTAGCTGCAGGGAGGAGCTAACTATACAGAAATTATTCTGAAACTATCTCATCTATTTGTTTTGAGTTTCTGTCTTTTGTTTTTCCAATTTCTCTGGCGTCTAGTTTAGCATACCCATTCAAGCCCTAATGTCTGTTTTCACACTTCTGGCCCTGACCTGGCTGCCCTATTGTTTCTTTTGTTCGTTTTGACTTCGGTTTGAGAATGGAATTATAAATGGGAGACAAATTATGTCTGACTCCCCCATTCCTGTTTAAAGAAGGATTCTCTTTTTTGACAAAAATAGCCTCTTTAACTCCCCTCTCAAACCAATTCTTTTCCCTGGCCAAGATCTGAACCTCACTGTCCTCAAATGAATGTCCCGTGGCTTCTAGGTGGAGATGTACGGCAGATGACGGTCCACTCTGACACTCCCGTTTGTGTTGGTACATTCTCTTGTGAAGTGACTGTTTTGTTTCTCCAAAGTAGCGCTCACTGCAGTCTTCACTTCACTGAATGGAGTAGACCACATTGCTTTGTTTGTGGCTCGGTGTTTTGTCCTTTGGGTGGACGAGTTTCTGATAAAATATTTTGTCGTTTTTACCCGTCAGCGTTCTCGTGTAAACGGGCCCTTAGGCTGAGGTCGTCTCTCAAACTGAAAACACGCATTTATAAAAACACTCTGCCCTTCTTCATAGTTGTCTGCCTTTTGTGTAATATAGGACCTTTAAAACTATTTACCAAATTCAAAACTATAATACATTTTGGTTTACACATAGACATTACATGTATATCTTGCATCATCTCATTATCAGCCTGATCAGGAGTCTGGACAGGTTGCTATGGAAATATGCAAATTATTTTGGGTTCCAAAAATATGCAAATGAGCCCCAAGCTGAGGCATCATTAGACCTCGCCGCGTCGTACAGAGATTTTAAGAATGTCGCAGCACAGTGTAGAAAGAAATCAGCTCTATTAGCGTAAATTATCCAAACTGGACCATACTGCTGTTTGGTTTTTATGTTATGTTCACAGAGGCCATAGAACCAAAAACCCACACTTAAACTGATTAAATATGTACTAAAGAAAGCCATAAAAATTCATTACGCTGCTCATGAGGAGACTACAAAATTAACTTAGGGATTGATTCTTAGTGGATGCCAAATATATTCTCTTCTCTATGTTTTGCTCTGTTGAATTACTAATGCTATTCAGAAACAATAACTACTGTAATTAATAACCTTTTGCAACAGAAATAGTGATAGTACGACATATGGTGACATTTTATTATTCTCTTATTATAATAATAATAATAATAATAATAATTCATTGCATTTATATAGCGCCTTTCATGACACCCAAAGCGCTTTACAGTTCATTGTTCATTCACTCCACACTTGGTGGTGGTAAGCTACTTTCTGTAGCCACAGCTGCCCTGGGGCAGACTGACGGAAGCGAGGCTGCCAATCTGCGCCATCGGCCCCTCCGACCACCTCCAACACCCACACACACCACTTTCATACTAGGCAATGTGGGTGAAGTGTCTTGCCTAAGGGCACAACGACAGTTTTTGCGACTGGCGCCCCACTGTGGCACCTGGAATTCCCACTTGTCTCCCATCCAAGTACTAACCAGGCCCTGCCTTGCTTAGCTTCTGAGATCTGACGGGATCAGGCTTTGACAGGCAGGTATGGCCACTCATTTTAACAGATCTAATTTGTGTTACTTTTCTGGTGGGTTTGTTAGACTAGATACTATTTTATACTATTTTTAATACCATACAGTGGAACATTAATGGCAAAGCAATAACACGAGACTCTCCCATGGAAAAAAAAAAAAAAAAAAAGTTACGTAATGGACCTTTAACTAAATCAATGCTTCTCAAATAGTGCCCCCCCCATCGCCCCGGCGCCCCCCCTGGCATGTTTCGAAACATGCACAAACATGCTTTTTTGCCGTACTGTACTAGAACTAAGTGTAATTGCACATCAACAACAGTCGTTGGCAGTGGCGCTCTCATTGTCGCTCTGAGCCCCAGAGCGACAATGAGAGCGAGTGTACGGGTCTTTAGCTTTGAGCAAATGAATTGTAGAAAACAACCCCTCAAGAAAAATGGACAAATTTCTAACAGGGATGAAGAGAAATGCAGAGAGAGACGGAGATAATGCAAAAGAAAGTCATCCGAAAGCTAAGTTGAGGAAATACGACAAAGCCTATTTAGCGTTCGGCTTCACTGTGACTACGGTCAGAGACGAGGAAAGACCAGTTTGTTTACTATGTCTAAAAACGTTGGCAGTGGACAGTATGAAGCCAAATAAATTAAGGCGTCATTTAAAGACATTACACCCTAGTCACGCTGATAAGCCGCTGGAGTTTTTTCAGCGTAAACGTGCCGAATATCGCCAACAATCATCCCGCTTTGTGAAAGCCACTTCATTAAACCAGCGAGCACTGTTAGCGTCGTATAAGGTAGCATATCAAATTGCTCAGTGCAAAAAACCACACACAATAGCAGAGGAACTGATCCTGCCAGCAGCATTAGACATGGTCTCTGTCATGTTGGATGACGAAAGTGCTGCAAAAATAAAAAACTATTCCTATTCCTATTATAAACTATTAAATAAAGGATACAATGATATGCAGAGGTGTACTAATAACAATTTTATAGACAAAATTTCACGCCCCCCCTTCCCCCAAGTGCAGGGGGGGGTCACAGAAAATAATTGAGAAGCACTGAACTAAATCAATGTAAATGCACAACCCTGTATGGTCTCATTTTGTGTTACATTAGTTAAAAAATATATACATGAAATAGTCAAAGTCAAAGTGTACTTTATTTTCAATTCACTATGTAACAGACATTACACAGAGGACTGAAATTGTGTTTCACCAGACAGCAAATGTGCAATTTAAACTAAAACTAAAAACACGCACACAAACACACAGCTACATTCATGGACATGAAGTGTGCACAGACATCAACAATACATAGACATAAGACGTACAGGTAAACATATACGATTCAACAAGAAGGAAAGTTCGAGGTAGAATGAAATGTGCAATATGTAAGGTGCAATAAGTGAAGGTGCAATTTGTAAAGTGCAAGAGTGCTGAAAGCAGCATGGACATCAGTGTGCGTAAGATTGTTTTTTGGATGTCAGTAACTTGCATAATTGTAGAATTAACTATTTTGGATTTATTTTCTACAAAAAATGGATTCTTAGGAGCTTTAAGCCATGTTATAATGCTGTGACCTCATCAAAAACATACCTGGAGTTGTGTTTTGTTTCATTCACACATGTTTGAGTAACTCTTCATTATTAGTCTGTGTACATCTCCAGTACTCAAAATGCTCTATTCCACCTTGTGATGTCATTAAGCGATAGTTTACCTTTTACCTTTAGTTCAGGAGAGATGGGAAATTCCAGAGCTGAAACCTTCCAAATGATTCTATTGAAGGTGTATGGAGTTTTAAAAACACAGTGGAGCACTTCCTGTATTACCACATGACGTCACAAGGTGGAACAGAGTGTTTTCTGTTTCTATGACAGAATAACTCAGCCTAAATATGCAGGGTTTGTGTGTTAAACATGTGTGAATGAAACAAAATACAACCCCAGTAGTTTTAGCACAGGGTTAGAACTACTCTGAAAATGTGACAGACCATATTAATCAGTATTCAGTTTATTCAATCTTTAATGTGGCTGCCCAGGCTGCGTTTATCTTTAATACATTAGCTGTCAACCTTGATGCCACACTCCCAGCAGTACACGATGCATGCGTTGTTACCCCTATGTGAATACAGACTTTGTAATGTAATACGTCACAAACCCGTGAGCTCTGTGGGCTGTGACCAAAAGGACAAGGTAAGAGCGTCCACTGAGCTACACCGGTGTCCGACCCCGGGCTTCGCTCACACTTAAATATGGATCCATGCAGTCTCCGCTCTTGTGTCCTTGAGCATTTGAATAAGCCACAGCTCCTCTGATGACACTGCTAAGTTTCTCTGTATTGAACTTCTGGCACAGTGCTGTTTTTTAAAGCTCCTATATTACACTAAATTGACACTTTGGAGCTTTTAGCCATGTTATAATGTTATTACCTCCTCGAAAACTTACCTGGAGTTGTGTTTTGTTTCATTCACACGTTTGAGTAGCTTGTTATTATTAGTCTGTCCACATCTCCAAAGCTCAAAATGCTTTGTTCCACCTTGTGATGTCATGTAGTGGTCGCTTTCAAGTTAACAGTTAACCTACCTTTTACCTTCAGTCAGTGGTGGAAGAAGTACAGAATTTTGTTACTTAGGTGTGATACATTATCACTATGTCCACGCACATGCGTAGAATCTTCCTTCTTCTCATCTGCGCCACAAAAAGCAAAACAAAACATGGCTACTGGTAGCAAAAAAAAAATTGTGTGGTCAGACGAAGAAGTTCAACTATTGCTTCAGACCACGTTAGACTACAAAGCAATGAAGGCGCAACAAGGTGTGGACTGGGAGTCCTGCCAAACAAAGTACACTGATATATGGACCGATGTGACATAAACGTGTACGTGACGTCAGCAGATTTGACCAGAGTTTTGCGTCTTGGGCAGTGTAGAGGAAAACGCTACAGCGGAGCGTATTCAATTTTCCACTTTGGAGGGCGGTTTCAGTTTTTTGTGTTTTTAAGCCCCCAAAACGCTGTTACCGTCTAAACAAAAAGCACTTCCGATAAAATATTTAGTTTTTACCTGTAATCATTCTCGTGTAAACAGGCCCTTAAATAAAAGTACAGCTGCACGGGCAACATGTGACTCAAGTAAAAGTATCACATGAAACAATCTGTAAAAGCATTAAAGTACCTGTTTATAAATGTACTTAAAGAGTAAAATGTAAAAGTATTTTGCAGAGATCTTTAGAACAATTCAAGGTTGAAATGTAGTGATTTTTACAAAGAATTTAGCTGATTTCTTAATTTTTCTAGTCATTTTTGTATTATTTGGTTTGCTCAAATTTGGGATGGAAACTCAAATTAAATGTGCTAAAAATAAGTCTCTGTCATTTCAGCAGGTCTCAAACCATAAAGAAAAGTACTTTTTACTTTTTAGTCCAGAGCTAAAATGTAGTGGAGTAGAAAGTACAGATACTTGTTCTCAAATGTAGAGAAGTAAAAGTAAAAAGTATCCACTGTAAAATGTACTTAAGTAAAACTGTTCTGTTTATCTGTGTGTGACTAAAAGTAGTTTTATTCTGCACTCCTCTTTTAGTGTTGATTTTATGATGATTATTTATGTTTTGGTTTGTTAGAATTACTGTGTGTACTTGTGAATAGTTCTAGTCATTTTCATTGACACACTTTAGCTCTTTTCAAACACAGTGAGTGAAGTGTATGTCTCATTCACACTGGGGCCCTCTGCACAAGGCTGTGAGAAAATAAAGAAAAGATGTTTGTCATTCGGATATGCCTTTTTAACAGGCAAAAGCGTATTTATGTTTCACTGTGTTATAGCTCTAGTTGCACTCACTCTCTTTCTCCCTTAACCTCCATATTCATCTCTCTCTCTCTCTACCCCTCTCCCACCTCCTCTCTCCTCCCTCTCTCTCACCTCCCCACCTCCTCTCTCCTCCCTCTCTCTCACCTCCCCCCTACTCTCCCTCTCTCTCTCTTTCTCTCTCCTTCCCTCCTTCTCTCATTCTCACTCTTTCTGTCATTTAGTAAGTTTCCGGTCAATGGGCTCCAAGCAGCTTTCAGCCCCGTCATTCAAATCACAAACAGGAAATGTTGACAGGACTGATAAGACCGGCTCAGTGTTTGGCCAAACGCTACTTATTAAAATCAGAGTGTTTGTTTGGGGGTGTGTGCACCCAAAGGTGCCACTGTGAGGCCGTTAATTATGCTTTTGTTCAGTTTGCTTCAGTCTGAATGCGGGCTTTGTCAGGGCTCCAGTGCTCCAGAGCCAGGGCTTTATCAGGAGTTACTGTAATGTTTTGGTATGCAGCTAGAAGAAAATGTATTATAAGAAGTAAAAGCAGGTTTAGTATTACTGGGTGGAGTGGAGTAAGAATATATGTTGGAAAAAGTGTATTTTATAAGAGGAATACAAATACTACACTAAAGCATGTGGTCAGATGGGGTCTGGCTGCTCTTCACTAATCAAGGAGTTATTGTTTAAAGGTGCACGAGGTTACTTTTTCTCTACATCAGGCATGTCCAAACTATGGCCCGTGGGCCAAATGCGGCTCTCAGACAAATTTTTCTTGGCCCTCGGGATTCCAGGTGAATTGGCTCAAATTACTTTGAGCAGAACTTTTGACTGCAAGTTTTTTGAAAATCTACTTTGACAAGACAGTATTTATTATTTATTGTGTGGTTTTGAGGATCTTAACATGAATAAAGGACTGAAGCTCATTCTAACGTGTTAAACATACATATATTTCAATTATTGACTGTACTGAGCACCAGTTTATGGCCCTCGATCGGCCCTCTGCTTCGTCTGTGTTTAGTTATGTGGCTCTTGATGAAAAAAGTTTGGACACCCCTGCTCTACATGGAGATGTAATGTAGGTTTATATAGATTTATTCAATTACAGGGGGTCCTCGGGTTACGACGTTGATCCGTTCTTAAGACGCGTCCGAATTTCGTCGTAAGTCGGATTTTGCCTTTAATCTTCCAACCAAAGCATCAATAACCTTTCCATCTCAATAATTAGACCACTACGCTGCTTGGTTATCACTGTGGCTTTCATAGGAGCAGATCAGAGCCCACATCAGGTACTTCCGCACACATTGGGCAGGCACACGAGGCTGTCTTCTTCTCTCTACAACCACAACAGAGCGTATTCTTCCGCCGTGCGCCGCGCGCCGTTCGCGTTTGTTTACATCTCTTACCACGCTAAACAGCGTAAGACGGAATGACGCGTAATATATATATATATTTTTTAATGGGGGCGCGTTCGTAACCACGAAACGTCGTAACCCGAGACCGTCGTAACCCGAGGACCCCCTGTAATGTTGTTTCCTCAAAAATAGCATGGCTTTGCGTTTTGTTTTTGTTTTTTTTGTTTTTGTTTATTTATCACAAATGCTGTTTCTCAAAGAGACCTACGTTTCTTGAGCAGCAACATAACGCCAATATTCACTGGTTCAGAACAGGAATTAAACTGACCACTCTCCTGTTTTGGGGATATCTTTAACTTCTTGATCAACTCTCTAACAAACCAAATAAAAAATAAAAAAAAAGACTAAATGCATATTAGAGATATACAAATATTATGGGTGTGAATCTTTCACTCACAAAACGGTTCGATTCGAATCTTGATTCACAGGCTACGATTCGCTTCAGGGACGATTCATAAAATTAGTAAATGATCCGGTACGATTCGATTCGATTCGATCCGGTTCGGTTAATTTCGATTCAATACAAATTGACAACTTTACTCCCAGGTGCTTTAAAGTTATTGAGAAGAAAAAGAGAGAAACAGAAATTAAATTTCAAAATAGTATCCTTTTGTTTATTTAGTGTCCAACAGACAATACACCAGGCCTACTGAGAAACTGGCAATCCGGTTTGCAAAACTCTGCTCATACTTAAAATACAACATATTCCTCCCCTCAAGCAACACAAAACAATAAGGTTAGATATCAAAAATAAAAAAGACCTTATAAAACAAGCAAGTTGCCTATTAAAGTCAAAAATCAGAATGAATCAGAATTAGTTAGTAATTAGTGCTTCAGTCACTCATGAGTTTCAGTATCTGTAAAAGTGTAACATCACTGACAAGAAGATAGATATTACTAGGCAGTTATAGAAAACACTAGCATGTTAAATCCACTGAATAATACTTTCTCTCCATCTTATAACATTTCCTTAGTCTCCTTTGAGACAAAAATCATCTGTGTGTGTGAAGTACATTTCTATACACACAAATCATAAGTATCTAAATACAGAAATGCACCAATTCTGATTATACATTGTATTTTCCACACAAAAGTAAATTAGCCAAGTCAATTTTAGCCCAAATCAAATATACTTTGCCAATACATGAATGTTGTCTAAATAAATCACCCAATCCACTAACCGTGACAATAAAAACGCTAGTATCATACAATTGTTATGGTCTATAGCTGCCATGGAAACTATCAAGCTGACAGTGAAACATCAGACTGATATCAACGCGACACAACACTGGCACAAAAGTTAACCACGCATACGAACCATAAATAGCGGTAGCGCACCAAATTAACTTAAACAACAGCTCAATAAATGGAAACAGCGTATCTTACCGGTGTTCTGTCGAATCTTCCTACCTTGTCAAACAAGGCGATCTGTCCTACGCTGTCCTGACGAGACATACAACATTGCTCGCTTCCGCATACAGCCCGTGCCGCTCGCATGATTGGCAGTTAACCAGCCAATAAGCTTCAATCCCAGGTAAGTGAACCACCCACCATTCGCTAAAGAACGCAAACACACACAGGCGGCTTCTGCGCCATGACAGAGACCGCTCAGGAGCCGAGAACTGATTCTTGGCCCTAAATCCGGTGCATCGGACCTTTCGTAGTGAATTTGGACCGATCCGGGCTCAGCTGATCGGTACACTCAGATCGCAGAGGTCACAGACCGATAACCGATCCAAATCGGTTCATCTTTACACCCCTAACAAATATATATATTTTTACTTTTCCTGTGAAATCTTTAGCAAACAGCATATAGTCCATGCCATCTCCACACAGAGAGGCAGCCAAAGACCTCACATCGAGCTGCTTTTTTCCATCCAACTTACAGTAAATCACTCATCGCACTTAAACTAATAATTCCCAGTGGAGAAGCGCACCATAAATACTAAAACAAATAGAGCTTTTCCATATTTCCTATACACTGGAATAAGTCTTATATAGAGCTTAGTGTTGTATGCAGATAATAGCATGTCTGACTATGTGCCCCAGTAAAGCATGACTACTCAATCTGGCCTTTAATGAACTTAATAGCTTCATCATTTCTCCTTCTACGCTGGTGTCCCACGTACACACATGTATATCTTTGTTGGTGTTCCCTATTATTTACAATAAGCCAGTGGAAAAGTTAGTGTGTGTGTCTGGGCGCGCAGATGTAAGTCAGCTTAAAAGGAATTTGTTAACTAATCTGACGGAGGAATTTAATTAAGTCGTCATAGAAACAGGGATTAGGCCCCGGGATGTTTGAAAACGCTCAATTAGTGACACACCACAACATGAAGCAATAGAAGAGACAGAACAAAGACGTATTTTATCATGATGTGTTGTTTAAACTGGAATCAAAAAGAAGCCAAAGGGGAACGGCTGGAGTATGCAACTGATGTGGTTTTGATTTTGTAATACCACCGCTGGCCAACAGGGGCAAGCATCAAGCAAAATGAGATGTATTCTAACGAGCACTGTTCGCAGAAGTTAGTTAAACGTTCACTATGTAACTTTTTTGATTGGGGGTCCGTCACCTGTTTGTTTCTATAAATATGTCGTTGCTCTGCCTGGAATGTTCCACAGTATGACATTAAACAGTTCTACCTTAGATCTATTCAATTACAGGTGGTTTTATAGCTCCAAAATCCTTAGAAATATAAGAATTCTGACTGTGAAATTGTAGGTATCTGTACATTACTTAAGTACATTTTAAAGTGGATATGCTTTTTACTTTTACTTCACTACATCTGAGAACAGGACAAAAGTGAAAGTGTTACTGTTTACTGTACTAATAATTTGTTTGTTACTGTTTACTGTACTAACAGAATAGAATAGTCTATATTGGCAAAAGGAGAAATTCAATTTGTCAACTGGACAAACTTTATTTGGTCGAATACGTTTCGCAGCTCATCCAAGCTTCAGTTCAGAACTGAAAAAGTAGCTTGGATGAGCTTGAATTTCTCCTTTTGCCATGGATTCTACCTGGAGGACTGAGGGATTCTTCACACAGTAGTCTTTATTTTCATTATGTCAGGTAAAAACATAACAAAATTGGGGAAGGCTTCTCCGCAGGTGTATTACAGATACAAAATATGAATGTTTTACCGGCAAACAAACAAATCTTCAATAAAAATAGAAGAAAACAAACAATAGCAGCAATAATAATTAACCCATTCAAACAAAACAAAACAAAAAACAACTGATTGAATTGTTTTAATTGAACAAAATTCAGTGCAATTCTCTATTAGAGATTTCATTATTAGACATACTTTTATTTTTACTCTTTAAGTCCATTTTTAAACATGTACTGTAATACTTTTACTTAAGTAGATTAAGTAGATTTTTACTTTTACTTTTACTTGAGTTTTTTTTTTTTTTTTTGCTCCAGTATCTGTACTGTTACTTAACAAAATTGAGTACTTCTTCCATCGCTGAGGATAATGCATGACAGGCGCCATGGCATCTTTACTGTCTTAATTTGTCAGTGATATCTCAAAGTGTGAGACTAGCCCTTGACAAATGATGAAACCATAATTCCCCTGGTCCCTCCTTTCCAATATTTTCAGGGTAAAAACTTAGTCATGAGCCAGAGTCACGTAAGTGGTTGGAAGTTAAGTGGAAGCATCAGTAGCACAATGACACTGTGGCTCTAAGTGATTCCCAAACTCAAGACAGAGACAAAGAGAAGCAGAGAAACGATGAATATGACAGCAAGAAATTCAAACGTGAAGGGGGCCGAGGGGAACCAAAGAGAACAGTCACCAGACTTCAAAGTGTCCTTTTATCCGATCTGTTTAGAATTTGAAATTGCGAGTCCAGATCCTCCAAAACAAAAGATGAAACGATAATCCGATAATGGTTACAACGTTGCACAGAGGGAAAATATTTCTGAATATATTTATGTGTTTATGTGATTGCCGGGGCGAAATGTGCTTAAAGCATGATAAAATGTTTAATTTTGGGTTTAAATGGATTTGCCTTTTTCCTTTTGTTTGTGAGATAGGGCTTTCTTCTGGTCACAGCAGGCATCTGTGTACATCTGTGTACATGTGTGGTGGAGCTTTGAGCATGTGAGAAACACACAGGAGGTAATGGAATCAAGAGACTACAGTATATATGACTATACATGTATATGTGAAATACAGTGGACCACATGGACTCTGCATAAACGCTGTGGAAACCCTGATCCTTCACACGTGCATAGGCTTCTCGTTTTTTCAACCCTTACTGCAATGGCTCATGATGCAGAGAACATTCATGTTTTTAGCTTGGCCTTTGATTGAATTTGGTTGTCTGTTTGTTTTAATTTTGTTCTTTCGTTTGTTTGTTTGTTTGTTCGTCCCTTTGCTTTTTCATCTGTTTGCTCGTCTGTTTGTCTGTTCGTCTGTTTGTTTGTTTGTCTGTTTGTATGTTCGTCTTTGTTTTTGTTTTTTTGTTTTTTCTCTGTTGGCAGCACGGTAGCTGAGTGGCTAGCACTCATGCTTCACAGCAAGAAGGTTCGGGTCGCCCGGACATTTCTGTGTGGAGTTTGCATGTTCTCCCCGTGTCTGGGTGGGTTTCCTCCGGGCACTCCGGTTTCCCCCATCAACCCAAAACATGCTCCATAGGTAAAATCCTCCAGCTGAGGTCCTGACCAAGCCTAAACAACAAAATCATGGGGATGGTCCCTGGGTCAAATGTAGAAAATGATTTCTCCTGTGTGAGATCAATAAAAGTCAATCTTCTAATCCTTAATCACTGTAAGGTGCTTTGTGTTACATTTTATATGAAAAGTGCTTTATAAATATTGTTTGATTGATTGATGATGAGTACAAGTGATGTATTTATGTCTTTTTGGTTCTATTCTATTGTTGGAATAACGGAATACAAGGAACGGCATTAAGTAAAAGGATACAAAAAAATTTAACTGTATTCCGCTACTATTCCGCTTCTTCGATGCATTTCATTGCATTGTTGACCTTGTGTTGATCCTGCATATGACAAATAAACAATCTTGAATCTTGAATGTCCCAGAGTATGACATTAAACAGCTCTGCTTTACATCTGTTCAAGTAAAGTGCTTTTATAGCTCAAAAAGATCTAAAACGAAAAAAAAAGAAAAAGCCCAGACATTCTCATTGTGAGCAGTTTAATACCAATACATTCCAGACAACGCAATAATATCTCCACAGAGAAAAGCATCTGCATCTGAAGGACGCTCCACCAGAAAAGTTACACAATGCACTGTTAACTATTGAACCCTCTTGTCTCATTCTCCCTCCTGTCCATAATAATAAATAGTATATTTCACAGCAGTGGTTCAAGGATAAACAAGATACTCAGATGGCTGTAGCTCAGATGCCTGTGTATGAGATAATTAATCATAAAGTAATCATAATTTCTCCTCTCCCTCTGATGCGCTGTGAAAGAAAATGCAATTGATTGTGATGTGTGTTCACTCATCACTCTTCAGACAGGTTCATCACTGGGCCAAGCTCCACAGGTCCCACGTGCTTCTGTAACAAGCCTTAAATTAGAGTCTTGCTTGGAGCACTACTGCAGAAATGAACTGATAAATGAATAGCTGCACTCCACACTCTTCAGCAGTCTGTTTGGACCGTCCACTCTTCAAAACATCCCAGGGCAATGTAATTTTACGGTAAATGGTCTGGGGCGGCGTTTTCATTCTGGGGGTTAATCACATGTCACTGGGCCGAGACACAGTAGTTTGCATAGTTTTATACAATGAGAGAGTTTGATCTAAAAAGCAGTTGTGATGTGTAGCTCGCTTAAAGCTCAGAGAGGGACGCGAGAGTGAGAGGGGGGAAGAGGGAGTCTGGCCTGGAGCGTGAGGCCAGAGGCAGTCCCACATCCGGGCCAAATGGACTTAAACTGGACTATTTAAATATGTGAAAATGAGCAGAACGTGCACTTCACTTTGCCCTGAGCAGTCTCTCCAGTGCAGAGGTCATTTCCATTGATAAGATGTGAAACATACATCTCTGGAAAGCTCTGCATTTTGTTCAGAAATTAGCATCTCTACATGTATTACAGCCCTTCCATTCCAGTGTCTGTTGAATTCCAACACAAATACAAAGTTGAGCTACTTCAGTTCTTGCACCAGGAGTGGAATAAAGTCACCCAAGAACAGGGGTGCTCAATACGTCGATTGCGATCTACTAGTCGATCGCCAAGGTAGTGTGGGTAGATCGTAGTATCGTAGCACTCGACACCGGTCTTGGTCTCGAGATAACTGCGATCATATTTCATTACGGCCGCTGCGGTCAGCAATAAACTTTTACCGGTGTGCGGGACCGTGCGAGGCTTCTCACTGCAGCCTGTGCGCTCGAGCCCATGGACACTGCGCGACACGTCACCACGCACACCCCCAGCGCACACAGCTTGTCCGCTACAGCGTGTACCCCGACCTACCAGCGTGTATCACAGAGCAGGTTAAACTTTTTAAAACATCCTCCCTGTCTGTACCTCACATCAGCGCACTGCTCCTTTTCACGCTCGCTCCTCCTGCTCATTGCACACACAAGCTCCCTCCTCAGTGCGCTCTGATTAGAAGAGCAAGGACGAAACACGAAGCAAAAACTAATCTAAATTTATATTACAGTGTTGGTACAGAGCAGGTCTACAGCACAGAGCAGGCCTACCACAACGTGGTTGAATTTTGCCTAATAAAAGTGCACACATGCATCTGTTTTTCACGATGCATGTGTGCACTTTTATTTTTTGCCAAACATTTGCCAAACGCATCTGTTTTGCGTTTGGCAAATGTGTTAGAGTAATAGTAAGGTAATGACAAAAAATGTACAGAATGTACATGAAGTTATGCAGGGTACATCGACAGGCATTGTACATGTAAAGAACTGTCAATATAAATAAATAAATGATTTGCATTTTTGTTGTAGTAGATCATTTTGACTTGGTCATTTTATAAGTATCTCGGATGCAGAAAAAGTGTGAGCACCCCTGCCCAAGAACAATGTGAAAGACTTGTGGAGAGCATGCCAAGACGCATGAAAGCTGTGATTAAAAATAAGGGTTATTGCACCAAATATTGATTTCTGAACTCTTCTTAAGTGTAAACATTAGTATTATGTTGTTTTAAAATGAATTTGATCTTGTTTCTTTGCATTGTTTGAGACCTGAAAACATGTATTTTGACCATTTGTCATTTTCTGCAAATAAATGCTCTAAACGATAATGTTTTTATTTGGAATTTGGGAGAAATGTTGTCAGTAGTTTATAGACTCAAACAAAGATGTTCCTTTTGCCCAAACACATACCTATAAGTAGTAAAATCAGAAAAACTGATAATTTTGCAGTGATTTCTTATTTTTTTCCAGAGCTGTATTTTTGGTATATTTAAATGTGTAGTGTGTCTTTTTTCTGGTGGGGGTCTGTGACTTATTTGTCTCATGGAGCTACACTAGAAAAAAAATATTAAATCAGTATCTCACACATGAGAAATGACACTTTCAATTCTTCACTGTAGTATTGTAGCATTTTGTGATATGAAAGGAAAACTATGAAAAACTTTTTAAAAAATGACAAGGTGCTTTCACTGTAATTGTAACATAGCTTCATAATACAAAACTTATGAACCTTTTTCCTACTAGAGAGCGTTGAAGAAGGCCAAAAATTCCTCACAATGTTCCCTGTTCAGCTGTTAAAAAAACACTCAACGTAAGTTAGAAAGACTGCAAAAATGTTTCTTGACAAAAGAGAAATGTATTCAACTGTCAAACCTGACTATAATGGATTTAAGAGCCACTAAAGAGGAGCAGGTAGAACTCAGAATTGACTTGAACGTACTATATATTATGCAGTACTGACTGTTGTGAGCTTTTAGCCACAAAGAGCAAGTCTAGCTAAGTTAAAATGCCTTCGATTAAGAACATTTTACTTTGAGTAGATTCAACTTGACAAGTAAAATTATCTGCCTACCCTTATCTGCAAGATGTGTTTTCATATTTTAAGTACAAAAAGTCTTGTTCCACTGGCAGATAATTTTACATGTCAAGTGAAAAACTTTCTTTATTCAAGTAATCTTAAAGATCCCATGACATGGTACTTCTTGATGCTTTTATATGGCGCCTTAGTGGTTTCCTAATACTGTAAATGAATCCTTCTCCAAAATCAAGCCTCAGTGCATGAGAGAGCCTCCTGATGACAGTTCTATTCATAAATATGGTTCTGAAACACTTTATTTTGGGCGTTGTTGCTTGAATGCAAATGAGGAGGACAGAGACAGGCCAGTGCAGCGGGTGGGGGTGTGGCCAAATACGCCACTGTTTCCTGGATTAGTGTTGCTGTGTGCGGTGTCACCCACTTACGCATTTTAAGAAAATAAAATGAAACCACTGCTGTTTCAGAGGTTCGGAGGCTCGGATAAAGTACATCCAAGCCTGGAGAGACTCTCACGTCTCTCCAGGCAAAACAAAAAACAAAACAAAAAACGCATTTCGTAGCTCGTTTGCGGTCCAGATTCTCTGGGCGTGATTTCCAGAGACAGGGGGTAGACATCCAGACGGGGGGTGGAAACCTTTCCCCGAGTGTGACGTGAGAAAGTTCCCTTGTTCAGAATCGCCCGTTTGGGCTGTCTTTTTTTCAAACGCGGAAAAGAATCGCAAATGCTCAGTTTACACATTTCGCAACTTTTAGCCATGGAGGGGGGGCCCTAAACAGGGTAGGGGAGCTCACATTAACGTTCAAAAACCTCAGAAAGTGAAAATTTCATGCCAAGGGACCTTTAACTTGGCTAGAGTTTAGCTTTTGCAGTGAATGTGAAGCCCTCCTCAAAAACCTACCTGGAGTTGTGTTTTGTTTCATTCACACGTGTTTGAGTAGCCCTTTATTATTAGTCCGTCTGCATCTCCAAAGCTCAAAACGTTCTGTTCCACCTTGTGATGAGCAGTAGTTTTCAAGTAAACAGCTACATTTTACCTTTTGTTCAGTAGAGACAGGAAATTCCAGGGTTGAAATTATCCGAATGATTTCAAAAAACACAGTGGACCACGTCTTATATTGCCGCATGACATCATGTGTTTTCAGTTTGGGAGAAGAACTCAGCCTAATTAAAATATGCAGAGTTTGTGCGTTAAACACGTGTAAATGAAACAAAATACAGCTCCAGGTATGTTTACGATGAGGAAACAACATTATAGCATAGAAAATAGTGTAATATGGGCCCTTTAGATTATTTTTATACTCTATACTATGTAGGCCCTAAATATTGACCTTGTGTTGGCTAATGGGCCCTCTGCAAGAACATGAACGTCTAATATCTAAAAATACTGCATGCACTCCCATACACATCCTAACAAGCACTTAGCTATGTGTTCAAAGCCAGAGAAGGGCCAATAGAGCCTGCCCACTCTATATCTATTAGCCCACTTTTCAAAAACAGAATCTAATGATTGTCTTGTTTTTTACTGCAAACGTTGACTTCCTGTTTTCAGCGTGCACCTTCTCTTTTATCTTCCCCCGAAATGTTATTGTTTCAGATTATTATACGTGCTTTCAAATTTCATCTTCTCGCCCCATTGTGCCCTGAATTTCCAGACGACGTTGCTATTAGCAGCATCCTCTTTCTCATTCATGTGGTCTTGTTAAAGTTGGCTACACAAGAGCAGTGTTTTGTTTTTCCTTTATATAAAAAGAAGATTCACAATGAGTCGCGCGGGTCATATCATTATATTTCGGCTGGCTGCGTCTCATCAAGGCCCTGGTTGTGAACATGGCTGTGTGATCACAAATAAAGAGGGGACTGAACCAAAGGAGCCCTGTTCAAATGAGTGGTGTGGTCTGAGACATGCTGATACTTGTTTGTTAATTAAAAATCTTCCTCAACAGAGCAAACAAATAATAAATTCTTTTTAAAATATTAGTAACTCAAAAACAAACTGAGCCAAATGTTCCAGTAATTTAGCAATTTTTTTTTGTTTGTTTTGACCTCCTGCAGCTGCCTTTAGACCAGTGGTGGAAGAAATACTTAATTTTGTTACTTAAATGTGCACTGTGTAACTTTTCAGACTGGGGGATGCTATGGCTTTGCTTAAAGGAATATTAACGTTTTTTACAATCTGAACCTTATTTCAGTAATAAAACACATTGATTTACGTAGATTTGGTAGTTTAGCGATATCCGGGTAATGTGAGTGCTTGGGGCAGGCGATTGCAGTCACCAAATAACAAAAACTTAAAGGCAAAGTAACGTTATTTTACAATCTGAGCCTTCTTTCGGTAATAAAACAAGTCGTTTGACTCACCCATATCACGTTCGTGTCATTTGGAGCTGTTTGAAGAAAGTTATGTTGTAGCGTAACCATTAGCATTTGTTTTCGGGGCATTACTTTGCGGTCTCCAAATAACACAAACTTTAGCACTTTTCAAATCATAGAAGCCCGATGTCTTAATGTAAGAAATCGTTTGAAGCAAAAGTGGCCTGTAATCCGAGATTTATCCATAGTTTTCAGCTTTGCGTTTCATGTTTGGGTCCCAGGAGCAGTCCGCGCATGCGCACTGGCGTCCTCATCTACTCGAAACTATGGCTAAATCTCGGATTACAGGCCACTTTTGCTTCAAACGATTTCTTACATTAAGACATCGGGCTTCTATGATTTGAAAAGTGCTAAAGTTTGTGTTATTTGGAGACCGCAAAGTAATGCCCCGAGCATATGATACAGCACCATGTTAAGGATACGGGATTATTACTAGAACAGAACGGCTCAACATAAGTTCTGCGATACTGCTCCAGTTGACAGAAAAATGCTATGGGTGAGTAAAACTACTTGTTTTATTGCCGAAAGAAGGCTCAGATTGTAAAAAAACGTTAATTTGCCTTTAACAACAACTTAACTTAACAAAAACTTAATCTCGCTGTGTCAGCGTAGATTTTCGGTGGAGTCAAAGGCGGCCTGAAACCCGATATCCAGCTATATTTTCATTTCATGACGTCATCATACAGGACAGCGCGTATGCCCAGCTGATTCGCCGATAAACACTGCTGTCAGATCTCGGTTACAGTCCGAAAGAAGCTAAGAAGGCGAAAACATCTCCACTTCCTCATTACAATCCGGAGTTATTGCTGTGGCTACTTGCTTTGAGAATGGACCCAGACATGAAAGGCAAAGCTGTTAGACATTTGGACCATCGTGTTTGCAGTACCCACTTCAGTCTGGACAATTTTTTACCAGCAAAGGAAAAGAAGGAAGACCAGCAGATTGAGCGCACGATTCTGAGGAATAATGCGAAACCGATGGGTGTTCTCTGGTGCGCTCCTCCTCAAACTGTCTCTGCTTCCTTCTTTCTAATACCTCCTCATCCGTATACTCAGGCTTAAAACGATAGGGACGGCCATCATACTCAAATAACTCCTCTTCAGTCTCAAAGTCCGAATCTTCAGCCATGTGTCGCTCGCAACAGAAAAGTTCAGAGCGGTGTTTATCTGCGAATCAGCTGGGAATTCGCACATGCCCGCTGTCCTCGATGATGACGTCATCAATTGAAAATATAGCTGGATATCGAGTTTCAGGCCGCTTTTGACTCCACCGAAAATCTGCACTGACACATCGAGATTCTGTGATTTGAAAAGTGCTAAAGTTTGTGTTATTTGGTGACTGCAATCGCCTGCCCCGAGCACTCACCTACCAAATCTACGGAACTGCTCCAAATATTACTAAAGTGCTATGGGTGAGTAAATCAACGTGTTTTAAATAAGGTTCAGATTGTAAAAAACGTTAATATTCCTTTAATGTTCTATAATATGGTATTAAACTTATATAAGATGCATTTACTCTGTTATGTGTGTTTTTATTGCTCAAAAATGCATTCTGATTGCGAGTGGGGTCACCTCTTCACAGATCTCACCTGTAAATTGGCCTGGTGGTGTCTCCTGTTTGTTTCTACGGAGGCTGAAATATTTAATGCCATACTTTAGAATAAGTATCTGGCAGGCACTCGATTAGAAAAGTTATAAAGTGGACCTTTAAGTAAAAATACAGATACCAGAGCCAAAAAAAAAAAAAGCATTAAAAACACAGCTGAAGTTGTGTTTTGTTTCATTCACATGTCTGAGTAATCCTTTATTATTAGTCTGTCTACGTCTCCAAAGCTCAAAATGCTCTGTTCCACCTTGTGATGTCATGAAGCAGTAGTTAACAGCTACCTTTTGTATTTAGTTCAAAGAGATAGGCAATTCCAGGACTGAAATGATCCACATGATTCTAGTAAAAGTGTATGGACTTTAAAAACACAGTGGAGCACTTCCTGTATAACCAAATGACATCACAAAGTGGAACAGAGTGTTTTCTGTTGGAGAGAAAGACTCTAAAGATGCAGGGTTTGCATGTTCAACATGTGTGAATGAAACAAAACACAACTCCGGGTATGTTTGTGATGAGGAAACAACATTATAACATACAGTAGATCAGAAAATAAGTGATAATATGGCCCCTTTAAGATCATGTTTATACTATTTCATATTTTTAGATGTTACTCACTGTCTTCCCACCAAATACACTGATGAACTTGTAAACAAAGATATTTTCTTGCACATTTCTATGACAAATCTGGCCTTCTTTCTAAATCAATGCCAGTGTAAAGCTCTGGAAACTCTGCTTATTTATCTTGGTGCATTTCTCTGAGGAAAAAGGACAGGCCAAAACCTCCTCATGAACTATAGTAATGGTCCAGTGAGCTGACACTTTCTGAACACGCCGCTCTAGACTTTTCCACTGTTGTCATGTGAATACAAAGCGACTGCTTGTGTGGACTTTTGATTGCTTTCCCCTGCGTTTTGTGATTAGATTTGTCTGCTATACCTCGAGGGCTGTTGTTTTTGACTCTGTGCCAGAGTATAAAAGCTACATGCTCATTGGTGTAGCACATTAAGGGCCCTTGTGGCGTGGCCTAGTCATGGATGAAAGCCAATAATTCAGCTATACTGCAATATTACTCATGTAGAACACACTCGCAAAATACAAACACGCCAAGACACATGGAAAACTCATTACATCGCGCTATACACTAACCTTTACAAATGCTTTAGATAATAAAATATATAATCTAATGCTTTTATACTTATTGGATCCAGCCACATCCGAGCCAAGGTACAAAAAGAATGTGCCCCATATTGACTTGTATAAATGTTAGAAGATCTGAAGCATTCTGGGGGTTATATGTGCGGGTACAAATACATTTAAGTAGAGCAGACTGGGCACGTATCCTAATTCGCATTTTCTGTTCAAATAAAGTTGGTTTTCCATGAAGCAGAACACTAAAGAAAACAGTTACTCCTGACCAATCAGAGACAGCATCAAATCAAATCACTAAAATACATTATTGAAAGGCCAACCATGACCAAAACTGACAATGACATTTACTAATGCTTATTGTTGAGAAATTACGCTGTCAAAGAATTTTAAAGTATATTTATTATAGCTTAAAGGTGTCTCTATTGACGGAATGTTCAACAGTTACCATGGTGACCTAATGCACACATTAGCAAAAACTGCCAAAATGCTTTAGTAGTCTGAAAACTCAAGAAAAAATACAAAATTTATTTAAACAACATAATTTCCTGAGCTTGTGATCAATAAACTGCTCATGGTCTTGTAAGAGTTTTTTACACAAAAAGGTGAGAGTGACTAACTGAAAAACTGTTGGCTAAAGCTAGTTAGCTTGTGACCATCATTTTCTATGTGATAGACTTGTTTAACAGCACAAATCATCTCACCTGTTCCAACCAAAATATTCCATTCCTAATATTCCACAGTCAACTGTCAGTGGTTTTATAACAAAGTGGAAGCGATTGGGAACGACACCCGGCACAACGTGATAGGCCACGTAAACTGACGGGGCGGGGTCAGAGGATGCTGAGGCACATAGTGTGCAGAGGTCGCCAACTTTCTGCAGAGTCAATCGCTACAGACCTCCAAACTTCATGTGGCCTTCAGCTCAAGAACAGTGTGTAGAGAGCTTCATGGAATGGGTTTCCATGGCCGAGCAGCGGCATCCAAGCCATACATCACCAAGTGCAATGCAAAGAGTCAGATGCAGTGGTGTAAAGCACGCTGCCACTGGACTCTAACCTCCTACGACCTGGCGTCCACATTATGTGTACAACACATTGTTATTGTTACATTTTTATTGGAAAAATGTTGCTGTGTTCAGGCACTTAATAAATATTTTTTGCAAATCATTAAACAATTGCGAATGTCCTCATATGTGGACATAATTTTTCTCAGAAACTACATCATGTAAAAAGATAATTCTTTGTTTTCTTAATTTGGGCTGATTGGGACCTGATGGTCCCAATCAGCCCAAATTAAGAAATAAGAGAAATCAATAAAGCATGCCATGCAAGAGTTTTGGTCCTAGGAGGTTAAAGCAGTGAAGATGTGTTCTCTGGAGGGATGAATAGCGTTTTCCATCTGGCAATCTGATGGACGAGTCTGGGTTTGGTGGTTGCCAGGAGAACAGTACTTGTCTGAATATGCATTCAGAGCCAAGTGTAAACTTTGGTGGAGTGGGGGATTATGGTGTGGGGTTGTTTTTCAGGAGCTGGGCTTTGCCTCTTAAAGGAGAATTAACGTTTTTACAATCTGCCTTATTTCGGTAATAAAACAAGTTGTTTTACTCACCCATAGCACTTTGGTGTCATTTGGAGCATTTCCGGAGATGTTTTAGATTTGTGATCTCCGTAACGTGAGTTCTCGGGGCACATGTTTGCGGTCTCCAAATAACACAAACTTTAGCACTATTCAAATCATAGAAGCTCAATGGCTTTCGTTTGAGTCAAAAGTGGCCTGTAATCCGAGATTTAGCCATAGTTTCGAGTAGATGAGGAGGCCAGTGCGCATGTGCGGAGAAATCACATTACGGATATCGCTAATCTAAAACATCTCCGGAAGTGCTCCATATGACACCAAAGTGCTATGGGTAAGTAAAACAACTTGTTTTATTACCGAAATAAGGCTCAGATTGTAAAAAACGTTAATTCTCCTTTAATTCCAGCGAAAGGAACTCTGAATGTTTCACCATACCAAGAGACGGCCCCTTCCTCTTCCAACATGACTGTGCACAAAGCATGGTCCATAAAGACCTGGATGAGAGAGTTTGGTGTGGATGAACTTGACTGGCCTGCACAGAGTCCCGACCTCAACCCGATAAAGCACCTTTGGGATTAGAATGGCGACTGAGAGCCAGGCCTTCTTGTCCAACATCAGTGTGTGACCTCACAAATGCACTTCTAGATGAGTGGTCAAAAATTCCCATAAACACACTCCTAAACCTTCTGAACAGCTTTCCCAGAAGAGTTGGAGCTATTATAGCTGCAAAGGGTGGACCAACGTCATATTAAACTAGGGGTGTCCAAACTTTTTTCATCAAGGGCCACATATCTAAACACAGACAAAGCAGAGGGCCGATCGAGGGCCATAGACTGGTGCTCAGGACAGTCATTAATTGAAATATTTGCATGTCTAACATGTTAGAATGAGCTATCAGTCCTTTATTCATGCTAAGATCCTCAAAACCACACAATACATAATAAATATTGTCAAAGTAGATTTTCAAAAAACTGTCAAAACAGTCAAAAGTTCTACTCAAGGTCATTTGGGCCAATTCACCTGGAAGCCTGAGGGCCAAGATAAATTTGTCTGAGGGCCACATTTGGCCCACGGGCCATAGTTTGGACATGCCTGTATTAAACCCTATGGATTAAGAACGGGATGTCACTTAAGTTCATATGCGAGTCAAGATTAAGATTAATTTTAGGCTTAAGCCTTTATTGGTCTCACACACAATGACACACAGTGACACATGGGAGAAATTTGACTTCTGCCTTTGACCCATCCTTTTCAGGAGCAGTGAGCAGCCATCTTTTTTTTCGGCGCCCGGGGGGCAGTACCGTGAAGGGTCTTGCCCAAGGACCCACACTGGTTAGCTCATTGCCCGGGGGGGATTTGAACCCACAACCCCCAGGGGGAAAGTCCATGACTTACCAGTTGAGCTAACCAGCCGGTGTCAAGGCAGGTGAGTGAATACTTTTGGCAATATAGTGTATATTTAACATATTTAACAGCATACTGTGGGACATTCCAAGTTTATTTATTTATTTATCTAAATAAGGGACAATGCACATTAATCAACATCAAAACAATGTAAATATGCCCGAGTTAGCTGATAAGAGCTAATTTGCATCGGTAGTCCCTTTGCCAGATGTCAAAAAGGCATCCTAAAAGAAAATACACTTAAAAAGATACACATTAAAAATTACACAAATGTTCAATAACATTACAGAAATACAATAAAAGTAAAGCAATAACATATCTATGGCAAATAGCAGACATACCTTTCATACATGTAAATAGCGCATAATATGCACTATTTATATGTATGAAACTCTTATGTGTCTTGAAGGGAATAACATGGTAGTGAATAGTTGTTTTCCTATGTATGGTTCCATACTTTAGATCACAGTTGTCTCATGCACAAGCACAAACATAATCAACCTGGTACACAGCAGATATTTAGTCATTAACAGTGGTGCTTTACTTGTTAGAGGCCCCCACTGGCTCTAAAGCTGTCCCCCCTCTCTGTGACTGTCTGTGCAGAATGTCTTTAATGGATTGGTGGCTGGGATCTGAAATGAACTTGTTGCTTTGAGCTCAACTTGTGTGGGAGGAGAAAACCGCAACAGACCGAGGGAAAGATGTGTCTTTTTTATCAAGAGAAACTGACTCACAGTGGTAAGGCAATGCTGTGGTGATGTAGTGATGTGTGCGTGGGAGGCTTAAACATATTCTTGGCATATGGTTTATTAAGTGAATACAATTTGCATCACAGGCTAGAGGGGCCAAGGGGAAATACAAGGATGAAAGCAGAAGATGCCATTAGATCCATGTCAGATCTGTGGAGAGGTGAACCGCTGTATACTGTATAGCATCTGTAATTGAATATAAACTGTGATTCATTCCATGTTGGACCTATAGACCCATGTATATATAAATGGAGATAACTAACCCACTAAAAAAAAAGTTACACTATAAAAAAAATTGAAAAAAAAAAAAAAAAAATTGGAAAAAAAAATCCGCGAAACAGCGAGGCTGCGAACAGTGAACCGCGATACAGCGAGGGTTCACTGTAATTGCCACCCCTCTCTCTGTAACTGCTGCAGTGAGCCTTTAAATTGTTCGTATTAACCCACTCTATATGATCCTGGTGTTTTTATTTTCCTATTTTGTACAGAAATAAATTCCTATTCTTAATATGGAACTCGGCTCCAAATTCGCCCCTAGAACTGCTAGTATCGTGAGCTTCATTTGACTGGATCTGAGCCATATGGGTGATGTCATGCTCCCTTATTCCACTTCTTTATACAGTCTGTGGTTGGACCATATTAGAAAAGTTACATGCAGTATCTTTAACATGAAAAATTGTATCTAAAATATGTAAGTACTGTATAGCGAGTCCATCCCAACTCCATATATATAGTTGTTTGTGTTAGGAAAGTATTCTAAAATGGAAGAAAACTGATGCAGTATTTCCAAAGTTGTGATCGCTAAAATACTTTATTATTTGATGTCTATCTATCTATCTATCTATATACAAAGGCTGTGTCCCACCATAGTGGGGTAGCCTAGACAGGGCATACATTTTTGTTCCTTTCCCTCCTTCCTTCCTTTCCCCAAAACCCTCCTTCCGTGACTTTTTTTTTTTTTTTTTTTTTTTGATGTACACTAGGCTTGGGAAAAATAACCGATGCACATCGGAAAATCGATACAGCCTGTTAAGATGCAGTTGCATCGGTTTGCAAACGTCGGCATCGGAAAAAAACGCACTTAAACTTGAGATGCATCGTATCTTAACTGTCTGTATCGATATAAACCGATTAATATCTAAATTTAATACATAACGAATGAATTATAACATAACCGTTTAGAAAAGGGTCTGGTATTTTTGGGTTTCCTCTCTGTTGTAATGTGTAAAAACGCCTACAGGCTCACAAGGCTACTCAAGTCTCGGCTGAAGTCTCGTGTCGCGCGAATAGGCGGGTCCAACCCAGCTTTCGAATAGAAGTCAACCAAACGACTGTATCTTTGAGTCAACCAGAAAGCGGTTAGCTAGCAGCATGGAGGAAGACGAAAGCGTTGTTCATTCGGTGTTGGGTGTCAAGTCAAAGGTATGGAAAGATTTTGGGTTTTACAAGCGAGGAGGAGAGCTGGACAAGACAACGGCCATATGCAAACTCTGCCGTGCAGCTATAAAATACACAGGCAGCACAACGAATTTGGATGTTGTCGACTCAATGAGTCGTGCTCAGAGGGTCTCAATTACGGTGGACGGATGGACATCTTGTGCCACAGATTCCTACATCACCGTCACGGCACACTACGTCAACGATGAATGGGAACTGAAGTCCCATGTCCTGCAAACACGAGTGTTTAATGACTCGCATACCGGGGCAAAGCTAGCAGCGTTGCTGCAAAATGTCCTCCGGGAGTGGAACATCGCAGATAAAAGCCCTGCCTTGGTTACGGATAATGCAAGAAATATGGTCGCGGCTGGAGCTGGCGCAGATCTTACGCCCCATGTCAGATGCATAGCACACACCTTAAATTTGGCCTCACAGAAGGCACTCAAGATCGATCGGGTGTCCGAACTGTTGGTAAAGGTGAGGAAGGTGGTGACATATTTCCACAAAAGCCCACAAGCAGCCGAGGTTCTACGGGAAATTCAGGCCCAGCTACACCTACCGAACCACAAGCTGATCCACGATGTATGCACTAGGTGGAACAGCTCAGTGGACATGCTGGAGAGGTTTTGGGAGCAGCAGCCTGCCCTGCTGAATGCTATGCTGTCTAGGAGGATCAGAAGGGGAGAAGGCCTTGCTGCAACAGCTCTGAACGAAGACGACATGCGACTCATTCAAGAAATAATAAAGTTGATGTCCCCTGTGAAAGTGGCTACTACACTACTAAGTGAGGAAAAAAGCCCCACCATCTCAATGATCGCACCAATTCAAGCCAAACTCCACAAACACTTCTGTGACTACAACACCGACATCCAAATAATCGCAGAGATGAAGCAGCGCTTCCGACAGGACTTTGCCGATCGTTACGTGGAACTCCAAGACCTGCTCTACATTGCATCTGCCCTCGATCCCCGATTCAAAGACCTGGCATTCCTTGATGACATCAACTCCAGAGAGCTCATCTTCGTGAGATTAACAACAGAGGTGCTGAAGATGAACGAAAAGGTAATATATTATTTTTAAATGTTATTTTAAATCATAGAAAGTGACTATTTACCCTCATCACTCACTCACTCTATCCCCCCACTCACTCACTGACACACACACAATACCTTATTAATTTTGGTTGTTGTCTAATGTTGTATGAAATCTAAATAAGGTATGTTTATCTTGTATTTTACGGCACTGTGTGTGTGTGTGTGTGTGTGCGTGCGTGTGTGTGCGTGCGTGCGTGCGTGCGTGTGTGTGTGTGTGTGTGTGTGTGTGAGAGAGAGAGAGATTGTCAATGTCTCTTATCAAGCTTCTGTGCAAACACTTGTTACATAGATTTTTGGCCAATAATATACCATTTGACTTTGATGTGGATTGTCAGAGGGAAGGCAGAGGTGCATTGGATGAAGGAGAGACACTGGGTGAAGGAGAGGCACTGGATGAAGGAGAGGCACTGGATGAAGGAGAGGCAGCTGAAGGAAGAGGTGATGGAAGCCCCAGCAAAGAAGAAAGAAGAGGTTTGTTTTGACTGTGCTTGAGTAGTAGACTGTTCATTTAAAATGGATAAAAGATTTGTCTGATGCATGTGATGCATATACATCTATGCAGGTTATTATAGTTAAACAGTGTGTTGTGCTGTGCTGTGTTGACTGCTCGTATTGTTCAACACTAATTATCTTGCACATGTCCTCTATAGATGATGTCTTGCCTTCTCCCAAAGAAGACTGCCATGGACCAGCTGTTTGGAGAGTTTGTCGCCACACGAACATCAATGAAGACCACAAGGGAGAAAGCTAAGGATGAAATTTTAAAATACAGAGAGAGAGATCCTTTAGAACTAAGCGGTGATGTGTTGCAGTGGTGGAAGAAGCAGGCAGACTTACCACTCCTTTCATCTTTAGCCAAAGATTACTTGTCCATCCCAGCAACTAGCGTGTCTTCTGAGCGTGTGTTTAGTAGTGCAGGCAATATTGTTACTGCCGAACGAAGTCTCTTGCACCCTGACCATGTTGATCAATTGATCTTTCTTAAAAAGAACTTGAAAAAGACCCATCTGGGTTAAATGTTTGAATTCAGTAGCCTGAACTGTTGCTCTCGTTATTCCCATTTGTTCATAATTGTGAGTCATTTTACATTTGAAGGAAAATGCAATGAGTCCCTTTGTTAATGTTTTTTAAGTTGTTATATTGGAGGGACTCTCCTGGCCTTAATCTTTTTTTTTAGCCCATTTTATTTGTTTACCTCCTGTATAAACTTAATGCACTTTTGAAAGCTTAACCTGGAAACATGGCGTTTTAGGCCTTGAGTGGGCCTTGAGTTGTTCTGAGTTGTACAACATGTTGTACTTCATGTGTTTCAAAATAAAAGGCACAGCTTTAATGCTTCAATTGCCATAACTTGAACTACTCTGCACTTTTCTTCTGCATTGCATCGCATCGTATCGCACTGAACCGCATTGTATTAAAATTAAATCGTACTGTATCGCACCGTATCGCAGCATAGGAGAGAATCGTATCGCATCTTACCACTTGGCAATTGCATTAATCTTGAATGTATCGAATCGTTGGCATTGTATCGAGATGCGTATCGTATCGCTTTGATTATGAAGATTCCCATCCCTAATGTACACTGCTTTTACAAAATCATCATTGGGGTGTTACAGGTGCATTGTGTAACTTTTCTGGTGGAGGGTCTGTCAAATACTTTTCTCCATGGAGATGTTATTGCTTTCTTTGGAATGTTTCACCGTATGGCATTAAACCTTTCTATCTCTTCATGGAGACCAAACCAGACCAAGACACAGATCAGATCTGTTGTAAAACCAGCTGTAATTGAATAAATGTTAGATAAAGTTGTTTAGTTTATGTCATGTGTGTCCAATTACCTTATGGTACTCCTTATTTACCATTGATGGTATTCCTAAATACTACTGTTACTAGTGGTAACGTGTGTCTGTAGTTTTGTAAATAGATTTATGGGTCTGTATGTGATTGTGTGTGCTTTTACGCACATCATTACACTAATTATTTTGAGGCATTGCCTGCGAACTAGGAAGCATCTTTTTGTTTTGTGGTAGTAGTTTTCTGAAGATGGGGTGGGTTAAAAAACAAGTTTATCTTCTACCCACTCCATTTCGAGCTTTTTTTTTTTTTTTTTTTTTGGTTTTTCAACGTCTGAATCAATTGAATTGACTGTGCAGGATGTATACTTCTGCACCTTTTTATGTTTACAAATGTATGGCAAGCTTGAAATAAATAAAAATAATAATAATAATAATAAAAAGAAATAATAATAATAATAATAATAATAATAATAATAATAATAATAATAATAATAATAATAATAATATCATACTGTGGAACATTCCAAGCATAGCAGGGACATCTCCATAGAAACAAGCAGGTGACGAACCCCAACCAAAAAGTTACACAATACACCTTTAAGTTAAGGTTTTTTAGACAAATAAGATTTAGATAAAATTAGTAATATTATTAATTTAGATTTACCTTTCACGATATATTCAAAAATACCTTCAAAATGGCCAACAAATATAATTAAATCCTTTAACCAAATAATTTAAAGGTCCTATATTACACAAAATTGACTCTTTAGCATTAAGCTATATTATAATGCTGTTATCTCATAAAAACGTACTTGGGGTTATGTTTTGATTAATTCAACATGTCTGAGTAACCTTTTATTATTAGTCTGTCTACATCTCCAAAGCTCAAAATGCTCTGTTCCACCTTGTTTACAAGTTTACAGCTCTTTTTACATTTTGTTCAGTAGAGATTGGCAATTCCAGGCCTGAAATTATCCAGATGATTCTTCTCTATGAAGATGTATGGAGTTTTAAAACACTGTTGAGCACTGTATTACCATCACAAGGTGGAACAGGGTGTTTTCTGGTTAAGAGAAGCACTTTCTCTCCTAGCTTTGGGCAATGGACAAAAGTTTAACTTTTGTTAAACTTTAGTTTCTTTCTGCTCTTTATGCAGCAAAAAACATTGAAAAAAAGGGAAAAAAAAGGGAAAGCGATCCAAGATACTCACACATTTGTTTCGTGGAGGATTTGGTTTCACCCGGGAGCTGAGAGAACACAATCGCTCCTGTTGTCAAAGCAGTATTTAAGCAGCACTTTTGGGCCAACCGGGCATCCATCACTAGTGACCTTAAACATGACACCACCTCCATTTTTATGTCCCATCATTTGTATGAGATCACTTACCGTCCATGATACAATACAAAAACCCATAGACAATCCTGGATCTGGATACTGAATTGAAAACAATGAAGGTTGTGTTATGAAAATAGTACTTACATAAACTGTGAAGAAGCAAGTCCCCCCCAAAAACATATAATGTGAAAGTGGAACAGCTGTTTGGTAACATGAAGGGATTAGAGGCTTCCTATGTTTCACATGCAGCCATGGTTACCGAGCAACACACACATGCTGTAGACAAGGATCTCTTTGTGACCTACAGACAAGCGCACTAAAGGGTTAAGAGATGGATTTTAAGATATCTGATTTGACTCTGTAGGGCTGTCACTATACGGTATTGCTAGTGTGACAATTATTATGAGAAAAAACATTACAGGGGCATTGTGTAACTTTTCTGGTGGAGGGTCCGTCACCTGCTTATGTCATTTGCCTGGAATGTTCCACAGTATGACATTAAACAGCTCTACCTTACATTTATTCAATTACGGGTAGTTTTTATTGCTCAAAAATATTTGGAAAAACAGGCGTTCTGATTGTCAGCGGGGTCTCACCTGTTACTTGGTCTGGTTTGGTTCCAATCAAAATAGGAAGGTTTAATGCCACAAGTTTCACGATGCACGTTTAAAATTATTTAGCCATGTTTAGGATCAGCCCCTCCAAATCCGTGGCCATGGTTCTCGACCGGAAAAAGGTGGCTTGCCCTCTCCTGGTGGGTTGAGAGTCCTTGACTCAAATGGAGGATTTCAAGTATCTCTGGGTCTTGTTCACGAGTGAGGAAAGGATGGAGCGTGAGATTGACAGTCGGATCGGTGCAGAGTCGGCAGTGATGCGGTCGCTGTACCGGACTGTTGTGGTGAAGACGGAACTGAGCCAAAAGGAAAATTTACTGGTCAATCTACGTTCCTACCCTCACCTATGGTCATGAGCTTTGGGTAATGACCGAAAGGACAAGATCATGGATACAAGCAGCCAAAATAGGTTTCCTCTGCAGAGTGGCTGGGCGCTCCCTTAGAGATAGGGTGAGGAGCTCAGCCACACGGGAGGGGCTCAGAGTAGAGCCGCTGCTCCTCCACGTCATCCCACTGAGAGGAGGCCCCGGGGAAGACCCAGGACACGCTGGTGGGGCTATGTCTCTCAGCTGGCCTGGGAACACCTTGGGGTCCCCCCAGAGGAGCTGGAGGAAGTGTCCGGGGTGAATGAAGTCTGGGAGTCCCTGTTTAGACTGTTGCCCCCGTGACCCGACCCCGGATAAGCAGAAGAATATTGATGGATGGATGGATAGCTATGTTTTGTTTCATTCACACATACCTGGTTTATTAATCTGTCTACATCTCCACAGCTCAAAATTCTCTGGTCCACCATGTGATGTCCTTAAGCTGGACTTGTCAAGTTAACATCTACCTTTACCATTATTTGAATAGATTTGGGCAATTTCAGGGCGGAAATCATCACATGATTTTAGTGTATGGAATGGAGCACTTCCTGTACTACAACATAGATCAGAAAATAGTGGAATATGGGCCCTTTAATTTACTTTTATTCATACATTCACGTTATTCTACAATGCAATAAGCCTGTATTTAGCACAGGGTCAAGTATATTATCCAATATGTATACAGTTAACGATAAAGAAAATAAAACGTAATCTAATTAGAACATAATTAAGTATAATTAAATGGCTCGATTTTAGACTACTTCATATTTGTCAATACACACGAGATATTGTGCACGCTAACATTGGGACCAAGATAAGCCTCTTGTCCAAGGACACATCACCACTCTGAACCCTCAACCGTTTAGATCTGATGACCTTGTACCTCCCAAATCACTGACTGCTAAACATAATAATTACTTCATTCTGGCTGCTCCGTAACATGTTCGGCAATGGGAAGAAGAATACTTTGAAAATGTATTTAGTTACAGAATACTGAATACCTGCATTAAAACAGACCCCTTTGACCCCCACCTGCCAATCAGAGTACTGTATTCTGAGTAGTTTTACATATAAGTTGCAATTACATTATAGTCTAAAGACGCAACATAGATAAAAAACTGTGTGATCAAGTACAGCCATGTATTCCTTTAATGTTACAAAAGTATACCACCAAACGATAGAGTAACTGTACTGGATACAGATACAAGTATTTAGATTTGTATTCAGTTTCTTCTCAACACTGCAGGCGACTTCATTTAAAGTAGCACCAGCCCAGGCAGCTGCAAACTGGAGATATTAAAAAGAAAAGATTAGCGCCACACAAAAGAATTACGAATAAAACGCCCCAACAGAAGCAATGGCACATCAGCCCCCGTGTAACTTGAGGTGTGCATCGTTTGGCAAAAAGGGAGCCATAAACAGAGCTGGAAATAGTTGTGGAGTCAACAGCAGTGCATTACGGTACAAAAGAGACATCCGGCCCACAACATATATCTTAACAATGGGCCTTTGTGGAGCTAATGTAACCAGGCAGCACACAGCAGTGGATGTGAAGCTTGGACTGTTTGTCTGGTATTGCAGGATATTTCATTTGTTTCCCTCTGCACACCAACTTAGACCTCTAGCTCCTATAGTTCAGGCACCTCATAAAGAATTGCATTATCGTATATTTTATTTATCTACTTTTAGATCTCGGAAGAATGGTGTTTTTCACAAGCATGGTACATTTTTTTGGGATCGGTTGACAGCAAATGGTGGCTTGGTTTCAAAATAATCAAACGGAAACTACTTCTGATGGTTGTTTACGTGTTTTATTCTTGGCCATATCTCCAAGGGTCACTCAAGGGTCAGAGGTTGTAAACACTGAGTTGTAGCGTCTTAAATGGTACTTATAGTGAGTCCTAGTGGGATATCAAGCCCACTGTCCTGCTTTGGTTGGGTGGTTTAGCCAAGACGGGATGCTAGAAGTTCAAAAATATTAAACTAAAGGGTCTATATTATATATATCTATCTATTATCAAAATCATACCTGGAGTTGTGTTTTATTCACATGGTTTAACACACAAACCCTGCATATTTAGGCTGAGTTCTTTTCTCAAACAGAATACACTCTATTCCACCTTGTGATGTCATGTGGTGATACAGGAAATGCTCCACTGCATTTTAAACTACATTAGCCATCACTAGACTCATTTGGATGATTACCAATATCTACTGAACTAAAGTTAAAAGGAGGTGTTAACTTGAAAACTACTGCTTTGTGACATCACAAGGTGGAGATGTAGACGGATTAATAATAAAAGATTACTCAAACGTGATCAAAGGAGAAGTTCAATTTGTCAACTGGACAAAGTTTGTTTGGTTGAAAACGTTTCGCCGCTCAGAAGCCTCTCGGATGAGCGGCGAAACGTTTTCAACCAAACAAACTTTGTCCAGTTGACAAATTGAACTTCTCCTTTGATCATGGATTCTACCTGGACGACTGAGGGACTTTTCACGCATTACTCAAACGTGTGAATGTGGATGAGGTAACACTGTTCTAACATGGCTAAAAACTCACAAGTGTCAATGCGTAATATAAGGTCTTTAAACTTTAAAAAACACTGTCAAAGAGTTTAGGTTCAGCAGGTCATTCAATAAGAAAGTAAGTAAGGTCGTTTTCACACCTGCCTTGTTTGGTTCATTTAAAATGAACCAGAGTTCGTTTGCTCCTTTGATTCAGACCTTTGGGGCTGGTGTGAATAAAAACCAAGTCTCAATCTGGAGCAAACAAGCGAACCGAGACCACCTAAAAAGCTCGGTCTCGGCACGGTTCCTTTCGAACCCTGGTGTGGTTCGTTTGAGGTGAGAATGCAGACCGGACTCGATCCGACACAAGTTGGCTTTTTGTACTTAACGAGCTCCCGTCGTGTGTCGAGCATTATGGGAAACCGAAGCTGACATAACGAAACAAAACTAAACCAAACTAAACGAGGCTTACTTTCGTTTTGCATGAAGAGCAAGAGTCAGAACTTGATGCGCGCACATGAGCGCTGTCCTCTGTAGACGTCTTGCCCTGTGTCTTCGTCGTTTGGAAATTGATTGTACAATAGTGTAAACCTCACGATGCTGCTCAAACATTTGTGCGAACTGTAAAAACTGAGCAAACCATATCACTATGACTACATTGAAAACAGCAACACAACGCCATGATTCTCCTCCTTTCGTGTTTGGACACGGCGCTTTGACACGGCTCATTTCTGTCCAATGGCTGAACGACCTCAGCACACGTGGTTTTGTTTACAGATGTTGGTCCACTTACAAAAAACTGCACTGTGAAAGCGAACCGTACCAAAAAAATAAATAAAAATTTGGTCCGGACCAAAGCAAGTGAACTATCAGACATTCCTGGTGTGAAAACAACCTAAGGTTAATAAATAATTACTGTAGTTTTAGTGTGCATTCCAACAGATCACAAAATAGGGACTAAACCTGGACTAGAACAGAACTAAACCAAGTCTACACCAGGACTAATCTGGGATCAAACCTTGACCAACTAAAGCGCCGTAGAACCACCAGCTGCTCCTCAAAAAGACAAAAATCCCTGAGATGCTGGATATTTTGGACAGAAGAAAATGCCTTCAAAAGATTTCATTTTTTGACTCAAGGTTAACCGTGTAGAACTCACAGTAACTGGCACATACCCCCCTCTGAGTCCACTTTACATCACCCTTCATTACCATCGCTATGAGCGTCTTCACCCAAAACGTATTATGATTCACTCTCACATCTCTCTGCTGTTATCACTTAGACTCTGCAAAGACCTTGATTTATCTGTGAAATAATCAGGAAGTTAAACAGGCATGAAAACATAATTAGTCACAGCTGCTCTTTATCAAACTATGGGGCAATAAAAACATCATAAACACAACGCGTGTCTCTCCGGCTCACATTATAAAGTCTATTGTCATTGATCTATAGTGCCATTGCTTTAACATGCACACACAGGTCCATTCCAAAGATCTATGCCTCCAATAGTGGCTGTATTGATCTGCCCTGTGTGTCTGCAATAGATTGAATAGAAAGCATTGCTGTTTGGAAGTCCAGTCTTAGCACCAGGTTAATTTACAGTGAACATTATGAACACTGGGCCATATTGGCTATTCCAGGGCTAAAATTATGCAAATGATTAGTGAAGGTGTATGGAATTTAAAAACACAGTGGAGCACTTCCTGTTACCACATGACATCACAAGGTGGAGCAGAGTATTTTCAATTTCAATTTCAATATGCAAGGTGTGTGTGTGTGTTAAACATGTGTGAATGAAACAAAACACAACTTATGATGAGGAATCATTATAACAGATCAGAAAATAGTGTAATATGGGCCCTTTAAAGATGAAAATTTTCCATATATTAAAGGTCCCATGGCATGAAATTTTCACTTTCTGAGGTTATTGAATGTTAATGTGAGCTCCACTACCCTGTTTAGCCCCCCCCCCCCCCATGGCTAAAAGTTGCAAAATGTCTAAACTGAGCATTTGCAGTCCTTTTCTGCGTTAGAAAAAACACAGCTCAAACGGGCAATTCTGAACAAGGCAACTATGTGACGTCACATCGAAAAATGCAGCTCCACCCCACGTCTGTGTCTCTACTCAGCGTCTCTGTAAATCACGCCAAGAGAGTTTGGACTGCAAAGGAGCTACGCAATGCGAAATGCGTTTTTTTATTTGCCTGGAGGCACATGCGAGTGTTTCTACGCTCGGAAGTCCTTTATCTGAGCCTGTGGACCTCTGAAACAGCAGTGGTTTAATTTTATTTTCTGTGAAAATTTGTTTTTGCCTCTCCTTTCTTCCTCCGCGCTTAAAACGTGGAAGTGGGGCCAGCACACAGCGCACTGCTAAAACAAGGAACCAGCAGCGTACTTGCCCCCCCCACCCCCCACCCGCTCCTCTAACCTATCTCTGTCCTTCTCATTTGCATTCAAGCAACAAGGCCCAGAATGAGTTGTTCAGAGAGAGATTTTCTGACTCTGACTGTGTACATGTGTCTTTCTCATGCACTGAGTCTTGATTTTGGAGCAGGATTCATTTACAGTATTAGGGAACCATTAAGGCACCATATAAAAGCATCAAGAAGTACCATGTCATGGGACCTTTAATATTCAGAGATGGGTAGAGTACTTATTGTACTTTTCAAAGTATTACTGAATAGAAAAAAGTGCTACTCAAGTAAGAATGAATGTAAGAATAACTGTCTGGGCGTATCATCGGTTTGATAATTTGAAGTTCAAAATATGGTGTTTTGAATGGACAGACCCCAAAAATGAGAAAAAATAAATAAATCTTAAAGGGATATGCCACCCCCAGGTCAAATTTGGGCATCTCCCCACAGTCCAGAGACTAAAATAAGTGATGGAAAGCGTTTTCCTGCTCACCCAGCCATTGTCCGAGTCTGTCGCCACTGACCGCCGCGGTATCTGGTGCTCCTCCGCCTTAGACTGGAGTCTAACGTAGCCAGAGATTTCGGCCAAAAGGAATTAATTTGCTCGATGCGTTTCCCAATTACTTTGTGTGTAGTGCGCATTCATATCGAGTGCAAATAAATGTGCAAATCAACACGGAGAGCTTGCCTTGGTCATTTTGGGTGGGAACTATTTTACAGTGCGTAAGAATACAGCCGTATCACGCAGCACGCTGCCAGGGGAATCCCAGTTACGCACCAGGAAGGGAGTTCCCCTGTTGCACAACGTGGTGCGTGATACGGCTGTATTCTTACGCACTGGAAAATAGTTCCCATCCAAAATGACCAAGGCAAGCTCTCCGTGTTGATTTGCACATTTATTTGCACTCGATATGAATGCGCACTACACACAAAGTAATTGGGAAACGCATCGAGCAAATTAATTCCTTTTGGCCGAAATCTTTCTCTGGCTACGTTAGACTCCATTCTAAGGCGGAGGAGCACCAGATACCGCGGCGGTCAGTGGCGACAGACTCGGACAATGGCTGGGTGAGCAGGAAAACGCTTTCCACCACTTATTTTAGTCTCTGGACTGTGGGGAGATGCCCAAATTTGACCTGGGGGTGGCATATCCCTTTAAGCAGCAGTGCAAGAAACACAGCTCAAATAATTGAAATAACAAAAGTTATACCATGAGTGAAAACTATCAAGAAATACAATTTTATTAAAACGTTAAACAGTAAATATGAAAGAGTAAATGTAACCGAACCCCACTGTGCTTACTGCAAGTTGTGAAACAAGCAAAGAAATCCATTGCTGGTAAGAAGAGAGACGTTTGAAATGCCTGAAAAATGTGAGAAATTACAGTTTCTCAACCTCTGAGTTATACATGAACTTGGCCTCTTTGGTTTGTTACAACACGGTACAAATTTGGCACATGATTATTTCAGTGGAGAAACTGTGAAAAAAAATATACCTGAACTGAAGGACACTACTTTCTTACTAGTATACTATAGATATCTTCTCACTGAAGTGTTTGAATGGTATAATAAGACGCACTGTTGTTTTGAAATACAGTGTCTCTCAATCGTTTTAGCACTTGGTTTAGTTTTATCATTTGATTCCCACATGTATCTGAACAGCAGCACATGTGTTCACATCATTTGAAACATTTCTCCTCAGGTCACAAAGTTCTCAGGCTCTTTATCAGAACACGTGACACAGCTCTCATTCATAAACACGTTATCACTGAATTCTTGAAAACTAGTTTTCAACACTACATGTCTGTTTTCAAGGACTTTGGCCAAAACATTTTCAATAAACTCAAACATAACGACAAATGAAAATGTATGAGCACTAAAAAGCCTCACCGGAAAGGATTTCACACGAGTCGAACAAGGAGAGCACAGACTGTATGAATAATGACTAAACCAGCACTAAAACAGCACTAAAACAGCACTAAAACAGGACTAAAACAGGACTAAATCAGGACTAAAACAGGACTAAAACAGGACGAAAACAGGACGAAAACAGGACTAAAACAGGACTAAAACAGGACAAAACCAGGACTAAAACAGGACAAAATCAGGACTAAGATGTGTTTGTGTCCAGAGTGTGTGTGTGCGTATGTGATAACATATTATCTTGTGTATTATTGATTATTGAATGATTATATGGACTTTTTTGTTATAAAAGCATTTCATTTCCATTTTAACAAAGTACCTTCTAATTCTGCCCTGCCCTGAAACATCACACCACAGTGATGTCAGTGATGGGGGAGGGCTTAGCTTAATGTCATGCAAATGAGTTCCTTTCTGTTCCACAAGCAGATCTTTAACGCGGCTTTTCCTCAGCTCGTCGTTTTCAGATGGGCTGCGTTCAAATGGCCGGAAATTCTTCAAATGTTTTCAGATTGCCATGTGTAAGGCATCGTTGGAAAGTTTAAAATCTACACTTTCAGAATCTGCGAATAACTCAAAATGCCTCTGGGAGGACTTGTGTCTGGTTTTGCCCCGGCCGGGCACATATACACACAGATATACACACTGTGAGTTGTGCAAATATCTTTTCAAGAGCATACAACATATTACAGTACTAAAGTAGTGTTGATGTATTTGCCATTCCAACATCTTTTAGTTTTTTTCAGCATAAATATTTTTTTATTAAATACAGCAAAATCTGCTTTATGATTGGTAATGTGTACATTTGTATTTGACATAATACAATACGGACAGGTTTTAGACAAAAAGCTCTTGTTTTTTCAGTCAGAATGCACTAAACCAGTGATTGTCTGTGGTCCCTGAGAGCAGGACTAAAGTTTCTGAGCTGCACTGTCTGAGGTTTGAAGGTAAAATTTGCTTTTGGAGGATGATCGATCAGGTTTGGAGAAAAAACTGCATAAAACTGCTTGAATAAAATTTTGTTTAGGAAAACTAAAATTCAGTTTAAGATTTTGTGTGAGCCGTTTTGCAGATGTCACCATTGAAAAAAACTGCAACTGTGCAAGTTAGCTCACCTGTTGTAGCTCCAGCTAAAACAGCGCTTTCTGGTCAAATTGTGTTAAGATTAACCTCAGATTGAAGTCCAAGGCTACGTTCAGACCACAGAGCTTAAAGCTCAATTCTGATTTTTTTGTGAAATCCGATTTTTTTGCAAGGTCGTTCACATTTCCAATTAAATGCGACTTGTATGTGATCTCCAGTGTGAACTTTAAACGCCCCAAAAGTGTCCCGCATGCGCCTTGGAGGACACAACGAGGTCACATGCAGTGAGTGTGGTCAGTGTTTACGGAAGTAGCCTAAACATTTTAAAGTTGCTGTCGTACCAGAGGCAGAACATGTACAACTTATTTGTTTTAAGGAGGAGATTGAGAAGGAGAAGGTTTTTGGCCTTGGCGTTTTGTGGGGCAGTGGCAGCAACGTCCGTAGAAAGGAACGTGTTGGTGCTGAGAGTGGTGGGATTGCTATGTGCTTTGCTGCTTCACTGACATGGACTTCATATATCATTTTTGTATGACGAGAAGAACGTTTGTGTACATTTGTGAGCACCTACTTGTACCAGTCTCACTTGTTGATGACGTGTAGGTTAGATGAATGCGACCTGGCCATTCAGACTGAAGTCGCATGCCAAAAGATCGGATATGTATTGGTTTTATCCAAGTGGCCTGGGTCACATTTGAAAAAATCAAATCTGTGTCATTCAGACTATTATTAAAAGATCAGATACAAGTCGCATAGAGGTCACTTCAGGCTGCAGTCTGAACGTAGCCTAAGATACAGCCTCAGATACAGCAGTGCTTACAGTTAGCATCACACCCCCTGGTAATGCTGCTGTCAAACTCTACATCATTGTCTGCAAGTGTCCCCTACCTCTAAACTGAATATTCTTACCTTCTCTTTTTTGTCAATTAATATTTTAGTGTCTTGAAAAGTGCTATAAACATATTTTAATGTTACAGTAAAAGCCAAGCTCTTCTTTTCAGACCTACACAAAGAAAGCAAAAACTCGGGCCAGAGGTTTTGCACACATGTATTATCAATAGGACCTGGCATTTTCTCCTCTTTGTCCAAGGCCAGTCAGAAAGCCTTCAAGTTGCATCAAAGCTACATCTACATTCATCACTCCCATGATGCACATTGGTAAGTTCATGGACAGCACGCTCAGTTATTTCACTGGTAACTTTATAGAGCCAGACAAGGACAGGAGCCTTATTTTCCCTTCATATTAGAATATTTATTGGAATCTGTTCTATATTCATATTGTCTGAAAAATATCTGACCTCTGAATGTCATAATGGTAGAGCTAAGGTGCCTGGACCTAGACTCAAAAACACAGGGGAATTATACAGCTCTGGAAAAAAAATAAGAGACCACTGCAAAATGATCAGTTTTTCTGATTTTACTACTTATAGGTATGTGTTTGGGCAAAAGGAACATTTTTGTTTGAGTCTATAAACTACTGGCAACATTTCCCTCAAATTCCAAATAAAAATATTATCGTTTAGAGCATTTATTTACAGAAAATGACACATTTCAAAATAACAAAAAAGATACATGTTTTCAGACCTCAAACAATGCAAAGAAACTAGATGAAATTCATTTTAAAGGGACAATGTGTAAGATTTGTACCCATTAATTACCTAAATTGAAGATACCCATTCAAAAATACAGTGTTTTCCAAGCCTTTTCACTTCATCATGAAATCAAAGTATTCTGTTGGACTTAGATATAGTCGCATAAAAGGGGGATCTTCCCCATGTAGAGGCAGCCATTTTGATTACGAGAGCCGCAGAAGGACATTTGGGCTCCGCCTTCGCCTTTTCTTTATACAGTAGTTGTCAAAGGGCTTGTGGTTTTCACACAACGAGATAGTACGCGTTTGGATAAACGACAAGCATGTTGCCGGATCACACTTACTTCGCACATACATCGCAGGAGCAAGCACCTTCATCTAAGAGGAAAAGAAGAAAGACATAGTACCTACCGCGGCTGGGGCTTTGTTGCAGCGCGGGACCACACCCTGGGTTCAGACCGACCTCCGCCCTCTGCGGTCCAATTCCCCCCACCCGCGCACAGCGCCGGGTGCGCTTCACACGTGCACGCGGTTCGTGCGCGGCTGCCGCTGAACCCACCTCCGAGTACGCTGAGCCCCCGCGTTATGGCGCACCCGGGTGGCCCTCTAGGTCTGCCGTAGCTAAAACCGGAACTGCAATACCCACCATCCACCAATGCGCCACCAATCCTACACATTGTCCCTTTAAAACAACATAATACTAATGTTTACACTTAAGAAGAGTTCAGAAATCAATATTTGGTGCAATAACCCTTATTTTTAATCACATCTTTCATGCGTCTTGGCATGCTCTCCACAAGTCTTTCATATTGTTCTTGGGTGACTTTATTCCACTCCTGGTGCAAGAACTGAAGTAGCTCAGCTTTGTGTTTGTGTTGGAATTCAGCAGACGCTGGAATGGAATGGCTGTAATACATGTAGAGATGCTGATTTCAGAAAAAAATGCAGTGGTCTCTTATTTTTTTCCAGAGCTGTATTTAAGCATATGTGATCCATGGGTTTCAGAATGGGAAACAATGGGGACTGTTGCTAAAGCAAATAACAATTTAAACAAAATACAACATCTTTTGAATGGTGAATAGTCCTCAAAATGTCTCCCGGAATAGGAAATTGAATCCCATGGTAGGCTAAGGCTTTTCCTTCGTCTTTACTCTTGTTTGTATCTGATTTGCATTTGAGAGGGTCATATAAATGGCCATTTCATTTCATTTTTTTCTGAAATATCCCCTCTCCTGTCCCCACCCCAGTCCTTTATCTGCTGTGAACTTGCAACAAATAAAAACTGTTGATCAAAATCTGCTTTTTCTGGTTGTGAACTATGAAAAGGAAGGGTCAGCTGCCTGGCCCAAGGTTTTTTTCTTTGTTTTTGTTGTTGTTTTGGATCAGTGCTTCGAATGAATAAATACAAAAATAACTGTGTCTGTCACACTTTGCCTGGGATTGACTAGTTCTCTGTCTTTATTCTATAAAATACTCTCAATTCTCTGGTCACCACCTCATCCAATCAGGTTTATTTATTACAGAGCACATAGGCTGGTGCATGGAGCTCATTGGTCATCTGTCATTTAGAACAAAAACAATCTAACCTCAGATTAACTGCATTTTTCTGCTTCAGTCTTTGATTTTGCATAAACCTCCAACTGGGGGTGGTTACCGTGGTGACACAATACAAAACATAAGCAAATGCAGACAAAAAAGTTTTAAGGTAGTCTGAAAAAATACAGAAGGATTGAAATAACTCATTTCCAGGTGCCTGTGATTACGCCATGGTCCTGTTTAGGAGATTGATTTTTAACAAAAACGCTGAGAATGATTAACTGAAAAACTGTTGGCTAATGCTTGCTGGCTTGTGTGAGACTAATCAAATCAGCTCACCCATTCTAGTTCCACCTTAGTCAGCTCTTTCTGGTCAGACCGTGTTAAAATAAAGTGCAGATTTAGGCTGCGTCCCATTTCTCTGTGTTACCCCTTCGTCTTACCCCTACCCCTTGGTTTTGTGCGTTCATGTGAAACGAAGTAAGCTCTCGACCAGATTTGGAACGAAGGGGTACACCTACAAGCTCAGGCAGGTTTTGGGATCAGGATGGCAGCGTCACATCGACCAGCCAAGGAGTCTCATAAATGTATTTTCAGCAGTTGTAATTATCGATTAACAGTTTAGAATGGTTTACAATTATGACACTTCTGTTCTATATTACTTTTAGTGAACTGGTGCGGTTTTAATTGTATGTCTTAATTGTATGTCTGTTTAGCCGATTACCGTTATCGTTTTCATCGAACTTTCAAGCTAGTTTTTTTGTCGAGATGAGGTACCCGATAATCCTTGACATTTGTTTACGTTTGTTTGCGTCAGTTGTCGTCCCCTCTGTAGACGTAGCAGCCAGGTAGAGGCGAGGGATGATGACGCAAACGGTAATCGAGTGGTGTCCCATTTCTTAGGGGAACATTCGTAGCCCGAGTCCTCTCAGCTCGTTATCGCGGGGCAAGAAAAAGAGTAATGGGACGCCGCCTAAGTCTAACTTGAGTAAAAGTGCTTCTAACAAACCAGTGCTTCCAGTTAGCATCACACCCCCAGGAAATGTTGATTACACCAGCTCCAGCAAAAGTATTACCTCTGTCATTTCGGCACCTCGTATATAATGTGTCCCTGTACATCTGACCTTACTGCCAGGCTTCAACACTGTAGCATTAACTCATGTACTGCTTGTGCTGCTAAAATGTGGAGGTTGTGGCACAAGTGTGTATGACCAATTTTTATGATTCTCTAATGTTGACTTAATTTTAGTTAGAAAGTTGGAAAATATGTTCAAAATTACAGGAAGTAGAGAGTTCAGTCTTATAGATGACAACACACAACAAATGTTTGGCACAATGTAATTTTTTTCTGATATTTTAAACATTATTTCAACTAAAAAAGTACTTTCATGTAAAAGTATTTTCATATTACATTAAATGGGAAATCAAGTGTGAATGTTTTTGCAAAAATCTTAAATATAATGATCTTAACTCTGGCAAAAGGAGAAATTCAATTTGTCAACTGGACAAAAGTTTATTTGGTCGAATACGTTTCACATCTCGTCCAAGCTGCTTCTTCAGTTCTGGTCAGACGCTGGTGGACACTGCCTTATATCTGCCTGAAGGGAGGATCTAACTACAATGAAATTACTTTGAAACTACCACACCTTTGTTTTCAGTTTCAACCACTCTCCCATTCCACTCCCACTGCTTATCCGATAGGCCTACCTAACTAACAGAAACTGTAAACAAGTAGGTGTGGTAGTTTCAAAGTAATTTCATTGTATTTAGCTCCTCCCCTCAGGCAGATATAGGCAGTGTCCACCAGCGTCTGACCAGAACTGAAGAAGCAGCTTGGATGAGCTGTGAAACGACCAAATAAACTGTTGTCCAGTTGACAAATTGAATTTCTCCTCTGGACGACTGAGGGATTCTACACACATCTTAACTGTGTTAAATTAGTGCTCTCACCTGTCATAGGGACGTTTACAGACTGTGCATTTGGAAAGGACTCAACATCACAAATCCTTGGTGACTCTCCTGCAATGTGTTGACAGTTACCAACAAGATCAGAGCAGCTTCATGGAGGAAGATAGTTTGACCTTTCTGGAGTTTTAAACTCTGAATGTTACAAATCCTCATTGTTATGAGTCATCTCAACTTGCTTTTCTCTATGGAGATGTTCATCTGGAATGCTTTCTATCTTCACGGAGACCAAACCAGACCAAGTTACAGGTCAGATCTGTGGAGTGGCAACCACACTCACAGTCAGAATGCTTGTTTTTCCAGGGACTTTTGAGCTTTAAAACCACATGTAATTGTATAAATGTATGGTAGAGCTGTTTAATGTTATACTGTGGAACATTTCAGGCAGAGCAGTGACATATCCATAAGAAACAACCAGGTGATGGACTCTCAACCAAAAAGTTACATAGTGCACCTTTATGTTGGATACTTACTTACAAAACTGAGTACTTTTTCCAACATTGTACCAAATGAGTGATGAATCTAAAATAACAACAAGAGAAAGGGAGATGGATGATTTATGTAAATTTTGTATCCTGTTCAAAATGTATGTAATTTTTTCTTTGTTATTTGGCTTGTCAATCATTGTTTGTCTCCCTCTGGTGGCTGGCAGTTTCAACTCAAAGAAGTTGCCTCAATCTTAAGGCTGCGTCCCATTTCTCTGTCTTACCCCTTCGTCTTACCCCTACCCCTTGGTTTTGTGCGTTCATGTGAGGGCAAGGGGTGTCCCGATTCTAATTCTGATCAAGGGCTAGAGCCACGACCGAGGGCTACATACCCCTTGGAACGAAGTAAGCTCTCGACCAGACTTGGAACGAAGGCAGGTTTTGGGATCAGGATGGCAGCGTCACATCGACCAGCCCAAAGAGCCTCATAAATGTATTTTCAGCAGTTGAAATTATCGATTAACAGTTAAGCATGGTTTACAATTATGACGCTTATGTTCTACGTTACTTTTAGTGAACTGTTATTGCAGTTTTAATTGTAGTGATGTCTGTTTAGCCGACGTTATCGTTTTCATTGAACTTTCATGCATATTTGTTTACGTTTGTGTTGTCGCCTCTGTAGACGTAGCAGCCAGGTAGAGGCAAGGGATGATGACGCAAACGGTAATCGAGTGGTGTCCCATTTCTTCGGGGAACATTCGTACCCCGAGCCCTCTCAGCTCGGTATCGAGGGGCAAGACAAAGATGTAGATAAAGGGACAGGGGAAGGGGTAAGACAGAGTAATGGGACGCAGCCTATAATTTCATATACTGTGTTCTTTTATTATAGCAATTAATTTTCTCATTACCGCTTGTCATAATTTCTTCAGTTTTCTTATAGACCCTTGTAGACTATAGACCCTTATAGAAATGTAAAAAAGGAAACTACTTGTCGTGTACTTAATGAAATCACTGTTACACTTTCAAGTCACTCACACTCAGCATCTGGCATCTACACTTTATATGCACATTTATTCTGACTGCAGTCAATTAGACCTGAGTAATTACCAAGTCTGAGTCTGTGGAGTTGGGAAGTTGAAATATAAACAACAAACAATCTGCATCCAAATGGGGATCGTCAAAGTTGAATGAGTTTAATGCAGTGTTTAAGAGAAGTGTTCAGTCAGTGTTCAATACTGGAGCAGAACAGGTTTATTGTTTTTAAGTGGAACTTGAATTATTGGTACAAAACACAGCTGAACTTCCCATCACTCTGACCCTATCCTGCAACACACAAGACCTAAATCAAACTGTGAAGCTAACTTCTTGGATAAATCCTCCCTACTTGAAATAAACATTAACTGAATAAATGTAAGGCAGAGCTGTTTAATGTCACACTGTGGAACATTCCAAGCATAGCAGTGGCATATCCATAGAACAAGCAGATGACGGACCCTAACCAAAAAGTTACATAATGCTCCTTTAAAGCTCGCAAGATACCTCGTCTGAGTTCCTGGACCCCGGTGACTGTTTGGTGTAGGTGTGGTTCAAGGGTCAAAAACTGTACAGTGACACTACTATGGTCTGGGTGAGTCCTGATTTAGTCCTGGTTTAGTTCTGGTTTGGGCTTGGTTTAGTCTTGTTTGAGTTATGGTTGAGCCCTGATTTAGTTCTTGTTGAGTCCTTGTTGTGTCCTAGTTAAGTCTTGGTTGAGTCCTGGTTGAGTCCTAGTTGAGTCTTGGTGGAGTACTGGTTGAGTCCTAGTTTAGGTCTTGTTGAGTCCTTGTTCAGTCCTGTTTGAGTCCTGGTTAAGTTCTTGTCGAATGCTGGTTGAGTCCTTTTTGAGTCCCAGTTGAATCTTGGTTGAGTCTTGGTTGAGTCCTTTTTGAGTCCTGGTTGAGTCCTGATTTAAGATAAGATAAGATAAGATAAGACTTTATTGATCTCACACAGGAGAAATGTACTTGCCACAGTAGCTCCAGGAGAGTTTGAACAAGAAAGAAAGTGCATGCAGGCAAGAATGGGATAAAGTAAGTAATAATAAAAATGGTAATAATAATAAGTAATAATAATAATAATGAAAATAGTAATAATAATAACAATACAAGCATCAACAAGGAGAGCATGGAAAAGAGGATATTGCACGTCTGGCCTATATAGTAGAGTTATACAGTCTGATGGCTGTGGGGATGAAGGATGAAGGTAGCGCTCCTTCTTGCACTGGGGGTGCCTCAGTCGACTACTGAAGGAGCTGCTCAGCTCCTCTACAGTCCGGTACAGAGGGTGAGAGGTGTCGTCCATGATGGACATGAATTTGGCCAGCACCCTCCTCTCAGCCACCTCCTCTACAGAGTCCAGAGGACAGCCCAGGACAGAGCTGGCCCTCCTGACCAGCTTATTAAGTCTTTTTCTGTCCCGTTCTGTGCTGCTCGGGGCCCAGCAGACGACAGCGTAGAGGAGAGCAGAGGCCACCACAGAGTCATAAAAAGTCTTGAGCAGAGGCCTGCACACTCCAAAGGACCTCAGTTTCCTCAGGAGGTGGAGGCGATTTTGGCCCTTCTTGTACAGGGCGTCCAGTCCAGTTTATTGTTGAGGTGAACACCCAGGTACTTGAAACTGTCCACAGTCTCTATGTCCTGCCCTGGGTGTTCACCAGTGAGTGAAGTAGTGGTCTCCTCCTGAAGTCGATCACTAGCTCCTTTGTCTTACTGGTGTTAAGGCTCAGGTGGTTGCGCCCACACCAGTCCACAAAGTCTCTGATGACCGAGCGGTACTCCAGCTCGTTCCCCTCAGACACACAGCCCACAATGGCCGAGTCATCAGAGAACTTCTGGAGATGGCAGCTGTCCGTGTTGTATGTGAAGTCCGAGGTGTAGATGGTGAAGAGGAAGGGTGAGAGGACAGTTCTCTGGGGGGCCCCAGTGCTGCAGACTACCACCTCTGACTCACAGCCGTGCAGCCGCACGTACTGTGGATGGTCAGTGAGGTAGTCGATGGTCCAGGCAGCGAGATGTCCATCCACTCCCGTATCTTGTTGAGTCCTGGTTGAGTCCTTGTTAAGTCCTGGTTAAGTCTTGGTTGAGGCTTGGTTGAGTCCTTGTTGAGTCCTAGTTGAGTCTTGGTTGAGTACTGGTTGAATCCTAGTTTAGGTCTTGTTGAGTCCTGGTTGAGTCCTTGTTGAGTCCTGTTTGAGTCCTGGTTTAGTTCTTGTTGAGTGCTGGTTGAGTCCTTTTTGAGTCCCTGTTGAGTCTTGGTTGAGTCCAAGTTAAACCAAGACTAAATCAGAACTAAAACAGGACTAAGGAGGCCTCTTTATCTATCTATCTATCTATCTATCTATCTATCTATCTTTTTCTGTCTCTCTCTCTATCTCTTTCTCTCTCCCACTCTCTCCACCCTCTTCCTCTCTCTCTCTCTCTCTCTATCCCTTTCTCTCTCTCTCTCCATTTTCTTTCACCCTCTTCCTCTCTCTCTCTCTCTATCCCTATCTCTCTCTCTCTCTCTTTCTCTTCTCTCTCTCTTCATTTTCTTTCCACCCTCTTCTCTCTCTCTCTCTCTCTCTCTCTCTCTCCATTTTCTTTCCACCCTTTTCTTCTCTCTCTCTCTCCACCCTCTTCCTCTCTCTCTCTCTCTCTTCCTCTCTCTCTTCTTCTCTCCATTTTCTTTCCACCCTCTTCTTCTCTCTCTATCTCTTTCTCTCTCTCTCTTCCCCTTTCTCTCTTTCTCTCTCTCTCCATTTTCTTTCCACCCTCTTCTTCTCTCCCTCTTTTCAGATCTGGTTGCTCGGCGCCCCCTTCACTGTCCTCCTCGCCGTTCATCATTTCAATTTGCACATAGCTGTTTGCGTGTTGTTTTCTTGTTGTTTTTCCTCTCATGCCCAGAGGAGGCGTTCATCCCTCTCTCCACTCCTCTCTAACTATGCTCTATTTCTTTTTTGGAGGGTGCAGATAGCTCATTAGCCATACCCTGAACAGCTTGGTTTGCATCATGAAAAATTTAAACTGTTTTGTGATATGTAATCCTCAAAGAACAGCAGCCCTTTAAATAATTAAGCATAATTACAAATATTATACAGTGTGTAAAACTTTGGCTTCTTCCAACAGGTGGGTGAAAGGAACAGGAAAAAACGTTATTGGCTTTTATTCAAGGATCACAGGATTTTTATAGTTTTGTATTTAAACCTATTCACAGTATTTTATTATTTATCCAACAAATAAGTCTACAATTCTGCATTCTGCTTTGAAGATTTTTAGACCTTGGTAATACAAGCTTTCCCCAGCATTTTGGTTTAAGATTGTTATTATAAAATTACAATTACAAATAATATAAATTGCTGGGTTTCAGTTGACTTCACAGGATTCTTTAGGCCGATATTATTTAATACAGATGGGGGGCAGCTAAAATTAATATTGTTCAACTGCAGATTTTTGTTGCACTATACAGTAGCACAGGCTTGGGTCTAGTCAATACAGTGGTACCTCACCTTACGAAATGAATCCGTTCCAGAAGTGGTTTCGTAAAGTGAATTTTTCGTAAGTTGAGTAGCTATTTCAATGGAAAAGGCCTGATCCGTTCCAAGGGTTTTTTTTATAGTGTAACTTTTTTTTTTATAGTGTAACGTTGTGTTCTGCGTCCTGATTGGCTAAGAGACTGTAGACCCAGGACTAAACGTGGAATAAACCAGGTCTAGACCAGAACTAAACCAGGTCTAGACCAGGTCTAAACCTGGATTGGACCTGGACTAAACCAGGACTGGACCAGGTCTAGACCTGGACTAAACCGGGACTAGACCAGGTCTAAACCAGGATTATCCCTGTTATTATTATAACATGGCAGTGCCATTGGATGAGCGCGTTGCTTGTTGCTCCTGTCTTCGCGCACCTTGCGCGTTCCACGCTAGAGCTAAGAGGCCGAGAAAGACGCTCTTTCAGCTGGAATAAGAGCGGGGCGGGGCGGGCTCTGGTTCTATCTGACCTCCAGAGCCGGGGCGCTGACACTGTGAGCTAAGAGGCCGAGAAAGGTGCTCTATCGGCGGGCAAGACCGCGGGGTCTCGCTCAGGGCGGGCTCTGGTTCTATCTGACTTCTAGGTCTAGACCAGAACTAAACCAGGTCTAGACCAGAACTAAACCAGGTCTAAACCTGAACTGGACCTGGACTAAACCAGGACCAGACCAGGTCCAGACCCGGACCAAACCGGGACCAGACCAGGATTAAATCACCCCGTGCTCGCCCGCGCGTGGGACACAGGACAAGACACAGGATAGTAATCCTGTGTCCCTTCGCTCCCCTCGCACGTTCAGCGCTATATTGAGCCGTGTCTACCCCCACGCTTCACTATCAACACATTCCGTTGAAAATCTATGAAAGTTTGAGTGTTCAAACGAGAGAGAAATGCGAGAAAAGCCCAACTCCAGTCTGAGAAAAGCGTAGAATGTGTGTGGTGAGGCATTTACAGCCCTAAAACATGTAGAACAATTGCAAAATACAAAGTTGTCCTACCTCGTGGACCGCGGGCCACCTCTGGAACCTAACCCCATGTGTGTTGATAAAGTGTATTTACGTTTTGGGGCGTGCATCTGAGCGCGCATTAATTGAATTTTTGAGATTTCACGTTTCGTAACTTGGATTTTTCGTATGTAGGGTCTTTCGTAAGGTGAGGTACCACTCTATTAGAAATGATCAGGTTCCATATTTGGGAATTTACTTTTCTGATATTTCTTGGTAAAGTACAGGATTAAAACAGGACTAAACCAGGACAAACCCAGGAATAAAACAGGACTAAACCAGGGCTAAACCAGAACTTAAACAGGACTAAACCAGGACTAAAACGTGACTAAACCAAGGAATAAAACAGGACTAAACCAGTACAAAACCAAGACTAAACCAGGACTAAACCAAGACTAAACCAGGACAAAACCAAGACTAAACCAGGACTAAACCAGGACAAAACCAAGTTCAAGTTCAAATTTATTTCTATAGCACATTTAAAAACAACGTCAGTTGACCAAAGTGCTTCACATGAAGGATAAAAGACAAAAGAACATATACATATATAACACAGTGTAAGGACTATAATAAAAACTATAATAAAAAACTGACTAACTAGTATTAAAAGCCAGGGAAAAGAGATGAGTTTTTAATCTCGTCTTAAACTGCGTTACAGACTGAGAGGATCTGACAGGAAGAGGAAGGCTGTTCCACAGTTTGGGCGCTGCCACAGAAAAGGCTCTGTCCCCTCTCGTTGGAATGACCAACAGAAGCTGGTCGGCTGATCTCAGAGCTCTGGGTGGAGTGTAGGGCTCCAGTAATTCCCTCAAATAGACTGGACCCAAAGAGTGTAAACATTTAAACACAATTAGTAACACTTTAAATTGCACCCGATAGGGGACAGGGAGCCAAGACTAAACCAGGACTAAACCAAGGACTAAACCAGGACTAAACCAGGATTAAACCAGGACTAAACCAGGACAAATCCAAGGACTAAAACAGGACTAAAACAGGACTAAACCAGGACTAAACCAAGGACTGAAACAGGACTAAACCAGTATCAGTACCTTCTAATTCTGCCCTGCCCACCACAGTGATGATGATCTGCAGGAGGAGGGCTGAACTTAATGTCATACAAATGAGCCCAGAAGGTCTGGAGTTAGAGAAACTTCACAAGCTTTTTAGAACTTTCTAAAATCCCAATGTGCTGCTTTCAAATGGCCACAAATTCTTCAAATGTACTCAGATTTCCATGTGTCAGGCATCGTTGGGAAGCTTAAAATCTACACTTTCAGAATCTGTAAATAACTCAAAACGCCTCCAGGACGACTTGTGACTGTTTTTTTTTTCCGTGGCCAGGCACATATATTTAATAGGAAAAACTGGCTCGACGACATCACCACATCCTAGAATCTGAAAACCACCGATATAAAGTGTATATAACGATATTATACAACGACATGCAGACTCAGCTCTCCCATGTCCCCTCACCTTCACCTTTGGCTAGTCAGTGCTCCTTACATGGTGACCTGACAATTTATCTGCTAACTGTGAGTGCGCCTCCTCTTTAGCATGCAGTGTGCTCCGTGTGTGTGTGTGTGTGTGTGTGTGTGTGTGTGTGTGTGTGACATGGGCAGTGGACAATTCATCTACATTAGTGAGAGATTAACCTGCTCACCTCATGCATCCATCACTGGCTCATGTGCCCTCTCATGCACGTGTATAGCTGGAGGCAAGGCCAGGATCAGGCCCCAGTGTGGTGCAATACAATATTTGTTTAAATAGACACACTATCTACCATGTTCTGAACAGGAAGTGTTCATGGGGGAGTTTCCTGCTCCATTGACTCTGGCTCCAATTGACTTTACATTGAAAAGCTGTCACCTTTTTCTGTAACTGCTGCAGTGAGCCTCATCATTTTGGTCTTAAAATGTTTGTATTAATCTACTCTACATGATTCTGGTGTTTTTATTTTTCGATTTTGTATGTAAATAAATTCCTAATTGGACCTGGGTCCAAATTTGTTCCTATAACTGCTAAAGTTCTGAGTTTCACTAGTCCTTAGTCTACTTCTTTATACAGTCACTTATACAGCTTTGGAAAAAAATAAGAGACCACTGTAAAATTATTAGTTTTTTCTGATTTTACTACTTATAGGTATGTGTTTGGGCAAAAGCAACATTTTTGTTTGTCTATAAACTACTGACAACATTTCCCCCAAATTCCAAATAAAAATATTATCGTTTAGAGCATTTATTTGCAGAAAATGACAAATGGTTTTCAGACCTCAAACAATGCAAAGAAACAAGATCAAATTCATTTTAAAACAACATAATATTAATGTTTACACTTAAGAAGAGTTCAGAAATCAATATTTGGTGCAATAACCCTTATTTTTAATCACAGCTTTCATCCATCTTGGCATGCTCTCCACAAGTCTTTCACATTGTTCTTGGGTGACTTTATTCCAATCTTGTATTCCAATCCTGGTGCAAGAACTGAAGTAGCTCAGCTTTGTGTTTGTGTTGGAATTCAACAGACGCTGGAATGGAATGGCTGTAATACATGTAGAGATGCTGATTTCAGAAAAAAATACAGTGGTCTCTTTTTTCCAGAGCTGTACATACTATACATACTATACATACTTTTTACCTCTGATGTTTTTATACTATGGATTCATAACAAATGCTCATGCAAGTGGTTAAAAATGAGGGCTTGTTCAGGAATGTACAGAAATAGAGCTAAACTAAATACTAAATACCTGCTAGAACTAAATACCTGCTCAAACCTGTATTGTTGGATAAATGTATAACAGAGTTCAATACCATACTGAGGAACATTCCAGACAAAGTACTGCATATAAACAAGCATGTAGCAGACCCTCCACCAGAAAAATTACACAGTGCACCTTTTAAACCTATTACATTATGCTGCGCAACCTCCCATGCACGAGTGACGTTGTCCTTGCCACAGTTAATATAATAAATATGTACATGTACTTGACCTTATTCATGAAATAATGTGGTTTATGCATGTTCTAGTTAATTTGCGAGCTATAATGAACCCAGCCCTCCTGCGAATGAGCTGTGGCATACGGTGCTAGGTGTGGTGTAGTCACAGATACAGTATGTTGTTGTCATAAAAGTGTTTTCATAGAGGAGAACATGCCAAAGCCCCAGCTCTAAATCAAATCTTCCCATAATGTCACAGAGCTCAGTTACACTTTACAGCTGCGTGGGCCGCTCCTGATATGTGCTCCTTCTTATTTATTAACCTTAACCAAACCCTGTCAAAGGTAACACGCGTACTGTGATTCAAACTCTACTTTACTGTTTACCACCAGGAACAGAAGACAATATATTCTCAATGTAATCTAAATGAAATGCCATGAAACATATTTTCATTTTAAGTTTCGTTATAACACAAAGTATATACTGTGTTTAAAGCCACTGTTACAACAGTTGTTACGACCAGGCTCAGCTAGGGTTAGGGGAGTAACAAAAACTAAGATGGAAAATTTGTAAAATAAATTGATAATATAATGAAGGAAAAAGTAAAAGGTAAATTAAACAAAATGTATACACAAAATAACCTAAATGAAGAAAACTCAAGATATGTAGACAGTAGGGTTGGGCGGTAATACGGTAATACGGTATACTGCGGTATCTAAAAATAGCAACGGTATCAGATTCATTACCGTCATTAAAAAAAAAAAAAAAATCTTGCCCTAATATAATATTAACTATAATTAATTTAATGCCTAAATAAAGAGTGTTTGTCCAGCACTTATGTATGTGTGGTTGTGTTTGTTAATTTAATACTATTACAGTTTAAAACTAATATTACTATCGGAGAGATGACGTTCGATGAAGTTCCTGGATGTTGCGTCGTCACGTGACATTACCGCTCAGAAGGGAGAAGGAGAAGACAACATGACAGACCGCGCTGAGTTGGTCCCAAAGTAAAACACAACGTCTGCGATTTGGCAGCATTTCGGATTTCGTCCAAATGACAAGGGAGAGCCGGCTAATGTCAACGAGGCTGTGTGTAAAACGTGCATGCAGACGGTGGCGGTGTTCTGGTGAAACATCCTACCCGTCGAGAGATGACAGCGGCACTGTGGAGGAGCGAACAGAAGCAGTGCAAAAGAGTGTAGTGCACTCGTGAATGTATGCATAATTCACCTTCTTAACTGTGTTGTTACAGCTTTGCCATGCGGGTTTTGCTCAGTTCTTGGTTAAGCACTTAGTTATAAAGTCACTGCTTCTGATAATAGTTGCGGTCCCTTTAAAAAAGGCGTGACGTTTGACACGCTGCTTTTGTGTTCTAGCGTAGCTCCTTTCTGATATTCTCGCGTGTTAATAAAAACAACTCTCCGTTTTTGAGTCTGAAATGTGAGAAGTTTTCGGGTTTCTTATTACAAACGCAACTTCCACACGAGGCTGTTAGTCTGGGAGATGAAGACCCCCTTCTTTGGTGGAAATCCAATGGAGTCAGGCGCTTTCCTCTGATAAAATACCTGTGCGTTTGTGCCACAAGCTCCATCGGAACGGGTCTTCAGCACCGCGGGCAAAGTTGTCAATCCACAACGTGCCTTACTCAAGCCGGAAAAAGTGAACATGCTGGTTTTGCATTCAATAGCTTAATATTTTTATTTTCAATAAGCAGTAGCTTTTTCTGACGGACGAAAACGGTTCGGGATTTTGTATAGTTGTACGTTTAATTTATTTGATTCATGTTAATAGATTTTAAAAAATATATACAAACGAGCAGTATTTTCCACTGCGTTCTCAGGACAGGCTTATACAGGGAGTCCTCGAGTTACGACGTTGATCCGTTCTTAAGACGCGTCGTAACCCGAATTTCGTCGTAAACCGGATTTTGCCTTTGATCTTCCAACCAAAGCACCAATAACCTTTCCATCTCAATAATTAGACCACTACGCTGCTTGGTTATCACTGCCGCTTTCATAGGAGCAGATCAGAGCCCACATCAGGTACTTCCGCCCACATTGGACACGCACATGAGGCTGTCTTCTTCTCCCTACAACCACAACAGAGCGTATTCTTCCGCCGTGCGCCGCGCGCCGCGTGCGTTTGTTTACATATCTTACCACGCTAAACCGTGTAAGACGGAATGACGCGTAATATATACATATTTTTTTTAATGGGGGCGCGTTCGTAACCACGAAACGTCGTAACCCGAGACCGTCGTAACCCGAGGACCCCCTGTATATGCACATTTTCAGTTATGTCTTGTTATTTATTGTTCAGATTTTCTTATTTGATAAGATCAAGTATTTTATTTATTTGATTCCTGTTGGTTTGTTAGCTTTAGCCCACAGACAATGTCATTTCGTCCCTTCGGTTGGCTGCTGTATTTGCACTTTAAACATTTGTTAATAAAAGTTACTAATTTTGTACATGTTTTGTTATGTTTTCAGTATCATTAGGCCTATGTAATGCTTGCTATTCTGTTTCTGAACGGTATAGGTGCAAGCTGCCATTTGGCGAGGCGACTCCACTGTAGTGCTACCAAGTGTTTTTTTTTTTTTTAGCCTTAGCAACGGTAATACCGTATACCCCGGGAAAATGTGGACACGGTTTAACGGTATCAAAATTTGGATACCGCCCAACTCTAGTAGACAGTGAGGCATAGTGCATTGTGTGTCGATATAAAAAGTGGTGGAATTTAGTATAAAAAGTTAACTTTCATTTTTCAGTATATTTAGTGAATTAAAAATATAAAATACTCTAGTGAAAGAATATAGAATGGCTGCAAACAATCCAAGTATTATTTGTTTTATGGAGAGACTAAAATAACTCATAAATCATACAATTTAATAGAGAAATGTTATTAACATTGTACTGATAAAGTGTAGTTACAAACCATATGAAGAGGAGGTGTTTATGTAAAATCGACCTTTTTGAGCTTTCTATCATGTTAATAATAATAATAATAATAATAATAATAATAATAATAATAATAATAATAATAATCCCCCTCCGACCACCACCATCATGCACCACATCACTTTCATACTAGGCAATGTGGGTGACAGTTTTTGCGATTGGTTATAACCTTGTTCCCTCATCAAAAATATGCCTGAAGAGTTTGCGTAATCTAGTGATCTCTCCTGGGCACATTATGAGTCTGTACAAGGCTCAGGCTGCCAGCCCAATATTATCATATCAATACTCGATACCTGGTGAGATGTGCAAAAATGCAGGTTGATGATTTTTATTCGTTGTTGCAGATGTTGTTGTTACTCTGAAGGAGCAAAGGAGCAATGACACATTTTATTTTATTTTTGGTGAATACATAATAAAAGGTTAATAAAAGGTAATATTGTGATCTAAAAATGTTATGTGTTAGCAATTAATAAGAGAGAGGGGGGAGGAAGAAAGAGGAGAGAGAGAGAGAGAGGAAGAGAGAGAAAGGAAGAGAGAGAGAGAAGAAAAGAGAGGGGGAGAGAGAAAGGAAGAGAGAGAGAGGAAAAGAGAGGGAGAGAGAGGAAGAGAGGGAGAGAGAGAGGGGGGGAGAGGAAGAGAGAGGAAGAGAGAGAGAGAGGAAAAGAGAGGGAGAGAGAGAGAGAGAGGAAGAGAGAAGGAGAGAGAGGGGGGAGAGGAAGAGAGAGAGGGGTGAAAAGAGAGGGAGAGAGAGGAAGAGAGAGAGAGAGGGAGAGGGGGGAAGAGAGGGAGAGAGAGGAAGAGAGAGGGAGAGAGGGGGAGAGGAAGAGAGAGGAAGAGAGAAAAAGGAAGAGAGAGAGAGAGTGAGGGAGAGGGGGAGGGGGAGAGAGAGAGGAAGAGAGAGAGAGGGAGCGAGAGAGAGGGAGAGAGCAAGGAAGAGAGAGTGAGGGCAAGAGAGAGAGAGAGAGGAAGAGAGAGGGGGGGAGAGAGAGAGGAAAAGAGAGGGAGAGAGAGAAAGACAGAGGAAGAGAGAGAGATGGAGAGAGAGAGAGAGAGAGAGAGAGGGAGAGAGAAAGAGAGAGGAAAAGAGAGGGAGAGAGAGAGAGAGAAAGCAAGAGAGGGAGAGAGAGAAAGAGAGAGGGAGAGAGAGATACTTTATGATCCTGTGGGAAATTCAAGTTTTACTGCAGAAACATTTGGAAAGGCCTTTCCTTTCTGGAGTTTCGGTCGGTGATGAAATGGTTCATTCTCTAAGTATTTCCTCTGGAAGGTCTTGGGCCACATTTCTTGCCACATACAGTGTAAAAAGTCTGTAGCATCTCAAATGTCCATAGCTCGTCATGCAAGTTCTTAATCTTCTGTGTTTCTTAAGCCACATTATAAAACAAGACAAACTGGAACACTGCTGAGGTGGTCTGTAATGGTCAATACTTTCACACAAGACATTTCTCTCATGTTTTTAAATCACTGCAAGGAAGAGACTACCATATAATGGGATTTTTATTTCTATTCCCACACACAATGCAAATCCACATATGCGTATCTTCTATAGTGCCGAAGAGCCTATCAAATATTCATATGTAAACCCTCGTGTTATTCTCTTCCTGCAAAAACGCACAAGGCTGGAAACTGGAATTCAATTTAGCGGCTTGATTGGCTGAGTCGCCTTTGGGAGAAAGAGTGAGGCGGCCAAAGGCACATGGACAAAACAAAGAGGGGAGATGGAGAGAGGAGAAAGCCATAGACAACAAAGTTAGTGAGGCACAGAGACGGGATGGAGAGATGGAGAGTAAGAGCAATGATGAGGAGAAGCCAAGGGAGAGGAGAGGAGACAGAGGGCTATTGTGCTGCCGGTATATTTACTTTGGTTTCTACGCAACTGATGTGTTTGGGAGCGAGAGACCGACAAGAGAGGTGTGGAAGAGAGAGTTGGAGAGAGGGGGAAGCGAGATTGAGAGAGGGGAGGAAGAGAGAAATTGGAAAAAAGACAAGAGTAGTCCAGGACAAAGGGGAGAGAGCAGACAGAGCGCGAGAGAGAAAAAAGAGAGGTTTGATAAGTTTAGCAGATGGCTGGAGATGCTCTGTGTGTGTGCTGAGTGTCTAACCTCCAGTCCTGATGGCTGATGGGAGTTTGAGTTACTTATTGCCATTTTAATTTGAGTCGGCGCGGCAACAGCGGAGGAGCAGTCAGGGGGATCACTTCTCCACTCAAATCTGTTTCTCTTTGCATATAGAGAGGCGACTGTAGGCAGAGACGGCACATTTAGGATGAGATAAATACTATTGACGAAGCCAGATAATGTTGAAAAATCCTGCCTCACTTAAACCAACCCCCATGAAGGCAATACTGTTAATGCATCACTATGGGCTAGAAAATGAGTCGGAACCTCTTTTTTCTATTGTCAGTGTTAGTTTAATAAAGCCAAAACAAACATAATGCATTTCCTGGCAAATTACTTGCAACTCATGTGCACTGGTCTACAAATTTTTGGACTCGATCTGCTTCTGAGATAAAAGTGGAACTGAAAATCAATTCATAACTGTGCTGGTTAGCTAATGTATTCAAGATATTTAAAGGGACAGTGTGTAGGATTCGTGGCGCATAGGTGGTTACTAGCTATTCCACTTCCTCTTTTGGCTATGGCAGACCTCGAGGGTCACCCGGACGCGACGTAGCGCCGAGATCGCGCGTGCCCGCGCACGAACCGCGCACCGCTGTATACATAAAGCGCGGTCCCCCGTTCACTTTTTTTTTTTTCTTTTCGCATGAAAACACACAATCCCGATCATGATTCATGACAATCTACACATCAAATGAAACCTTACAGTCTCCTCTTTTTGACTATGCAATTCATTTCCCTGCAAAACAATCACTCCCCGAGCACATGGGGCTTTTATACGGAAAAGCACAAAACTTAGCTTACTTAGCTTACCTTTGAAGGCTTTGCACAGGTCAAACTCTGTATTTCATCATAAACTTGGTCTCAATCTGTCCATAAGGATCCAGCGAATAAAATCCAGTAAAACAATTTAGTCCAAAATACGTGTTGTATCCATTACGATGTGTGATCCGGCAGCATGCTTCTTTACACAGGCTCCCCCTTCCCCCCTCCCCTTCCCCTTCTCTCCTTCTCTCCTTCACTCCCAAACGCAGCGCGGCTGAGCAGCTGTTAGCAGGAGCCGAGGCGAAGGATGAGCCCAAATGTCCTTCTGTGGCTCTCGTATTCAAAATGGCTGCCTCTATATGGGGAAGATCCCCCTTTTATGTGACTATATCTAAGTCCAAAAGAATACTTTGATTTCATGATGGAAGTGAAAAGGCTAGGAAAACAATGTATTTTTGAATGGGTATCTTCAATTTCAGTAATTAACAGGTAAAAATCTTACACACTGTCCCTTTAATGATATTGTTTTACAAAATCGCATCTGTTTATACAATAGATTTATTACCTGGCCAGCCAAATGATATCTCTCTGTATTTGCTATACAGCGCGATACCATTTGGACACCCTCGCTCCACCCTCGCTCCCCCGGTTAACAACGGACTCCGCGATTCTGATTCGTTCAAAGATGGTGACGTCAGTGCACCCGCCTTTGCCCGCAACGTCCCTTCCATTCAGCTGTAAAATTGGTCGTAAATGACCTAAAACACATCGATTCCTTAAAACCACAGCAGCTGACAGCTCTAGAGGCCTTTATTTTCAAAAAAGATGTTTTTGCATTGCTTCCTACCGGCTTGGTTCACGTCGCTGTCCGTTAACTGTTCTCTGATTGGTTCACTTAGCTGTCTGTCTAAAGGAAAAGTAACGTTATTTTACAATCTGAGCCTTCTTTCGGTAATAAAACAAGTCGTTTGACTCACCCATATCACGTTCGTGTCATTTGCAGCTGTTTGAAGAAAGTTATGTTGTAGCGTATCCGTTAGCATTTGTATTCGGGGCATTACTTTGCGGTCTCCAAATAACACAAACTTTAGCACTTTTCAAATCATAGAAGCCCGATGTCTTAATGTAAGATTTTGTTTGAAGCAAAAGTGGCCTGTAATCCGAGATTTATCCATAGTTTTCAGCTTTGCGTTTCATGTTTGGGGCCCAGGCGCAGTCCGCGCATGCGCACTGGCGTCCTCATCTACTCGAAACTATGGCTAAATCTCGGATTACAGGCCACTTTTACTTCAAACGAAATCTTACATTAAGACATCGGGCTTCTATGATTTGAAAAGTGCTAAAGTTTGTGTTATTTGGACACCGCAAAGTAATGCCCCGAGCAAATGATACAGCACCATGTTAACGGATACGGGATCATTACTAGAACAGAACGGCTCAACATAAGTTCTGCGATACTGCTCCAATTGACAGAAAAATGCTATGGGTGAGTAAAACTACTTGTTTTATTGCCGAAAGAAGGCTCAGATTGTAAAAAAAACGTTAATTTGCCTTAAGCGCAACAGCAGCGCATTCTGGACCAAGCGTTACCAGACTCGCCGCTGGTACAGCGATGAGTCATGGATTCTTCCAGGCAGATAGATTTAGGCATTTTTGCTTAAAAATAATATTTATATTTTGAAAATATTTAACTTGCACTTGCAGTTCTGAATGAACTGAAGAAGTAGCTTGGATGAGCTGCAAAACTTATTCGACCAAATAAACTTTTGTCCAGCTGACAAAATGAATTTCTCCTTTTGCCATGAATTCTACCTGGACGACTGAGGGATTCTTCTCACTTAACTTGCACTTCTTTATCTGTCAAGAAATAAACAAGAAATATCTTAAGGCAAAAGGAGAAATCCAATTTGTCAAGTGGACAAAGTTTATTTGGTCGAATACATTTCGCAGCTTCAACCAAATAAATTGTATTTCTCCTTTTGCCATGGATTCTACCTGGACGACTGAGAGATTCTACACAAGAAATATCTTAAGACATCAGGTGCATACAATTTTGAGGCATCTCTCTTGTGAAATCCAAAAATATTTGATGTTAAAACTCTAGACATATTAAAATGAATGTATGTGAATGTGCAGACAGGCTTTCAGATAGAACTGGCTGCTTGTAGACACACTGTACCTTCCGAAAAACTACAATTTTTGCCTTATTTTGCATAAATTTCCTATTTTGACCCAATAATATATCTTGGAAACTATAGCCAATCAGCACTTCTGATTTACTTTTTCTTTATTAGTGACCTAAACCAAGAAAAATGTCACTACTTTTGTTCCGGAAGCATTTTGCTTGTAGACCAGTGTAATTTGGCTGCTTAAGAGTTACCCAGAATTTATACCAGGAGCTTTAAGGACATGTAAAGTAGAGCTGCACACGAGCCTATTTTTAATTTACACCAGAGGCAACAGAGCTGCTCCTGCCACGCCAGCCTCTGTATATGCTCACGCTTAAACACCAAACTCCTTTATATTGCTTACGTATTCATTGTTGATTGGATGAATTACATTTTAAGTCATAATACAAAAGTTGACAACGAGAGACACAATGCTTTGCAGAGATAAAAAGACGTATCTGTGGTGCTCACATTAATTAGACTCCTCGCCATTTTACTTTCGTTGTCTGCTCCACGCGCCTTTTCCTTCAGAAGTTGTTCTCGTAAAGTTGCTGTTTCACACCGTGTTTTATATTTATCCTGCACAGCACAAACTTTCCATAGTCCATCACATCACAAGTCATTCCCCGAGCTCCTGGATGCGACGCACGGTGTTTACACGACTGTAGTGTTTTTAGAGAACGTTTTTCAAAAGGGTATCGGGAGTTTACTTTGACACCACGTACGCATGTTGACACTGAACAATTCGAGGTCTCCACACTTTAAGCAGTGCGTCAAAAGCCTAGTTCTTATAGACAAAGTACATTACCGGTAAGTCTCACCGGTTCTTATTCATGTTTATACTAAAGTTGGCTGGTGAGATCTTAGGGACTTGGCCTCTCTTCATCCGCCATTGCTTATTTATGTGCGATGTGAGTCTGCCGCAGAGGTGTGCGAGTGAGCAGGTCGTTGTCAAGGCCGACTAGAAAGAGAATTTTATCAGTTTAATTTCAAAGTGAAAGGAAGGAGTGCGCACCAAGGTCTGTGTCTCTGTAAAGCTGGACCCAGGGAGATGAAAGCCAACTTTTTTTTTTTTTCTTTTTCTCTTCTTCTTTTTTTTTTTTTTACCAAGATGAATTTTTACATCCTGGAGACCTGCGAGGAGAGACTGGAGAGGTGTAGGGCGGAGGAGGAGGAGCTGTGGTGGAAGGTTTGAGAGAATACGAATAGGGGGAGAGATAGATAATGCAATTTGTAAGGACTGAATCAATGCTGGTTCATGACTCAATTTTAAGGAAATGAGATCAAATGCATAATCTATTGAAGACAAAGGGCTCCAGGGTGGATTGTTTCAGCAGCGTGGCAGTGCAGAGGTGCCCTAACCGATGTGTTCACGGATTGGCATTACAATATAATTTAAAAGTCCTACATTACACAAAATTTAGTCAAAATTGACTCAGAGGGCAGTGTGTAACTTTTCTGGTGGAGAGTCTGTCAAATGCTGTTATTGCTTTGTCTGGAATGTTTCACAGTATGGCATTAAACCTTTCTATCTTCATGGAGACCAAACCAGACCAAGTTACAGGTCAGATCTGTGGAGAAGCAACTCCGTTCAAAGTCAGAATGCCTGTTTTTCTAGGTGTTTTTGAGCTATAAAACCACCTGTAATTGAATAAATGTAAGCTGTTTAATGCCATACTGCGGAGCATTGCAGGCACAGTGACGACATACCCATAGGAACAACATAGAAACAAGCAAAAAGTTACACAGTACACCTTTAAGCCATGTTAAAATGCCATATACCTCCTCAAAAACCCAGAGTTGTATTTTGTTTCATTCACACATGTTTGAGGAACCCTTTTTATTATTATTGTGTCTGGATCTCCAAAGCTCAGAATGCTTTGTTCCACCTTGTGATGTCATGAAGCAGTAGTTTACAGCTACAGCTAGAGTATGTAGGGTTTAAAAACAGTGGAGGAGTGGAGCACTTCCTGTATTACCACATGGCATCACATGAACTCCAGATCAGAAAATAATAATAATATAGAACCTTTAAGTTTTGTTTTGTTTTGTTTTTTAAACTGAATTGCTTATATGGCAACTGGAAAGGTACATTTTCTGGCAAGGACATTTTATATTAAAGCAATTTCATCGTTCTGTCTGTGAAAATAATGGAAAGAGGATTGTGTGTTATGGAGATGAGGCGTAGCTGCTGTTCTGCCTTTGAACGAATCGTACAGTAAAGACCAACGCATAATCAGCGGTGGAAGGTAAGGAAGTACTAAAGTAAAAGTACAATGCTTAAGTACAACTTTAGGTATCTTTACATTTTACAGTGGACACTTTTTAACTTTAACTTCACTACATTTGAGAACAAGTATCTGCACTTTCTACTCCACTACATTTTAGATCTGGACCGAAAAGTAAAAAGTATTTTTCCTTGTGGTTTACGACCTGCTGAAATGGCTGAGACTTATTTTTAACACATTTAATTTGAGTTTCTGTCCCAACTTTTGAGTAAACCAAACATACAAAAACACAAAACAGCTAGAGAAATGTATAAATCACTTCAAATCTACTAAACTCGTTATCAAAATCGCTACATTTCATCCTTTAATTGTTCTAAAACTCTCTGCAAACACATTTTTTTTTACTCTTTAAGTACTGACTTTAATACTTTTAATTAAGTAGCTTTTCATCCATCCGTCAATTTTGTTCCACTTTTCTCCATATTCCAGGTCGTGGGGGCAACAGTCCAGACAGATCTGCCACCTACAGTAGATCTCAATACACCGACCCCCGTGGATCCTCCTGCGGGTGGTGGGTCCACGGGAGGACGGCCCCGCGTCGCTTGATGCAACTGGCCTTGATGTACTTCTGTCATGGGGTAGCTTTTCATGTGATACTTTTACTTTTACTCGAACCTTATTTTTGCTCTGGTATCTGTACTTTTGCTTAAATAACAAAATCGAGTACTTCATCCAACACTGTTTATCTTGCATGTCATAAAACTTCTTCTCGGGTTTCTTTGGCCTCTTTTGGTTCAGTAAAAGAAGTCCCTTTTTCCAGTACACACACTTGAATCTGATTGTTGTAATTTGATTTCAGAGATGTAGTACGTAGCACTCTGTACACTGAATAAATAAATTGAATAAACATGCACAGACACTCATTTGTTCCTCAAAAGGGCTACAAAGCTGTTCTTATGCAAAGATGAAATGAATAGATCAGATGCAGTACATTATAACAAGACATTTCAACACAAATCTCTATTATGTCTATTATGGTACGAAGAAAGTGAAAACTATTACTTAAATATAAGAATCACACACAAAAATCCTTCATTAAAAGTGTTAGTAGTAAAAGTACCCATTTAAATGTAGCCTATTTTGGACTACAGTAACAGTATTTTACAATACACAGATTTTCAGTCCAAGGTAGTGATTTCAAAAAGATCTTGCTTTGTCTTGCCCGAAGCACCCTGTAATAGTCCATAAAAATATATTTGGCAAATGGTCACATTTTATATAGCACTTTTCCTCCTTCAAGGCACTCAAAACGCTTTACACCTAGGAACCATTCATCCATTCACACACACATTCATACACCCTAGAACACGATGACACGTATTTATAAAACACTCTGCCCTTCTTGCATAGCTTTCCGCCTCAGCTGTCACATATTTTCTGTATTTTCATTCTTGTACTCCTGCCTCCCCCCACCCCACCATAATGTTTTCCAAACAAAAAGATACCTTATGTAAACTGTTCAATTCTGTTCATGTTCTTTTTCATCACTGTAAAGCACTTTGTGTTGCATTTATTGTATGAAAAGTGCTCTATAAATAAATAAAGACGTACTTACTTACAAACACTCCGACTGAGCTACTGTATTTCACAACAGTATTTTGTTTCACAAGTATTACATATATTGATGACTATTAATTAGTGCTGTCCGGCGATTAAAAAAATTAATCTAATTAATTACAGGATTTGTAATTAATTAATCTAATTAATCACATTTTAAGAGTGTGAGGGAGAGAGATTGTGAGTGAGCGATCCAGTGAGCAAACCCACTTTGCGATTGAGTTTGTCATTTTTTTCTGTGGTCGCTTTGCTCAATCGTTTCCCAAATTCTGCGAGCGTCGTTTGGTGGTTTGGTGAAGTGCGCACTATCACCAGTAACGATGGAACTTGTCCAGACGTGTTTAGCATTCAAATGATCCGTCAGGCTGGAGCAGCTTCGGTGATCGGAAAATTCTTTTTGACAAAAACTACCGCGTGATAGTCCCGTCTTCATTCTTTTTATAAATAAACTTGCCTTCAAAGGCTCTGCGCAGCGATTTGCTCGCCGCACGCCAAATTTAAAATGCGCCGCATTGAATTGCCACTCATAATTAATTGCGTTAATTTTTATAATGCGTTAATTTGCAGTGTAATTAATTAATCTAATTAACGCGTTAAACTGATAGCCCTACTATTAATGTTTGTGTTGGTTGTAAAATTACCCATTTTTAAATGTATTTCAGAGTACAGTAGCAGTATTTCACAGTACAGATTTTCAGTCAGAGGTAGTGATTTCAATAAACAGCACCTGCCTGAAGCACTTTGTAAAAATCCATAAAAATGTATTTCAGAAGAGTGCTTTGTTCCACAAGTATTACCGTACTATAGTATGCAATACAGTACACCAAAGTGATCTAGTTGTCTTAACACTTTAGTCGGGTAAATAAATGATAGATAAATACAATGAAATATACAATTGCTGCATTTTTTTTCACTCATAAAAAGTAAATTTAGAGGATTTTTTTTTTTTTTTTAAAGTTCAGTATCAGGCAAATGAAAAATGAGAAAAGTGTGTGGATAAAGATTTTGTGTGTGCTCATGTTAAGAGTTGTGCGACGGGCAGCGCAGCAGCTACATTCCTGTGTGCACACATCAGCTGGGCCTGAGAGAAAGACAAACAGCAAGAGGAAACCATGTCTAGACTACCACACACACACACACACACACACACACACACACACACATATGTACTCACACATACACTCCAATGGGACATCCACACAACCTGCTGGTTAGACAAGGTGGGTGATTGCCAAGCCCTGCCAAGAAACTGTGCTGAAGGGAGGGGCCTGTGGAAAACTGGTGGGTTGGAGATAGAGCAGAGGCCAAGAAGAGACAGAAGGGGAGGTGTGGGCTTCTGGCAGACTCTGCGCGAGGGTCGGTGTGTTTTGTGTGTTTGGTTTGGTGAAATGTGCCTCTGAAGTGAGTCTAGAGGCCTGGCAGAGGGACCCTAATGTCTCATAAAAGGTGGAAAAAGTGGAAAATGATACTGGACACAATTAGGAGTCAGATGTCAGATGGGACTGAGGGACGCTTACCAGGACAATGAAGCTATGCCATGTTGTCTCACTTTAAAAGCCTTAAAAGAAGGTTAAAGGTTCACTACGAAACTTGTCTTGTGTATTGGGTCATGAAGACGTTATTGCTTTGCACTAAACTGCCTGGAGCTAATGTGGCAAGTGAATTTCTCTTTTTTCTGTGTGAGATCAGTAAAGTCTTATCTTATCTTATCTTATCTTTGGCTCTGACAATCCACAACATTCCCTGGGGGTGCGATGCTAACAGTAGGCACTGCTCTGTCTTTATTAGTCTTTAATCTGCAGATAAAATTATAGTACACGCTAGGTAGCATTAGCATTTTCTCAGTAACTCACCGTTTCTGTTGAAAATCAAACTCCTGAACAGGATCATGTACGCTCAAACGCCTGAAAATGTGCCGTTTAAATCCATTTTGTATTTTTTCTTAAGTTTTTCGGGCTATCTTAAAATGTTTTTGAGTTTGTGTGCGTTGTGTCACCATGGTAATTCCTAAACATTACACCATTAGAGATACATTTAGAGCACCTCCAGAATTATGTCACTGCAAAGTATCAATGAGATTAAACTATCTTGACGCGCCTTACCACAGATCTGACCTGTAACTTGGCCTGCTGGCGTCATTTGGCTAGGAGAAATTTTAACACCATATTGTGGAATATTTCTGGCAAAGCAACAACATCTCTTTGGAGACAAGATATAGCAGATACTGTGAAATCTTAGACATTTTATTCAACAGTTCACTTATGGAAAACTGTAGAACCGGAAAAAAAAAAGATGCATGGAAGAATAGACATTAGGAATGCACTGAACCGATCCCTGAACCAATCCCGGTATCAGATATCGGCGCTGATATAACTTGTATTTAATTTATACAAACTTGTTCTGCAGTTACTTGAGAGATAAATAACAGCAGCATTACACATTTGGATGAGTTTTTTCTTATTTGATTTTAGTTCAAAGAAAATAAATGCTGTTTTCAGTCTCTGTGCTGGTATCAGTTGATGCCGGGATGAGCTTTAGTATCAGAATCAGTATTGGAACAGAAGAAAATGGATGGGTGCGTCCCTAATAAACACGTGGAGCCAAAGCTGTAGTTCTGTTGTGAACGTGACCCAAAAGTACCTTGTGAAAACTGAAGTTCATGGAAAAGCTGTGATATGGCTTTTATTTAACTCACACCACCCTCTGAACACTGGTACAAATGACAAACGGCTTGTCTCGCTTTTATTACAGAGTGGGTTGTGCTGATAAGTCTGTGAAGTCGTAGGAGGCCCAAATGAAATGAAATTCTCCGACTCTTGGCTGGATTTTTAGAAAAGTTTAGCCACAAAATCTTTAAAGAGACAAAAGAGAAGTGTGAACTAAGCAATGCACTGCAAATTTCTCTGATCTGGCCAAGATTTTAAAGGTCCCATGGCATGAAATTTTCACTTACTGAAGTTTTTGAACATTAATGTGAGCTCCCCTACCCTGTTTAGCCCCCCCATCCCCATGGCTAAAAGTTGCGAAATGTGTAAACTGAGCATTTGCGGTCCTTTTCCGCGTTTGAAAAAAAGACAGCCCAAATGGGAAATTCTAAACAAGGGAACTTTTGGACGTCACACTCGGGGAAAGGTTTCCACCCCTATCTAGATGTCCACCCCGTCTCTGGAAATCACGCCCAGAGAATTTGGACCGCAAACGAGCTATGAAATGCGAGATGCATTTCATAGCCTGGAGACACATGAGAGTGTTTCCAGGCTCGGATGTCCTTTATCCGAGCCTCGAACCTCTGAAACAGCAGTGGTTTAATTTTATTTTCTGTGGAAATGTGTTTTTTTTCATGGGACGCGTCTCGTATCTTCTTAAGCGCTTAAAACACTTAAGTGGGTGACAGCGCACCGCTAATCCAGGAAACAGCAGCGTATTTGGCCACACCCCACCCGTTGCACTGGCCTGTCTCTGTCCTCCTCATTTGCATTCAAGCAACAACGCCCAGAATAAAGTGTTTGAGAGACATATTTATGACTCTGACTGTCTTCATGAGGCTCTCTCATGCACTGAGGCTTGATTTTGAAGAAGGATTCATTTACAGTATTAGGGAACCATTAAGTTGCCATATAAAAGCATCAAGAAGTACCATGTCATGGGATCTTTAAAACTTATATCAGATAAGATAACTATTTTAAGATCACTTGTCAAGTAAAATGATCTTGCTGCATGGACAGATAATTTCACTACTTTTAAGTCATTTTCTGATAGATTTAAGTGTTTATATCTTAAATTTTGGCCAAGTTTTTTGAAATGTGGTAGAAGAAGTACTCAATCTTGTACAGGGGTAAAAGATTACTCAAGTAAAAATAAAAGTCACACATGAATCACATGAAAAAAAATCTACTTAAGTAGAACTATTAAAGTACCTGTTTAAAAATGCACTTTAAGCATCAAATGTAGAGGTTTTGATAAAGAATGTCGCTGATTTTAAGGGATTAAATTGATTTCTTCATTTTTCGAGCTGTTTCTATTTATTTGGTTTGCTCAAATTTGGGACAGAAAATCAAATGTGCTAAAACATAAGTCTCAGCTTTTTCAGCAGGTCTCAGGCCAAAAAGAAAAGCACTTTTTGCTTTTTAATCCAGATGTAAAATGTAGTGGAGTAGAAAGTACAGATACCTGCTCTCAAATGAAGTGAAATAAAAGTGTCCACTGTAAAATCTACTTAAGTAAAGTACAGGAACCATTATATTTATTTTCTGAGATATATGGGCCATCCATGAAGGTTCTTGTGCAGGGAAATGAAAAGTGTGTATGCCATTTATCAGCATTATTGAAGTAGCCCATTTTCAATTACCCAATCACTAGAAAATAGAACAAGGAGCAATGTAATGGCAGAGGTTAAAGCAGCAGGTGTAGTAGTAGTAGTAGTGGTAGTAGTACATCTGGAAATTAGACCTGTTATAGTGCTTGTAATTTAGTCACTATAGTAACAAGCAGAAGAAAATGGCAGTAGAAAGAGCATAGGTATTAATAGCACAGTGCAATATTGAACTATAAGTTGGTTTTGCCAGATAATATTGCAGTTTGAAGGTTTGCTTAATTTTAAAGACCCCATAATATGCTATTTTCTAATCTATGTCTGTTTCCTCATCACAAACATACCTGAAGTTGTGTTTTGTTTCATTGACACTGTTGTTTAATACATAAGCCCTGCATATTTTGGTTGAGTTTTTCTCTCAAACAGAAAACACTCTGTTCCACCTCATGTCATGTGGTGATACTGGAAGTCCTCCACCAGAATAATTTGGTAATTTCAGACCGAGACTTGCCAATCCCTACTGAACTACTCTACTGAAGGGTAAAGCTGTTAACTTGAAAAATACTGCTGGAGGTGAAACAGAGCATTTTGAGCTTTGGAGATATAGACAGACTAATAACGCAGGGTTACTCAAATATATCAGTCAACCACTAGAGCCAAACTGAACATGGGCATGAAAAGAGTCCTAAAAATACAAAATATGTCTTTATTTTTGGGCTAAATTGATAAATAAACTTGATCTTACAGGTCTTATATTATGCAAAATTGACTCTTGTGAGCTTTAATGTTAGTTGTTTATATATATTTAGTCAATTTTGCGTAATATAGGACCTTTAAAATCAAGATTATTTATCCATTTAGCCCAAAAATAAAGGCATATTTTGCATTTTTAGGACTCATGCCCCTGTTCAGTTTGGCTCTAGTGGTTGACTGACAGCGCAAACCGTCTGTGATGTGATTGTTAATTGGTCACAGGTTTAGGTCCTCCTCTGAAGTCCAATCAGGTGAATAGTTGAAGTGGAAAATGGACTTCCTGTGGCACCCGGAGTCCTACCAGACCTCGTCCTTGTGCCTGACAACTCTGCCCCCCCTCGTCTACCCCCTCATCTACCTGTCTCATCTACCCCCTCATCTACCCCCTCATCTAGCTCTCTCATCTACCCCCTTGTCTTCTCTCTTCTCCTTGCTGGAAGGTGGACGCTTTGTTTCTTGCTCCCTTATCTGCTACTCTATGTCTGTGTCACTGTGCCTCTCTCGTCTCGTCTTAGTCTTATTTCTCCTGTTGGAGTAGATTTTCGAATTCTAAATTATGGAATTAATAAGCCGGTTCCTCAACGTAATTGGCACGCTTTTTTTCACGAAGAAATGTGGGTTTGGGAGAGCTGACTTGTCCGGACGGAACTATTTACTATTTGGATTTTTGATGGCATCTGATGATTGGCCTGGGGATGTTTCTGATCTATCGGAGAGTTGGAGTGCTGGCAGCGAATGAAGAGTCCCCGAGAGCTGTCGGTTGTCATTTTACACCACAGTGGAGCCGTTGCAGACCTAGGGAAGGACTACATCAGAAGGTGACACAGATTGAGGAACGGTACCATCTCCAATCTGTAGATACACCCCCCAGTGCTCGGATACCATCACGAATATGTTTGTGGAACTGTGCGAAACAAGTGGCCAGTCCGCATTCAGCGCTACGAGCCAGGAGGGAGGACTGGGAGTCACACGGCCCAGCTTGGTGACATTAAGTTGGGGACTTTGCAGTACCAGGTTTTGGACCAAATGTCCATTCATCTGAGTTCTAAAGTTTATCAATTATGTGCATTTTCCCCTGGTTAATTAATTCTCCTGGGAATCTACAATAAGCGGGGCTGCTGTGTTTTGTCTATGGCTCTCTTGCACTGGACACTCCAAGGACACAGCTGTGATAAAAACGGCTCACGTGATATCAAAAAGACAAAACATAAATTGGCTAGAACACAATGACATGTATTTATAAAAAACACTCTGCCCTCTCACATAGTCTTCCGCCTCAGTTTGTCAGTAATATATTTCTCTGTTTTCCATCTCCCCCCCCCCCCCCCCCCCCCGTAATGTATTTCCAAACAAAAAAAGACCTTGTGTGAACCATTCCACTGTGTTATGTCATAGTGTTTGTGACTATTGTTATTGATTGTATCTGCATTTTCTATTCTGTTCATGTTCTGCTATCGCTGATGAGAGAGGTGGGATGTTAGCGCACCATGTCTCCTGCTTTAAGGTCAAGAGACCTTCCCATTTCCAATCTCATCTCGTTGTATAACAATGACAAATAAAACTTCCATTCCATCTGCCTCCCTCATCTTATTTTATTATTATTACTTATCTTGTCTGCATGCACTTTTTTGTTCTAACTTTCTTTGCACTAAACTGACTGGAGCTAATGTGGCAAGTGAATTTCTCCTGTGTGAGATCAATAAAGTCTGATCTTATCTACTCCCTCATCTACCACTCATCTACCACTCATCTACCCCCTCATCTACCCCCTCATCTACCTCCTCATCTACCCCCTCATGTACCTCCTCATCTACCCCCTCATCTACCTCCCTCATCTACCTCCTAATCTACCCCCCCTCATCTACCCCCTCATCTACCTCCTCATCTACCTCCCTCATCTACCCCCTCATCTACCTCCTCATCTACTCCCCTCATCTACCTCCCTCATCTACCCCTCATCTACCCTCTCATCTACCTCCTCATCTACCCCCTCATCTACCCTCTCATCTACCTCCTCATCTACACCCTCATCTACCTCCTCATCTACCCCCTCATCTACCCCCTCATCTACCCCCTCATCTACCTCCTCATCTACCTCCCTCATCTACCTCCCTCATCTACCTGCTCATCTACCCCCTCATCTACCCTCTCATCTACCTCCTCATCTACACCCTCATCTACCTCCTCATCTACCCCCTCATCTACATCCTCATCTACCTCCTCATCTACTCCCCTCATCTACCTCCCTCATCTACCTCTCATCTACTCCCCTCATCTACCTCCTCATCTACCCCCTCATCTACCCCCTCATCTACCCCCCCATCTACCTCCCTCATCTACCTCCTCATCTACCCCCTCATCTACCCCCTCATCTACCTCCTCACCTACCTCCTCATCTACTCCCCTCATCTACCTCCCTCATCTACCCCCCCATCTACCTCCCTCATCTACCTCCTCATCTACCCCCTCATCTACTCCCCTCATCTACCCCCTCATCTACCCCCTCATCTACCTCCCTCATCTACCTCCTCATCTACCCCCTCATCTACCCCCTCATCTACCCCCCTCATCTACCTCCCTCATCTACCTCCTCATCTACCCCCTCATCTACTCCCCTCATCTACCCCCTCATCTACCTCCCTCATCTACCCCCTCATCTACCTCCTCATCTACCTCCCTCATCTACCTCCTCATCTACCCCCTCATCTACCCCCTCATCTACCTCCCTCATCTACCTCCTCATCTACCCCCTCATCTACCCCCTCATCTACCTCCTCATCTACCCCCTCATCTACTCCCCTCATCTACCTCCCTCATCTACTCCCCTTATCTACCTCCCTCATCTACCTCCTCATCTACCTCCCTCATCTACCTCCTCATCTACCTCCTCATCTACCTCCTCATCTACCTCCCTCATCTACCTCCTCATCTACCTCCCTCATCTACCTCCTCATCTACCTCCTCATCTACCTCCCTCATCTACCTCCTCATCTACCTCCTCATCTACCTCCTCATCTACCTCCTCATCTACCTCCTCATCTACCTCCCTCATCTACCTCCTCATCTACCTCCCTCATCTACCTCCCTCCTCTACCTCCTCATCTACCTCCCTCATCTACCTCCCTCATCTACCTCCTCATCTACCTCCTCATCTACCTCCCTCATCTACTCCCCTTATCTACCTCCCTCATCTACCTCCTCATCTACCTCCCTCATCTACCTCCTCATCTACCTCCCTCATCTACCTCCTCATCTACCTCCCTCATCTACCCCCTCATCTACCTCCCTCATCTACCTCCTCATCTACCTCCTCATCTACCTCCCTCATCTACTCCCCTTATCTACCTCCCTCATCTACCTCCTCATCTACCTCCCTCATCTACCTCCTCATCTACCTCCTCATCTACCTCCTCATCTACCTCCTCATCTACCTCCCTCATCTACCTCCTCATCTACCCCCTCATCTACCCTCTCATCATAAATAAATAAATAAATAAATAAATAAATAAATAAATAAATAAATAAATAAATAAATAAATAAATAAATAAATAAAAACAGATTTCACATAGTAGTGCTCCACTGTGTTTTTAAACTCCATACACCTTCACTAGAATTGTTTGGGTGATTTCAGCCCTGAAATTTCCAATCTCTACTAAGCAAAAGGTAAAATGTAGCTGTTAACTTGAAAATTTCCACTTCATGACGTCACAAGGTGGAACAGAGCATTCTGAACTTTGGAGATGTGGACAGAGCAATAATAAAGGGTTACTCAGATATGTGTGAATGAAACAGGTATGTATTTAATGAACTTTAATTCACTTTAATGAACTTTCTAACATGGCTTAAAGCTCACAAGAGTAAAATATTGCGTAATAATATAGAACCTTTAATGCTTTTCGACACAAGTAGCGTGACTTCTGCCTTTTTGACAGCTTTTTACTCCATCGCAGTTTTCGTTATCATCTTCATTGTCTGCAAAATTTGACAAACTTTTTACAAATTTTACAAAAACGTTTACAAACTGCTCAGTGTGCGAGCCAGTCAACCGCAACGAGCAGCATCATTAACAATGCACCAAATTGTATGGTTTCGTTTAGAAGCCGTCTTTTCTTTCTATCTTGTAGATGAAAAACATTTAAATGACTCACCTGCTTTTATTTATCCATCATTTATAATATACTGTAGCAGCTGCTCTAAATGATCAATCTGAACGGATGCACCAATAATGAACACTAAATGCTGATAAATAATGAATCTTCCTCTAGAGTTGACTATGTCTCAGATATGCCGTTCCACACCGCGAGTTTACTGATACAGGGGGTCCTCGGGTTACGACGTAGATCCGTTCTTAAGACGCGTCGTAACCCGAATTTCGTCGTAAACCGGATTTTGCCTTTGATCTTCCAACCAAAGCACCAATAACCTTTCCATCTCAATAATTAGACCACTACGCTGCTTGGTTATCACTGCCGCTTTCATAGGAGCAGATCAGAGCCCACATCAGGTACTTCCGCCCACATTGGGCACGCACACGAGGCTGTCTTCTTCTCCCTACAACCACAACAGAGCGTATTCTTCCGCCGTGCGCCGCGCGCCGTTCGCGTTTGTTTACATCTCTTACCACGCTAAACCGCGTAAGACGAAATGACGCGTAATATATACATATTTTTTTTAATGGGGGCGCGTTCGTAACCACGAAACGTCGTAACCCGAGACCGTCGTAACCCGAGGACCCCCTCTACATGTAGATTTCACTGTTTTGTTGCTGTGTTTATGGAAATCCATTTTTATTTCCTACCTCCACAGCAGACGCCATCAATAATAAAACTTCAAATTACTGGTCATTTTTTTCCTTATATTATATATATATATATATTTTTATTTTTTTTTTACGGTGCATTGTATAACTTTTCTGGTGGAGGGTCCATCAAATGCTTTTCTCCATGGAGATGTTATTGCTTTGTCTGGAATGTTTCACAGTGTGGCATTAAACCTTTATATCTTCATGGAGACCAGACCAAGTTACAGGTCAGATCTGTGGAGAGGCAACCGCTCACAGTCAGAATGCATGTTTTATAAAACCACCTGTAATGTAGAGCTGTTTAATGCTACACTGTGGAACATTCCAAGCAGAGTAATGGCATATCAATAGGACCAAACAAGTGACAGACCCTCCACCTGAAAAGTTACACAATGCACCTTTAAAGGGCCTGTATATTTAGGTTCTTCTCTCAAAATGAAAACACTCATGACATCCATAAACTACCACATGACATCGTTTAAAAACACAGTGGAGCATTTCCTGTACTACATCATGACATCACAAGGTAGATAGTATATACAGTTCTGGAAAAAATAAGAGACCACAAAATTATCAGTTTTTCTGATTTTACTACTTATAGGTATGTGTTTGGGCAAAAGGAACATTTTTGTTTGAGTCTATAAACTAGTGACAACATTTCCCCCAAATTCCAAATAAAAATATTATCATTTAGAGCATTTATTGCAGAAAATGACAAATGGTCAAAATAGCAAAAAAGATACATGTTTTCAGACCTCAAACAATACAAAGAAACAAGATCAAATTCATTTTAAAACAACATAATACTGATGTTTACACTTAAGAAGAGTTCAGAAATCAATATTTGGTGCAATAACCCTTATTTTTAATCACAGCTTTCATCCATCTTGCCATGCTCTCCACAAGTCTTTCACATTGTTCTTGGGTGACTTTATTCCACTCCTGGTGCAAGAACTGAAGTAGCTCAGCTTTGTGTTTGTGTTGGAATTCAACAGACGCTGAAATGGAATGGCTGTAATACATGTAGAGATGCTGATTTCAGAACAAAATGCAGTGGTCTCTTTTTTTTTTCAGAGCTGTAGATAGTATACACCTTCACTAAAAGGTGTATGGAGTAAAATTTCAGCCCTGTCTTGGAAAACGGTCCAGTCCGTGATGTTAGATGTTCAGTGTGTTTGAGGGACATTGGAAAGATTCACTTTTACCCAGTAGTCAGTCGTTTAGTCCAACTGAAGTGAGCCCTGAAGCGAGATAGGGCTCCTGAGAACTGCTGCTATCTCACTAATACAAATCTCAAGGCAACTCAGCTATCTTCAAGCTTCTTTTTCTGCTACACAAAAACCAGCCATAATATTATGACCACTGACAGGTGAAATAAAACAGATTTTCTTTTCAGCATGGCACTTGTGATGTTGAAATATTAATAGTATCATAGTATTAGTTTTGATGATTAGAAAATAGAAAACTGTAATCTCCCACATAAGCCTCAATGCTCTGTTTTGTTACAGGAGAGTCTTTAAAATCAGGAAAAAAATACAAAAAACTAAATAAAAACATTTTGTACTTTTTTACGGAAGTCGACAGAAGCCATATTCATAAGCAATATATTTTCTTCCTTGTTATCCCAAGATAACGAGATAATTCATTCGAGATCTCGAGAAAACAACACAATTAATTTGAGATCTCGAGAAAACAAAACAGTTATTTCAAGATCTCGAGAAAACAAAACAATTATTCTGTGATCTCGAGAAAACAACTGAAACGTCTACTGCCACGTTGTGACAGACTGACTTCGGGGCTATTTCTCATTCTGAATAGACGCATTTTTGGTCATTAGAATGTCTGGAATAATAATCGATCAGCTGATAAGGCAATATTTTGATCAGGGGTTGACACGGGGAGATTGCATTACGTCTTTTAATTCGGGATAATTTCAAGATTAGTCCACGGCACCTCCGCAGAAGACTGGCCCGGCTTCATCTTTGATTTGTCACTGTATATTATAAATATATCCATGAATGCTACATTTTAATGTGTTAGAATCCAAATTATTGAGAAAAAAATGTTTGAAGATGGCCAAATACTGTATATGACAACTGCAGCTCTAGTTGTATTGATACTTTGCAGCGACATCACACTGGGGGTTTTCTACATGTATTTTTATATAGAGGAATGTTCATCCATTACCGTGGTGACAGCAAACATAGCCAAAAACAGTTTTAAGATTGTCTGAAACTCGATGGAAACAATGGATTTATACAACACATTTTCATTAGCCTGTGATCAATACAAGCGTTCACAATCCTGTTTAGGACATTATCTGGTCTGTGACTGTAATGTGTGTGAGAGACTTGTTTAACAGCACACATCAGCTTACATGCTGCAGTTCCAGCAAAACCAGCTGTTTTTGGTCAGATTGTGTTAAAACAAAGCTCAGGTTAAACTCTTAAAGATCCCATGACATGGTACTTCTTGATGCTTTTATATGGTGCCTTAATGGTTCCCTAATACTGTAAATGAATCCTTCTTCAAAATCAACACTTAGTGCATGAGAAAGACACATGTACAGAGTCAGAGTCATAATCTCTCTGTCTGAACACCTCATTCTGGGCCTTGTTGCTTGAATGCAAATGAGAAGGACACAGATTGGTTAGAGGAGTGGGTGGGTGGGTGGGGGGGCAAATGCGCCGCTGGTTCCTTGTTTTAGCGGTGCGCTGTGCCTGGCCCCACTTCCGCGTGTGTAAGCGCGAAGGAGGAAAGGAGAGCCTTTTCAATGAAAAAAAACACATTTTCACAGAAAATAAAATTGAACCACTGCTGTTTCAGAGGTCCAAAGGGTCAGGTAAAGGACTTCCGAGTCTAGAAACACTCGCATGTGCCTCCAGGCAAATAAAAAAACGCATTTCGCATTGTGTAGCTCCTCCGCAGTCCAAACTCTCTGGGCGTGATTTCCAGAGACAGGGGGTGGAGATCCAGACGGTGGTGGAACTGAATTTGCATTTCTTTTTTCGATCTGACGTCAATAAGGTGCCTTGTCCAGAATCGCCCATTTGAGCTGTGTTTTTTTCAAACGCAGAAAAGGATCGCAAATGCTCAGTTTAGACATTTCGCAACTTTTAGCCATTGGGGGGGCCTAAACAGGGTAGGGGAGCTCACATTAATGTTCAAAAACCTCAGAAAGTGAAAATTTCATGCCATGGGACCTTTAACTTGAGTAGAGCCTCCAATTATCATCACACCCCCAGGGAATATCGATGACATCAGCTGCAAAGTATCAATTCCTGGTCCTTCATGCTGCCTGGTCCATCTATTTTGCACATTTTGAATAACTATTTATTATATGAATTATCACAAGCAGGACTAAGCACCATGTCAGTGCTTATTGTCTCGTGTACAAAGCAGTTTTCAGACTGATGTGTGACCTTTCCTCTCCTTAGCGTTTCCTTCTGAAGATGTGTTTGTTTGTTTGGATTAAACTGCAGAGGAGGAGCGCCTTCTTTGTGTCACAAAAGCCTAATTATGTTTTTTCAATTGTTGTGTGTTTATTTCCCTGGAGAAAAAATATCCATGACTTTTAACACTTGTTTCAACACAACACAACTTTTCTGATTTTGATTCTAAAACTCTGGTCCCTGGAACTCTTCGTTTCTTGGTTTTGGTTTGATTTATGAAATAATACATAGCTATAAAAGGTAAATGTCAAAAATTATTAGATTCAAGGCTACTGTACTTTAATTACTTATGAATAAATAAGTCTCTGTAAAACTTCTTGTTTCATACACAGGAAACAACTTTTCTATAAAAATAAACTAATAGATTTCCAGTACTTTTTAGGTATCTACATTTTTAGATATCTGTACTTTATTTAAAGGTGCACTATGTAATAATTATGTAAATGTCACCGCTCTGCCTGAAATGTTTCACAGTATGACATTAAACGACCTACATCTACTTTATATTTATTAAATTACAGTTGGTTTTCTTGCTCAAAAATACCTACAAAAACAGGCATTCTGACTGTGGGCAGGGTTGCCTCTCCACAGATCTGACCTGTGTCTCGGTCTGGTTTGGTTTTTCATGAAGTAAAGCTTTTGACGGACCCTCCACCAGAAAAGTTACAAAATGCACCTTTAAGTAGAATTGAGAAAGTGGATTTTCTTTCACGTCGCTATATTTGAGAGCAGGTATCTGTACTTTTTGAACGAGACTGAAAAACGGCGGCAGTAGCTCAGTTGGAGCTCAGCGTTCGTCCACTGATCAGGTTGCTCTCAACATAAAAACATCATTTGTTGAGTTGTCAGATCCATTGACACACAGATGAATGCTGCTGTTGTGTCCTTGGGCAAGACATTTAACTAGGGTGACCACTGGCATGAAACAGGAAAGGAGGACACTTGTGTCCAAAAAGGAGGACAAAGGCCCTAAAGTGAGGACACCTTGGTTTTTTTTTTGTTTTTTTTCCCCTGGGTTGGGGAAAAGAAAAACAATTTATGAATAATGTATGACGTCAACATATATTTATTAACAGGGAACACCCATCAAAAAGAAAAATGTGACAAATTATGGTCAAGATGATATGAACAAAAAACAATATCATCACTAATTCACTGAAAAAACACAGTCTTTGCCATGCCATCATATGCCATGGCAAAGAAGAAAGAAGAAATGCAGAACTAGTAGTTCTGTATTTCACTTTTAATAGGTAAGATCTCGCTACTTGGATTTGTGTAATTCGCACAAAATCCCCAAAATATTATTTGCAATTATGAAATAATGTAATATATGTAAATATTGTAACGTATTTTAACTGTCTACATTGAGAGGAAACGTAAGCGAAACCTGTTACGCATGGCACTAAAGAAAACTAAATTTTAAGGGACAGTACTAAGGCGATGAAGATGGAAGAAGGAGCCAAGTTGCACCTCAAAGATTGGCTGATAGCGCAGATAGAGAGCGGACAGTACGAGGGGCTGACGGGCTGTATCAGAATGTTTGCATACGACACATCGCAGAGTAGCAAGTGTAAATAATGGGTGGGGATTTATGACGATTTATGCAACGGTGGCCGACGAGGGTCCGAAAGGAGGACAACATGTAAAAAAGGAGGACACGTGACAGACGGCCGGACAGACAGCTCTAAAACCGGACTGTCCGGACGAAATCCGGACGAATGGTCACCCTACATTTAACCCACCTCGCCCTTAGTGTCTGCGTACACTGGTGTATGAGCGGGTGAATGGTTCCTTGTTGTAAAGTGCTTTAAGTGCCCTGAAGGTGGGAAAGCGCTGAATAAAAATATAACCATTTTACCATACAGTGGTCCCTCGTTATAACGCGGTTCACCTTTCGCGGCCTCGTTGTTTTGCAGATTTTTTAAATAGCGTATCAATGCGCATTGTGTTCTGCGTCCTGATTGGCTAAGGAACTGTAGACCTTTGTCGATTTGTCAGTCACTCTCCTCTTTGCCGTGTCTCCTGTACAGTACAGAATGCGTTCAGTTTGCCAAATTTATATAAATGTTCGATCGCGAGCAGTGTGACTCTGAAGTGCTGTATGTTTGCACGTTTTCTCCCCGACAAAACCCACAATGTTGACGAAACTTTCATTTCATTTTCATTTCTTTATTTGTTTCATTCATAAAAGATGAATACAAAATAGTTCTGTAACATTTAACCATGTGAATGAAAAGGAGCAGAAAGAAGTATAAACTTATAACATCTGCCCCCTTTACACACAAAATCAGACATTTACAACATTTCATCAGTTCCAGCTACACTGAGGAACTTATTTACATGACGTGCACAATATTAAATACATGTTAATTAGCACAAAAGGACAGTTCATATTTCATACTTTTTTAGCATATCATGTTTGACATTTCTTTTAAACACTTGAAAAGATTTTGAAGCTTTGAGTTTTTCATTTAGATTGTTCCATAGACTCACACCTTTGACTGAAACACATTTTTCCATTGTTGTTGTTCTAAATTTGGGTTTTTTAAAGGTTTCAATTCCTTTCAAATTATAATGACATTCTCTCTTTTTAAATTTACTTTGCAAATTAGTGGACAAGGTTTGCTGATTTGCTTTGTACATCATTTTCAAAATATGAAATTCAACCAGTTCATTGAATTTCAATATTTTTAATTGTATAAATATTGGGTTTGTTGCGTCTCTGTATCCACTTCCACTAACGATTCTTACCGCTCTTTTCTGCAAAATGAAAACAGAATTAACATAAGTTTTACAAGCACTACCCCAGACTTCTATACAATAGGTCAGGTATGGAACAATCAATGAATTATACAACAAATACAAAGCTCTCATATTTAATGACTCTTTTACCTTTACGTTCCTTTTACGTTCTCAAATATAATGTCTGTTTATAAGAATCTTCTCGCCCACAAGAAAAAAGAGCGCCAACAACTACCCATTAACCATGTTCTTCACTCGGAAAAAGACGCCTGCATCAGGATGAAGAGGCACGGTCAGAGGAATTGTGAAATACACGCAATAAGTTTAGGGCCTGAAAACAGGTTTGGAACTTTGGAGTGTTTAAACAAGAGAGAAATGTGGGAAAATGTTCATGCCAGTCTGAGAAAAGTGTATAATGTGTGGTGAGGCGTTTACAGCCTTAAAACATGTAGAATAATTGTAAAATATAAAGCTGACGACTTCTCAGATTTCGTCTATTCCGTGTTATTTTTAGAACGTAACCACCGTGATAAACGAGGGACCGCTGTATACCAAAAGTAAAAGTATTTTTTTTAAATGTGTGAGCTGCAGAAAAAGCTGAGGGTTTATATTTAACACATTTGTGGGCAATATGAGCCCTTTAATGACTTAATTAAAGGTGCATTGTGTAACCTTTCTGGTGGAGGGTCAGTCAAATGCTTTTCTCCATGGAGATTTTATTGCTTTGTCTGGAATGTTTCACAGTATGGCATTAAACCTTTCTACCTTCATGGAGACCAAACTGTAACAGTTACAAGTCAGATCTGTGGAGAGGAGACCCTGGTCACAGTCAGAATGCCTGTTTTTCTGGGTATTTTTGAGCTATAAATACCACCTGTAATTAAATAAATGTAAGGTAGAGCTGCTTAATGTTATACTGTGGAACATTCCAAGCAGAGCAATGACATACAGCTCTGGAAAAAAAATAAGAGACCACTGCAAAATTATCAGTTTTTCTGATTTTACTACTTATAGTAGTATGTGTTTGCGCAACAAAAAAATACATTTTTGTTTGAGTCTATAAACTACTGACAACATTTCCCCCATATTCCAAATAAAAATATTAACGTTTAGAGCATTTATTTGCAGAAAATGACAAATGGTCAAAATAACAAAAAAGATACATGTTTTCAGACCTCAAACAATGCAAAGAAACAAGATCAAATTCTTTTTAAAACAACATAATACTGATGTTTACACTTAAGAAGAGTTCAGAAATCAATATTTGGTGCAATAACCCTTATTTTTAATCACAGCTTTCATGATAAAAGGAGAAGTTCAATTTGTCAACTGGACAAAGTTTGTTTGGTTGAAAACGTTTCACCGCTCATCCGAGGCTTCGTCAGCTCTGGTTATTGTGCTGGTTAGACACTGCTTATATCTCGCTGCCAGGAGGCGCGTCCTACACTGAAAAAGCTCTGAAAACGATCCCCCCTAATCTGTCTCTTTGTTTTTCAAATTACTCTGGCGACTAGTTACGACCCCCTATTCAAAGTCTAACGACCCTCTCCACCCCTCTGCCCTGGCTCGTCTGCCCTAATGTTTCTTTGTCTGTTTTGACGTGGTTTAAGAATGGAATTATAGATGGGAGACAAGTTATGTCTAACTCCCCCATTTCTGTTTAATGACGGATTCTCTTTTTTGACAAAAATAGCCTCTTTAACTCCCCTCTCAAACCAGTTCTTTTCCCTGGCTAAGATCTGAACCTCACTGTCCTCAAACGAATGGCCCGTGGCTTCTAGGTGAAGATGAACGGCAGATGACGGTCCACTCTGGCCCGCCCGCCTGTGTTGGTACATCCTCTTGTGAAGTGGCTGTTTCCCCAATGTAGCGCTCACTGCAGTCTTCACTACACTGAATGGAGTAGACCACATTGTTTTGTTTGTGGCTCGGTGTTCTGTCCTTTGGGTGGACGAGCTTTCATGCGTCTTGGCATGCTCTCCACAAGTCTTTCACATTGTTCTTGGATGACTTTATTCCACTCCTGGTGTAAGAACTGAAGTAGCTCAGCTTTGTGTTTGTGTTGGAATTCAACAGACGCTGGAATGGAATGGCTGTAATACATGATTTCAGAAAGAAAATGCAGTGGTCTCTTATTTTTTCCCAGAGCTGTACTATCCGTAGAAACAAGCAGATGACGGACCCTCCACCAGAGAAGTTACACGAAGTCCTATATTAATTCATAACCTCACCCTAGAACCTCAGCTCCACTCATGGGCCTATTGTTTTGTCCATGCCACTCATAAGTTTGGCTCTCACTGGCTCTGAAGGGCACCAGCTCCACTAATGGCTGGTGTCCAAGGCCTCATAACTCACTCTCTTTGGGCGATAACACTATATACTGCCCACATTAGCGCAAAAGGTTAGAGCGGTTCCTTTATAAAGACTCTGTGCTGCGTGAAGTTGGTTTGGAGTTTGCTTGTTTGCCTCTCCACTCGAATGATTTCTCTCATGTTTTTGGTGGATTAATGCCTGTGTCCGTGTGAGCCTCTTCAAAAGCTAGAAGCTGTTTTTACACAAACAACAGCTGGTTCCTAAGAGGGGACTTGACAAGAGTTAGACGTAGGATTCCTTTACGCTGTCTATTTTAAGTAAATCAAAAAGTAACAGGTAAAAAGGTACGTTTGATTTTATGGATAGAATGATGGGCGGCAGTAGCTCAGTTGGTAGAGCACTTGTCTAGTGATCCAGGGATTGGCGGTTCGAATCGCGCTCTTGACGGGTTGACCGTGTGTGTGAGCCCAGCTCCCACAGATGAGTGCTGCCGTTGTGTCCTTGGGCAAGACACTTAACCCCACCTCGCCCCCAGTGTCTGCAGAAGATACATCAAGGCCTGTTGTGACGTGAGCCATCCTCCTGTGGACCCACCACCTGCGGGAGGATTCACGGGGGCTGGTGCATTGTGTTCTGGGCAGCAGAACACTGCTTGGACTGCTGCCCCGCGACCCAGAAAATGGAAAAAGCGGAAGAAGATGAATGAATGAAGATGAGAATGCAAAAGGTGTAAATAGCAGCTTTGTGGACCCAGTGTAAAAAGGTACATTTTCATATTGATACTTAGCAGCTGGTGTCCTCAACATTCCCTGTGGGGGTGATGCTAACTGAAAGCACTGCTCTGTTTCTCAAGTTAGACTTTTATCTGAGCTTTGTTTTAACACCATCTGATCATAAAGACCTGAACACACTACAACAGGTGAGATGATTTGTGCTTTTACACATAAAATTACTGTCACAAACTTGATAGCATTAACCAACAATTTTTCAGTTAGTCCTGCTCATCTTTTTGTTAAAAAAAAACATCATTGGTTGAGCGGTCAGATCCACTGACCCTCAAGTTGGCAGTATGATTCCAGCTCCCACAGATGAATTCTGCCGTTGTGTCCTTGGGCAAGACACAACCCGCCTCGCACCCAGTGTCTGTAAACTGGTGTGTGAATGTGTGTGAATGGGTGAGTGGTTCCTTGTTGTAAAGCGCTTTGGGTGGGGTGCCTTGAAGGTGGAAAAGTGCTATATAAAGATGTGACCATTTACCATCTTACCAAAATCTAACTCCTCACAAGGACCGTGAACACTTGTATTGATCACAGGCATTTATTTTGCTGATGTGTGCATTGTGTCACCATGGAAACTGCTGAACTTTCCACCAATAGAAATGTATTATAGAGCACCCCAGCGTGATGTCACTGCAAAGAATCACATTAAAAATGAATACATAAATAAGTAAATAAATAGGCCTAAATAAAATTATTGCTGTTGTGTCCTTGGGCAAGACACTTAACCCACCACGCCCCCAGTGCCTGTGTACACTGGTGTGTGAATGGGTGAGTGGTTCCTTGTTTTAAAGCGCTTTGGGTGCCTTGAAGGTGGAAAAGCACTGTATAAAAATGTGACAATAATAATAATAATAATAATAATAATAATAATAATAATAATAATAATAATAATAATGTTAATGCTACTCAGAATAGTCCTGTCTAGATTGGGAACTCAGAACCTTCTTGCTGTGAGACACTGTTTACACCAAGCGTTTTGAAGAAGGTCACCTGAGGCCCATTCACAACAATCAACTGAAATATATTTTATAATTTGATTGGAACTCATGGTGGCGCTAGCTTTCAGGTATGGTTAAGAAAGTAACTATTCAATTCCCAGTTTATAATTGCGTAATCTATAAAGAAGCTATTTCGCTTCATTTACACATGTTTACCACACAAATCCTGCATATTTAGACTGAATTCTTCTCTCAGACTGACAACACCCCACCTTATGATGTCATGTGGTAATACCGGAGTGCTCCACTGTTTAAACTCAGTACAACTTAACTAGAATCCTTTGGATAATTTCAGCACTGGAATTTGCAATCTGAACTGAACTGAAAAGGTTAAAAAGGTGGAACAGAGCGTTTTGACCGTTGGAGATGTAGAGAGACTAACAAACCAGGATTACTCAAACATGTGTGAATGAAACAAAAGAAGACACAACTCCAGGTATGTTTTTGATTAGGCAACAACATTCTAACATGATTTAAAGGTCTCAAGAGTCAAATTTCATCAATATTTATGGATTCTGCCCATAGTTGCATCATTTATCAGTGTTTGCTGCCTTACATCACACATTTGTAATAAGCTCTAGAGAAACTGCCCATAGTTGTTTCTTTAGGTGGATCCACATAGATTATAAAAATAGGCAGTGACCAGGCCCACAGAGCAGCCTGATGCCAGTTTGGTGTGGTTTGGGTTTGTGTGTGGTCCCACTTCTCCCTCTCCCCCTCCATCCCCTCTCTCCCTCCCTCTCTCTGACACTGTGGTGAGATATGAGCTGAGACAGGCTTCTTCTATTCCTCTTTTTTAGCTCTGCCCATTTCCAGTAATGCCTCAGAAAAGGGTGGGGCCAGAAGCACTGTATATCTCAGTATGTGAACGCACCGTTTAAATCAATGCGATACGATTGTTGGAGAAAGGATTGGGCAGTTGTACAACAGGGTGGAGAGGGGAGACATAATCTTACATCATTTTGTGGTTAACAGAAATATTTTGTCTACTAGATCTTAACATTGCAGTAGGTAAAAACCCTTTTCTTATGTCCCACTTCATATCAAAATAGTGCACTTTTTAAGTGTCATATATTACGCAATATTTACTCTTGTAACCATTAAGTCATGTTATGTTGTTTCCTCATCAAAGACAGACCTCATTCACACATTTAACACACAAATCCTGCATATATTTGTTCTTTTTTCAGACACAAAACCCTCTGCTACACCTTGTGACGTTATGGTAATACAAGAAGTGCTACACTGTGCTTTTAAACTCCATACACCTTCACTAGAATTATTTTGATGATTTCAGACATGTATTTGCCAATCTCCATTGAACAAAAGGTAAAAGGAGCTGTTAACTTGAAAACTACCGCTTCATGACACCACAAGATGAAACAGTCTTTTGAGCTTTGGAGATGTCAGATTAATAATTTGTGGCCATACCTACTTGTCAAAGCCTGATCCCGTCAGGTCTCAGAAGCTAAGCAAGGCCGGGCCTGGTTAGTACTTGGATGAGAGACCGCTGGGAATTCCAGGTGCCACAGGGGGGCGCTAGTTGCAAAAACTGTTGTTGTGTCCTTAGGCAAGACACTTCACCCACATTGCCTAGTATGAAAGTGGTGTGTGCATGAGTGTTGGAGGTGGTCGGAGGAGCTGATGGCAGTCTCGCTTCCGTCAGTCTGCCCCAGGGCAGCTGTGGCCACAGAAAGTAGCGTACCACCACCAAGTGCGGAGTGAATGAACAATGAACTGTAAAGTGCTTTGGGTGAAAGGCGCTATATAAATGCTATGAATTATTACTAATTATTAATATTAATAATCCAGAGTTACTCAAACATGCGTGAATGAAACAAACTACAGCCCAGGTGTGTTTTTGATGAGGTCAAAACTTTATAACAACAGTAAATTTTGTGTAATATGGGACCTTTAAGTAACCTGGCAGGCAGAGCTAAGCTAGTGCTGTGCTCCTGCCCTGGGTAGTTGTTAATAGTTGTTCTGCTGCTATAGGACCGCATTGGGCTATATCTTTTTATTACCTCTAGGACCACTGTAGTGTGAAGCTGAGGTTTAGCTGTACACACTTTAGGGGACAAAAGACTCTGCCCATATTGTTGGCATGAGCAAATGTGGGCTTAATTTGTGGTTATGGAGAAGGTTTCCTCTACAGACATTCATGACATTTTTGGCTGAGAGCAGGCCAGCGCAGACCATGGCATAGATTGTCTATATCAGCCCTGGGCAAACTGTTCCACAAACGGCCGGTGTGGCTGCAGGTTTTCTTTCCAACCAAGCAGCAGCTCTTGCTCTTGGTTAGTTGGAACAAAAACCTGCAGCCACACTGGCTTTGTGGAACAGTTTGCCCAGGTTTGGTCTATATAAATGGACTGGCCCGCTAGCCACCTCGTTCCAAATACGAAATGAACATCCGGGTGCTTCCGTCATTTTAGTCTTAACATGTTCGTATTAACTTGCTCTACGTGGCCCTAGTGTTTTTATGTTGCTATTTTGTCCATTAATAAATTCCTATTCATAAAAATCTCTACTCCAAATTAGCTCCAATAACAACAAGCGTCGATGAGCTTAACTTGACTGGTGCTATGGGTGACGTCCCGCTCCATTAGAACAGAAAGTCCAACCATCCACTTTCCTACACGGGGTTTCTGTGTTTTTGATCATGGGCGTGTCTCCTCTCGATACTGCAACAGCCTCCAAGGCAAATGTAATGAGTTCATTTGCAGTCATAGTAATTGATTAAATGAGTTGTGAGAGTGAAGTAAGTGTATAATTATAATATCAAGCTTAAAATGATCACAATTTTTAGTAACACATTAGTGTCAGATTCAGATTTAGCATTAAAGGGACAGTGTGTAAGATTTTTACCCGTTAATTACTGAAATTGAAGATACCCATTCAAAAATACATTGTTTTCAAGCCTTTTCACTTCCATCATGAAATCAAAGTATTCTTTTGGACTTAGATATAGTCACATAAAAGGGGGATCTTCCCCATGCAGAGGCAGCCATTTTGAATATGAGAGCCGCAGAAGGACTTTTGGGCTCCGCCTTCGCCTTCGGCAAGGCTCGTGCTTTTGGGTAAACAACACAAGCATGCTGCCGGATCAGACTCGTAATGGATCTAACACGTGTTTTGGACTAAATTGTTTTACTGGATTTTATTTAGTGGATCCTTACGGACAAATTGAGAGCAAGTTTATGGTGAAATACAGAGTTTGACCTGTGCAAAGCATTCTAAGGTAAGCTAACCTTGTTTTGTGCTTTTCTGTATAAAAGCCCCATGTGCTCAGGGAGTGTTTGTTGTGCAGGGAAATGAATTGCATAGTCAAAAAGAGGAGAATGTAAGGTTTCATTTGATGTGTAGAGTGTCATGGTACATGATCGGGAATGTGTGTTTTCATGAGAAAAGGAAAAAAAAAAAACGGGACCGCGCGGCGCCCGGGTGACCCTCGAGGTCTGCCGTAGCTAAAACAGAAAGTGCAATAGCACCATCCACCTATGCGCCACGAATCCTACACACTGGGGCTTTAAAGGTCCTATATTATGCAAAATTGACTGTTGTGAGATTAAGTAATGTTATAATGTTGTAATGTTACTTCATCAAAAACTCACCTGGAGTTGAGTTTTGTTTCATTCACACATGTTTGAGGAATCCTGCATGTCTGTGTACATCTTCAAAACTCAACATGCTCTGTTCCACTTTGTGATGTCATGAAGCAGTAGTTTTCAAGTTAACAACTACATTTTACCTTTAGTTCAGTAGAGACTGGCAAATTCAGGACTGAAATTAACCAAATGGTTCTAGTGAAGGTGTATGGAGTATAAAAACACAGTGGAGCACTTCCTGTACTACCACATGACATCACAAGGTGGAACAAGGCGTTTTCTTTTTGAGAGAACGCATCTTAATGCAGCGTTTGTGCGTTAAACATGTGTGAATGAAACAAAACACAATTCCAGGTATGTTTGTGATGAGTAAACAGAAAATAGTGTAATATAGGCCCTTGTAAGTTTAAAATCAGGAAAAGTAAGCTATCAATTTCAGTTTTTGTTCCATAAATTATTGTCGCTGCAACTAATTTAACTTATTTTTGTTTGTAAATAGTTATTTCTCAAGTTGTTTTATGGATCTCTTTTTCCATCTGTTCTTGAGTAGTCTTGCATAGTTAATCCACTAGATTAAAATGAATTTGTGCTGATGCATGAGTTCTCCTCACAGGACGGTGAACACTGGCACAGGGCCTGGACCTCCTCATCTGGATTCAGTACGGGTCCAGCTCACCTCTTATTCTCTTTATGTCTAATAATCCAAGGTCATTTTTGCTCCAACTTTTACTATTTAATCTTTGTGTATAAAATGGGGCAAACTCTAAATAAAAAGTATAAAAGAACTCCTATGTTAAAAGATAGCAGTAGAAAATTGTTTGAGTACTTCAGTTATAGCAGGACTTTCTATTTAAAGGTCATATATTACACAAAATTGATTCTTGTGAGGTTTTTACCGGTGTTACACAGCTGTTATGTCATCTAAAACATACCTGGAGTTGTGTTTTGTCTCATTCACACACGTTTGAGTAATCCTTTATTATTAGGCCGTCTACATCTCCAAAACTCAAGTATCAATTTGCGGAAGAAGGTGGATGAATGGATATTAATTTACAGTTTTCAGGGTAGTCTTTACTTCGTGTACAGGTATATTTGTACATGTTTTAGTGTGTGGCCCACCAGAGCATCCCAAGTCAGCCTACACAGACACAGACACAGAACATGCAAACTCTACACCGAAAGCCCCCACTCCATCTAAGAACTGAACTCGAGTTGAGGGGGGATGGGGGGTGATGGCATCCCCCCTGTGGGAAAAAATAGTCAAAATCATCCCTCTTCTAAAACGGGCATCCCTTCTTCCATCCCTTATGGCATTTTATCAATCAGGCATGAAAATCCCTCAACTTTTGGCGAATTTCGCCGTTTTTAAGTCAAAATGGCCAGTGCGCTCCAGCTTCCAATCATGTTGCAGCATAATTACGCACCGATACGCGCTCCCGCCAATCATGACGATTGCCGCTGTTGTGTTTGCGCCTGTTAACCGATCAGCTGTGAGCCTAATATTTACGCGGCATTTCTAAGAGAAGAAGAATCCTTAACTTGCTACGTTAATGCTACGTAAGAAGGAACTCTCGCCTCGGGATACGTTCGGGATTATGTCCTTTTCTCCGGAGCTCCGGATTATTAAAGACAACACGGCAAACTGTTAGAATGGAGCTGACCGCATTCTTATGGGTGAGTCATATTATCAGATTATTTCTGCATCTATTTCGGCAGGACTAAACCAGGACTAAACCAAGACTAAACCAGGTTTAAACCAGGACTAAACCAAGACTAAACCAGGTCTAAACCAGGACTAAACCAAGACTAAACCAGGTTTAAACCAGGACTAAACCAAGACTAAACCAGGTTTAAACCAGGACTAAACCAAGACTAAACCAGGTCTAAACCAGGACTAAACCAAGACTAAACCAGGTTTAAACCAGGACTAAACCAAGACTAAACCAGGTCTAAACCAGGACTAAACCAGGTCCAAACCAGGACTAAGCCAAGACTAAACCAGATCTAAACCGGGTCTAAACCAGGAATAAACCAGGACTAAACCGGGACTAAACCAAAACTAAACCTGGTCCAAACCAGGACTAAGCCAGGACTAGACCAGGTCTAAACCAGGTCTAAACCAGGACTAAGCCAGGACTAAACCGGGACTAAACCAGGACTAAACCAAGACTAAACCAGGACTAAGGTGTGTGTGTGTGTGTGTGTGTGTGTGTGTATGTGTGTACGTGTGTGATAACATATATCCTGTGTATTATTGAATTATGATTATATGGACTTTTTGTTATAAAAGCATTTCCAGTTTAACAAAGTACCTTCTAATTCTGCCCTGCCCTGAAACACCACAGTGATGTCAGTGATGGGGGAGGGCTTAGCTTAATGCTAAGGTTTCATTTTACAACTCGACTACTGGCTGAACTCACTACTACCCACTCACTGAGCTGGAGGGAAGAAACACTAACTGCACTGTGCACTGTGTAACCTTTTGGTTTGGGGTCCATCACCTGCTTGTTTTTATGGATTTGTCATTGCTCTGCCTGGAATGTTCCACAGCATTACTTGTGAGGGAAATCACCTCTTTCCAACACACATCTATAGACATTAAGAACCAGGCAGGCAGTCAAAGTTATATTTTACTTGCAAGGGGAGAAGTGACCCAGCATAAGCGCTCCAAGCCTCCAGTCGCAGTTCTCCGCCGGGGCACTTCAGCTCCTGCCTTTTATTATAAAGCAGGAATGGGAGTTAACAGGGGTGGGGCAAAAAACACATCTTAAAAGTTCACACAGCAGTTAAAAGAAACATGATAAAACAAATCTCTTGCACTTGTACTTCTGCTTCTGTACTAATGATAAAAAAAAAAGCTCTTAACACACAGACATTATTAATTGATAATATTTGATAACATCATAGTAATTACATACAATTACATTAAACAGCTTTACATTTCTTCAATTACAGGTGGTTTTATAGTTCAAAAATACCTAGAAAAACAGGCATTCTGGCTGTGAGCGAGGTCGCCTCTCCACAGATCTGACCTGTAACTTGGTCTGGTTTGGTTTTATGAAAATAGAAAGGTTTAATGCCATACTGTGAAACATTCCAGACAAAGCAATAACATCTCCAAGGAGAAAAGTATATAACAGACCCTCCACTTAAAAGTGCAAGTTACACAATGCACCTTTAAGTAAAAAATATATATATATATCTGTACTTTACTTAAGTACACTAATGTTTATACTTTGTACTTTTACTGAAAAGACTTTTGGATTATTTATTTATTTTTATCTAGATTATAGTTTGAGCCAATAAAAATATACACACACTAATTAATCACAAATCTTTTTCAAAATCACTACATTTGAAGCTTTATAAATCTCTGTGAAATACTTTTACTTTTTCTCTTTAAGTACATTTTTAAATGGGTACTTTAATACTATACTTAAATAGATTTTCTTCATGTGATACTTTTACTATTTTTTTTCTCCAGTTTTTGGACTTTTACTTAAAGGTGTGCTATGTAACTTTTTGGTTTGGGGACCATCACCTTCTTGTTTCTATGGATACGTCATTGCTCTACCTGGAATGTTCCACAGTATGACATTAAACAGCTCTGCCTTACATTTATTAAATTACAGGTGGTTTTATAGCTCAAAAATATGTAGAAAAACAGGCATTATGAGTGCGAGAGCGGGGGTTTCCTCTCCACAGATCTGGCCTGTAACTTGGTCTGGTTTGGGCATGATGATAGAAAGGTTTAATGCCATACTGTGAAACATTTCAGACAAAGGAATAACATCTCTATACGGAGAAAAGTATATGACGGACCCTTCACCAGAAAAGTTACACAATGCACCTTTAAGTAACAAAATTGAATACTTTTTCCACCACAGAGTGCATATGCCACTGTCCTGCACTCATTTATAAAGAGACTAACAACACAGAAATACTACACAATATTATACAACCCATGTCTTCATAAAAATGTCCCAAACATGTAAAAAATAGTTTCTCTTGCGTGCTATATTTTTAGATCTTGTACAAGTATAAAAATAGCTGTGTGCCTGTTTGTTACTGATTCTTGTAATTTCTAAAGGAGTTCTCTGATTTGGCTCCCAGCTTGAGAAAGTGAAAAACTCCTGACTGTAGCATTATTGCAGATGGCCAAACAGCAGGTTCTTGCTTTGTTATTGTTGACATATTGAAAACTGAAGAGCTAACTTTCAGATGGCTGGAGTCCTTGTATTTGGTTTAGTTTTGGCTACACAGATGATTTTGGTACATGATACTACACATGGAATTCTGCCTGTATAGTCTTCAAGAGACTTAGAGAGACAGTGAAGCTGAATTTTATTTTTTGGCTCGCATCACTGTTGAAAATCATTTTAAGACTTGGTTTCGTTCCATTATACTGTAGGTCTCTTACATCTTTATGTTGTCTTGGATCTCCTGTTAAATATCAGTTTCACTCCAGGTTTTTTACTCCCAAATTTCTGACCATTTCTTTTTTTTCTTTTTCTTCTTTTTTGAAATATTTGCATCTTACGGTTTAGACCTGGTTTTCAGCAAGTTTCAACCCTGAAGCTCCTTATTTTGTCTATCATGTATGATGACTTGCAAAGCCTAATATTTTCTGTTGTTGTCACATACAGTCATGAAATTTTGCCTCAAAGCATCACTCTAAACTCTCAAACTCTCCTTTATATATTGATATTAGAGACGGGACGAGACAGTTTCACGAGACGAGACACAAGATTGGGTCCACAGGAACGAGACAAGACGAGATTACATAAATACATAAATTTCACGATTTGGTTTCCAATTCTAGTACTGTTAAAAAGACGTAACTCACCGACAGGTAATGCTTTTTGTCCGATTCAAATGTAAACACTTGGGGGAAAAAATCTCACAATTTTGTCTCATGAGATCTTGTGTTACGAGATCTTGTACCATCCCTAATTGATGCTGTTGTATTAAAAAGTTCAGTTAAGTCTACTAATTATATATAGAACTCTGGAAAAAAATAAGAGACCTCTGCATTTTTTTTAAATCAGCATCTCTACATGTATTACAGCCATTCCATTCCAGCGTCTGTTGAATTCCAACACAAACACAAAGCTGAGCTACTTCAGTTCTTGCACCAGGAGTGGAATAAAGTCACCCAAGAACAATGTGAAAGACTTGTGGAGAACATGCCAAGACGCGTGAAAGCTGTGATTAAAAATAAGGCTTATTGCACCAAATATTGATTTCTGAACTCTTAAGTGTAAACATTAGTATTATGTTGTTTTAAAATGAATTTGATCTTGTTTCTTTGCATTGTTTGAGGTCTGAAAACATGTATCTTTTTTGTTATTTTGACCATTTGTCATTTTCTGCAAATAAATGCTCTAAACGATAATATTTTTATTTGGAATTTGGGGGAAATGTTGTCAGTAGTTTCTAGACTCAAACAAAAATGTTCCTTTTGCCCAAACACATACCTATAAGTAGAAAAATCTGAAAAACTGGACATTTTTATTTATAGCTCCTCAAGACACCCAAAGCATTTACGCTGCGTTATTCATTCACTCCACACTGTGATGGGAAGCTACTATTGTAACCACAGATGCCCTGGGGCAGACGGACAGGTGTGAGGCTGCCAATCTGTACCATCGGCCTCACACACATGCCACTTTCTTACTAGCACTTAAATTGATAATAATATTGCATTTTGCGTGCGATTCGGCCAAGTTCCTCTCCCACATTTGTCCTGAATCCCATAGTTTGAAACCTGCACTTCCTCTGTATACTGTATTCATTTGTTGTGATTGGATGAGTATTGATACTTTGCAGCTGATGTCGTTAACCTTACCTGGCTTTTTGATCGACTCTACGCTGTCTGAAGCTCTATTAGACTTTAATCTGATCTTTTCTTTCTTCAATAACGACTCACAAGCTAACAACCTTCAGCAGTCTTTCATTTAGCGCTCTCGCCTTTTTGTTTTTGAAATCAAACTCCATGAACGTTGATCACAGGCTCCTGGAAATGTGTGGTTTAAATCCTTTTTCTATTTTTTCTTGAGTTTCAGACAATTTTCAATTTTTTTAGCCTGTGTTTGCTAGTGTGTGTGTTGTGTCATCATGGTAACTGCTAAACACCCATACTGTTGGAATACTCTAGTTTTTTTCATGTAATCTGACCTGACGCTGTACCTCAAACCCACCGACCTGAATGCATCGCGTCCCCTTAAACCTGTACTTCCTGTATGCCATCATCGCTTGCGATTGGCTTTCCCCGTCTCGCACGGAAGTGGGCCACGGCGGCGATATCTGTCAAAACATTTCAGTGCCTTCATCTGCTCCAGGTGCGCCAGGTCCTCCGCAGCTGCTGGTGGGTGCAGGATGTACCGCAGTTAGCAGCATTTCCTGAGGGGGCGCTGTCAGCCGCACCGCTCGTACGGGCCCTTAGTTAAATGCGATGTGATGGTTGGACTGCCGCAATTTAGCCACCAGGGCCGGAAGCTTCGCCGCCATTCTGTCGCCAACTAAACCACCTCAGCTCACCGCAAAAAATATGGAAACGGTAAGAAAGAAATGGTAAGAAAGCTTGTTTGTTATTGTGGATTTCAGTGACCCAATGCGCTGTAATCTCTGGCAGGTTTGGTGCAATTTGGGGAGCCAGTGAAAATTAAATTCAAACTGTGAATCACCTTAAAGATCCCGTATTACGCTATTTTCTGATCTATAATGTTATAATGGTGTTTTCTCATTAAAAACATACCTCGAGTTGTGTTTTGTTTCATTCACACATGTTTAATTAACACACAAACAACTGTATATTTAAGATGAGTTCTGAAACCACTCTGTTCTACCTTGTGATGTCATGTGGTAATACAGGAAGTGCTCCACTGTGTTTTTAAACTCCATACACATTCACTCTAATTCAGGGGTGTCAAACTTTTTGGGTGTCAAACATTTTGGTCCAGGGGCCGTATCCAACCTACTTTGATCCCAAAGGGGCCGGATCAGAAAACTCATGGCAAATATACCCCAAACGTAGCAGTAAGTCCAAATATTTGTGCAGAGAAACACAAATCTATTACCGGCTGGTTAGCTCAACTGGTAAGTCATGGACTTTCCCCCTGGGCGTTGTGGGTTCAAATCCCCCCTGGGCAATGAGCTAACCAGTGTGGGTCCTTGGGCAAGACCCTTCACGGTACTGCCCCCTGGGCGCCGAAAAAAAAAAGATGGCTGCTCACTGCTCCTGAAAAGGATGGGTCAAATGCAGAAGTCAAATTTCTCCCGTGTGTCACTGTGTCAGTGTGTGAGACCAATAAAGGCCAATAGGCCAAGGCTTAATCTTAATCTTAGAAGTGATGAACTCTTTCTTTTATATTATATTATGAACAACCTGAAACTTTAAGAAAAATGCAATTTCAACAAAATGTTTTAACATTAATTTGTATGCGTTTCACAGAATTTAGTCATGCTTTAGTCTTCATTTGTGCTGCTCTGGTGGGAGGCGGCCACGCACAGAGGCGCTGGAGACGCTGCTATGCTAAGCTGTGCAGAAAATTTTGAATATTTTAATAGAAAATTTAAATAAATTTAGAATATTTTAATAGAAAATCAGCTGAGGGTCAGATTAAAGGTCTTGGAGGACCGGATCTGGCCCCTGGGCCGCATGTTTGACACCCCTGCTCTAATCACTGAAGTAAAGGTAAAAGGAGCTGTTAACTTGAGAACTACCACTTCATGACATCACAAGGTGGAACAGAGCATTTTGAGCTTTGGGGATGTAGACAGACTAATAATGCAGGTTTACTCATTATGTGAATGAAACTTAAAGGGATAGTGCGTTTTTAATTTTTTTTATGTGACTCTGTATGGCATCCCCTTCAGCAGTGTCGTCCATTAACACTGACTTACCGCTGACCGTGTCCTCTGAGCCATGTACTCCTGCACGTCCTGCTCCGGTTCTGGAGCTGCCGAAAGTAGTGAAGCGGGGACATTTAATAAAGCTTGTTTTTCTTCTCAAAACAATATTTGTCCAAAAAGTGATATACAGTGGTACCTCACCTTACGAAAGACCCTACATACGAAAAATCCAAGTTACGAAATGCCTTCACGTTAAATTTTGGTCTCTAGATACGAAAGAACATTCAAGTTACGAAATGCGAAATCTCAAAAATTCGAATAATGCGCGCTCAGATGCACGCCCCGCTGTTATCCCCGCTCAAAAAGCACCTTTCTCGGCCTCTTAGCTCTAGCGCCGAACACGCAAGATTTTCAACAAAATGTATTAAATAGTGAAGCGTGGGGGGAGACACGACTCCAGAAGCAGCGCGGAGACATGAACGCACCGCGCGAGGAGCACACACCGCGGCGAGGAGCACGCACCGCGGCGAGGAGCACGCACCGCGGCGAGGAGCACGGCACCGCGCGAGGAGCACGGAGCACGGCACCGCGCGAGGAGCACGGCACCGGCTGGTTGGTCCAGTCCTGGTTTAGTCCAGGTCCAGTCCAGGTTTAGACCTGGTCTAGACCTGGTTTAGTTCTGGTCTAGACCTGGTTTAGTCCACGTTTAGTCCTGGTCTAGTCTCTTAGCCAATCAGGACGCAGAACCAATGTTACACTATAAAAAAAACAACAACCTTGGAACGAATCAGGCCTTTTCCATTGAAATAGCTACTCAACTTACGAAAAATTCACGTTACGAAACCACTTCTGGAACGAATTAATTTCGTAAGGTGAGGTTCCACTGTATTTGCATCACAAACAGCAGTCGGAATCGCTTGGTGCTATTTTCTGTCGATTCGTATCACTGCGCGCCTATTTGTATTATTAGCCTGTTCACTTGTAAGTGGATGTTTACAAATGTCCCCGCTAACTTACTGGAACTACTTTCGTCACCTCCAGAACCGGAGTAGAACTTGGCTCAGAGGACACTGTCAGCGGTAAGTCAGTGTTAATGGACGACACTGCTGAAGGGGACGCCATACAGATTCACATTAAAAAAAACAAAACGCACTATCCCTTTAACACAAATCCAGGTTTTTGAGGAGGCAACAGAATTATAACATGGTTTAAAGTTCACAAGAGTCAGTTCTTTGTAATATAGGACCTTTAATAGTTGGACAGTGAAGGAGGAAAAGTGATGATACAATTTGAAATGGTTTATTTATATGAAATGCACCACCCACCAAGTGTATGTGGATTAAATCAAAGTGAATTAAGCTATTTAGTATGTTTCCATTGCTGTAATTTCCTTGTTTTGTTGACATATTAGACTGACTTTTTCACAGCATGAAACTATAAAAACAAACACTGAAGTATAATTAAGACTTGTTATGTTGCTCTGATTAATTCAAAGACTGAGGTGAATGTAAAAAAATGATTTTATTTTAAATTGTCAAGTGCATTTTGTAGATCCGAGCGTTGATACTTTGCAGCTGATGTCATTAACCTTACCGGGGGGTGTTACAAGTTACAAGCTAACTATGCACAATCCACTTTCTAACTTTTCTTGAGTTTCAGACTATTTTCATACTTGTGTGTATTGTGTCACCACGGTAACGGCTAAATACATACCTGTCACTACAAACTATCAAACAGTTCTTTCATTGTCACATTATTTTTGGAGTACTTTAGTTTATTTTCATTTCACCTATTTTTATATGGCCCCATGAACAGTTAAAGGAAAAGTAACGTTATTTTACAATCTGAGCCTTCTTTCGGTAATAAAACAAGTCGTTTGACTCACCCATAGCACGTTGGTGTCATTTGGTAAAAGTTATGTTGTAGCGTATCCGTTAGCCTGAGTACTCGGGGCATTACTTTGCGGTCTCCAAATAACACAAATTTTAGCACTTTTTAAATCATAGAAGCCCGATGTCTTAATATACGATTTCGTTTGAAGCAAAAGTGGCCTGTAATCCGAGATTTAGCCATAGTTTTCAGCTTTGCGTTTCATGTTTGGGTCCCGGGAGCTGAGAGCACAGTCCGCGCATACGCACTGGCCTCCTCATCTACTCGAAACTATGGATAAATCTCGGATTACAGGCCACTTTTGCTTCAAACAAAATCGTAGATTAAGACATCGGGCTTCTATGATTTGAAAAGTGCTAAAGTTTGTGTTATTTGGAGACCGCAAAGTAATGCCCCGAATACTCATGTTAACGGATACGCTACAACATAACTTTTACCAAACAGCTCCAAATGACACCAACGTGCTATGGGTGAGTAAAACGACTTGTTTTATTACCGAAAGAAGGCTCAGATTGTAAAATAACGTTACTTTTCCTTTAAATTCACCATATTAGTGTCAGGCTCAGAAAACGGCCTCTTCAAGAAAAACAAAAAGCAAAAGAAGGGTCTTTTGTGACAGAGGACAATGCCACTTCAAATTCAGTCGATATGAAACATAGGGTGTGTGACTGAGAGGTAATACACTCTGCTGAAGTGCCCTTGAGCAAAAGCACTTGAGCTGATCTCTCGAGTAGAGCTGACAGGCGATGAGCGAGTTTTATTATGTCACTGTTTTTAAGACTGACTTTGTAATGCAATGTAATGTCACTTATATTTAAAGGTCCTAAATTACACAAATTGACTCTTGTGAGCTTTACGCCATGTCATATTGTTGTTACCTCGTCAAAAACAGACCCGGAGTTGTGTTTTGTGTCATTTTCATATGTTTTATGAGTAATTCTTTATTATTAGGCTGTCAGCATCTCCAAAGCTCAAAATGCTGTTCCACCTTATGATGTCATGAAGCAGTCTTTGTCAAGTTAACAGCTACTTTTTATCTTTAGTTCAGTAGAGGTTGGCAATTCCAGGTCTGAAATCATCCAAATTATTCTAGAGAAGGTGTGTGGAGTTTAAAACTTAACCTAAATATGCAGGGCTTGTGTGTTAAACATGAGTGAACGAAACTTGTAGGCCTACCAAATGTTTTCCAATTCTTTTTAGTGTTATGGTTAGTATTGTGGTCCACCTGGTTTAGTAAGGTGTTTTATGAGAAAGGGAAAAAGAGAAAAAAATGAAACTGGTGCAAAGTGACAGAGAGAAAGCTCATCTCCCAAGTCTTCTAGTGTTGTGTTTGCCGAAGCCACTGAACGTGCCGAGAGGTGAGACAACAGTGCCATCCAGTGGACACGCGTGTAAAAACTCTCCGTGCAGCGTGACAAACAATTCAGTCTAATTCAGTTAGAAAGGTAAAAGTTGTTTTTGTTTTTGTTTTTGTTTTTTTAGTTAGCACAATGCATATTAATCAACATGACAACAAACAGCATCAATGCGTGAAAAGTCCCTCAGTCGTCCAGGTAGAATCCATGATCAAAGGAGAAGTTCAATTTGTCAACTGGACAAAGTTTGTTTGGTTGAAAACGTTTCGCCGCTCATCCGAGAGGCTTCGTCAGCTCTGGCCCAGCATGAGGGCCAGAGCTGACGAAGCCTCTCGGATGAGCGGCGAAACGTTTTCAACCAAACAAACTTTGTCCAGTTGACAAATTGAACTTCTCCTTTGATCAAACAGCATCAATGTAAATATGCCGGAATTGGCACAACAGCTACTTTACATCCGTTGTCCTAAGGCACATCAGAACAGAAGAACATTTAGAGCAGGGGTGCCCAACCAGTCGATCGCGGTCTACCAGTCGATGGCAGGCAGAGTGTCGGTCAATCGCGTATGGATACGTTCAGACTGCAGGGTTTAAAGGTCAATTCCGATTTTTTTGGTGAAATCAGATTTTTTTGCGAGGTCTTTCACATTTCCAATTAAATGCGAATTGTATGTGATCTCCAGTGTGAACTTTAAATGCCCCAAAAGGCATGCGCCTTGGAGGACACAACATCATGCGCAGTGAGAATAAAGTTGCTGTCGTACCGGAGTCAAAACATGTACAGCTTATTTGATTTTAAGGAGGAGACGATGACCCAAATCCGATTTTTTTTGCCCCTATGCGACTTTAAAAATAATCTCATTCCAAAAGCCCATATTTGCCATGTCCAACAGGTCATTCTAAAATGGACTAGAATGCAGGAAATCACATCTAAAAAATCCTCCCCCCTTGGTAGAGCTCAGCAGACCATCAAACTCAAAAGTAGATCTCGGTTAAAAAAAAAAGGTTGAGCACCCCTGATTTAGAGGAATACACAGAAGAGACAGAAGTGCACATAGACATGATGGCAAGTTCACCACAATAGACCATTCTCTGAGTTTAAGAGGCCCAGAGAAGAAGAAAACCTACCTGTGAGAGCATGTTTGATTATTTTTCAACCAATGTTTCAGCGTGTTTTTGAAGGTTGAGAAGGACCCACAGTTCTTGACATGAGCAGGTAATGAGTTCCACAACTGTGATCCTCTGATAGACGTCACCATTTGGCCAAATTTGGTTCTGCGTCTGTGTATGTTTCAGTCTCCTCTGGTCAATGCTCTCGTGTTCACTCAGTAGTTTTTTAGCTTATAAAATCCATTAGTGGTGGAGGAGCGAGTCCATTTAAAACTTTAAAAATAAGACAAGCATCCATAAATACCTGATAACTTTCAACATCCAAAATAATACTTAAGATATTGCAATAGTGATACCGTAGAGGCTTTACATCATGGAATCGCTGTCACTGATTTCAACACTATAGGCTCACTATTAATAATAGGCTAAAATCTTTTTACAAAAACAGACTAGACTAACTTTGATTACCAACATAATAAAAATACAAAAAATAGTAATTAATTAATAAATTACTAATACTCCCTACAACTGTATACAGCTGGTACTGAACATCATATTTGATACTGTATTTTGTATTTGACTACTACTTTTCTATTTAAATCTGATTGTACATATATATTTATTACCATTATCTTATGTATATAATCGTGTCTCATCTGACACAGGTCTATTGCTCTTTGGTTGCTATTCTATCTATTTTTCTTTTTGTTCTTTTACCCTCTGTTTTATATTTGGGGCCAAGCACCGAAGGTGCGAGGCACCCATAGTGTTTCTACTGATTCCTATTATTATTATTATATACTGTATTCTTCCGCCTCTGGGAGTCTATGGCAACCCCTAGAACCGTCTGGTAAAAATTTGTGAAATTTTGCATGCACATTCCAGCCAGTCTCCTCATTACCCACAGCAATTTATAGGGTCCCACCCCCAACCGTCTAGCGCCACCAGCAGGTCAAAGTTGCAGGAATTTTCAGGTACATTTCTGCGTTGCTAGGCAACGCCCTGCTCTTAGTTGATTCGAGCTCATATCTCGGGAACCCTTCATAAGATTATTTTCAAACTTTTCACAGATGTTCGCGTCCTTCCCAGGATTCCCCACAAAAAATTACAGGGCCCCAGCTCAAACCCTCTAGCGCCACCAACAGGTCAAAATTTGAGGGACATTTCTGCTTGTAACTTTTGAACCGTAAGTCCGATTTTCAAAAACGCACGTCATCAAATTAGGCTGGGTCACTGCTTGGCCTCACATTGCTGCTTGCAGCTATATTGTATATTATATTTGATGAGTGAGCTACCGTACCCAAAACAATTTTCCTTGTGTATCAATAAAGTTTGTCTAAGTCTAAGTCTAATTTATTTGATCATTATTAAATCAGGAGGTCCCATTGAGATTCAGAATATTTTTATATAGAAAAATTACAAAAATTAAAAGGTGCTCTATGTAACTTTTCTCATAGACAGTTTTTTTATTTATTCCAAAACAGCTGCTGCCCATCAGAGATCAGAGCAATGACATCTTGAATACAGCAGAATATAGATTTCTCAAATTTGCCCAAATCACTCTGTATACAACTCTGAGGGGGTAAATGAGGAAGGAATCGCAAGAGATAAGATAAGACTTTATTGATCTCACATAGGAGAAATTTACTTGCCACCGTCGCTCCAGGCAGAGACAGTTTGAACAAGAAAGAAAGTGCATGCAGGCAAGAATAAAATAAGTAATAATAAAATAAGTAATAATAATTTAAAAAAACAGTAACTAGGAGAGTATGAAAAAAATGTGGACTATATAGTAGAATTATACAGTCTGATGGCGTTGGGGATGAAGGATCTTAACTAGAAACTAGATACTCATTTGAGCAGGTATCAATACTTCAAAAAGTCCCGTCAACAGGACAAAAATGAAGCTTTCCTGAATGTCTTTAGAATGATCTTGAGCTGGATCAGAGCAAGTATAAGAGCACATGGACTAGTATACGCCCATGGACCACTGAGGTATTACACAGATATAAAACCGCATGGGATTATAAAAGAAAGTACTACGATTTAATGTTGAAAATGACAACCTATAGCCAGGAAATTCTTCCTGGCCAAGGTATCACCAGTATCACAAACAGCAGCATCACAAAATATCACATAATAAAACATGTCTCAATCACTGCATTTTTTACAATCTTCTTGACCTTGTGACACCGTAGATTCAAATTTAAATTCTTGAATTATTCCAAGACTATGGAGCTGCGTAGGAAAAGGCAGATTTTCCCAACTCAGAGAGGCACCAAGGCAGAGTGAAGAGAAACTGTGAGGAGGAGCGAAGCCGGTAACTACCTGAGCTGATCTTAAGGAGATTACGAAGGTACCGGGAAGTTTCTCCGCGGCCCGTGTATCAGAATATATTACAATATACATTTGAATGAGGGATTTCGTATTCTGTAACTAAATATGTTTTCAAAGTATTCTTCCCATCACTGAACACAGCGAGTCACACACGAGAGACACAAGTAACAGACTCGAACAAAATGAAAATGTTGAAACCTCACTAGAGTATTTATATCTGGATGCTACCGGATTGTCTAGACTGTTGTCCCATGGCATTAAACATTATCTATCACCATGGAGACAAGCATACCGAGCTACGAAGTGAGATCTTTGAAGAGGAGATGACGCTCGCAGTAAGAGAACAAGTCAAGGCATCTTTTAGCAATAAACACGCCTATAACAGAATACATTAGAACAAAATATACAACAAAGATACGTTTATTTGCTGCTGAATGGGGATGTAACGATATCCAAATCTCCCTGTACGATATTTTCACAATATGCATCTCACGGTATGATATTTATTGCAATATTTTGTGGAGGTTAACAGAATTATGAATATGCTACTTTTCTGTCATAATCCAAATAATTAAGATTCAAATGTGTGTAGTAACAGTTATTTCATCATGTAGATTGGACTGAAACAGAGCAAAGGATCATGGTCTATGTAGTTCTCCTGATTTTTAGCTGTTGCTGCACCACAACAATGAATTTATGACCCATGAGACTTTTGGCAATACAGTACAGTGGTCCCTCGCTCTATCGCGGTTTACTTTTCGCGGCCTTGCAGATTTATAGAAGATTAAAAAAAAAAAAAAATTATAGTGTAACTTTTTTTTTTAATAGTGTGTTCTGCGTCCTGATTGGCTAAGAGACTGTAGACCTTTGCCGATTGATAGATGGGGGATGCAAGGGGGACCGGGACTAGACCAGGACTAAACGTGGACTAAACTAGGTCTAGACCAGAACTAAACCAGGTCTAGACCAGGTCTAAACCAGGTCTAAACCTGGACTGGTTCTGGACTAAACCAGGACTGGACCAGGTCTAGACCTGGGCTAAACCGGGACTAGACCAGGTATAAACCAGGATTAAATCACTCCGTGCGGCTCTTTGCTGGTTTCGTGCGGCTCTTGCGTTCGTTTGTGCGTGTTCGGTTTGTGGCTCGGGCTCAGAGGACGCGGTCCGGTTCGATCTCGTGCTCGCAGCCCCGGTGTACGCACGGCCTCGCGCCGGTCACGCTACTCTGTCACGGATTTGACCACGATGAGGGGTGCACGTGTCGAGCACTTCTCCAAGGTCGGATGAGCGCGGTGCTTCCGGCGGATCCAGTGACTCATGTCTCCGCTACCCTCGCGCGTCCAGCGGGGCTCCCAGTGGAGCCCCCACGCTTAACTATTAATACATTTTGTTGAAAATCTATGAAAGTTTTGAGTGTTTAAACAAGAGAGAAATGTGAGAAAACGTTAATTCCAGTGGTTTACAGCCTTAAAACATGTATAATAATTGTAAAATATAAAGTTGTCCAACTTCGCGGATTTCACTCATTACGGGTTATTTCTGGAACCTAACCCCCGCGATAAACGAGGGACCACTGTATCACAATATTTCAGCTATTGATTCATCCCTATTGCATTCTAGATTGCATTAAAACAATAATAATTCAATGGTGAAAGTACACAACTATAAAATCGCGCTAAATCAGTGTTATTAATCTAATTTCTACCCAAAAGGTGGTTCACAGTAAGAGCATGTGGTATTTTTGACATATTTTACAAAGCTCTTTACAAAGAAGCCACAGCTAAACCCCCAAATTCTGAATTAGTGCAATTGTGTAGGGGCAAAAATAGCACAAAATGTGAGTTCAAACTGGATGGACCATTCCTCCTCCACTGTCGTATGTGACTGAAGACTTTGATTACAAAATGTAATTGTGACATGATTATAACTTCCATCAGTTTCTGGTGCAGATGTGTTTGGGAAATTATTTATTAATATGCTGATAACGTTCCAATTATTACATATGATTTCAGATTTCAGGCATGTTCTGCATTTGAAGTATGTAAGTACCTATATATAAAAATTGTACTTAAAGGAGAATTAACATTTTTTACAATCTGAGCCTTATTTCGGTAATAAAACAAGTTGTTTTACTCACCCATAGCACTTTGGTGTCATATGGAGCACTTCCGGAGATGTTTTAGATTAGTGATATCCGTAATGTGAGTTCTCGGGGCACATGTTTGCGGTCTCCAAATAACAAACTTTAGCACTTTTCAAATCATAGAAGCTCAATGTCTTAATCGACGCTTTCGTTTGAGTCAAACGTGGCCTGTAATCCGAGATTTATCCATAGTTTTGAGTAGATGAGGACACCAGTGCGCATGTGCGGAGTCACAGCTTATTTCACTCTCAGCTCTCGGGACCCAAACATGAAACGCAAAGCTGTAAATTATGGATAAATCTCGGATTACAGGCCACTTTTGACTCAAACGAAAGTGTAGACTAAGAGCTTCTATGATTTGAAAAGTGCTAAAGTTTGTGTTATTTGGAGACCGCTCGGGGCATACAGGCCTATTATATGCCCCGAGAACTCGCGTTACAGATATCGCTAATCTAAAACATCTCCGGAAGTGCTCCATATGACACCAAAGTGCTATGGGTGAGTAAAACAACTTGTTTTATTACCGAAATAAGGCTCAGATGGTAAAAATCGTTAATTCTCCTTTAAAGTAAAAATATTTCACAGCTCAGTTGGTAGAGTGTTCGTCCACTGACCCAAAGGTTCGCGGTTCGAATCCAACTTCCACAGATGAATGCTGCCGTTGTGTCCTTGGGCAAGACACTCCAAGACGCCCCCGTGACCTGAAGACTTGGAAAAAAGTGGATGAAAATGAATGAATGAATGAGGATCAGGGTTTTTTTGTTTTGTTTTTGTTTTGTTTTTTTGAGCCGTTTTTATTTGTATATATTTATTAGTATTTTTTGTGTGTTCAAACTACAAATGTGTTGAAAAAATAAACCCCTCAGGTCTTACAACACGTCTCAGACAATTATTAAAAATACTTTTCTGTTCTGTGGAAAAGTGTAGTGAAGTAAAAGTAAAAAGTATCCACTTTAAAATGTACTTAAAGGTGCACTGCGCAACTTTTTTGGTGGCAGGTTCGCCCCCTCCTGCTTGTCTCCATGGAGATGTTATTGCTTTGCCTGGAATGTTCCGTGGTATGACTTTAAATATTTCCATCTAGCATTTATTCATTACAGGTGTTTCTATTGCTTAAAAATACAGTAATTCCTTTTGTGAATGGGGTGACTCTCCACAGATCTGACCTGTAATGTAGTTTAGTGCTATAACCTGCTTGTCTTCCTTATGACTGTGGAACATTCTAGACTAAGCAATAACATTTCCATGGAGACAAGCAAGTGGCTGACCCTCCACTAGAAATGTTACCCAGAAATGTTAAATAAAGTACCTTATAATAAATAAATATAATAAATAAAATACCTAAAATGGATGCTTGAGTACAGTATTTTACTACTTTTTTCATGTATTTTTCTTTCCAGCCATCACCCCATAATGAGAACACTGGAATTTGCAAGACAGACAGGGCATCTGGTATAAAATCTTAAAGAATAATATATAATAATTTGTTAATTTGCTCATTTGTGTCATGTGTCTCCCAAATGTAGAAGACATCTCCTCTTGAATATTCTCTTAACATTCAGAACAAAATATATCACTTCTTTTGTCTGAGATAAGTAATAGTTTGGTGCTTCGATTGTTCTGAGAAAATTTGCATTGTTTCTCAGTCCTTAATGTTGTTTTCTCCTTTTTTATGAGTAAGACAGGATGCAGTTCCAGATCCACTCGTCATTGTAAAGTTTTGTCAAATTGTGCGGTTCTGGCTGGTAATTAAACATGGCTATCTTTAATTTATTCAATTAGTTATTTAGTTTTGTAGAGTTGCCTCCTTGTCTCCAGGATCTATCCATTTTGTGGTATTTTCCAGACAAAACATATCCATGGAAAATAGACAGTTTTGTACCCTTCACCTAAAAACTTATAGTGTCCCTTTAAAGTTGTTGTAAAATATACTTAAAACTTTCACCTTCTCTTTTGCTTTTAAAGTGAGTGATTCAGAAAACATTGAAGGATGGAGTGATGCAAACTAGTTTTTGGGTAGAGGAGAGAAAAATAAGAGAAGGAGCTATGTTTTCCTAAAGAAATATGTGTGCCAGAGCAGCGGCTGATTTGAAAGGGGCTGAGGGGGAACTGCCCGTGAATATTAATGTGGGTGAGAGCATTAGATTCGAAACAAGAGGTAAAAACGCCAAGATGAAGGTAGCAGTAACATCTGTGAGCGGAGGCATCACAGGGAACATTTTAAATGCTGATCAACCTTAAAAGAAACTTAATATTGTTTTCTCATCACAAACACACCTGGAGTTGTGTTTTGTTTCATTCACACATGTTTAAGACAAAAACCCTGCATATTTAAGCTGAGTTCTCCTCTCAAACAGAATTTATTTATTAATTTTATTTATTTATTTTATTTATTTGACAGGGACCATGTACATGAGCATTAATCACAATCAATGAAGAGATGCTTTGCACCAGACTATAGCTCTTTGAACTAATTTCCATCTGCAGTCCCTGAGACACACAACACGACAAAACATTCAACACAGCATAAAATAATGCATTTCATAAACATTTCATCAAAGGTACATTATTTACATAAAAACAAACACCCTGTTCCACCTTGTGATGTCATGTGGTAATACAGGAAGTGCTCCAGTGTTTTTTTTAAACTCGATACACGCTCACTAGAATCATTTGGATAATTTCAGCGCTGGAATTTCAAACCTCTACTAAACAAGAGGTAAAAGGTAGCTGTTAGCTGGAAAACTACACCACGTCATGACATCACAAGGTGGAATGGAGTATTTTGAGCTTTGGACATGTAGACAGATTAATGATAAAGCGTGTGAATGAAACAGAACACTACTTCTGGTATGTTTTTGAAGAGATAACAGCATTATGACATGGCTTAAAGCTCACAAGAGTTAGTTCGTAATATCGGACTGTGACAAAGAGCGCCTTTATACTCACCTTAATTTCATATACATTTTTCCATACTCAACTAAACTACTAAATAAAACTATCCCGGGTTTGTTTATTTTATTTAGTTTTGTTTAGTTCTGTTAAGTTAAACACCTCACACTCAAGTTACTTTAAATGATTTTATTTTGTTAAATTTATAAAATTTTGTCAAACATCTCACTTATCTGCTTCCGTTACTCCACCTGGTCTGGAGACAAATGAGGGAGTGTGCCCTGAGGCGGACATATTTATAGCCTCTGGAGGGAAGGTTATAAGGTTTGGGTATGTGGAGGGGGAGAATTGGTTTCAGTTCCTTTTGTTTGTTAGGTTTTGTTTTTGATGTTTTAGTGTTTATAGATTATTATTATAAGCACTTTCATTTAAAGCAGACTTAGGTCCTTTAAAGGTCCCATGGCATGAAATTTTCACTTTCTGAGGTTTTTGAACGTTAATGTGAGCTCCCCTACCCTACCCTACCCTACCCCCCCATGGTTAAAAGTTGTGAAATGTCTAAACTGAGCATTTGCGATCCTTTTCTGCGTTACAAAAAATCGGAGCTCAAACAGGCGAGTTTGAACAAGGCACCTTATTGACGTCAGATCGAAAAAAGAAATGCAAATGCAGTTCCACCCCCGTCTGTCTGCACTCAGCGTCTCTGTAAATCACGCCCAGAGAGTTTGGACTGCGAATGCGCTAGGCAATGCGAAATGCGTTTTTTTATTTGCCTGGAGGCACGTCCGAGTGTTTCTAGGCTCGGAAGTCCTTTATCTGAGCCTCTGGACCTTTGAACAGCAGTGGTTTAATTTTATTTTCTGTGGAAATGTGTTTATTTTTCAATGGAACGCTTCAAATCTCTCCCCCCGTGCAAAAACAAGGAAATGGATCAGCTGTGGGCTCTGAGCTCTGAGCGGAGAGTTTGGCCACGCCCCCACCCTCTACTACTGGCCATCTCTTTTCTCCTCATTTGCATTCAAGCAACAACGCCCAGAATAAAGAGTTTGAGAGAGATATTTATGACTCTTACTCATCTTATCTCTGTTTCTCATGCACTGAGTGTTGGTTTTGAAGAAGGATTCATTTACAGTATTAGGGAACCATTAAGGAGCCATATAAAAGCATCAAGAAATACCATGTCATGGGATCGTTAAGTAAATCACCAGGGTAACAGATAAAAGTAAAGTTGCCACATATCCAACCTGATGAGATTGTGGAGGGAGGAGCTTCCTGTGAGGGAACTATAAAAGCAGGTCAGCTCAGCCTTTCAGCGAGTTTCATCAGTGTAGCTGTGTACACATGGGTTTTTCTTAGTTTCGTTAACACTGGTCTACAAGCAAAATGCTTCCGGAACAAAAGTAATGAAATTTTTCTTGGCTTAGTCACTAATAAAGAGTCAGAAGAGTAAGAGTAAGTGAGAAGTGCTGATTGGCTATAGTTTCCAAGATATAGTATTGGGTCAAATAGGAAATTTATGCAAAATAAGGCAAAAACAGTAGTTTATCAGAAGGTACAGTGTGTCTACAAGCAACCAGTTCTATCTGAAAGCCTGTCTGCACATTCCAATACATTCATTTTAATATGTCTAGAGTTTTAACATATACTGTATCTATATAATATATATATTATTATTATTATATCATTACATATCTTGAATACATTAGCTAACCAGCATAGTTATCAATTGATTTTCAGTTCATCTTATCAATATAAATGAGATTTAGCCACTTTTATCTCGGAAGCAGATCGAGTAAAAAAAAATTGGTAGACCAGTGTAATTTCTGTTGCTTATGTCTGATTTTGAGCACCGTTATTTTTTGTAAATATGTATTATATTTTGGGTGCCATGAATATCACAATGAAATCTGGAATAAATCTATGGGACAAATGAAATATTTTCAGAGTCTGCTTCTTACTTAAGACCATATCGGCCAGTTTCCCCAAAAGGACGTTTAACCAAAAAAAAAAGTCAAGACAAGTCAAGGATTTCTTCACAGACCTACAACCAGGGCAGCAGACAGAAGGGGACTAAGGGGTCTGTTATCCCAGGTCCCAGGGTTTTAGGGGCTCAGAATTGGACCCTCTTCCTATTAAATTATATTAAAGGGAAGCCCGTGTGACACTTCTTGCCCCGAGCCCCCAAAATTCTGTCGACAGCCTGACTCCAAAACATTTCTATGGCAAAAATAGTCAACTTTGTTCATGGTCTAATTAAACATGGCAACTCGGTGTCTGACCTGGTAGAACAAAAAGAGCTTTACTTGACCAGCTAGAACCACACGCTTTGACAAAACTTAAAGGTCTCATGGCATGAAATTTTCACTTTTTGAGGTTTTTGAATGTTAATGTGAGCTCCCCTACCCTGTTTAGGCCCCCCCATGGCTAAAAGTTGTGAAATGTGTAAACTGAGCATTTGCTTTTTCAAAAGCATCATTTTCTGCGTTTGAAAAAAAGACAGCTCAAACGGGCGATTCTGAACAAGGAAACTATGTGATGTCACATTGAAGAAAAAATGCAAATGCAGTTCCACCACCCGTCTGTGTTTCTACCCACACTCTCTGTAAATCACGCCCAGAGAGTTTGGACTGCGAAGGAGCTACGCAATGCGAGATGCGTTTTTTTATTTGATTGGAGGCACATGAGAGTGTTTCCAGGCTCGGATGTCCTTTATCCGACCCTCCAAACCTCTGAAACAGCAGCGGTTTAACTTTATTTTCTGTGGAAATGTGTTTATTTTTCAATGGAACGCTTCTCATCTTTTCCTCCGCGCAAAAACGCGGAAGTGGGGCCAGCCACACCGCACCGCTAAAGAGGAAAGAGTGGAGAGTTTGGCCACGCCCCCACCCGCTGCTCTGGCCTATCTCTGTCCTCCTCATTTGCATTCAAGCAACAACGCCCAGAATGGAGTGTTCCAGAGAGATATTTATGGCTCTTTCTCATCTTATCTCTCTTTCTCATGCACTGAGTCTTGATTTTGAAGAAGGATTCATTTACAGTATTAGGGAACCATTAAGGCGCCATATAAAAGCATCAAGAAGTACCATGTCATGGGATCTTTAACAAAGATGAGTGGATTTGGAGCTGTATTCTCACTATCCTGTCTCCCTGATTTCAGAGGGTGTGACTGACGCACGCTCTGTTTGCATCAAAACAAACCTGGCTGCTTACAGAACTGAGAAACTGCGAGTGGATTTTCTCAGAATCAACAATGGAAGCACCAAACTATTACTTATCTCAGGTCAAAGAAGTGATGTATTTTGTCCTGAATGTTACAAGACTTTTCAAGAGGAGATGTCTTCCGCATTTGAGAGACACGTAATACCAATTAGCAGCTGTGGAGCTTGGACTGAGGATTTTCATGCTCTATGGTCTGATTCCAGTCTCATCCAGATTTGAACAAAATATAGAAAGGACAGGCAATAAAGAGCATACTAGACTGGTATGACCTGCAGATTCCAACTGTATTGCCGGGTTTCAGATCATTCTAATCTAAGTGAATATTAATGAATACATTATACTGTTAAAATGCTAAATTATGTTGTAATACAGTGAGTTCTTGGGTTTAGTCAATAATTGAAAATAACAGGTTCAACATTTGTGAATTCATCTTTTGGATATTTCATGGCAAAATAGAATGTAATCAATATGGAGAACTGTCTCTTGATTTTGTTGTACTTTGCCATGAAATATCCAAATATACAAATTGAACCTGATCATTACTCCTGACTACTAGACACATTAACTTTTTGTATTACAACCAAAATCTCCATTTCAATAATATGTGTGACCGGCCACGGGAAAAAAACAGTCACAAGTAGTTCCTGGGGTGTTTTGAGATTCTGAAAGTGTAGATTCTAAACTTTTCAACGATGCCTTACACATGGAAATCTGAGAACATTTGAAGAATTTGTGGCCATTTGAAAGCAGCACATCTGAAAACAAAGAGCTGAGAAAAGCCTCACTAAAGATTCTCTAAGTCCAGGCCTTGGCCTTCTGGGCTCATTCGCATGACATTAAGATAAGCCCTCCCCCATCTGGCATCACTGTGGTGTGATGTTTCAGGGCAAGTCAGAATTAGAAGGTACTTTGTTAAAATGGAAATGCTTTGATAACAAATTTGATATAATCATTTAATAATTCAATAATACACAGGATAATATGTTAAAGGTCCCATGGCATGAAATTCTCACTTTCTGAGGTTTTTGAACGTTAATGTGAGCTTCCCTACCCTGTTTAGCCCCCCCCCCACCCCAATGGCTAAAAGTTGCGAAATGTGTAAACTGCGCATTTGCGATTCTTTTCTGCGTTTGAAAAAAACACAGCTCAAACGGGCGATTCTGAACAAGGCAACTTTGTTACGTAACATCGAAAAAAGAAATGCAAATGCAGTTCCACCACTGTCTGGATGTCCACCCCCTGTCTCTGGAAATCATGCCCAGAGAGTTTGGACCGTGAAGGAGCTAAGCAATGTGAAATGCGTTTTTTTTATTTGCCTGGAGGCACGTGCGAGTGTTTCTAGGCTCGGAAGTCCTTTACCCAACCCTCTGGACCTCTGAAACAGCAGTGGTTTAATTTTATTTTCTGTGAAAGTGTTTTTTTCATTGAAATTCCTCTCCTTTCTTCCCCCGCGCATAAAACGCGGAAGTGGGAGACAGCGCGCAGCAAAACAGGGGCGCATTTGCCCCCCCCAGCCGCTCCTCTAACCTATCTGTGTCCTTCTCATTTGCATTCAAGCAACAAGGCCCAGAATGAGTTGTTCAGAGAGAGATATTCTGACTCTGACTGTGTAGACTGTGTCTTTCTCATGCACTGAGTGTTGATTTTGAAGAAGGATTCATTTACAGTATTAGGGAACCATTAAGGCACCATATAAAAGCATCAAGAAGTACCATGTCATGGGACCTTTAAGTCAAAGTCACCTATTGCCACTTTAATACAATACAATATGAAATGTGTTATACTGGTTTAGTTCAATTAAATACTAGTTTAGTTCTAGTTTAGTCCTGTTTTAGTCCTGGTTTGGTCCTGGTTTAGTCCTGGTTTAGTCCTGTTTTAGTCATGGTTTATTTGTGGTTTAGTCCTTGGTTTAGTCCTGGTTTAGTCCTTGGTTTAGTCCTGGTTTAGTCCTGGTTTAGTCCATTTAACTTGCCACCCATCTGTATTAAATATTATTAGCCCACAGAATGTTGTGGTGTCATCTGAAACGCAGCAATACACTGATATCCTTACTGTTCCACTTACACAAATGTATTGTATCCTGACTTAATTGATATATGAAATGATTTAATTATTTCTAGACAGATTATTGCTTAAATCCATAGTTGACCGACCCCTGACGTGAGCCTGGACATGCCCACAATAGAAGAGGATAAAAGAAGCCATTTCTAATGTGTAACTGGTGTTAGGAGCCTCTCGGTGAGCTGATAAGAATGTCTGCCATTTTAATACTTAAACCTTTAATCCTTTCAACACAAAGTAATTAGTGCCTTCCACATAGGAGCCAATCCTAATGTTACCATGGGCAACTGGCTTCGTTAGCCCACACACTGTTAAAACCATATACAGTCTATGATTATAAAAGAAGTACCAAGTATATTTGTTCAAATTTAACTTTTAAAGGTGCATTGTGTAACTTTTCTGGTGGAGGGTCCATCAAATGCTTTTCTCCGTGGAGATGTTATTGCTTTGTCTGCAATGTTTCACAGTCAGGAGACCAAACCTGACCAAGTTACAGGTCAGATCTGTGGAGAGGCAACCCCACTCACAGTCAGAATGCCTGTTATTCTAGCTATTTTTGAGCTATAAAACCAGCTGTAATTTAAAAATGTAAGGTAGAGCTGTTTAATCTCATACTGTGGAACATTCCAGACAGAGCAATGTCATATCCATAGAAACAAGCAGGTGACGGACCCCCAACCAAAACAATTACATGATGCACCTTTAAATATCCAAAATGATATTGCAATTATTTTAAGCATGACTTTATCTGTGAGCCAAATTGCCTGGAAGAATCCATGACTCATCGCTGTACTAGCGGCGAGTCTGGTAATGCTTGGTCCAGAATGCGCTGCCGTTGCGCGTAGACAGACAGCTAAGTGAACCAATCAGAGAACAGTTAACGGACAGCGACGTGAACCAATCAAACAAAAGAAAAGAAAGAAAAGAAAGGCCTCTAGAGCTGTCAGCTGCTGTGGTTTTAAGGAATCGATGTGTTTTAGGTCATTTAAGACCAATTTTACAGCTGAATGGAAGGGACGTTCAGTTCTCCGATGCGCCATCTTGATTCAAAACTGAGGAGGAACTTCCGCTGCCTCAGAGTGACGTTGTGGGCAAAGGCGGGTGCACTGACGTCACCATCTTTGAACGAATCAGAATCGTGGAGTCCGTTGTTAACCGGGGGAGCGAGGGTGTCCAAATGGTATCTCGCTGTATAGCAAATACAGAGAGATATCATTTGGCTGGCCAGGTAATGAGCCAAACACAAAATGGAATGGCAGCTCTAATTCAAAAGCATTATCCAACTCCACAACTTGAGTTTGTCTTTGAATTTAAGGGTTGGCAGGTGAAAAAAGCAGCTTTGAAATGAGATACAAAGGTATAATATATTTCCTAAAAAATATTTTCAGAAAGTTATCAGAATACGTATTGGCCTGAGGAAATTACAACATGACCTGCAACTGCTGGTGTTTATAAACCTTCTAAACCTTTACTGCACAATCTGAAGGTTTCGAAATGAAAGTTGTATTTTTACCCAGACAGGTTCAGCACAAACTTGTTCAAATTCTGGCCAGAGTCACTCTCGTGTGCTTGAAACTATGTGTGTGTGTGTGTGTGTAGGTGTGTGTGTGTGTGTGTGTGTGTGTGTGTGTGTGTGTGTGTGTGTGTGTGTGTGTGTGTGTGTGTGTGTGTGTGTGTGTGTGTGTGTGTGTGTGTGTGTGTCGACATGTTAAATTGAAGTGTCCAAGTGTCCATGGCCAAAATGGACACTTTGATCATTTCATGTTCTGAGACGGGGAGGGATGGTCTGAGGAGGGGCTGAAGAGGATCCTGGGAGGGCAAAATAAGAAGAAAGTGAAATTGAGGAAAACTCATTTTGAGATTTCTTTAGAATTGACTGATGTAATAATTAAATTTTTTTTTTTAATTACACTTTTGACTTAGGCTGCGTCCCATTTCTCTGTCTTACCTCTTCGTCTTACCCCTACCCCTTTATCTGCGTCTTTGTCTTGCCTCTTGATACCGAGCTGAGAGGGCTCGGGGTACGAATGTTCCCCTAAGAAATGGACGCAAAACTCGATTACCGTTTGCGTCATCATCCCTTGCCTTTACCTGGCTGCTACGTCTACAGAGGCGACAACAATTGAGGCAAACAAACGTAAACAAATGTCAAGGATTATCGGGTACCTCAGCTCGACAAAAGCTTGTTTATACATGAAAGTTCAATGAAAACGATAACGTTGGCTAAACAGACATCACTACACTGAAAACCACAACAACAGTTCACTAAAAGTAACGTAGAACATAAGCGTCATAATTGTAAACCATGCTAAACTGTTAATCGATAATTGCAACTGCTGAAAATACATTTATGCCTGAGCTTGTAGGTGTACCCCTTCGTTTCAAGTCTGGTCGAGAGCTTACTTCGTTTCAAGGGGTATGTAGCCCTCGGTCGTGGCCCTAGCCCTTGATCAAAATTAGAATCGGGACACCGCTTGCCCTCACATGTACGCCAAAACCAAGGGGTAGGGGTAAGACAAAGGGGTAAGACAGAGAAATGGGACGCAGCCTAAGGTTAGTTACTATTTCAATACTAAAGAGACGCCCCATTTACTCATTTGTGTCCATTTACATGAAATAGGGGAAATAAAGAATAAATAATAATATAATAATAATAATAATAATAATAAGCCCAATTTAAACTATGTATTGTTAAATGAAAGTTGTCAGCCATCTTGTTTATTGATCAACTAAATGTCATATTGCCCCAACTTAGGTCCAGCTGTTGCTCACTGTTAACAGCTCGAAAACAGAAGCTTTAGAAAAACCAATGAACGCCCCGCGAGGAGGGACAGGCAGATATTATATCGATACCAGGATGAAAGCTACTGTATGTACTGATGGGGCCGTGCTCACATCACACGCTTCTTACCCAGGATTCATAGCGTGAGATGAGTTCCCGCCATTCCTTTCATCTCCACAACACGAGGTAGTAGTCCATCAGAGCAGAGCCGGGGGGAGACTCCACCGGTGATAGCCGCACATGGACATTAGCATTTCGCTCGCACAGGGCACGCCACACGCTAATTACAAAGTGTCAACTTGTATCTGCGTATTTATGGTGATCACACTTGTGTCATTAAAATGCTTTATGCGGAAAATAAGTTCATTTTGGTTTAGAAAACATATAAAGTTAAAATTACTGTTTGTTAAAAAATGTATATAATTCATATGGGAAAAATATGTTGTTATTTTGCATACTAGGATCCCATAATATGTTGTATTACAGCTATATATTAGTAATTTAATTTGGTTTGGTACGGCTGTTATCGCGAGACTTTAGGAGAACTTGAGAGAATATCAGGCTACAGGTAGATCATGTTAGCCCTCACATGCTCAAAGCCCACGAATTCAGCAGCTAACCAGCTGTACGAGGTATCGTTTTATTTTATATTTGTAACCACTGTAATTGTAAAATGGATGTTCTACAAGCAGTGACGGACTGGGCGGTCTGGCATTTGGGCACATGCCAGAAGGGCCGCAGTCCCGAAACCGCATTACCTCGGTCCACCCGCTAGGTATTCAGTCGTTACGTGCCTCCACCATCTTAAAAGTTATGCCCTATTGCTTTAATTGAAAGGACCCATTCAGTATTTATACCCCTTACAACTACATATATATGACAGTGACGGTGGCACCGTGATGATGTGTTTAAGGTATTACATTATTTTATTTTGCCAGGATATTTCTTCCTACGATGTTAAAAATGTGCACAGTTTGAAATAAAACAAATATATCTGTATTTTGTGTTTGTTTGCAACAACTGAAGTAAAGCAATGCCTTATGGGAAATTTCCCACAGCCGGCCGCGAGTCGAGCTCGCGCTACCACGATTTGACCAATGTCTATCCGCGTTGCTACCAAGAATTGACCTATCACAGCACTAGTTGCTACCAAGAATTGGTAGCGCTCGCATATGAAGAGGAAAACACTTTATACGGAAGACAATAGTAAACCTTTTCGAGGAAGTTAGTACAACACAACATTTAATCACTTTCATGAGAAAGTGACGGTGAAGATTGTGGTAGTGTGGTCAAGTTAGTCAAAGTAGAAGAGGAGACAGACGGGCGGTCAGATACTTAGCATTATAGTTTAGTAAAATGAATCGAGGAAGAGGCACTAAACGACACAAGGGGGGAGCGATCGGGTTGCGGAGAAGAGCATTTATTAACGGCATGAAGGTAAGACACTTTTTTTTAAATTATGGCTGGGTTGAGCATTGATTTCCATGATTTTAATGCAGTTGTTTAATGCGTGTAGCCCACTGTTTTGGTATTTTATTCTGCGCGGTCCTGTGCTGGCATGTTGTGGTTGTGGACTAAAGTCACGATTGATGGGTTAATCACAGCGTAATGTATGGTATTGCGCATGTCCATAAATGTTTAATGTATAAATGCTTCATGTATGGCATTGTCAGACCTAAGACAACCCTAGACGGAGTGTCTGATTGTATGTTTTATTTGTTCTGTAGTTTCCACGGCATTTCATGGCATTTGTTAAGGCTAATAAATGCACCAGTACTCAAGAACTGTGTGCAGTGTTGTCATTGAGGAGCTCCGACACTGAAATTAACTGCAAAAACATACACAATGGACACACTTAAAGGCCCCATATTACACTCTTTTCTATATTTTATCTTTGTTATAATGTTGTTTCCTGATCACAAACATATCCAGAGTTGTGTTTTGTTTCATTTAAACATGTTTAACACTCAAATCCTGCATATTTAAGTTGAGTTCTTCTCTCAAACTGAAAACACTTGTTCCACCTTGTGATGTCACGTGATACAGGACATATTCCTCTGTGTTTTTAAACTCCATACTCCTTCACTAGAATCATTTGGATTTTTTCAGACCTGGAATAGCCAATCTCTACCGAACTAAAGGTAGCTGTTAACCTGGAAACTACCACTTCGTGACATCGCAAAGTGGAACAGAGCATTTAGAGAAGGGTGAACAGGTTTTCAGAATTAAAAACTGGGACACACCTGGGTTGGAATGGTTGGTAAAAAATAAAATTGTGAAAATAGCACGTAATTGTCCATTCAGTCAGTCAGACAGTCATAATCTGGGGGACATGCTTTTTTTTTTTGTCTTATGGTAATTTTCAAGCATGATTTCTATATTTTAGCTAAACAAATGACAATATATCCCCCTCTTTACTGTTGGTGGGGATCAAATTGGCTAGAAATGGGGACACCAGGGACATTTTTTGTATAAAACTGGGAGAAAATCACTGGTTTTGTATTTGTTTTTGTCAAAACTGTGACTGTCCTGGGTAAATAGCGATGTCTGGTCACCCCAATTTAAGGCTATTGAGATGTAGACGGACTAATAATAAAGGATTACTCAAACATGTGTGAATGAAACAAAACACTACTCAAAGTATGTTTACGAGGAGGTGACAACATTATAACATGGCTTATTGCTGAGAACAATCAATAAAGTGTAATACAGGACCTTTAATATTTTTCCTTGTCCTTTAATTGACTCTTCAGAGGAACAGGGTGTGTACAGGCGACATTTTGATACCACCTCATGTACACTAACAGTTGGTCCAGCCTGTTGGTTCTTAAGAGAAAAAAATTGCTTTGTTTTTGATGACGGGGCTCTTTTGCTTGACTGCCTCACTCAGATCCACCACTTTCACAGACCACTGGGCTCTATACGGCACCAAGCATGTGTGAAACTTTGATTGCTTCTGCCTCCCCGGCACCACGTCTCCTCTGCCATGCTGCTGCTCCATCCATTTTTACTCTCTCTCCTATTACAATCTGTCCATCTGCACATGGGATTTGGATTTTACATAGTCGGGATCCTGGAGAGGGGAGGTTTTGGGGGGGCCAAAGGGACAGATGCATAGATGGAGCGACATCTGATGCTGGCTCGCGGGGGCAGTCATGAGTACAGTTACAATCTGTAAGCACATTCACAAACCCACACAGACTGAGCGGGCACAGAGCGCAGGGGGTCTGGGCACACGAAAACTGACTAAATAAACAGGAAATGGATTTATGTGCCAATGTGTATCGCCGTTTTCATCCTATGGATATACAGCTATGGAAACAAAAAAATTGACCACTGCAAAATGATAAGTTTTTTCTGATTTTACTACTTATAGGTATGTGTTTGGGCAAAAGGAACATTTTTGTTTGAGTCTATAAACTACTGACAACATTTCCCCCGAATTCCAAATAAAAATATTATCGTTTAGAGCATTTATTTGCAGAAAATTACAAATGGTCAAAATAACAAAAAAAGATACATGTTTTCAGACCTCAAACAATGCAAAGAAACAAGATCAAATTCATTTTAAAACAACATAATACTAAAGTTTACACTTAAGAAGAGTTCAGAAATCAATATTTGGTGCAATAACCCTTATTTTTAATCACAGCTTTCATGCGTCTTGGCATGCTCTCCACAAGTCTTTCACATTGTTCTTGGGTGACTTTATTCCACTCCTGGTGCAAGAACTGAAGTAGCTCAGCTTTGTGTTTGTGTTGGAATTCAACAGACGCTGGAATGGAATGGCTGTAATACATGTAGAGATGCTGATTTCAGAAAAAAATGCTGTGGTCTCTTTTTCCAGAGCTGTAGATAATGTGCTGTATTTGTGCTATTTCAGGTCGAAGTACGGAAATGGCAGAATGTTAGAGAGAGGAACAGCTATATTGGTTAACCTGTGAAGGAGTGTGAGCACCGAGGCACCCTTCTTCAGTGGTGGAACGTAAAAAAGTAAATGTAAAGTACTATACTTAAAGGTCAGTTATGCAAAATTGAGCTTTTAGCCATGTTATAATGCTGTTACCTCCTCAAAAACACACTGGAGTTGTGTTTTGTTTCATTCACACACGTTTGAGTAACCATGGATTATTAACCTGTCTACATCTCCACAACTCAAAATGCTCTGTTCCAACTTGTGATGTCATGTAGTGGTAGGCTTAATGTTAATTGCAACCCTTTACCTTGGGAAACAAACAAAAAATAAACAAATAAAGGGTTACTCAAACATGTGGATGAAACAAAACTCCACGTATGTTTTTGAGGAGCTATTTTTCAACATTTCAAAGTCAAAGTGTACTTTATTGTCAATTCACTACGTCACAGACATTACACTGAGGACTGAAATTGCGTTTCACCAGACACCAAATGTGCAATTTAAACTAAAAACTAAAAACACGCACACAAACACACAGCTACACTCATCAACAATAAATAGACATAAGACATACAGGTAAATATATACTCTTCCAACAAGAAGGAAAGTTCGAGGTAGAATGAAATGTGCAATATGTAAGGTGCAATAAGAGTGCTGAAAGTGTGTGTGAGATCGAGATGAGTTTTTGGATGTCAAAGGGTGGTTTTCGGTTTGTGGATTTCTTTTAAAACATGACCCATGGACTCTCAATAGGCCGTTGTCTTCATCTGAGATTATATCATATAGAATCATATAAAATGCCACAAACTCTGATCACCCAATGACCTTGAGACTTCAGCACTCCCCTACACAATAAATACATGAATGTGCCATTGTGGTGTCAACTTTAATAGAAATTCATGTGAAGTCTAAATGGGAAATATGCCTTTGAATATGCACCCGCACACATACCATGGGTAATTCCTGAATAATGTATGTTGGCTATACATTGCAAGTCATGCATGTCAAACACCTGCAAAAAGCTATAAACGGCTCAGAAATGGCGTACACAGGGAGGTCAGTGTGTGTGCAAATGGGAACGGTTAACCTTGGAAGGCGGGACAAGGGCAAATCAGACTAACTTCTCACTCCATCACTAGACGACATGAGCTGCGAAGAATGGCACAGAGAGCGTTAAAGACGGATGAGAAAAAGTTCAAGATTGAGATAGGACAGGCCTGAGTGACAGAGCTCTATAGACGCAGAATCACTGGTGGAACGTAACGAAGTATAAGTAATAAAGTACTGTGCTTATGTATACATTTTCGGTATCTGTACCTGAAGGTGCACTGTGTAACTTTTTAGTTGGTGGTCTGTCAGGTTGTTTCTACAGAGATTAGGGGTGGGTATTGGCAAAGAAGTCACGATTCAATTCGAATCACGATTCATATGCCACGATGCGATACTATCACGATGCATCACGATACTTGAATTATTGCGATGCATTGCAATATATTCGACATACTTCAGTGAAAATGTACAAAAAAAAAGAGGATAACTTAAATATCAGTGGCTGTGTATCTGGGTAGTGTCTTCAATTGATACATAACTCTGAGCAACTCAATTCATAACTGAATTTATTGAATAACTGAATTTACTGAATTTATTGAATAACAAAAACAAAACCAATAACTGAGGGACTCTTCAGGTATCCCAAACCAATAACAAAAAAGTGCACAGGATTTTTTTCTAAAACAAAAAATGATGTTCAAACATTTGCCATTTTGGAGGTAGCGACCATCATAACAAACAATACCCTTTCACAAAGAAAAAAGTGCATAGGATTTATAAAAAAAATAAAAAACTAATAATTAATTTATTCATGTATTAATATTAAATTATTAAATATTAAATGATTAATTAATAATAATCGATTTTTGGCATCAAGAATCGATGCAGTATATTGTGAAAGTTAGTATCGCGATGCATTGTCATGATTATTTTGCACACCCCTAACGGAGATGTCATTGCTCTGCCTGGAATGTTCCACACTATGACATTAAACAGCTCTACCTCACATGTATTCAATTACAGGCAGTTTTATAGCTCAAAAATACCTAGAAAAACAGGCATTTTGGATGTGAGCGGGGTCGCCTCTCCACAGATCTGATCTGTAGCTTGGTCTGGTTTGGTCTCCATGACGATAGAAAGGTTTAAAGCCACACTGTAAAACATTCCAGAGAAATCAATTAACATCTCCATGGAGAAAAGCTTTTGACGGACCCTCCACTAGAAAAGTGACACAATGCCCCTTTGGGTAGATTTTTAAGTGGTTACTTTTTACTTTTCTTCACTATTTTTGAGAAAGGGCACCTTTATTTCTACTCCACTATTTTTTCAACTGTGCTGTAGTAGTGTAGGAAAGTAAGATGTAAGTATTTTTATTATTGTTTGAGACTTGCTGAAAAGCCTGAGGGGTTTGTTTTTAACATGGTCATATAATCTGAGAAACAAAATAAAAATATACAAATAAAAACAGCTAGAAACACAATTTAGCATAACAAATTGCCAGTGTTTACTAAAGTAAAGGTAAACGCTGACTCTAGGTATATTTTTGAGGCGTGGCTTAAAGCTCACAAGAGTCAGTTTTGTGTAATATAGGACCTTCATGATTTTACTATAGAACAGGGGTGTCAAACATGCAGCCCGGGGGCCAGATCCGGCCCTCCAATACTTTTAATCTGGCACTCAGCTGATTTTCTATTAAAATATTTTAATTATATTTTAATTTTCTATTTAAATATTGGTAATTTTCTGCGCCTCTTTTCTGCGCAGCTTAACAGCTTCTCCAGCGTCTGTGCGTGGCCCCTCCCAGGACCATCATTTTGACTGCTGACACCCTCATCAGCAAAATGTCAAAAGTGAGAAAAGTGGGCACTGAATGCAGGATTCTCCAAGAAAAATGGACTAATTCCTACACTATATTACCAAAAGTATTCGCTCACCCATTCATTGGTGGAGGAGGTTATGGTGTGGGGTTGTTTTTCAGGAGCCCGGCTTGGCCCCTTAGTTCCAGTGAAAGGAACTTTGAATGCTTCAGGATACCAAAACATTTTGGACAATTCCATGCTCCCAACCTTGTGGGAACAGTTTGGAGCGGGCCCCTTCCTCTTCCAACATGACTGTGCACCAGTGCACAAAGCAAGGTCCATAAAGACATGGATGACACAGTCTGGTGTGGATGAACTTGACTGGCCTGTTGAGTCCTGACCTGAACCCGATAGAACACCTTTGGGATGAATTAGAGCGGAGACTGAGAGCCAGGCCTTCTCGACCAACATCAGTGTGTGACCTCACCAATGCGCTTTTGGAAGAATGGTCAAAAATTCCTACAAACACTCTTCTCAACCTTGTGGACAGTCTTCCCAGAAGAGTTGAAGCTGTAATAGCTGCAAAAGGTGGACCGACATCATATTGAACTCTATGGGTTAGGAATGGGATGGCACTTCAGTTCATAGTATGAGTCAAGGCAGGTGAGCGAATACTTTTGGTAATATAGTGTATTTGTTCACGGAGGTGAATGGGAAACTTGTATGCTCGTGTTGAAATTGCATTTTTCTTAGGGTTAGTTTCTGTTTGTTCATAATATCATTATATTTGTAAAAGAAAGAGTTCATCAAATAAAAAAGATTTGCATTTCTCTGCACAAATATTTGGACTTACTGCTATTTTTGGGGTATATATGCCATGAGTTTTCTGATCCGGCCCCTTTGGGATCAAAGTAGGTTGGATACGGCCCCTGGACCAAAATGAGTTTGACACCCCTGTTATAGACAGTCATACCTTGGTGGCTTGTTGTGCATGTTTTAGGCTGATTGGGGAAACCTGACCACCCAGAAGTACCCTTATAGAATACAAAACATAAACTAGCTATATTATTTGCGCCATGTTTCTCTGCTTGTGTATCATTGGTTTAAGAGACACTCAGACAGCAGTGTTGTCTAGTTCAAAACAAACAGCTCTGGACTGGTATAAAGCAGGTGTGATTGGGGAGAAAACAGCATTGGTAATGATTTTCAGTCAGTCAGCAGTGCGGAACAGTGCTCCCTGTGTATTTATGCGGGCGCGTCCAACCAAAAAGATGCATGAAGAAATAAAATATTTTTATGGGCGCGCTGTTATGGGGGGAACTGTCTCACTGTCTTGATATACAGCCTGTTTCTGTATACTCCATATTCTTCCGACCTGTTGCCTTTGTCTGATTTCTCTGCTGAAGATGAATTAGCATTTAAATGAAATGCTTTGCTTTCACTTTATGCTAGTGCTAAATTATGTGATGTATCTGCTTTGACTGGGTTGAGAACACTGGCTTTTTTAGTGTTATTGACCCAGGAAGCATCCACAGTTATGATGCACACCGCAAAAAACAATATCAAGGTAATATCTAGAAAATTCTCTGCCGGTGGAACAAGCAACATTAGATTTTGTTTCTTATTTTGAGTGTTAAGAGTTGCTGCACAGCAAAAAACCTTGGCCAAAACGTAAGATATAAACTCTGTCAGAAAATGATTTAAAAGTAGAAAAATGATCTGTCCATGCAGCAAGATCATTTTACTTGACAAGCTGTCTTAAAATAAACTCCATCTAGACTAGAATTAATTAATCTCAGAACTAGTAAGTCAATAATAAATCTGAAAACAAGATGAATAGCCTGAAACCTTGGCCAGATCAAATAAATTTGTGGTGTGTTTTTCTTATTTTAAATGTGCATTATGTAACTCTTCCCTGTCAAATGCTTATCTCCATGGAGATGTTAATGTTTCACAATATTGTATTAAACCTTTGTATCTTCATGGAGACTAAACCAGAAATTACAGCTCAGATCTGTGGAGAAGCAACCCCACTCACAGTGAGAATGTTGTTTTCCTAGGTATTGTGTAACTTTTCTGGTGGAGGGTCCGTCAAATACTTTTCTCCTTGGAGATGTTATTGCTTTGTCTGGAATTTTTCACAGTATGGGATTAAACCTAAAAACCAAACCAGACCAGGTTACAGGTCAGATCTGTGGAGAGGCGACCCAACTCACAGTCAGAATGCCTGTTTTTCTGGGTATTTTTGAGCTATAAATCCTCCTGTAACTGAATAAATGTAAGGTAGAGCTGTTTAATGTCATACTGTAGAATATTCTAGGCAGAGCAATGACATTTAGAAAAAGCAGGTGACGAACCCTCCGCCAGAAAAGTTACACAGTGAATCTTTAAATGATGAAAGTAGCCTACAATTTCTTGATTCAATATCTGTATGCCCACCTCTGCGGGAGACTGTGGTGAGGACAGGGACACATCTTTGTATCCAGGAGGTCATTCAGAGCCAAGTACATCCTATGATAGTCCTGAATGAGCACAGTCTTTTTCTCCTCCCTCTACGCTGGTTTCTGCGGCGCTCCCCAACTGAGAAACTCCATAAAGAATGATGGATGTTGATGGAAACATGCCGAGTGGTGATTATAGATCTTTGCAGCGCATTGTGGAAGGGCACGGGCACACACAGACAGACAGATGGGTTCAGAACGGTGAACAGCGCCACACATTATCTGATTAATGGAACTGCCATGCCCCCTAGTGGTACTTTTGAATAGGCCTGTTTACATTTTTAGTAACACACAAAGTACAGATACTGAAGCAAAAAACATTCAAGTAAAAGTATCACATGAAAAAATCTACTTAAAGCTCCATTGTGTAACTTTTCTCGTGGAGGGTCTGCCAAATGCTTTTCTTTCTCTGTGGAGATGTTTTGCTTTGTCTGGAATGTTTCAGAGTATGGCATTAAACCTTTCTTTCTTCAGGGAGAACAGAGTATTTTGAGCTTTGGAGATGTAGACAGACTAATAATAATGTGTGAACAGTATGTTCACACCAAACCGGTTCTTGACCGGAAAAAGGTGGCTTGCCCTGTCCGGGTGGGAGGAAGAAGGAGTGACTTTATTGATCTCACACTGGAGAAATTCTTCTCTACATTTAACCCATCCTGTTATTAGGAGCAGTGGGCAGCACATTACTGCGCCCGGGGACCATCTCCATCATCTTGCTTCAGTTCAGGACCTCAGCTGGAGAGTGGAGAGTCCTTGCCTCAAGTGGAGGAGTTCAAGTATCTCGGGGTCTTGTTCACGAGTGAGGGGAGGATAGAGTGTGAGATTGACAGGCGGATCGGTGCAGCGTCGGCAGTGATGCGGTCGCTGTACCGGACCATTGTGGTGAAGAGGGAGCTGAGCTAAAAGGCAAAGCTCTCAATTTACCAGTCAGTCTGAGTTCCTATCCTCACCTATGGTCATGAGCTCTGGGTAATGACCAAAAGGACGAGCTGAGGTGGCTCGGGCATCTGTTGCAGATGCTTCCTGGGCGCCTCCCTCGGGAAGTGTTCCAGGCATGTCCCACCGGGAGGCCCCGGGGAAGACCCAGGACATGCTGGAGGGACTATGTTCCCAGGCCAGCCAGGAGGAGCTGGAGGAAGTGTACGGGGTGAAGGAAGTCTGGGAGTCCCTGCTTAGACTGCTGCCCCCGCAACCCGGCCCCGAAGAAGCGGAATAAAATGCATGGATGGACGGTATGTTTTTGAGGAGGTAACAGCGTTATGAAATGGCTTAAAGCTCACATTTTGTGTAATATTAATGTAACCTTTAATGTTACTGTCTATTGTATGTCATTTTTCTCTAAACTTTGACTGAAATCGTAGAAATGAAAATGGCTCCTTTTAACGTGACATCATTACAGCGGCGGGCACATAACCAGATTTAGACTCTTCCTCAAAGACAATAAATTTCTAACTTTAATATCAGCAAGATTAAAAGTGGGGAGAAAGGTGCATTAAAAGATGAAGTATCCACTCATATTTTTTGCACTGGGGGATTTGGAGATTTAGGAGGGCCTTAGAGCATCCCAAGTGTGTTCACCTTCAGTCTGGAGAAGAAAAGTGAGAGAGCAGCCCCGGGGTCTACTCAATGGGGACAGACTATTCAGCAATTTGGCTAATGTATGTGACTGCTGGGTTACCACGGGGAAGAGACGAGAACATCTCCACAGAAACCATTTTATCACTCCTGACAACAGAATGGGAACTGAATACCTCATAGAAAGTTCTGCCCTCCCTTTTCATTTAGCTAAAATGTATTAGATTTTTCTTTTTATATTTGGCACTACAGTTACACTTCATCATAACCACATGGATAATATCAGTATCTGTGGTCCCTTTGCCATGAGGACAAGGATGTAAGTGGTAATAGGTGTAATTAAGGAGGAATATTGTCTTTTTCAATATTAACATGGAACTGTTCAATGACATCCACGGATGCCACCAAAGTCCAGTTTCTACAAGCTCCATAGATAAAACCTTAGATAATATAAAGCCGTAGACTAAATCATTTCTCAATAGAAAATAAACAGGAAAAAAGGGAAATAAGAGAAAATATGCCAGCTGTTGCTGCGTGTAAATAGTGTTCAGTTTAATTTAAGTAAAGTAACATGAGTTTTCAATGGATGCGTAGACTACAGTTATAAGACTCTCCAATAATCTGATGACTATTCAATAGGAAGCAAACCTGCACATTTGAGACTGTGTCCTTGCCTTGGTGCTTTATTGAAGTTTTCTCACTTTATCGGGCATGAAAAAGCCCTTGCCATCATCGCTTATGGAGACAGACGTAAAGGTGTAGGCTTATGAAACACTGAGTCACTGGTGTGTGGTCAGTAGTAAAGAGGAGAGAAACGCATCTCTCAATGATACAGCAGCACTCAAAGGGTCACGACTGACACAAAAACTGCAGATTTATGAAGCAACGGTCCCCTGGGAAATGTGCCCACAGAGCACTCTGCGGGATGATCACACTCACTTCACAGCCACAGTATTCCACGTACTGTATGTTCCCTGCAGACATGGTTGTACACCCAAAAGTTGTAGCGTATATTCTAGTAAGAATATTGTCACGATAACACAAAATACATTTTAGTAAGCCATGGCCATTAGAGTATAATATTAATCTAGGCCTATAATGTATGATTTATTTTTCTCTCTTTCTCTCTTTAAAAAATGGGCTCTCTGTAATCTTCAGAATGAAAAAATCTGGTGTGTTCTATTCTAAACAATAACAAGATAAATAATCAAAAATAATGTGAATGAAATTATGCTAAAATCATATTTAAAAGAAAATGTCTTTCAGAGTAGGCCTATCCCATTGGCCCTCATTAAATTAAAGATGTTGACAAATGAGACTTTGCAGTTTACGGATTGCTTTAATAGGTACTTAAAAACAATGCAGCAAATTAAGCATGAGCAAGGTTTTAAACACTGTAACCAAACACCTTTAGGCATAGGACCATATTGAGGAGGGTATAACGTCCCATTTTATAATAAATAATACGGATAGAATATAAGCCTGCCCTCTGTCATGACCATTTCAGAAGCCTATTTATTGATTGATTGATTGATTGATTGATTGATTGATTTATTTATTTATTTCAAATATACAAGCTAATATACAATGGTATAAACAATAACAATGCTCGTGGCTTAAGAGTTCATATTCATAGGGTTCAGCATGTGCAATTTCTGCATTATGCATTATGCAAAAATATAGAAATTATCAGTACATTTACAATTTATATTTCAAATTCCATACAAATTGCTTTTGTTTTCATGGCTTTTGGATTTGTGCAATACAGTACTTTAGAGAGTTTATATCCTACTGGGACCCGAAGAAAAAAAAGTGTATTTCAATTTTTTATTTTTTATTTTATTTTTTACATTTTTACATTTTGTTTATTCATAATGTCTATAGTCTACTGACTATAATAATGTTAAATCCATGTGAAGTTAACGACCTAACAAAAACTTTTTTTTTTTTTTTGTTAACCAACGTTTCTGACAAACTGCTACAGTCGCCTCAAAAAAATTGTAATTTCTTATTTATTTATTTATTTAAGTATTTATTTATTTATGTATCTATTTATTTAGGTATTTATTTATGTATGTATTTATGTATTTATGTATATATTTATGTATTGAATTATTTTATTTATATTATTTATTTATTTATTTATTTATTTAAATATCTATTTATTTAAGTATTTATTAATTTATTTATTCATTTATGTATTTATGTATTTAATGATTTGTATGTATTTATTTTAATTTATTATTATTATTATTATTATTATTATTATTTTTTTTTTTTTTTAATAATCATAGTGCAGCCACAAACTAGAGTCTATCTCCAAACACACTGATTATTAACTCAATGTCCACTGTAAAGGACACAAATGAATGGGTGGTTCTATTCCCTAAACACATGGGGAGACTGTTTCTTCAGGCTGTGACAGAATGAGCAGATGATCTACGTTTAAGCGAAATTTTTAAATGATAGTATTAACAGGGTAACATCCATGTAGGATTTTCAGACTTCGAGTTTTATTAGTTACAAAATATTTTCTAGGCATGTTTATGTTTTGTTTCGTTTTCAATTGTTTAATTTTTCGAGTAGTTACGTAAAATCTCGCGAGACTTCCACAATTCCCGTTCGAACCAGGAAACGAATTCTGGAGAGAAATTCACTGATGCTACTCACGCTTTGATCTTCCAGCTTTTACGTTTGTGTCGCTGATTATATCCGTCACTTAAGCAGAGTAAAATGCCTTTATTTTTGTTCGTTGTGCATGGATAAAAATGAACAATGCCGTCGTGTTTGAACGTTTGGGAGTGAATGGGGGAGGCCAATGATCAGCGGCGAGTGTCCTGTCAGCGCCAGCCTCCTGCACAATCCGGTACTTTACCTTCACTTTTAACAGAGGTTTACTTACACACTTCATTACAATGTTTGCGAAATGTTTCGTGCCACGGCATTACTTGTGTATGCGAAGATTTACTCTAAAATCTATGCGCGGAATGAGTCTAATAGGAAACAAAACATCCCATATGTTCATATCAAATCACAGACTTGTGCTGTGTTTAATTCACTAAGAGATCGTTATCAGAAAACACAAGAATGGAGCAAAGGAAGGAGCTGAACAGAGCTTTGTTGTGCAGGGTTACCACTTTCAGAACTAGAAAAACAAGAAACGAGCAATGTCTTTTTTATTGGTTTGACAACGCAAGCCTATAAATGCAATGCACTTTACAGCTTTGGCAAAAAAAATAATAATAAGAGACCACTGCAAATGTATCAGTTTTTCTGATTTTACTACTTATAGGTATGTGTTTGGGCAAAAGGAACATGTTTGTTTGAGTCTATAAACTACTGACAACATTACCCCTAAATTCCAAATAAAAATATTCTCGTTTAGAGCATTTATTTGGAGAAAATGACACTTGGTCAAAATGACAAAAAAAGCTACATGTTTTCAGACCTCAAACAATGCAAAGAAACAAGATCAAATTCATTTAAAAACAATATAATACTAATGTTTACACTTAAGAAGAGTTCAGAAATCAGTATTTGGTGCAATAACTTTTTTTTAATTTTGGCATGCTCTCCACATGTCTTTCACATTGTTCTTGGGTGACTTTATTCCACTCCAAGCCAATTGAACAACTTTACAACGATCAATCAAGGTACTTGATCGGAAACCTCAATCCTTTCATATAAATTTTGAGAGACTGAAAACATTTAAAAACTGTTGTCTAGTGTATCGGGTATTAAATGGTGCTGCCCCGTCACCGTTAGAGGAGTTTATCAAAAAAAGAAAGAGACTAGCACTAGGTCCACAGCTAGAGGGGACTGTGACGTTCAGTTCAGGAAGTGCACCTTTGCCCAAAATGTGCTCTCTGTCAATGGCTGCACGAGCTGGAACGCACTGCCAACGGCAGTCAGGGACATCGCCACGTCTGCTTCTTTTAAGAAACAACTCAAGGAATGGCTAAATGGTAATCAAAGTTGTGACCACTAGAGCGTTATAAGCACTTTACTACCAAACTACCTCATGTAACTGAAGGCATTTTATTATTCAAATTACTTCATGTAACTTAAGCACTTTACTACTAAAACTACCTCATGTAACTAAAAAACTACCTTATCTAAACTTAAACTTAAAGTGAAGTAGCTCAGCTTTGTGTTTGTGTTGGAATTCAACAGATGCTGGAATGGCTGTAATACATGTAGAGATGCTGATTTCAGAAATAAAAATGCAGTGGTCTCTTATTTTTTTCCAGAGCTGTATGTGGCTGCTGTAATAAAGTTTTTATTTTTTCAGACTTGCTGATTTAGGCAAAACTGTAAATGTATGGCTCAAAATATAATCAAATAATGATTTCACGCAGCATTGCTCTTATAATTGCAGTTTAATGAAATATCTTTCAGACTTATGGCCGTTCAGCTAATCTTAGGAGACAACACACAGTGAAGACGCAGCATCATGTTCCTGAAATCATCCTTCACGACGCTGATTGTCGGGGTGTTTGTGGTCTATGTGCTGCACACCTGCTGGGTCATGTACGGGATAGTGTACACCAAACCCTGTGACAACCCCAAAAGTACCAACTGCATCACACCATTCCTGGCGTCTAACCCCAAACTGCAGGTTTGTTTCAATTAGTATATTGATTTTAAAATGCTATTTTGCTATTTCGTAATAACATGTGTAATAACATTTGTGTCTGTTAGTTGAGCATCTACACGTCGCTGCGGCCCAACGCTGAGGGAGGACATACTTTGATTCACAAAGAAGAAGACTTTGACATTGACAAAAAGTTTGAAAGGTTAAGAAATATTCACTTTTTTATTATATTAGATCAACTTAATTAGGTAAACACCAAGTCCAATTTTATACATAAAGGGATCCCTGCTGTAGCGTGTTTTACTTCTGTATGGTAAATAGTTTGAATTGATATTGAGGGTGAACGAGCCTTGTCTTATTTCTTTCCCTTGATTGTCAATATCTGACCAAATTAACCAAAATCAGAGGTGAGATTCTAGCGCTACATGGGGTCATGTGAAATGGTTCTTAATCTCTTTTCCCCATTTTTTATTCCTCCAGGATGATCAATGTCTCCCTTCCCAAAAAAACACGTAACAATGGGACATTGTATGCCCTAATATTCGTCCATCAAGCAGGTGTCAACCCCTGGCAGGACCACAGACAGGTGCACCTGGTAGCTCAGCTCACCACTTACATGGTCCCCAAACCTCCGGAGATCTCCCTTATAGCTGGAGAGGATCAAACACCGGTAGATAAAGATGTTTTACTCTCTTTTTTAAAATTTTGTAACCTTCTATCCGAAAATTCAGCTGATGTTGTGTGGTGTTGTAGGATGTAAAAGAGTCCCAGCAAAAGAAAAGAGCCAGTGTAAATCAAGCAGGGGGCGCCAAAGGACCCTCTGCCTCTTCAGATCACCCAGTGGCTCACTGGCGTTCACGACTGACTTTCAACATTGTTGGAGATCACTTTATATTTGACAAAGAGTACCTGCCAAGTGATGTCCACAGATACCTCAGAGTGTAAGTTGTGAAAAACGGTATCTACATTCTCACTAAATTATAGATTCAACTGTGCCTAAATTATTCTGTTTATTTGTGCACAGATTTCAAAATGGAAAGAAAATGGTGTATCTACCTCTGCTGTTCGTTGATGAACTCAGTAACCGAGTCAAGGACCTTATGGTGAGCCCCTGTAACAAATATTTTAACATTTCTGCTAGTTCTTATCAATATCTAAAATATTTTGGATATACTTGTCAAATGTACTGTTTCGCCTTGTTTCTGTGTAGGAGATTAACAGTACATCTGCAGAGCTGCCTCTCACCCTCACGTACGACTCCATCTCACTGGGCAGACTGAGGTTCTGGATCCACATGCAGGACGCAGTCTATTCTCTGCAGCAGTTTGGTGTGTTGGGATTTAAAACCTGTACATCATAACTCTGAATGAACTCGCCCTAACACTTCACATTTGTGTTGTAGGCTTCACAGAGAAAGATGCTGATGAGATTAAAGGCATCTTTGTGGACACAAACCTGTGTTTCTTGGCTTTGACCTTTTTTGTAGCTGCTTTTCATGTGAGTCCAGTTGATTTTAAACAAATGTAATATTAGAAAAGGTTTTAATTGGCCGTTTTTTTTTTAGTTTTTTTTTTTTACACTATATAATTATATTACAGCTCACTTATTGACTTGTAAACACATTTTGCCCCCTCTACTCTTTCCAAATGAGTGTTGTTCTGTTAGTGACAGTCATTACTAATACATGTGGCAATAAAACAGATTTATGTTACTTTCTTTTAGCTCTTGTTTGATTTCCTTGCTTTTAAAAACGACATAAGCTTTTGGAAACAAAAGAAGAGCATGGTGGGGATGTCAAGCAAAGCAGGTAAATACTTGTATTATTTTCATATATTTAAGATAAGATAAGACTTTATTGATCTCACACAGGAGAAATTCACTTGCCACATCAGCTCCAGGCAGTTTAGTGCAAAATAAAGTTAGAACAAGAAAGTGCATGCAGACAAGATAAGTAAATAAGAAAATAGTTTTAAAAAATCCACGTTTAGACTATATAGTGGAGTTATGGCGTTCATTTGAGACATAAATGTGGTGAGTGTTTATCTGGTTATCTGCAGTCAGTCAAGCTACTGTGGAGCTTACACATGTTTAGTTATAATTATTAAAAGCCAGGTTTTTCTTTTTTATAGAAAGATAACATATGTCTTATTTGTATTTATTATTTCATTTACACATAAATTGTCATAACTTGTAGTCACTTTCTCTCTTTCAGTTCTGTGGCGTTGTTTTAGCACGATAGTCATTTTCCTCTATTTGTTTGATGAGCAGACCAGCCTGCTCGTGCTCATACCTGCAGGCATTGGTTCAATCATCGAAGTAAGCATGGCATTTTGCTATTTTCATTTTAGTTACATCTGATAATTATGTAAAATATCCGTATTAAAGGTGTGGAAGGTGAAAAAGGCCTTTAAGATTCAAGTTTGCTGGAAAGGAGGCAAGCCAACGTTCCTGGTAAGTGTCAGTAATTGCTTTTAGGATTTTTAGACCCCCTTTAACATTATATCTTATGTGCTCTTCAATACAATTCAGCATATTTATTATGTCTTATTTTGGAACAGTTTGGGAAGCTTGATGAATCTGAAAAAAGAACAGAAGAATACGATACACTGGTAAGATACTGCGATTAAATAATGGTTTCAAGATTCAAAGCTTTTATTGTCATATGCACAGTAAAAAAAAAACACGTTTCCCTGTACAATGAAATTCTTACTTTGCTGCCCACAGTGGATGCCAAGACCATGCAAAAAAATTAAAATAGATAAATAAAGAGAAGCATGTAAAAAAAAATAATCAAATAGAAACAATCTTTACAGAATATACACTATGAAAAATATAGGCTAGGTCGGGGGTCGGAAACCCGCGGCTCCGGAGCTGCATGCGGCTCTTTGATTCCTCTGATGTGGCTCAGTACAGTGGTCCCTCATTTATTGCGGGGGTTACATTGTACAAATAACCCACGATAGGCGAAATCCGTAGTAGTCAGCTTTATATTGCGTGTATAAATATGCGTGTATTTCACAGTTCCTCTGACCGAGGCGCCGCTGCGCTGTTGCGGGTTTTGTTGGGGAGAAAACTTGCAAACATACAGCACTTCAGACTGAGTCACACTGCTCGTGATCGAACATTTAAATAAATTTGGCAAACTGAACGCATTCTGTATTGTACAGGAGACACGGCATGGAGGAGAATGACGGACAAAGACAAAGGTCTACAGTCCCTTAGCCAATCAGGATGCAGAACACAATGCGTGTTGATACACTATTAAAAAAATCAGCGTAACAGCGAGGGACCACTGTATTTAATTAAAATGTATTTTATTTTAGTTTGTTCATTTTCAAAATGTAATTCTATGTCACAAAGGTTAAAAAAAAAAAAAAAAAACGTTATATGCAGTGTTATTTCATTTTAAATTTCAAAAGGGTTTTGTGGCTCTCAGTGTTTTCTTTACTGTGTGAAACGGCTCCAAATGGCTCTTTGAGTGGTAAAGGTTGCCGACCCCTGGGCTAGGTGCTATGTACATATTTACAGATAATGTGCAACTGTCAGTAGTAAAAACGGTGGTTGATATAGTGCAAACAGGAAGTGTAAACATTCGAGCAGTTACATGTGCAGCTGTAATGTTCTAAATTGTGTGTTAAGTCATCCTTAATCCTATGTTAAACAGGCAATGAAGTATCTTTCCTATCTCCTTTACCCATTGTGCTTTGGAGGAGCAATATATGCACTTGTTTTCCTTCGATATAAGAGGTAAGCTGCTACACTAGAAATTATAATTTTTTATTTTTTGGTAATTTTATTGAATACTAAACTTTCTTTTTGTTCTAGTTGGTATTCGTGGGTAATTAATAGTCTGGTTAATGGTAAGAATGGTGACGCACGTAAACGTAAATGAATTTTGAATCTTTCTTAAATCCTTACTTTTCTCATACATTTTTACAGGCGTGTATGCTTTTGGATTCCTCTTCATGCTTCCTCAACTATTTGTTAACTACAAGGTTGGTGCATTACCCATAACCCATTTTAACTACAAAAATGTGAGCATGTAATTTTAAAATATATTTATAATTTTCGTTTCCTTAATGTATTAGCTCAAATCAGTAGCTCATCTGCCCTGGAAAGCCTTTATGTATAAGGTAACGCACAATTGAATAATTTTGTTTGAATATTCCAAATGTTATTGTTTTATGTTTTAGCATGTTTTTTGTTTGTTTGTTTCACAGGCGTTTAATACCTTCATTGATGACGTATTCGCCTTCATCATCACCATGCCAACATCTCACAGACTGGCCTGTTTCCGGGACGACGTTGTGTTTCTTATCTACCTTTACCAGAGATGGTACAGTATACAGGATATAGGGTTGGCATGTAGGATTAGGATTACAGTGGTCCCTCGTTTATCGCGGTGGTTACGTTCTAAAAATAACCCGCAATAGGCGAAATCCGCAAAGTAGTCAGCTTTATATTTTACAATTCTACATGTTTTAAGGCTGTAAACGCCTCACCACACACATTATACACTTTTCTCAGACTGGGATGAACATTTTCTCACATTTCTGTCTTGTTTAAACACTCAAACCTTCGTAGATTCATTCATTCATTCATCTTCCGCGTTTTCCATTCTCTGGGTCATGGGGGCAGCAGTCCAAGCAGTGTTCCACTGCCCAGAACACAATGCACCAGCCCCCATGAATCCTCCCGCGGGTGGTGTATAACTCGCAGGACCACCCAAACCATGAAAAAAAACATGAAAAAAAAGTGCGACTTATTGTCTGAAAAATACAGTATGTGTATTCCAGTTAGGCATGGAACAATACTGAAGTTTGGTGTAACGAATATCATGGCCAAAAATATTTGCGATTAATGATTATATCACGATAATTATTAAGGTGCTGACAGTTAAAGATTTTACAGATATGAATCATTATCATTTTAATGTTATGAATAAGTTCCATTTTTAACCAACTGTTAGAGTAGTGTACTTTGTGGAAACAACATTGATCTAGAAGAGGCCATGATGGATAAGTATCGTTTTCTGCAGATTCTGGTGATAAAATTGTGATTATTTTTGTTGGCAATTATCACCATTATATAAAATACTCTAAATAATAATTGTCTACCCTATAATATCTTTTAGCACGATAAATGACATTATTGTTTATTGTCCCATCCCTAATTCCAGTACAGTTACTCTTTCATTTGCTGGTATGGTTACCGGTACTTACCTAAATTAAAAGGAATATGTGGCTGTACTTCATTCAGTTTTGACTTTGAACTGCATAGTTTGAGTGAGAAAAATAGAAAACAGATTTTTTGGTGCATGCATGTGAGATTTTTCATCTCTAATTGGACATAAATTTACAAACAAAAGCTGTTTGATATAATGCCGCTCATCGTAAAAGTATTCAGAGTACTCAGAATTCGGTACTCTGATTGGACCATGTATCAGAATACGCTACAAAATACATTTTAATTCAGGTATTCAGTACTCTGTAGCTACATTTTCAAAGTATTCTTCCCATCACTGTGACATTATGAAGGTGAATAGTCTTGGTGGTTTTTAGAATGTTTTTTTGTAACCTTTCCATCTTCCATTCTCTTTTAGGCTCTATCCAGTGGACAAGACCAGAGTAAATGAATATGGAGTTTCCTATGATGAAGACCCTAAAGGAAAATCTCACAAGGACTGAGAAGATTGTTGAAATAATTGGTTGACTGTGAAAATAATAAGTGAAATCATATGTTAATGGCCAGATACTTTTATAGCATTTATGTTGATTTGAATCACAATTGTTACATCAAGAATGATTCATTCAAAAGTGCTTACTTATACAAAAGATTAATGGTCTTGAAGGAGACTTAACTTTTTTTTTTAACAATCTAAGCCTTATTTTGGTAATAAAACAAGTTGTTTTACTCACCCATAGCACTTTGGTGTCATATGGAGTACTTCCAGAGATGTTTTAGATTAGCGATATTCGTAATGCAAGTTCTCGGGGCATGTAATATATGCCCCAAGCGGTCTCCAAATAACACAAACTTTATCACTTTTCAAATCATGTCAATGTCTTAGTCTACACTTTCGTTTGAGTCAAAAGTGGCCTGTAATCTGAGATTTATCCATAATTTACAGCTTTGCGTTTCATGTTTGGGTCCCGGGAGCTGAGAGTGAAATAAGATGTGACTCCGCACATGCGCACTGGCGTCCTCATCTACTCGAAACTATGGATAAATCTCGGATTACAGGCCACTTTTGACTCAAACGAAAGCGTAGACTAAGACATTGAGCTTCTATGATTTGAAAAGTGCTAAAGTTTGTGTTATTTGGAGACAACAAACATGTGCCCCGAGAACTCACATTACGGAGATCGCTAATCTAAAACATCTCTGGAAGTGCTCCATATGACACCAAAGTGCTATGGGTGAGTAAAACAACTAGTTTTATTACCGAAATAAGACTCAGTTTGTAAAAAACGTTAATTCTCCTTTAATTGTTTATTACGCATTGCAAAACAAGTAATTCAGATTGCAATGATATGGTTTTGTTTTTCCTTATTTCAGACCATTATTTCAGCCAGTCTTTTAGGTAAAACTTAACTGCTTTTGCACTTATTAATCCACAGTGAGATGGGTGGTACAATGAGTGATTTTGATATAAAACATTCCAAAATATTGATTTCTTGAAGTTACATGTTATTCCACTATAGAAGGTTTTATAGTTGTACCAACACAAGTATTCTCACATATCAGGGCAGAAGTTTGTGCCAAATGAAAGACAAGTTTGAAACTGTAACCATGTTTAGTTCATCATAAACTTTCCTCCTGATATTTTAAGTAGAACATGTTAATGCGAAAAATACGTTTAACTGAAGTGTTATTTCTTTCATTTAAACCTCTGTATGTTAGGACACCTTAAAAAACAATACACAAAACAATGTACTGTTTTTTTTTTCCAGATTTTGTTTTTCTAATTGTGAATCTTTTGAGATTAAATAATAATAAAAAGACACAACTAAATATGGTATAATTTGTGAAAACAGCAGCCTAGTAAGTACATTACATCCACCATTCTTGCTGATATCGTCGCACTATAGATCCATGCTTTTTTTAACTATAGATCTGTTTTTTACTATAGATCCATGTTTTTTTTTTAACTATAGATCTGTTTTTACTATAGATCCATGTTTTTTTTACTATAGATCCATGTTTTTTACTATAGATCCATGTTTTTTTTACTATAGATCCATGTTTTTTTTTACTATACATGTTTTTTTTTTTACTATAGATCCATCTTTTTACTATAGATCCATGTTTTTTGATATAGATCTGGGTTTTTTTTTAACTATATATCCAATTTTTTTTACTATAGATCCACTTTTTTTTTACTCTCGATCCACGTTTTTTTTTTTACTATAGATCCATGTTTTTTTTTTACTATATATCCATGTTTTTACTATAGATCCATGTATGTATGTACTATATATATATATTGTATGTAACTATAGATCCATATATATATACTATATATCCATATATATATATATATAATATATATAATATATATATATATATATAATATATATATTATATACATACATACATACATACACACCCATGTAGTTGACCTGCGCTCGTGTACGTCTGACGTATGATGTTTGCGTCATGACATGACATGGCACGCCGGCCTTACGTACAGTATAAATACTAAAAACCCGCCCTCTTATTTCCCTTTCCGGTGTAGGACGTAAACGTGCCTGAAGGTGCTCGGTTCTTCATCTGAAGCTAAGGCCCGTAATCCGGCGACTAGCACCGCTAAATTTAGGCATCTGCCGCTACAACCATAAAAACAAACCTCTACAATGGCCTCTGTGTCTGAACTCGCCTGTATTTACTCGGCCCTCATCCTCCACGACGATGAAGTCACTGTCACCGTAAGTGCCCCACACAGGCGGATGTGACACGGTTTACCCCGGGCTTTCGTGATGTACAGCTGTCAGATTAAAGCTGTATCGGAGGTGGAAGCTAATGTTGTTCATATCCTTGTGAACCAGCTTTAAATGTGGCTAAGTGAGCATTAATGTGTAAAAAGTCAATGAGCCAAAATGGCGGCAGTCGGTGAATGACAACAGCTTACCCACGTGTTTACTACAGGGCAGCAACAGTCCGAACGCGCTAACTTCGCCTGTTACACGTGTGAAATTATGTTAAATGTCTGTCCTAAAGTAACCTGTTTTCGCTACACTTATAGGAAATAAAGTATGACCCGTAGATGCTTCAGTGTTGACACGTGTTACTGTTATGTTTATACGATATCTTTTTCAAATGGACTCTTATTCACGGAGTTCACAGCGATATGTTGCACCTTCAGACTAAAAGGTTTAATTGAGTTAAAGGTCACTATATCGCTGTTGGTGCATTCCAGGGACAGATGTAAACAGTGTTTTGTGTGCCGCAGGAGGACAAACTGAATGCTCTGATCAAGGCTGCAGGTGTCACTGTGGAGCCCTTCTGGCCAAGTCTCTTCGCCAAGGTGAGTTTGATGCTCCAACTTTTACTGAAGCTGGAATACTGCACTCACACTGGGACAAGTGTCTGAGCGCAGTATACTGAAGGCAGTGTAATGTTCAGGAGTGTCTATGAAAAGGTTTTAAGTTTTGTTACTAGTCAGAGGAGCTGCTTCCCTGAGTAGAGGAGACCTGGATCATGCCCTAGACGTGATGCATAACTTTCATTTGCAGTTGTGGATTATTGTGAATGGTAGTACTTGTAATAAACAGTAAATTGTGATATTGAGCACTTTTCTGGGATAGACTTTTACAGTTGGCATGTGTTTTCAGGCCCTGTCCAGTGTGGACATTGGCAGCCTGATCTGCAATGTTGGCGCTGGAGGTGGCGGCGCTCCCGCTGGGGCCCCTGCTGGTGGAGCTGCTCCCTCAGGTGGAGACGCACCAGGTGAGAACTGTCAGATTAATCTATGCATAATTGTAAACAATTTATACTTGTTAAACCATGGCGTCAAATGAGCATTTATAATTGCATACATGGTCACTCTAATGTGATTGTGATTTATTTTCAAGTTTTCTTGCTCTTAATTCTTACCACTTGTGTCTACAGCTAAAGAGGAGGAGAAGAAGGAAGAGAAGAAGGAAGAGTCTGAGGAGTCTGATGATGACATGGGCTTTGGTCTCTTTGATTAAATCTGATGTTTTTGTAAAAACAAATAAAAGAAATGCCCCAATAATGTTTGTCTTTTTAATATGGCTGCTTGTGTGAAAATTCAGGTCAGGCACTTTTCTCTATAAAATCATGTATATTAAAGGCAAGTTGAGTTTAGTGTCGTACTGTGCAGCGTCTCGAATTGCTTTTGGCCTTAAAACATTTAAATTTTTATGTGCACTCGCACCTGTGTCTGAACCCTTGTGTCTGATGGTTTTAAAATGTGAATCTTATAATCTCATGTTCACTCACGAGTGTCGACGCTGCACTCATCAAAAAGATGCAAACCATATAAAACCCTATGGCCATTATTTCGTTAAAATTATCTCGCCCATGTGGCTGTTGTGAGGGGCAGTGCATCTTTAATGCAAAAAACGACTTAACTCCATGTCTGTCATTACCTTGTGTCTCGCTCCTGTCAAACTGCAAACACATGACCACGGATTTTGTTGTTACACTACATCAGGCATGTCCAAACTATGGCCCGTGGGCTAAATGCAGCCCTCAGACAAATTTTTGTATGTCCTGTATTTATGTATTTATTTTTTTGACACGGACAGTGTACATTAATGAACATTTCTGTAAATGCACCAGATTTAGCCAAGAGGCTAGTTTTCATCTGCATTCCCTGGACAGATGTTACATTGTCACCTTAAGAAAAAACAGGTTAAAACAATGTGCATACAAAATTATTTACACTATTTACATACTTTCAGGCTCACTCGTAGTAACAGCCATGCACACTTGGTAACACATTAACAATATATACAGGTCCTTCTCAAAAAATTAGCATATTGTGATAAAGTTCACTATTTTCTGTAATGTACTGATAAACATTAAACTTTCATATATTTTAGATTCATCACACACAACTGAAGTAGTTCAAGCCTTTTATTCTTTTAATATTGATGATTTTGGCAAAAAAGTAAAGAAAAAACAAAAATCCCTATCTCAAAAAATTAGCATATGTCATCCGACCAATAAAAAAAGTGTTTTTAATACAAAAAAAAGTCAGCCTTCAAATAATTATGTTCAGTTATGCATTCAATACTTGGTCGGGAATCCTTTAGCAGAAATGACTGCTTCAATGCGGCGTGGCATGGAGGCAATCAGCCGGTGGCACTGCTGAGGTGTTATGGAGGCCCAGGATGCTTCGATAGCGGCCTTAAACTCATCCACAGTGTTGGGTCTGGTGTCTCTCAACTTCCTCTTCAAAATATCCCACAGATTATCGATGGGGTTCAGGTCAGGAGAGTTGGCAGGCCAGTTGAGCACAGTAATACCATGGTCAGTAAACCATTTACCAGTGGTTTTGGCACTGTGAGCAGGTGCCAGGTCATGCTGAAAAATGAAATCTTCATCTCCATAAAGCTTTTCAGCAGATGGAAGCCTGAAGTGCTCCAAAATCTCCTGATAACTAGCTGCATTGACCCTGCCCTTGATAAAACACAGTGGACCAACACCAGCAGCTGACATGGCACCCCAGAGCATCACTGACTGTGGGTACTTGACACTGGACTTCAGGCATTTTGGCATTTCCTTCTCACCAGTCTTCCTCCAGACTCTGGCACCTTGATTTCTGAATGACATGCAAATTTTGCTTTCATCCGAAAAAAGTACTTTGGACCACTGAGCAACAGTCCAGTGCTGCTTCTCTGTAGCCCAGGTCAGGCGCTTCTGCCGCTGTTTCTGGTTCAAAAGTGGCTTGACCTGGGGAATGCTTCACCTGTAGCACATTTCCTGCACACGCCTGTGCACGGTGGCTCTGGATGTTTCTACTCCAGACTCAGTCCACTGCTTCCACAGCTCCCCCAAGGTCTGGAATCGGCCCTTCTCCACAATCCTCCTCAGGGTCCGGTCACCTCTTCTGGTTGTGCAGCGTTTTCTGCCACACTTTTTCCTTCCCAAAGACGTCCCACTGAGGTGCCTTGATACAGCACTCTGGGAACAGCCTATTCGATCAGAGATTTCTTTCTGTGTCTTACCCTCTTGCTTGAGGGTGTCAATGATGGCCTTCTGGACAGCAGTCAGGTCGGTAGTCTTACCCATGATTGCGGTTTTGAGTAATGAACCAGGCTGGGAGTTTTTTAAAAGCCTCAGGAATCTTTTGCAGGTGTTTTGAGTTAATTCGTTGATTCAGATGATTAGGTTAATAGCTTGTTTAGAGTACCTTTTCATGATATGCTAATTTTTTGAGATAGGGATTTTTGGTTTTTCTTTACTTTTTTGCCAAAATCATCAATATTAAAACAATAAAAGGCTTGAACTACTTCAGTTGTGTGTGATGAATCTAAAATATATGAAAGTTTAATGTTTATCAGTACATTACAGAAAATAGTGAACTTTATCACAATATGCTAATTTTTTGAGAAGGACCTGTACATACAACACAGAACACACAGAACACACATACATCTGGCACCCCTCAGTAACACAACAAACAGGATAGCAGGGTGTAGATGCAGTTACTAAAGCCTGATTTGATCCAATATAAGTTTAGCTCATCTTTAATCACTTATTTTCATGACATTACTGCCACATCCCCCTGAATATTTAAGGAGTAATGGTAAATCACTGTAATTTTCAGTCTGTAAAGATCATCTAAAATAACCTTCAGTCCTTGTGAATCCTGAATGTGGAAAGTTGTGTTACTGTAACTTACCTAAAGTAACTGCTGGAGCTGCTAAGAATGACTTTGTGCACTGGAAACTTTTCACTCCCAATTTAATATTTGAAAATCCTGCTAACAATGCACTGCATTCTCTGTCCATCCAGAGTTGGGTAGTGCATTTACTTGAATAAACTTTTAAAGAAATTTTATTTTTCTAATGAAACTTTATCTATTTCATTGGAAGTGGTGTCATATCTGAGATCAACATATGGAGTTCATGACATTTACATGGCACTGACACTTAAAGGATGCTGACACTGCTGCTTAAATTACTCCATCTCAGCTTTATTACGCCACACATTGTGTTTTTCCCTATTTGTATTATATACAAGTTTACGGTACTTTGGCTACGGGTATATGTGATGTTTTAGTCAGGGTGTTTATTGTCTTGTTTATCAGATGTTGGATGATGAAGGGATGAAGGGAGCGCTGCAAATTCAAATCCTGTGTGCGACCTGTAAATATGTATTTGACAGTAAAGCTGAATTTGAACTTTGAACTTTGATGATTAACTGAGTGTTGTGAAATTCTTGTGAAATTGTCCCTCCCATTTGTTCACAGGTATAATAAATAATGATAATACATTTACTTGTATAGCACTTTTCAAAAAGATCATTACAAAGTGGTTTCCAATTTATAAAACCTATTTACCATTACAAGATAAAATAAACATTTGAAACAAAAAGAGAGCAATAAAAAGCTCTTTTTATGTTTTTAGTTTAATGAACTTGCTTGTCTGAGAGATTAATCAGAGGAGTGGAGGGGTCTGTTAGGCTCATGTGGATCTTGATATTTAAGTGCTTCAAAGGTGATGAAAATACTTGTAAAAAACAATGTAAACGCATCGGTCGCCAATGGAGGGAGGCCAGTACACCACAGATGGTTGAAATCTTGTGTTTGTTTGGATTCAAGATGCTAATTTCTGGATTAACTGAAGGTGGTGAGTCTGGTGACAGTATTTTGAGTTGATCCCGAAGTAAAGTCAGTGTTCAACCCTCGAGGAAATGAAGCACTAATCCTAAAGCACTCCTAATCACTTTACTATAGAAATTGCTTCATTTTTCTCATGGTCTTAAAGCTGAAACACCCAACCTTTTTCTCATAAATGAGAAATGTGAGTCGTAAATAACTCTTGTATGTAAATAGTAATGTGCCAAGAGGTTTGTGGGTGCTAGGGACTGGTTAGATAAATGTAAATACTTCATTATTCAAATTCCTTGGTTATATTCCTTTAATTGTACCAAGGATTTAGCAGCTGTAATGAGCTGCTAAAGCCTTGGTACAATAAAGTTAATTTAACTGGAATTTTATATTCCCAAAACTCAACATGTCCAATATTGTCCTTTTGGTCCTCTTCAGTGTATGGACCAATCTTATTATTATTATTACTTATTTTTATTATTAATTACTTTTTTCCATCATTGCCTGCATGCACTTTTCTTTCTTGTTCAACCTGTCCTGGAGCTACTGTGGCAAGTAAATTTCTCCTGTGCGAGATCAATAAAGGCTTATCTTATCTTATCTTAAATACAAAGTTGAAAAAATGTGTTTTGCTAAAGCATGTTATGTGTTGGGTGTGGTTATATAATTGAGACACATTTCCATGTAACAGAGGCAGGCAAAAGAAGAAGTCAAAGAAATCATACAATATTTCCAGCAAAGTACACACCTACAGAATGACTATGACTATGGATTCGTATATAAAGAGCAGATCCTCGGGGTTGGACCACAGCAGAACTCATCTTCAATCTTGATCTTGAATTCACTTCTTCAGGCCTCCACATTTGGACTCAACATCAAGGTACAGTTTTGCAACATTTATTACAGAAGTTTTAATGAAACTCATAACTAATGGCTTTCTTTTATTTTGCCTTTTTTATTTATTACATATTAGAAAGCATGGCCTTCATCACTGACTTGGATGTTTCCACCAATCTTGAAGAAGAGCAGGACCTCCAGGCTAAAGGCTTCGAAAAAATCCAAACAAATCTGAATGACGGCATACCGAGCGCAACCCCCATCTACCTGTGGCTCCAAAGAGGAGACCAGCCCGGGGTCACCAGGGTTCAGGTCACATTCAACAAGGATATGGAGGTCGGGCTCAAGGGTTACATCAAGATCGATAAAGATCTAAACACTGGTACCAGTGGAGTGCCCATCTACATGTGGTACTCTAAGGCCATGGGAAAACATGATGTCCCCATTGTGGATGTGAGCGTTACCACCCAACCCAGTGTTGAGGCTGACCACCTGACCACCAGGGGGGAGTGGGAGCAGGTGAGCTGCAATCTGAATCTTGGAGCTGGAGGAAACCACGTGTACGCCTGGGTGGAAAGAAAGGTGCCCATCTACATCTGTGAAGTCACTGCCACTGACAACTACGACAATGATGTGACCTTGTTCAGCAACGGCTACACCCGGGTGGATGTGAACACCAACCAGGGAGCAGCGGGAGGAGCTGAGGTCTTCATCTGGTACCGTAAGACCAAAGACGCACAGAGCAGTCTGTCTGTCCTCAGCATCTCCACCAACGAAAAAGAGTATAAACATCACCAGGAGCAGAATTTTAAGCTGGTGAACATCAACCTGAATGAAAACACCAGTGGAAATCGTGTGTACCTGTGGTATAAGACAGAGCAAAACTTAGATAAAGTCCGACGCCTGGTCCTCCTGGATAACATGGGTGGTGTAGAACCATACAAAAAAGCTGGAGTCAAAGTCATAGAGAAGAGTCTGAATGCAGGGAACCAGGGTACCATCATTTACCTGTGCTATGTTTAAAGTACATCATTTAAGCAGGAAAAGCAGCTTCTTATCAATGTGAGATTCTGCTCATACTGGACACAGTTGGAAACCAAAATGAATGTCTCCACTGTTCCTCTGAAGTATTGTAATGTCACCTGCTTTGAAATAAATCAAATACAAATATGGCAGTGTCATGGTTGTGATGTTTGTTCTCTTGTACAGTTATCTACCACCATCACTCATTGCATCACTTATTCTCTTTACTCCTCACATGAAACCAGCTCACATCAGAGGAGACTGAAATGAGAACATTTACAATAAACCCCTCAGCCACCAGACTGCAGAATGGTCAGTTCACAGAGAGTTGAGTTTTCACAGTGCTTTATTGGCTTTCGTGAGCTGACCAGAGTATTTGATTATCCTTGAAAATGTAAATAGTATAAAACAATGATTTGCTTTTTTACACCCACTGCTTTAAAACAATAGATTTGAATATAAAAGAATAAAGATTACACCCATTTCACCCTGAATACTGTTTCAGGCCTTTAAATCTAATCTTCCTCATCATGTCAAAAATATATTTTATCTGCATATTCTTGATAACTTAAATTTAGTTTTCTTCAGTTTGTCCATATCTGAATGCAAAGAAGCAAAGTTAACATTAAAATATGACATATGAGACTGTACAGTAAATTATATACTATTCACATGAAAGACAGACACACAAACCTTGTAACTTAAGGCTGCAAATAATCAATAATCATGATATAAAAACACATTTAAACAACACTTCATTGTCTTCTTCGAGCATCCAGTTTTTGCATATTTGGATAATGTTTCAATGTCTCTTTAAGTCCTTTTTCTGAGCCACAGAAAGAACTTTTAAAATGGGTAAAATAGAACAATTGGTGATTAATTCAATTCAATAGTCCATTGTTGTGGAGAGAAGCCTTTGTCTCAGTTAAAATACAAACATAAAACTGAAATATAGGAAGTATTAAGTGTTTTGAAGAGGCAAAGTATTTTATGTCATTGTTCATCCATTGTTTCACTTGACTTTTCCTTTTGTCTTTTTGGATTTCACAAAATAAAAGTTCAAGTGACTGAGACTCTAATGTGGGCGTGGCTGAGAAATCATCTTGAGTCGTGACTGGTCGATCACATCCAGTAAGTTCTTGGCATCAACTGCGAGAGCATGAGCTGCCATCAACATCTGCTTCTTGTAGTCCTTTTGTAAACTGGAAATGAAAATGGAAGAATTATGTATGAAAAGAAGAATATCACCAAGACAATGATTTAGGTGGTTTGACCAACCTCGTCATTACGTACTGCTGGGCCAGCTTCATCTTTGATATCAACTCTGCCAAGTCAGAGTTCAACAACTTCTGAGCCATCTCAATCTACAAAATGACAGAACATCGTTAGGAGCATTCATAAACTATGAACAAACTTTTATGTTGCTAAGCAACAAATGAATTCATTAATCATTATCAATCACATTCATTTTGTGCAATTAATCACAGGTTGTGCGCACTCTCATTTTTTAGGAGTTTCTACATTTTTGTGCTGTTTTACTTCATGTCTAGGTTCAGAGGAGCCAAATGTGTAATATTCCTTTGAGTCCTTTGTGTAACAAATGAAATGACTTCCCTTCTGTGACAGTTTGTCTATCTGCTGCTCCTCTTTGCTCACACTTGGAACAGTTCAATCGTAGTCAGGTTTGATTTCAGTCGTAATCAGGTTTGATTTCAGTCGTAGTCCAGTTTGATTTCAGTCCTAGTCCAGTTTGATTTCAGTCGTAGTCAGGTTTGATTTCAGTCGTAGTCAGGTTTGATTTCAATCGTAGTCAGATTTGATTTCAGTCGTAGTTGGGTTTGATTTCAGTCGTAGTCGGGTTTGATTTCAGTTGTAGTCGGGTTTGATTTCTGTCATAGTCGGGTTTGATTTCAGTCGTAGTCAGGTTTGATTTCAGTTGTAGTCAGGTTTGATTTCAGTTGTAGTCAGGTTTGATTTCAGTCGTAGTCAGGTTTGATTTCAGTCGTAGTCAGGTTTGATTTCAGTCGTAGTCAGGTTTGATTTCAGTCGTAGTCAGGTTTGATTTCAGTCGTAGTCAGGTTTGATTTCAGTCGTAGTTCGGTTTGATTTCAGTCGTAGTCCGGTTTGATTTCAGTCGTAGTCCGGTTTGATTTCAGTCGTAGTCCGGTTTGATTTCAGTCGTAGTCCGGTTTGATTTCAGTTGTAGTCCGGTTTGATTTCAGTCGTAGTCCGGTTTGATTTCAGTCGTAGTCCGGTTTGATTTCAGTCGTAGTCCGGTTTGATTTCAGTCGTAGTCCGGTTTGATTTCAGTCGTAGTCCGGTTTGATTTCAGTCGTAGTCCGGTTTGATTTCAGTCGTAGTCAGGTTTGATTTCAGTCGTAGTCAGGTTTGATTTCAGTCGTAGTCAGGTTTGATTTCAGTTGTAGTCCGGTTTGATTTCAGTCGTAGTCAGATTTGATTTCAGTTGTAGTCCGGTTTGATTTCAGTCGTAGTCAGGTTTGATTTCAGTTGTAGTCCAGTTTGATTTCAGTCGTAGTCAGATTCAAGCTTGGTCGAGTAACGGATTACATGGAACGGCGTTAAGTAAAAGGATACAAAAAAAGGTAACTGTATTCCCCTACAGTTACAAAGAAAAAGACGTACTCAGATTACAGGTACATTTAGTGAAAATGGGGATTACTTAGCAGGATTACAATTTGAAAGCATTTTATGTTATTTCATTTTTTCATTTAAAGCCGGAGGTCATATGTAGGGAAAACAGATTACAGAACGAACAGACTCGCGCCGCACGCCGTGCGCGCTCTGTGAAACAGACTTGCAGCGCGCGCGCTGTGGAATACACTTGCAGCGGCGCGCACTGAACTTCACGCAGGTCACGCACTACGGACTAAACTTGCAGCGGGCATGGTTTCAAAAAACGCATTTAGCGGGTGGAAATTTAGGGAGAATTTTATTTTTAAAGAAGACAAAGGGAACAACATCACAGTGCAGTGCAAATTGTGCCTTCCAGCGGTTAAACACCTGTCAATGTCCAAGGATTCTACTTCCAATCTCAAGAAACTAGGGTGACCATACGTCCTCTTTTGCCCGGACATGTCCTCTTTTCAGAGGCTGTCCGGCCGGAGTTTATAAAATCCTTCAAATGTCCAGGTTTTTGATTCCGTTGGAAACACGCTCTGAGAGGCGGAGTTCTAGTCGAACCCCGGAACGCGTATTCATTCATTCATTCACAAACAAGCGCGCCACGCTCAGTGTTGCCAACTTAGCGACTTTGTCGCTATTTTTAGCTACTTTCTGGACCCCCCTAGCGAGAAAATTAGACAAAAGCGACTAGCGACAAATCTAGCGACTTTTTTTGGTGATCAGAGGCTCCAAGATCGCGGGAGGGGGAAAAAATAATTGCGCCGTATTCCCTCTTTCCCTGTTCAGAGAAAGAGACAGAGAGGCAGAGAGGGGCGGGGGCGGAGTTGAGAACAGCGTTATGAGAGGCCGTGCAGCGTGGACTCACACACACACACACACACACACACACGCACACACACACACACACACACACACATACACACACCAGTCTCTCCTCTGCTCCCTCCCATCTCGTCAGATCGCCTCGGAGTCTGGTCATTCCTCTCTCTGTTTCTGTCATTCAGTTTCTCTCGTCACGTGCATATCCCTCTCTTTCTTTAGAGCCATAGGCTCTGATTCTCAATAAGTGTATGCCTATGCGCTCTGATTTGTTTTCTTTTTGGCGACACAAAGTCACAAGTAGCACTGCTTAAAAAGCTACAGCACAGAAAAGTTTTAAAAAGCTAGTTATTTAGCACCAAATAAATAAATAAGTAAATAAAAAGCTATAGTTTGCCCACTAGAGCACAAAAAAACAAAAAATAAATAAAAAACTTTAGTTAAACTACAGCACAAAAAAAAACAAAATAAAAAAGCAAGCTATAGATCTTGGACTACAGCTCCAAAAAAATATCTAAAAAATAAAAAACAAATAAAAAAAATAAAAAACAGCTCGTCTAGCTACTTTTAGCTACTTCTGGGCGGGCCAATAGCTACTTCCAATGCTGGGGAGTTGGCAACACTGGCCACGCTCCACACACACACACACACTCGCAGGCTGACAGGCAGGTAGGCGCACTACAAAGACACAGAAAATGCCGAAACGCAAATGCAGTTTCACGGATGAATTACCCCTGTTTTCGCCCGGGGCGTGACAAGTGGGAGGCAGAATGCACAGTGTGCAAAGCTGGGACTTACGTCTCTGTGGCGAATAAGGGGTCCAACGATCTGAATGCTCATATCGCCACAACAAAACATAAAATAGCTGTGCAGAGTGAGAGTTCGAGTTCAAAACTCACGACATACTGGAAAAAATGAAGATATGCTTTTTATTTTTTATTTTTTCTTAACTAAGGTGTAAGTGTCAGCCTTAAGATTGCTTATATTAATAAATATATTATTTATAAAGCAACTGTTTGTGAGTGTTTTGGGCTGTTTTTCAGTATATCCAGGTAAAGTGTTCTTTTCTGGGGAATTCAGAAGCACAGTAAGCCCCCCGACCCACATAAAACCCCTAAAAATGGGGGGAAAAACTCGCGCGCGAGCTGGAAGTGTGTCCTCTTTTCAGTGAAATACAATATGGTCACCCTACAAGAAACATTTACAGGTAAGATTGCTAATATTAACGCTTTGATACTGACAGGCCCTAAATGTCCTGCTTCAGTCATGTTATGTGTGAATATGAGTCATTTCTTTGTCTTGAGTCATTGGTAGGAGCCAGTTTCGAGTTAGCTATCGACTAGCAAACTATTAGCAAGCTAGCTAACGTTTGCGGTCACAAGTCACTTTGTGCATTTGTAGAACGATATTACAATATTTAAACATTATCTAGGCAACATAGTCATGTTAACTGATCCATGAAGACCCTTTAGACAATTCCGAGCAAAGCTGTCGTTAGATGTAGGCCAGCACGCAAGCTGGACGAACATCCTGTCCAGCTGCGGAGATCGGGCAAGATGACTGTCCCGGTAAAACTAAAACTTTAACTGAAAATATAATTTCGTTGAAGTCATAGGTGTTTAGGTGTTTGGTTTAGTGAGTGACCTTGTTTACTAGTGACTTGGCTTATAGTGATAACAGTTGTTAAAACTACACATAGAACTGTACTTGTCCTCCTAAAAACTTTTAATTGTATTGTAATTTTCATGTTTTCTTGTTGTTATAGGATATTTGGTGTTAAAGTAATCCAAAAGTAACTGAAAGTAATCAAGTTAAATTACTTTAATATTATAGTACCGGGATTACGTTACTGAATACATATTTTAAGGAGTAACTAGTAACTGTACAGGATTACATTTCTAAAGTAACCCTCCCAACCCTGGTCAGGTTTGATTTCAGTCGCAGTCGGGTTTGATTTCAGTTGTAGTCAGGTTTGATTTCAGTCGTAGTCAGGTTTGATTTCAGTCGTAGTCCGGTTTGATTTCAGTCGTAGTCAGGTTTGATTTCAGTCGTAGTCAGGTTTGATTTCAGTCGTAGTCAGGTTTGATTTCAGTCGTAGTCAGGTTTGATTTCAATCGTAGTCAGGTTTGATTTCAGTCGTAGTCCAGTTTGATTTCAGTCGTAGTCAGGTTTGATTTCAGTCGTAGTCAGGTTTGATTTCAGTCGTAGTCAGGTTTGATTTCAGTCGTAGTCAGGTTTGATTTCAGTCGTAGTCAGGTTTGATCAGAGTTTGCAAAAGTAATCTGATTACTGATTACTCCTTCTAAGTAATCTACTCTGAATACTTTACTTCAAAAGTCATTAGATTACTGATTACTATACGTTACTTTGGGGAAAAGAAGAATTCTTCACACTAATGACACTTTCTGTTACAGAGCCTCATTTCCAGCAGACGTCACGTGCACAGTCAGAATTCCACACAGATCAATATTTGTGTTGTTTTGGGTCACAGCTGATCTGCCTCACCAGACACCAGAAGAGGACATCCCGCTCCTGTTTATCTGTTTTACTCTTTTACAGCACAGTTCTAACGGATAACTCACATTTTGGAAAGGAAAATGTAACTAGAAGTTACTAGGCCAAGTAAGTGTAATCTAATTACTCAATTTTCATTTGTAACTCGTCACATTTCTGCGTTACTAAAAACTAAGGATTACATTTCTAAAGTAACCCTCCCAACCCTGGTCAGGTTTGATTTCAGTCGCAGTCGGGTTTGATTTCAGTTGTAGTCAGGTTTGATTTCAGTCGTAGTCAGGTTTGATTTCAGTCGTAGTCCGGTTTGATTTCAGTCGTAGTCAGGTTTGATTTCAGTCGTAGTCAGGTTTGATTTCAGTCGTAGTCAGGTTTGATTTCAGTCGTAGTCAGGTTTGATTTCAGTTGTAGTCAGGTTTGATTTCAGTTGTAGTCAGGTTTGATTTCAGTCGTAGTCCAGTTTGATTTCAGTCGTAGTCAGGTTTGATTTCAGTCGTAGTCAGGTTTGATTTCAGTCGTAGTCAGGTTTGATTTCAGTCGTAGTCAGGTTTGATTTCAGTCGTAGTCAGGTTTGATTTCAGTCGTAGTCAGGTTTGATTTCAGTCGTAGTCAGGTTTGATCAGAGTTTGCAAAAGTAATCTGATTACTGATTACTCCTTCTAAGTAATCTACTCTGAATACTTTACTTCAAAAGTCATTAGATTACTGATTACTATACGTTACTTTGGGGAAAAGAAGAATTCTTCACACTAATGACACTTTCTGTTACAGAGCCTCATTTCCAGCAGACGTCACGTGCACAGTCAGAATTCCACACAGATCAATATTTGTGTTGTTTTGGGTCACAGCTGATCTGCCTCACCAGACACCAGAAGAGGACATCCCGCTCCTGTTTATCTGTTTTACTCTTTTACAGCACAGTTCTAACGGATAACTCACATTTTGGAAAGGAAAATGTAACTAGAAGTTACTAGGCCAAGTAAGTGTAATCTAATTACTCAATTTTCATTTGTAACTCGTCACATTTCTGCGTTACTAAAAACTAATCTGATTACAGTAATCCCTTACATTAGTAACTGCCCAACCCTGGTCCCGGTCGGGTCATAGTTCAGGTCCAGTCCTCCTGACTCTTCATTTAGTCCTGGTTTAGTCCTGGTTTAGTCCTGGTGCACTATGTTCTGTACCTAACATTTACCTCTCTGTGTGTGCTGGCTGGTAGCACGGGCATCGTTTCATCCACGGTTGCCAACAGCGTCCTCAGGGCCAAACCCACTTCCTATAAAACAAAAACATATTAAAACAAATGAAAACATGAAAACAAACACATTGAAACATATTAAAACATTATGCATCCATCAACATTACAACCACTGCCCGATAAAATAACAGTCAGCCTATAAGTATTGATCATGGCGCCTGCTGGTGCGTGGATTGTATTAGCAAGACAGCATTTTGTCCTTTTAAGAGGAATCATTGATCAGTATTGATTTGAGTGATTATGACTTGAAGTGGACAAATAGTAAGAGTACTAGTGGGCCTTGAATATTTTCAGTGTAATCTTCCAATAGGGGTTAAGGTGACTTTTATAGACTTTGGTATTTAATTGTCCTGTCCATTAAAGGTGTACTATGTAACTTTTTGGATGGGGGTCACCTGCTTGTTTGCCTGGTTTACACCAGACCATATCACAAGTGATACATGGTCTGGGAGCCACCAACTAAATATCTCGTAGCGGAGGTGTGCTTTACGATTGCCAACAGCCGTTTATTGGGCGTTACGAATGTGTATCATTTGGCGTATACATAGCCCATAGCCAATCATGTCAGTTGTCAGTTCAAACTACAAGCTTCTGTTTGTCGCGTAGTACGCGTCACCGTCTTTCCACCCCTCCCCGCTCTCTGATTGGCTCCCTGCTCAGGAGCCCACACTTAGCCTCGTTGCCAGGCTGTCTTTCAGATCGGAACGATCGTGAAAAGCAGCCTGGGATTTCCCAGGTTACCTGCTTGTTTCTATGGATATGTCATTGCTCTGCCTGGAATGTTCCACAGTATGACATTAAACAGCTTACATTAATTAAATGACAGGTGATTTTATAGCTCAAATAAAAAAGCAGGCATTCTGACTGTGAGTGGGGTTGCCTCTCCACAGATCTGACCTGTAACTTGGTCTGGTTTGGTCTCCGTGAAGACAGAAAGGCTTAACACCAATACTGTGATTGCACCTTTAATTGGCTATTTTCTTTTGTTTATTGTTATTGGTGGAAATAAAATTAAAAAGTAGTGATCTCCAAGACTGCAGCTGTTGCGAAGTATACGACATTATCAAAAGGGATATTGATTAGCAAATGCAACATAAACATATATATACATATATACATTATATATATATACATATATATATATATATATATATATATATATATATATATATATATATATATATATATATATATATATATATATATATATTATATATAAAATGTGCTCCTCACCTTCCACGGTGGTTGGTCTCTCTCTCTCTCATCCAGCTCGGGTCCTCCAGCCTGGGAGCTTGAGAGTTCTGCGCAGTATCTTTGCTGTTCCTGTACTGCACTTTTCTGGACTGAGAAGTCTGATGTTTTTCCTGGGATCTGTTGTAGCCACTCCTCCAGTTTGGGGGTTACAGCCCCGAGTGCTCCGATCACCACGGGCACCACTGATGCCTTCACCTTCCAGGCCTTCTCCAGCTCTTCCTTGAGCCCCTGGTATTTCTCTAGTTTCTCGTGTTCCTTTTTCCTGATGTTACCGTCACTTGGTATTGCAATGTCCACCACCACGGCTCTGTTCTGTTGCTTATCCACCACCACTATGTCTGGTTGGTTCGCCATCACCATTCTGTCAGACTGTATCTGGAAGTCCCACAGGATCTTGGCTCGGTCATTCTCCGCAACCTTCGGAGGTGTTTCCCACCTTGACCTTGGGGTCTCCAGCCCGTACTCTGCACAGATGTTTCTGTACACTATGCCCGCCACTTGGTTGTGTCGCTCCATGTATGCTTTCCCTGCCAGCATCTTACACCCTGCAGTTATGTGCTGGACTGTCTCAGGAGCCTCTTTGCACAGCCTACACCTTGGGTCTTGTCTAGTGTGGTAGATCTGGGCCTCTATTGCTCGGGTGCTCAAGGCCTGCTCCTGTGCAGCCAGGATGAGGGCCTCTGTGCTGTCCTTCAGACCAGCCCTCTCCAGCCATTGGTAGGATTTCTTGATATCAGCCACTTCAGTTATGTTTCGGTGGTATGCCCCATGTAGGGGTTTGTCCTGCCATGATGGTCCCTCCAGCACCTCTTCCTCTGCACTCCACTGTCTGACTGTCTGAGGCATTCCTTGAGCACATCATCTGTCGGGGCCTTGTCCTTGATGTACTTATGGATTTTGGATGTTTCATCCTGGACAGTGGTTCCCACACTCACTAGTCCTCGGCCTCCTTCCTTTTATTATATATATATATATATATATATATATATATATATATATATATATATATATATATATATATATATATATATATATATATATATATATATATATATAGTTAGTTTAAATTTTGTTTTTTAACAAAATGTGTCATTTAATTCAGCACTACTTTTTTTTAAAGACACCATTGTAGTTAAATGAACACAACACTAGGGGTCAGCCTCTCTCTAAGGACTATATAGTAGCAACATAGGACTACCTCTATAACAGTATTTTAGTACTTTGTTAAGATGTTAGTAAGGACAGAAAAATCTAACTAATAAAGGGCCCATATTACGCTACTTTCTGATCTATGATATAATGTTGTTTCCTCATCACAAACATACCTGGAGTTGACTTTTGTTTCATTCACATGATACTTTAACACAGAAATCCTGCATATTTAAGCTGTTTTCTTCTCTCAAACTGAAAACAGTTACACCTTGTGATGTCATATGGTGATACAAGAAGTGCTCCACTGTGTTTTTAAACTCAATTTCTCTCAGTCTCTACTGAACAAAAGGTAAAAGGTAGCTGTTAACCTGCAAACTACCACTACATGACATCACAAGGTGGAACAAAGCATTTTGAGCTTTGGAGACGTAGACAGACTAACGATAAATGGTTATTCAAACATGTGAGAATGAAACAAAACAACTCCAGGTATGTTTTTTAGGAGGTAACAACATTCTAGCACACGTGAGCCGTCCTCCTGTGGACCCACCACCCGCAGAAGGATTCATGGGGGCTGGTGCATTGTGTTCTGGGCAGCAGAACACTGCTTGGACTGCTGCCCCCGCGACCCAGAAAATGGAAAAGCGGAAGAAAATGAATGAATTAATGAATGAACATTCTAGCACGGCTTAAAGAGTCAATGTTGCATAATATAGGCCCTTTAAGTACCATCCCACGTGCTGATCTGGCAGGAGCTGCATTACAATTGTTATTAAATTTAAAAAAATTAATTATTAAAACTGTTGTGTTATTGAATTTAGTCTTTGTCAGCTAAAATATGACACTGACAATAAATAAAAACAAAAACAAAAAAAATTGTCGACAAAATGAACACTTTTAAGTAGAGCCCTACATGAAACAGCATGATGGATATTTTGGTACATTTTAATTATTTTATTTAATAATAATTAATAATTAATTGCATTTATATAGCGCCTTTCATGACACCCAAAGCGCTTTACAGTTCATTGTTCATTCACTCCACACTTGGTGGTGGTAAGCTACTTTCTGTAGCCACAGCTGCCCTGGGGCAGACTGACGGAAAGCGAGGCTGCCAATCTGCGCCATCAGCCCATCCGACCACCTCCGACACTCACGCACACTCCACTTTCATCCTAGGCAATGTGGGTGAAGTGTCTTGCCTAAGGACACAACGACAGTTTTTTGCAACTGGCGCCCCACTGTGGCACCTGGAATTCCCAGCGGTCTCCCATCCAAGTACTAACCAGGCCCTGCCTTGCTTAGCTTCTGAGATCTGACGGGATCAGGCTTTGACAGGCAGGTATGGCCACATTTTCTTTACCAAAGAAAGTAATCCATAACCACCAACTTTATTTCATTATTTATGTATTTATCTATAACAAGGAGGGGCTTTTGTGGGTCTCACTGGTATAGAAAATTGCTATCAGCTACAAGGTATTAAGTTCTGCTGTCTAGTAATATAACAACAGCCACACAAAGACCTGTGCTTACCCTCCATGGCTTTAGGGGTGAGAGAGGTGGGAAAGGGGGGGTAAAATTGGATGTAAAAGGAATATAAGGGTTAATGTTTATAGCAGGGGGGAGGAAGTGCAGGAAGGAGAAGAAGAAGATCACATTAGGCCAAAGGAAATCACTAAAACGTGCAGCATCAGCACAGAGAAAAATGGACAAAAAACATGCTTCCAGTCAGTGTCATTAACAGTGTCACTTGTGCATTGTACGGCTGTCAGAAGTATCAAAACTCAGATACTAATCTATACTAAAACTAGTACTGAAATGAGAAACACACTGGAGTATGTATCAAAACTAAAAAGTCACATTAACAAGGCAGAAGTGAACCATTCCTGAATAGCTTTAGAATAATCTTAACTTGTATCAGAACACGTATAAGCGCACATAAACTTATTCAGTTTTTCCAACCGCAGCATGTGGGCAGCCAGCAGCAGGTCCAGGACAGTCTTTCTGCTCAGGGTGATGGGTTTGGTGTAGATCCATTCAAGCACCAGGGACATGATTTTAGGAGAGATTCTCTGTCATCATGAGCACCAAGAGTTAAAACATGACTCTAAAAAAGTATTTATTATATTCAGATTTAGTGCAACAAGGGTATGAAAATTCCTTTCTTGGTCATCTTTTGTGCATTAATATATGACTATATTGACCATAGTAAAATTGTGATGGCTCTACGAGGGGGTCAGAGCATCTTCGAGACTGCAGCTCTTGGAGGACTGAATACATTAAAAGTGCCTCAAGGAAAAAGAAGTGAACCAGCAGGTCATAATGTTATGCCTGATTGGTGTATGCCCTGTAGATGCAGTTACTAAAGCCTGATTTGATCCAATATAACTTTAGCTCATCTTCAATCACTTATTTTCATGACATTACTGCCACATCCCCCTGAATATTTAAGGAGTAATGGTAAATCACTGTAATTTTCAGTCTGTAAAGATCATCTAAAATAACCTTCAGTCCTTGTGAATCCTGAATGTGGAAAGTTGTGTTACTGTAACTTACCTAAAGTAACTGCTGGAGCTGCTAAGAATGACTTTGTGCACTGGAAACTTTTCACTCCCAATTTAATATTTGAAAAGCAGAGTAAAGCAGCATTTGAACTTTGAACTTTGATGATTAACTGAGTGTTGTGAAATTCTTGTGAAATTGTCCCTCCCATTTGTTCACAGGTATAATAAATAATGATAATACATTTACTTGTATAGCACCTTTCAAAAAGATCATTACAAAGTGGTTTCCAATTTATAAAACCTATTTACCATTACAAGATAAAATAACCATTTGAAACAAAAAGAGAGCAATAAAAAGCTCTTTTTATGTTTTTAGTTTAATGAACTTGCTTGTCTGAGAGATGAATCAGAGGAGTGGAGGGGTCTGTTAGGCTCATGTGGAGCTTGATAAGTGCTTCAAAGGTGATGAAAATACTTGTAAAAACAATGTAAACGCATCGGTCGCCAATGGAGGGAGGCCAGTACACCACAGATGGTTGAAATCTTGTGTTTGTTTGGATTCAAGATGCTAATTTCTGGATTAACTGAAGGTGGTGAGTCTGGTGACAGTATTTTGTGTTGATCCCAAAGTAAAGTCAGTGTTCAACCCTCGAGGAAATGAAGCACTAATCCTAAAGCACTCCTAATCACTTTACTATAGAAATTGTTTCATTTTTCTCATGGTCTTAAAGCTGAAACACCCAACCTTTTTCTCATAAATGAGAAATGTGAGTCGTAAATAATTCTTGTATGTAAATAGTAATGTGCCAAGAGGTTTGTGGGTGCTAGGGACTGGTTAGATAAATGTAAATACTTCATTATTCAAATTCCTTGGTTATATTCCTTTAATTGTACCAAGGATTTAGCAGCTGTAATGAGCTGCTAAAGCCTTGGTACGATAAAGTTAATTTAACTGGAATTTTATATTCCCAAAACTCAACATGTCCAATATTGTCCTTTTGGTCCTCTTCAGTGTATATGGACCAATCTTAAATACAAAGTTGAAAAAACGTGTTTTGCTACAGCATGTTATCTGTTGGGTGCAGTTATATAATTGAGACACATTTCCATGGAACAGAGGTAGACATAGGAAGAAGTCAAAGAAATCATACAATATTTCCAGCGAAGTACACACCTACAGAATGACTATGACTATGGATTCGTATATAAAGAGCAGATCCTCGGGGTTGGACCACAGCAGAACTCATCTTCAATCTTGATCTTGAATTCACTTCTTCAGGCCTCCACATTTGGACTCAACATCAAGGTAAAGTTTTGCAACTATTTATTACAGAAGTTTTAATGTAACTCATAACTAATGGCTTTCTTTTCTTTTGCCTTTTTTATTTATTACATATTAGAAAGCATGGCCTTCATCACTGACCTGGATGTTTCCACCAATCTTGAAGAAGAGCAGGACCTCAAGGCTAAAGGCTTCGAAAAAATCCAAACAAATCTGAATGACGGCATACCGAGCGCAACCCCCATCTACCTGTGGTTCCAAACAGGAGACGAGCCCGGGGTCACCAGGGTTCAGGTCACATTCAACAAGGATATGGAGGTGGGGCTCAAGGGTTACATCAAGATCGATAAAGATCTAAACACTGGTACCAGTGGAGTGCCCATCTACATGTGGTACGCTAAGGCCATGGGAAAACATGATGTCCCCATTGTGGATGTGAGCGTTACCACCCAACCCAGTGTTGAGGCTGACCACCTGACCACCAGGGGGGAGTGGGAGCAGGTGAGCTGCAATCTGAATCTTGGAGCTGGAGGAAACCACGTGTACGCCTGGGTGCAAAGAAAGGTGCCCATCTACATCTGTGAAGTCACTGCCACTGACAACTACGACAATGATGTGACCTTGTTCAGCAACGGCTACACCCGAGTGGATGTGAACACCAACCAGGGAGCAGCGGGAGGAGCTGAGGTCTTCATCTGGTACCGTAAAACCAAAGACGCACAGAGCAGTCTGTCTGTCCTCGACATCTCCACCAACGAAAAAGAGTATAAACATCACCAGGAGCAGAATTTTAAGCTGGTGAACATCAACCTGAATGAAAACACCAGTGGAAATCGTGTGTACCTGTGGTATAAGACAGAGCAAAACTTAGATAAAGTCCGACGCCTGGTCCTCCTGGATAACATGGGTGGTGTAGAACCATACAAAAAAGCTGGAGTCAAAGTCATAGAGAAGAGTCTGAATGCAGGGAACCAGGGTACCATCATTTACCTGTGCTATGTTTAAAGTACATCATTTAAGCAGGAAAAGCAGCTTCTTATCAATGTGAGATTCTGCTCATACTGGACACAGTTGGAAACCAAAATGAATGTCTCCACTGTTCCTCTGAAGTATTGTAATGTCACCTGCTTTGAAATAAATCAAATACAAATATGGCAGTGTCATGGTTGTGATGTTTGTTCTCTTGTACAGTTATCTACCACCATCACTCATTGCATCACTTATTCTCTTTACTCCTCACATGAAACCAGCTCACATCAGAGGAGACTGAAATTAGAACATTTACAATAAACCCCTCAGCCACCAGACTGCAGAATGGTCAGTTCACAGAGAGTTGAGTTTTCACAGTGCTTTATTGGCTTTTGTGAGCTGACCAGAGTATTTGATTATCCTTGAAAATGTAAATAGTATAAAACAATGATTTGCTTTTTTACACCCACTGCTTTAAAACAATAGATTTGAATATAAAAGAATAAAGATTACACCCATTTCACCCTGAATACTGTTTCAGGCCTTTAAATCTAATCTCCCTCATCATGTCAAAAATATATTTTATCTGCATATTCTTGATAACTTAAATTTAGTTTTCTTCAGTTTGTCCATATCTGAATGCAAAGAAGCAAAGTTAACATTAAAATATGACATATGAGACTGTACAGTAAATTATATACTATTCACATGAAAGACAGACACACAAACCTTGTAACTTAAGGCTGCAAATAATCAATAATCATGATATAAAAACACATTTAAACAACACATCATTGTCTTCTTCGAGCATCCAGTTTTTGCATATTTGGATAGTGTTTCAATGTCAGTGTCTCTTTAAGTCCTTTTTCTGAGCCACAGAAAGAACTTTTAAAATGGGTAAAATAGAACAACTGGTGATTATTTCAATTCAATAGTCCATTGTTGTGGAGAGAAGCCTTTGTCTCAGTTAAAATACAAACATAAAACTGAAATATAAGAAGTATTAAGTGTTTTGAAGAGGCAAAGTATTTTGTGTCAATGTTCATCCATTGTTTCACTTGACTTTTCCTTTTGTCTTTTTGGATTTCACAAAATAAAAGTTCAAGTGACTGAGACTCTAATGTGGGCGTGGCTGAGAAATCATCTTGAGTCGTGATTGGTCGATCACATCCAGTAAGTTCTTGGCATCAACTGCGAGAGCATGAGCTGCCATCAACATCTGCTTCTTGTAGTCCTTTTGTAAACTGGAAAGAAAATGGAAGAATTATGTATGAAAAGAAGACTATCACCAAGACAATGATTTAGGTGGTTTGACCAACCTCGTCATTACGTACTGCTGGGCCAGCTTCATCTTTGATATCAACTCTGCCAAGTCAGAGTTCAACAACTTCTGAGCCATCTCAATCTACAAAATGACAGAACATCGTTAGGAGCATTCATAAACTATGAACAAACTTTTATGTTGCTAAGCAACAAATGAATTCATTAATCATTATCAATCACATTCATTTTGTGCAATTAATCACAGGTTGTGCGCACTCTCATTTTTTAGGAGTTTCTACATTTTTGTGCTGTTTTACTTCATGTCTAGGTTCAGAGGAGCCAAATGTGTAATATTCCTTTGAGTCCTTTGTGTAACAAATGAAATGACTTCCCTTCTGTGACAGTTTGTCTATCTGCTGCTCCTCTTTGCTCACACTTGGAACAGTTCAATCGTAGTCAGGTTTGATTTCAGTCGTAATCAGGTTTGATTTCAGTCGTAGTCCAGTTTGATTTCAGTCCTAGTCCAGTTTGATTTCAGTCGTAGTCAGGTTTGATTTCAGTCGTAGTCAGGTTTGATTTCAATCGTAGTCAGATTTGATTTCAGTCGTAGTTGGGTTTGATTTCAGTCGTAGTCGGGTTTGATTTCAGTTGTAGTCGGGTTTGATTTCTGTCATAGTCGGGTTTGATTTCAGTCGTAGTCAGGTTTGATTTCAGTTGTAGTCAGGTTTGATTTCAGTTGTAGTCAGGTTTGATTTCAGTCGTAGTCAGGTTTGATTTCAGTCGTAGTCAGGTTTGATTTCAGTCGTAGTCAGGTTTGATTTCAGTCGTAGTCAGGTTTGATTTCAGTCGTAGTCAGGTTTGATTTCAGTCGTAGTTCGGTTTGATTTCAGTCGTAGTCCGGTTTGATTTCAGTCGTAGTCCGGTTTGATTTCAGTCGTAGTCCGGTTTGATTTCAGTCGTAGTCCGGTTTGATTTCAGTTGTAGTCCGGTTTGATTTCAGTCGTAGTCCGGTTTGATTTCAGTCGTAGTCCGGTTTGATTTCAGTCGTAGTCCGGTTTGATTTCAGTCGTAGTCCGGTTTGATTTCAGTCGTAGTCCGGTTTGATTTCAGTCGTAGTCAGGTTTGATTTCAGTTGTAGTCAGGTTTGATTTCAGTCGTAGTCAGGTTTGATTTCAGTCGTAGTCAGGTTTGATTTCAGTTGTAGTCCGGTTTGATTTCAGTCGTAGTCAGATTTGATTTCAGTTGTAGTCCGGTTTGATTTCAGTCGTAGTCAGGTTTGATTTCAGTTGTAGTCCAGTTTGATTTCAGTCGTAGTCAGATTCAAGCTTGGTCGAGTAACGGATTACATGGAACGGCGTTAAGTAAAAGGATACAAAAAAAGGTAACTGTATTCCCCTACAGTTACAAAGAAAAAGACGTACTCAGATTACAGGTACATTTAGTGAAAATGGGGATTACTTAGCAGGATTACAATTTGAAAGCATTTTATGTTATTTCATTTTTTCATTTAAAGCCGGAGGTCATATGTAGGGAAAACAGATTACAGAACGAACAGACTCGCGCCGCACGCCGTGCGCGCTCTGTGAAACAGACTTGCAGCGGCGCGCGCTGTGGAATACACTTGCAGCGGCGCGCACTGAACTTCACGCAGGTCACGCACTACGGACTAAACTTGCAGCGGGCATGGTTTCAAAAAACGCATTTAGCGGGTGGAAATTTAGGGAGAATTTTATTTTTAAAGAAGACAAAGGGAACAACATCACAGTGCAGTGCAAATTGTGCCTTCCAGCGGTTAAACACCTGTCAATGTCCAAGGATTCTACTTCCAATCTCAAGAAACTAGGGTGACCATACGTCCTCTTTTGCCCGGACATGTCCTCTTTTCAGAGGCTGTCCGGCCGGAGTTTATAAAATCCTTCAAATGTCCAGGTTTTTGATCCCGTTGGAAACACGCTCTGAGAGGCGGAGTTCTAGTCGAACCCCGGAACGCGTATTCATTCATTCATTCACAAACAAGCGCGCCACGCTCCACACACACACACACTCGCAGGCTGACAGGCAGGTAGGCGCACTACAAAGACACAGAAAATGCCGAAACGCAAATGCAGTTTCACGGATGAATTACCCCTGTTTTCGTCCGGGGCGTGACAAGTGGGAGGCAGAATGCACAGTGTGCAAAGCTGGGACTTACGTCTCTGTGGCGAATAAGGGGTCCAACGATCTGAATGCTCATATCGCCACAACAAAACATAAAATAGCTGTGCAGAGTGAGAGTTCGAGTTCAAAACTCACGACATACTGGAAAAAATGAAGATATGCTTTTTATTTTTTATTTTTTCTTAACTAAGGTGTAAGTGTCAGCCTTAAGATTGCTTATATTAATAAATATATTATTTATAAAGCAACTGTTTGTGAGTGTTTTGGGCTGTTTTTCAGTATATCCAGGTAAAGTGTTCTTTTCTGGGGAATTCAGAAGCACAGTAAGCCCCCCGACCCACATAAAACCCCTAAAAATGGGGGAAAAAACTCTAAAAAAAAAAAAATTTCGCGCGCGAGCTGGAAGTGTGTCCTCTTTTCAGTGAAATACAATATGGTCACCCTACAAGAAACATTTACAGGTAAGATTGCTAATATTAACGCTTTGATACTGACAGGCCCTAAATGTCCTGCTTCAGTCATGTTATGTGTGAATATGAGTCATTTCTTTGTCTTGAGTCATTGGTAGGAGCCAGTTTCGAGTTAGCTATCGACTAGCAAACTATTAGCAAGCTAGCTAACGTTTGCGGTCACAAGTCACTTTGTGCATTTGTAGAACGATATTACAATATTTAAACATTATCTAGGCAACATAGTCATGTTAACTGATCCATGAAGACCCTTTAGACAATTCCGAGCAAAGCTGTCGTTAGATGTAGGCCAGCACGCAAGCTGGACGAACATCCTGTCCAGCTGCGGAGATCGGGCAAGATGACTGTCCCGGTAAAACTAAAACTTTAACTGAAAATATAATTTCGTTGAAGTCATAGGTGTTTAGGTGTTTGGTTTAGTGAGTGACCTTGTTTACTAGTGACTTGGCTTATAGTGATAACAGTTGTTAAAACTACACATAGAACTGTACTTGTCCTCCTAAAAACTTTTAATTGTATTGTAATTTTCATGTTTTCTTGTTGTTATAGGATATTTGGTGTTAAAGTAATCCAAAAGTAACTGAAAGTAATCAAGTTAAATTACTTTAATATTATAGTACCGGGATTACGTTACTGAATACATATTTTAAGGAGTAACTAGTAACTGTACCGGATTACATTTCTAAAGTAACCCTCCCAACCCTGGTCAGGTTTGATTTCAGTCGCAGTCGGGTTTGATTTCAGTCGTAGTCAGGTTTGATTTCAGTCGTAGTCAGGTTTGATTTCAGTTGTAGTCCAGTTTGATTTCAGTCGTAGTCAGATTTGAATTCAGTCGTAGTCAGGTTTGATTTCAGTCGTAGTCAGGTTTGATTTCAGTTGTAGTCCAGTTTGATTTCAGTCGTAGTCAGATTTGATTTCAGTCGTAGTCAGGTTTGATTTCAGTTGTAGTCCGGTTTGATTTCATTCGTAGTCAGGTTTGATTTCAGTCGTAGTCCAGTTTGATCAGAGTTTGCAAAAGTAATCTGATTACTGATTACTCCTTCTAAGTAATCTTCTCTGAATACTTTACTTCAAAAGTCATTAGATTACTGATTACTATAAGTTACTTTGGGGAAAAGAAGAATTCTTCACTCTAATGACACTTTCTGTTACAGAGCCTCATTTCCAGCAGACGTCACGTGCACAGTCAGAATTCCACACAGATCAATATTTGTGTTGTTTTGGGTCACAGCTGATCTGCCTCACCAGACACCAGAAGAGGACATCCCGCTCCTGTTTATCTGTTTTACTCTTTTACAGCACAGTTCTAACGGATAACTCACATTTTGGAAAGGAAAATGTAACTAGAAGTTACTAGGCCAGGTAAGTGTAATCTAATTACTCAATTTTCATTTGTAACTGGTCACATTTCTGCATTACTAAAAACTAATCTGATTACAGTAATCCCTTACATTAGTAACTGCCCAACCCTGGTCCCGGTCGGGTCATAGTTCAGGTCCAGTCCTCCTGACTCTTCATTTAGTCCTGGTTTAGTCCTGGTGCACTATGTTCTGTACCTAACATTTACCTCTCTGTGTGTGCTGGCTGGTAGCACGGGCATCGTTTCATCCACGGTTGCCAACAGTGTCCTCAGGGCCAAACCCACTTCCTATAAAACAAAAACATATTAAAACAAATGAAAACATGAAAACAAACACATTGAAACATATTAAAACATTATGCATCCATCAACATTACAACCACTGCCCGATGAAATAACAGTCGGCCTATAAGTATTGATCATGGCGCCTGCTGGTGCGTGGATTGTATTAGCAAGACAGCATTTTGTCCTTTTAAGAGGAATCATTGATCAGTATTGATTTGAGTGATTATGACTTGAAGTGGACAAATAGTAAGAGTACTAGTGGACCTTGATTATTTTCAGTGTAATCTTCCAATAGGGGTTAAGGTGACTTTTATAGACTTTGGTATTTAATTGTCCTGTCCGTTAAAGGTGTACTATGTAACTTTTTGGATGGGGGTCACCTGCTTGTTTGCCTGGTTTACACCAGACCATATCACAAGTGATACATGGTCTGGGAGCCACCAACTAAATATCTCGTAGCGGAGGTGTGCTTTACGATTGCCAACGGCCGTTTATTGGGCGTTACGAATGTCTATCATTTGGCGTATACATAGCCCATAGCCAATCATGTCAGTTGTCAGTTCAAACTACAAGCTTCTGTTTGTCGCGTAGTACGCGTCACCGTCTTTCCACCCCTCCCCGCTCTCTGATTGGCTCCCTGCTCAGGAGCCCACACTTAGCCTCGTTGCCAGGCTGTCTTTCAGATCGGAACGATCGTGAAAAGCAGCCTGGGATTTCCCAGGTTACCTGCTTGTTTCTATGGATATGTCATTGCTCTGCCTGGAATGTTCCACAGTATGACATTAAACAGCGTACATTAATTAAATGACAGGTGATTTTATAGCTCAAATAAAAAAGCAGGCATTCTGACTGTGAGTGGGGTTGCCTCTCCACAGATCTGACCTGTAACTTGGTCTGGTTTGGTCTCCGTGAAGACAGAAAGGCTTAACACCAATACTGTGATTGCACCTTTAATTGGCTATTTTCTTTTGTTTATTGTTATTGGTGGAAATAAAATTAAAAAGTAGTGATCTCCAAGACTGCAGCTGTTGCGAAGTATACGACATTATCAAAAGGGATATTGATTAGCAAATATAACATAAACTTATATATATATATATATATATATATATATATATATATATATATATATATATATATATATAAATGTGCTCCTCACCTTCCACGGTGGTTGGTCTCTCTCTCTCTCTCATCCAGCTCGGGTCCTCCAGCCTGGGAGCTTGAGAGTTCTGCGCAGTATCTTTGCTGTTCCTGTACTGCACTTTTCTGGACTGAGATGTCTGATGTTTTTCCTGGGATCTGTTGTAGCCACTCCTCCAGTTTGGGGGTTACAGCCCCGAGTGCTCCGATCACCACGGGCACCACTGATGCCTTCACCTTCCAGGCCTTCTCCAGCTCTTCCTTGAGCCCCTGGTATTTCTCTAGTTTCTCGTGTTCCTTTTTCCTGATGTTACCATCACTTGGTATTGCAATGTCCACCACCACGGCTCTGTTCTGTTGCTTATCCACCACCACTATGTCTGGTTGGTTCGCCATCACCATTCTGTCAGTCTGTACCTGGAAGTCCCACAGGATCTTGGCTCGGTCATTCTCCGCAACCTTCGGAGGTGTTTCCCACCTTGACCTTGGGGTCTCCAGCCCGTACTCTGCACAGATGTTTCTGTACACTATGCCCGCCACTTGGTTGTGTCGCTCCATGTATGCTTTCCCTGCCAGCATCTTACACCCTGCAGTTATGTGCTGGACTGTCTCAGGAGCCTCTTTGCACAGCCTACACCTTGGGTCTTGTCTAGTGTGGTAGATCTGGGCCTCTATTGCTCGGGTGCTCAAGGCCTGCTCCTGTGCAGCCAGGATGAGGGCCTCTGTGCCCTCTCCAGCCATTGGTAGGATTTCTTGATATCAGCCACTTCAGTTATGTTTCGGTGGTACGCCCCATGTAGGGGTTTGTCCTGCCATGATGGTCCCTCCAGCACCTCTTCCTCTGCACTCCACTGTCTGAGGCATTCCTTGAGCACATCATCTGTCGGGGCCTTGTCCTTGATGTACTTATGGATTTTGGATGTTTCATCCTGGACAGTGGTTCCCACACTCACTAGTCCTCGGCCTCCTTCCTTATATATATATATATATATATATATATATATATATATATATATATAGTTAGTTTTATAGTTAGTTTAAATTTATTTTTTTAACAAAATGTGTCATTTAATTCAGCACTTTTTTTTAAAGACACCATTGTAGTTAAATGAACACAACACTAGGGGTCAGCCTCTCTCTAAGGACTATATAGTAGCAACACAGGACTACCTCTATATTAACAGTATTTTAGTACTTTGTTAAGATGTTAGTAAGGACAGAAAAATCTAACTAATAAAGGGCCCATATTACGCTACTTTCTGATCTATGATATGTTGTTTCCTCTTCACAAACATACCTGGAGTTGACTTTTGTTTCATTCACATGATACTTTAACACAGAAATCCTGCATATTTAAGCTGTTTTCTTCTCTCAAACTGAAAACAGTTACACCTTGTGATGTCATATGGTGATACAAGAAGTGCTCCACTGTGTTTTTAAACTCAATTTCTCTCAATCTCTACTGAACAAAAGGTAAAAGGTAGCTGTTAACCTGCAAACTACCACTACATGACATCACAAGGTGGAACAAAGCATTTTGAGCTTTGGAGATGTAGACAGACTAACGATAAAGGGTTATTCAAACATGTGAGAATGAAACAAAACAACTCCAGGTATGTTTTTTAGGAGGTAACAACATTCTAGCACGGCTTAAAGAGTCAATGTTGCATAATATAGGCCCTTTAAGTACCATCCCACGTGCTGATCTGGCAGGAGCTGCATTACAATTGTTATTAAATAAAACTAAATAAATTATTTAAACTGTTGTGTTATTGAATTTAGTCTTTGTCAGCTAAAATATGACACTGACAATAAATAAAAACAAAACAAAAAAAATTGTCGACAAAATGAACATTTTAAGTAGAGCCCTACATGAAACAGCATGATGGATATTTTGGTACATTTTAATTATTTTATTTTCTTTACCAAAGAAAGTAATCCATAACCACCAACTTTATTTCATTATTTATGTATTTATTTATAACAAGGATGGGCTTTTGTGGGTCTCACTGGTAAAGAAAATTGCTATCAGCTACAAGGTATTAAAGGAAAAGTAACGTTATTTTACAATCTGAGCCTTCTTTCGGTAATAAAACAAGTCGTTTGACTCACCCATATCACGTTCGTGTCATTTGGAGCTGTTTGAAGAAAGTTATGTTGTAGCGTATCCGTTAGCATTTGTATTCGGGGCATTACTTTGCGGTGTCCAAATAACACAAACTAGCACTTTTCAAATCATAGAAGCCCGATGTCTTAATGAAAGATTTCGTTTGAAGCAAAAGTGGCCTGTAATCCGAGATTTATCCATAGTTTTCAGCTTTGCGTTTCATGTTTGGGTCCCGGGAGCAGTCCGCGCATGCGCACTGGCGTCCTCATCTACTATCTATCTATGGCTAAATCTCGGATTACAGGCCACTTTTGCTTCAAACGAAATCTTTCATTAAGACATCGGGCTTCTATGATTTGAAAAGTGCTAAAGTTTGTGATATTTGGACACCGCAAAGTAATGCCCCGAGCATATGATACAGCACCATGTTAACAGATACGGGATCATTAGTAGAACAGAACGGCTCAACATAAGTTCTGCGATACTGCTCCAATTGACAGAAAAATGCTATGGGTGAGTAAAACTACTTGTTTTATTGCCGAAAGAAGGCTCAGATTGTAAAAAAACGTTAATTTGCCTTTAAGTTACGCTGTCTAGTAATATAACAACAGCCACACAAAGACGTGTGCTTACCCTCCATGGCTTTAGGGGTGAGAGAGGTGGGAAAGGGGGGGGGGGGGTAAATTGGATGTAAAAGAATAGAAGGGTGTTAATGTTTATAGCAGGGGGGAGGAAGTGCAGGAAGGAGAAGAAGATCACATTAGGTCAAAGGAAATCACTAAAACGTGCAGCATCAGCACAGAGAAAAATGGACAAAAAACATGCTTCCAGTCAGTGTCATTAACAGTGTCACTTGTGCATTGTACGGCTGTCAGAAGTATCAAAACTCAGATACTAATCTATACTAAAACTTGTACTGAAATGAGAATCTCACTGGAACATGTATCAAAACTAAAGTCACATTAACAAGGCAGAAATAAACCTTTCCTGAATGGCTTTAGAATAATCTTAACTTGTATCAGAACACGTATAAGAGCACATAAACTTATTCAGTTTTTCCAACCGCAGCATGTGGGCAGCCAGCAGCAGGTCCAGGACAGTCTTTCTGCTCAGGGTGATGGGTTTGGTGTAGATCCATTTAAGCACCAGGGACATGATTTTAGGAGAGATTCTCTGTCATCATGAGCACCCAGAGTTAAAACATGGCTCTAAAAAAGTATTTATTATATTCAGATTTAGTGCAGCAAGGGTATGAAAATTCCTTTCTTGGTCATCTTTTGTGCATTAGTATATGACTATATTGACCATAGTAAAATTGTGATGGCTGTACGAGGGGGTCAGAGCATCTCCGAGATTGCAGCTCTTGGAGGACTGAATACATTAAAAGTGCCTCAAGGAAAAAGAAGTGAACCAGCAGGTCATAATGTTATGCCTGATTGGTGTATGCCCTGTATCTATTTATTTATTTATTTGACACGGACAGTGTACATTAATGAACATTTCTGTAAATGCACCAGATTTAGCCAAGAGGCTAGTTTTCATCTGCATTCCCTGGACAGATGTTACATTGTCACCTTAAGAAAAAACAGGTTAAAACAATGTGCATACAAAATTATTTACACTATTTACATACTTTCAGGCTCACTCGTAGTAACAGCCATGCACACTTGGTAACACATTAACAATATATACATACAACACATACACACAGAACACACAGAACACACATACATCTGGCACCCCTCAGTAACACAACAAACAGGATAGCAGGGTGTAGATGCAGTTACTAAAGCCTGATTTGATCCAATATAAGTTTAGCTCATCTTTAATCACTTATTTTCATGACATTACTGCCACATCCCCCTGAATATTTAAGGAGTAATGGTAAATCACTGTAATTTTCAGTCTGTAAAGATCATCTAAAATAACCTTCAGACCTTGTGAATCCTGAATGTGGAAAGTTGTGTTACTGTAACTTACATAAAGTAACTGCTGGAGCTGCTAAGAATGACTTTGTGCACTGGAAACTTTTCACTCCCAATTTAATATTTGAAAATCCTGCTAACAATGTACTGCATTCTCTGTCCATCCAGAGTTGGGTAGTACATTTACTTGAATAAACTTTTAAAGAAATTTTATTTTTCTAATGAAACTTTATCTATTTCATTGGAAGTGGTGTCATATCTGAGATCAACATATGGAGTTCATGACATTTACATGGCACTGACACTTAAAGGATGCTGACACTGCTGCTTAAATTACTCCATCTCAGCTTTATTACGCCACACATTGTGTTTTTCCCTATTTGTATTATATACAAGTTTACGGTACTTTGGCTACGGGTATATGATGTTTTAGTCGGGGTGTTTATTGTCTTGTTTATCAGATGTTGGATGATGAAGGGATGAAGGGAGCGCTGCAAATTCAAATCCTGTGTGCGACCTGTAAATATGTATTTGACAGTAAAGCTGACTTTGAACTGTGAACTTTGATGATTAACTGAGTGTTGTGAAATTCTTGTGAAATTGTCCCTGCCATTTGTTCACAGGTATAATAAATAATGATAATACATTTACTTGTATAGCACCTTTCAAAAAGATCATTACAAAGTGGTTTCCAATTTATAAAACCTATTTACCATTACAAGATAAAATAAACATTTGAAACAAAAAGAGAGCAATAAAAAGCTCTTTTTATGTTTTTAGTTTAATGAACTTGCTTGTCTGAGAGATGAATCAGAGGAGTGGAGGGGTCTGTTAGGCTCATGTGGAGCTTGATAGTTAACTGCTTCAAAGGTGATGAAAATACTTGTAAAAACAATGTAAACGCATCGGTCGCCAATGGAGGGAGGCCAGTACACCACAGATGGTTGAAATCTTGTGTTTGTTTGGATTCAAGATGCTAATTTCTGGATTAACTGAAGGTGGTGAGTCTGGTGACAGTATTTTGTGTTGATCCCGAAGTAAAGTCAGTGTTCAACCCTCGAGGAAATGAAGCACTAATCCTAAAGCACTCCTAATCACTTTACTATAGAAATTGCTTCATTTTTCTCATGGTCTTAAAGCTGAAACACCCAACCTTTTTCTCATAAATGAGAAATGTGAGTCGTAAATAACTCTTGTATGTAAATAGTTATGTGCCAAGAGGTTTGTGGGTGCTAGGGACTGGTTAGATAAATGTAAATACTTCATTATTCAAATTCCTTGGTTATATTCCTTTAATTGTACCAAGGATTTAGCAGCTGTAATGAGCTGCTAAAGCCTTGGTACAATAAAGTTAATTTAAGTGGAATTTTATATTCCCAAAACTCAACATCTCCAATATTGTCCTTTTGGTCCTCTTCAGTGTATATGGACCAATCTTAAATACAAAGTTGAAAAAACGTGTTTTGCTACAGCATGTTATCTGTTGGGTGCAGTTATATAATTGAGACACATTTCCATGGAACAGAGGTAGACATAGGAAGAAGTCAAAGAAATCATAAAATATTTCCAGCGAAGTACACACCTACAGAATGACTATGACTATGGATTCGTATATAAAGAGCAGATCCTCGGGGTTGGACCACAGCAGAACTCATCTTCAATCTTGATCTTGAATTCACTTCTTCAGGCCTCCACATTTGGACTCAACATCAAGGTAAAGTTTTGCAACTATTTATTACAGAAGTTTTAATGAAACTCATAACTAATGGCTTTCTTTTCTTTTGCCTTTTTTATTTATTACATATTAGAAAGCATGGCCTTCATCACTGACCTGGATGTTTCCACCAATCTTGAAGAAGAGCAGGACCTCAAGGCTAAAGGCTTCGAAAAAAATCCAAAAAATCTGAATGACGGCATACCGAGCGCAACCCCCATCTACCTGTGGCTCCAAAGAGGAGACCAGCCCGGGGTCACCAGGGTTCAGGTCACATTCAACAAGGATATGGAGGTCGGGCTCAAGGGTTACATCAAGATCGATAAAGATCTAAACACTGGTACCAGTGGAGTGCCCATCTACATGTGGTACTCTAAGGCCATGGGAAAACATGATGTCCCCATTGTGGATGTGAGCGTTACCACCCAACCCAGTGTTGAGGCTGACCACCTGACCACCAGGGGGGAGTGGGAGCAGGTGAGCTGCAATCTGAATCTTGGAGCTGGAGGAAACCACGTGTACGCCTGGGTGCAAAGAAAGGTGCCCATCTACATCTGTGAAGTCACTGTCACTGACAACTACGACAATGACGTGACCTTGTTCAGCAACGGCTACACCCGGGTGGATGTGAACACCAACCAGGGAGCAGCGGGAGGAGCTGAGGTCTTCATCTGGTACCGTAAAACCAAAGACGCACAGAGCAGTCTGTCTGTCCTCGACATCTCCACCAACGAAGAAGAGTATAAACATCACCAGGAGCAGAATTTTAAGCTGGTGAACATCAACCTGAATCAAAACACCAGTGGAAATCGTGTGTACCTGTGGTATAAGACAGAGCAAAACTTAGATAAAGTCCAACGCCTGGTCCTCCTGGATAACATGGGTGGTGTAGAACCATACAAAAAAGCTGGAGTCAAAGTCATAGAGAAGAGTCTGAATGCAGGGAACCAGGGTACCATCATTTACCTGTGCTATGTTTAAAGTACATCATTTAAGCAGGAAAAGCAGCTTCTTATCAATGTGAGATTCTGCTCATACTGGACACAGTTGGAAACCAAAATGAATGTCTCCACTGTTCCTCTGAAGTATTGTAATGTCACCTGCTTTGAAATAAATCAAATACAAATATGGCAGTGTCATGGTTGTGATGTTTGTTCTCTTGTACAGTTATCTACCACCATCACTCATTGCATCACTTATTCTCTTTACTCCTCACATGAAACCAGCTCACATCAGAGGAGACTGAAATGAGAACATTTACAATAAACCCCTCAGCCACCAGACTGCAGAATGGTCAGTTCACAGAGAGTTGAGTTTTCACAGTGCTTTATTGGCTTTTGTGAGCTGACCAGAGTATTTGATTATCCTTGAAAATGTAAATGGTATAAAACAATGATTTGCTTTTTTATACCCACTGCTTTAAAACAATAGATTTGAATTTAAAAGAATAAAGATTACACCCATTTCACCCTGAATACTGTTTCAGGCCTTTAAATCTAATCTTCCTCATCATGTCAAAAATATATTTTATCTGCATATTCTTGATAACTTAAATTTAGTTTTCTTCAGTTTGTCCATATCTGAATGCAAAGAAGCAAAGTTAACATTAAAATATGACATATGAGACTGTACAGTAAATTATATACTATTCACATGAAAGACAGACACAGAAACCTTGTAACTTAAGGCTGCAAATAATCAATAATAATGATATAAAAACACATTTAAACAACACTTCATTGTCTTCTTCGAGCATCCAGTTTTTGCATATTTGGATAGTGTTTCAATATCAGTGTCTCTTTAAGTTCTTTTTCTGAGCCACAGAAAGAACTTTTAAAATGGGTAAAATAGAACAATTGGTGATTATTTCAATTCAATAGTCCATTGTTGTGGAGAGAAGCCTTTGTCTCAGTTAAAATACAAACATAAAACTGAAATATAGGAAGTATTAAAGGAAAATTACGTTTTTTTTACAATCTGAGCTTTCTTTCGCCAATAAAACAAGTAGTTTTACGAAAAGACAGTACCTTGTGTTTATGTGGACATTGTATGTCAGTGGCAACAGAGGAAGAATGCCTTTGCTGTGTCGAGTGGGATTTGCGTCCAGGAGATGAACGTCTGGGTGATGATAACAGAAATCTGTGTCTGTCAACTCTGGAGGATATTCGTGCCATGATGAACCGTGGTGTAATAGAAACATTTTTTCGTGTTCCGAAGTTGAATTGGAGGAGCCAGCCAAAGCCTGCGGGACCAACTACTTACTCAACTTTCAGTTGAGTAAGTAGCCAACACACAATTATTTGTTTGCATTGAATTGGTTTGTTATGACTATACAGTATATTCATATTTTGATAATACTAACTGTGAGTACTGCAAACACGAGGGTCCAGACGTCTCGTTGTCTCAGTTAAAATACAAACATAAAACTGAAATATTAGAAGTATTAAGTGTTTTGAAGAGGCAAAGTATTTTGTGTCATTGTTCATCCATTGTTTCACTTGACTTTTCCTTTTGTCTTTTTGGATATCACAAAATAAAAGTTCAAGTGACTGAGACTCTAATGTGGGCGTGGCTGAGAAATCATCTTGAGTCGTGATTGGTCGATCACATCCAGTAAGTTCTTGGCATCAACTGCGAGAGCATGAGCTGCCATCAACATCTGCTTCTTGTAGTCCTTTTGTAAACTGGAAAGAAAATGGAAGAATTATGTATGAAAAGAAGAATATCACCAAGACAATGATTTAGGTGGTTTGACCAACCTCGTCATTACGTACTGCTGGGCCAGCTTCATCTTTGATATCAACTCTGCCAAGTCAGAGTTCAACAACTTCTGAGCCATCTCAACCTACAAAATGACAGAACATCATTAGGAGCATTCATAAACTATGAACAAACTTTTATGTTGCTAAGCAACAAATGAATTCATTAATCATTATCAATCACATTCATTTTGTGCAATTAATCACAGGTTGTGCGCACTCTCATTTTTTAGGAGTTTCTACATTTTTGTGCTGTTTTACTTCATGTCTAGGTTCAGAGGAGCCAAATGTGTAATATTCCTTTGAGTCCTTTGTCTAACAAATGAAATTACTTCCCTTCTGTGACAGTTTGTCTATCTGCTGCTCCTCTTTGCTCACACTTGGAACAGTTCAATCGTAGTCAGGTTTGATTTCAGTCGTAGTCAGGTTTGATTTCAGTCGTAGTCAGGTTTGATTTCAGTCGTAGTCCGGTTTGATTTCAGTCGTAGTCCGGTTTGATTTCAGTCGTAGTCCGGTTTGATTTCAGTCGTAGTCCGGTTTGATTTCAGTCGTAGTCAGGTTTGATTTCAGTCGTAGTCCAGTTTGATTTCAGTCGTAGTCAGGTTTGATTTCAGTCGTAGTCAGGTTTGATTTCAGTCGTAGTCCAGTTTGATTTCAATCGTAGTCAGGTTTGATTTCAGTCGTAGTCCGGTTTGATTTCAGTCGTAGTCCGGTTTGATTTCAGTCATAGTCCGGTTTGATTTCAGTCATAGTCCGGTTTGATTTCAGTTGTAGTCAGGTTTGATTTCAGTTGTAGTCCAGTTTGATTTCCAGACATGGGGACTTGAGACTTAGTGACTTGGACTCGAGTCGACTCGAGTCGCTGTTTTTATGACTTGTGACTTGACTTGACAAAAAATGAAATACTTGAGACTTGACTCGGACTTGGAAGTCTAGGACTCGGGACTTGACTTGACTTGAGACACGATGACTTGAATGACTTGCGTGTTCACATAATGTTTTCGTGCTCATTCAACGGCACTGCCATGTCCTGGGACGCAACGCGTGCACCACGTGCACCACCACCGGCACGAGCCGGTGAGCCAAGAGCCGGCAAGAGCCAAGCATAGGCCGAACTGCGCTACTCGGCTGGTTAGCTCAACTGGTAAGTCATGGACTTTCCCCCTGGAGGTTGTAGGTTCAAACCCCCCCCGGGCAATGAGCTAACCAGTGTGGGTCCTTGGGCAAGACCCTTCACGGTACTGCCCCCCGGGCGCCGAAAAAGATGGCTGCTCACTGCTCCTGAAAAAGGATGGGTCAAATGCAGAAGTCAAATTTCTCCCGTGTGTCACTGTGTGTCATTGTGTGTGAGACCAATAAAGGCTAAAAGCCTAAGCTTAATCTTAATCTTTAATCCAGCTTCCAATCATGTTGCAGCATAATTACACACCGATCGCGCTCCCGCCAAACATGACGATTGCCGCTGTTGCTTTTGCGCCTGTTCGCTGATCAGCTGTGAGTGAGCCGCGTGATATTTACGCGGCATTTCCAAGAGAAGAAGAAACCTTAACTTGCTACGTTAATGCTACGTAAGAAGGAACTCTCACCTCGGGACACGGGATAAGTTTGAGATATGTCCTTTTCTCCGGAGCTCCGGATTATTAAAGACCGTGACACGTGCATACATGGATACCGTTCTTATGGGTGAGTCATATTATCAGATTATTTCTGCATCTATTTTGGCACTAAACCAGGACTAAACCAAGACTAAACCAGGTCTAAACCAGGACTAAGCTAAGACTAAACCAGGACTAAACCGGGTCTAAACCAGGTCTAAACCAGGACTAAACCGTGACTAACCCGGCACTAAATCAGGACTAAACCAGGTCTAAACCAGGACTAAGCCAAGACTAAACCAGATCTAAACCGGGTCTAAACCAGGACTAAACCGGGACTAAACCAGGACTAAACCAAAACTAAACCAGGTCTAAACCAAGACTAAGCCAGGACTAAACCAGGTCTAAACCAGGACTAAGCCAGGACTAAACCAGGTCTAAACCAGGACAAAATCAGGACTAAACCAGGACTAAACCAGGTCTAAACCAGGACTAAGCCAAGACTAAACCAGGACTAAGCCAAGACTAAACCAGATCTAAACCGGGTCTAAACCAGGACTAAACCAACACTAAACCAGGTGACGTCTAAACCAAGACTAAGCCAGGACTAAAACAGGTCTAAACCAGGTCTAAACCAGGACTAAACAAAGACTGTGTGTGATAACATAGTCCAGGTCTAGACCTGGTCCAGTCCAGGTTTAGACCTGGTCTAGACCTGGTTTAGTTCTGGTCTAGACCTGGTTCAGTCCACGTTTAGTCCTGGTCTAGTCTCTTAGCCAATCAGGACGCAGAACACAATGTTACACTATAAAAAAAATGTTACACTATAAAAAGAAAATTAAAAAAATAAATAAATAATAATAAATCTGCAAAATGCAGTAGAGCGAGGGATTACTGTATTTTGTTATTCAGCATCAATACATTTGTCTGCTTTTTACTAAGGAATAATTAATTGAGGAATATACAATATAATAATACTATGATATATTTTTGACTCAATGTTATGTATACTATAGCTTATATTCTTAAAGACCATATTGAAACACTAAAATTCAGGTGAAAAACGCCGCTTATCAATTAATCGTAAGTCGATCGATAAGGTCAATCAACTATAGATTAATGAATTGTGTGTGTGTGTGTGCGTGTGTGTGTGTGTGCGTGTGCGTGTGTGTGTGCGTGTGCGTGTGTGTGTGCGTGTGTGTGTGTGTGTGTGTGTGTGTGTGTGTATGTCTGTATGTGTGTGTGTGAGAGAGAGGAGAAATGTAACAAAGTTTAATATTATTAAGCTATTTGTTTTAGCTATTATTTGTTTCCTCACAAAAAGGGAATGACTTACGGATATACTGTGTGAGTGTGAGTGACAGAAAGTGTGTGAGAGAGAAATGTGCAAAGAAAAGAGCAAAGAAATGTGACAGTTTAATTTACTGTAAGTTAGTATTTGTTTTAGCTGTTATTGTTACTTTGTAAAAGTATAGCTACTTGTGGATATTCTGTGTGTGTGTGTGTGTGTGTGTGTGTGTGTGCGTGTGTGTGTGTGTGTGTGTGTGTGTGTGTGTGTGGGACAGAGCGAGTTAGGGAGTGTAACAAAGTTTAATACAAGTTTGTTTTAGCTGTTACTGGTTTCAACTCAATGCTGAAACAATGTTGAAAACATGTGAAACAGTTTGGTTTTCGATGTACAGATCACTTTTGCCAATAAATAACCAATAATTACATTATCACTGTTTTGTTTGAGTCTATGACGTATTTTACTGAACATGAGTATTTACAATACAAATATTTTATAACAGGTTGGGCACATTAGCCAGTGATGATTACTTACACTTTCTTATATATTGCCTTTCACTTTATTAAGATCAGATTCTGCAGCTAAAATTACAACAATACGCCAAAGGTGACTTGACTTGGACTTGACTTGACCTATTACAGGACTTGACTTGACTTGACATAGCCTGTGACTTGACTTGACTTGACTTGACTTGCCCAAGAAAAAAATACTTGGGACTTGAAGGTGAAGACTTGAGACTTACTTGAGACTTGCACATGTGTGACTTGGTCCCATGTCTGTTGATTTCAGTCGTAGTCAGGTTTGATTTCAGTTGTAGTCCAGTTTGATTTCAGTCTTGGTCAGATTTGATTTCAGTTGTAGTCAGGTTTGATTTCAGTCGTAGTCCGGTTTGATTTCAGTCGTAGTCCGGTTTGATTTCAGTCGTAGTCAGGTTTGATTTCAGTCGTAGTCAGGTTTGATTTCAGTCGTAGTCAGGTTTGATTTCAGTCGTAGTCCGGTTTGATTTCAGTCGTAGTCAGGTTTGATTTCAGTCGTAGTCAGGTTTGATTTCAGTTGTAGTCCGGTTTGATCAGAGTTTGCAAAAGTAATCTGATTACTGACTACTGATTACTCCTTCTAAGTAATCTTCTCTGAATACTTTACTTCAAAAGTCATTAGATTACTGATTACTATAAGTTACTTTGGGGAAAAGAAGAATTCTGAAGAAGAATGACACTTTCTGTTACAGAGCCTCATTTCCAGCAGACGTCACGTGCACAGTCAGAATTCCACACAGATCAATATTTGTGTTGTTTTGGGTCACAGCTGATCTGCCTCACCAGACACCAGAAGAGGACATCCCGCTCCTGTTTATCTGTTTTACTCTTTTACAGCACAGTTCTAACGGATAACTCACATTTTGGAAAGGAAAATGTAACTAGAAGTTACTAGGCCAGGTAAGTGTAATCTAATTACTCAATTTTCATTTGTAACTCGTCACATTTCTGCGTTACTAAAAACTAATCTGATTACAGTAATCCCTTACATTAGTAACTGCCCAACCCTGGTCCCGGTCGGGTCATAGTTCAGGTCCAGTCCTCCTGACTCTTCATTTAGTCCTGGTTTAGTCCTGGTGCACTATGTTCTGTACCTAACATTTACCTCTCTGTGTGTGCTGGCTGGTAGCACGGGCATCGTTTCATCCACGGTTGCCAACAGCGTCCTCAGGGCCAAACCCACTTCCTATAAAACAAAAACATATTAAAACAAATGAAAACATGAAAACAAACACATTAAAACTAGGGCTGGAAATATTAACGCGTTAACCGCGATTAATCGCAATTAGAGTTATGATCGCGAACAATTTTTTTAATCGCGATCAGAGTTTGCCAGCATTTTCCGCAATTCTACCATCCATATGCAGCTCATTTGGTTGTATTAATTAAACTCATTGTCGGTTAAACGCGCTATTTTGAGTTTGCTAGTATTTTGTTCTTCTACGCATCCGTAGGCAGCTTGAGCGGGCTTCAATCATTTATTTACAATTTCTCAAAGTAAGCACTATTACTGGTTCATTGTTACTTTTTCCTTTCTCTGCACTTTTTTGAAATAAAAAAAATGGTGAGAAATACTATGCATTGTGAGTTTAACTTTAGATTCGAACGGTCTTACTGCAAGATATCAATTTTAAACATGCAAAATAAATCACGATTAATCGCGATTAACTATGAAATTTCTGAGATTAGTTGCGATCAAGAAAATTAATCGTTTGACAGCCATAATTAAAACATATTAAAACATTATGCATCCATCAACATTACAACCACTGCCCGATGAAATAACAGTCAGCCTATAAGTATTGATCATGGCGCCTGCTGGTGCGTGGATTGTATTAGCAAGACAGCATTTTGTCCTTTTAAGAGGAATCATTGATCAGTATTGATTTGAGTGATTATGACTTGAAGTGGACAAATAGTAAGAGTACTAGTGGGCCTTGATTATTTTCAGTGTAATCTTCCAATAGGGGTTAAGCTGACTTTTATAGACTTTGGTATTTAATTGTCCTGTCCGTTAAAGGTGTACTATGTAACTTTTTGGATGGGGGTCACCTGCTTGTTTGCCTGGTTTACACCAGACCATATCACAAGTGATACATGGTCTGGGAGCCACCGACTAAATATCTCGTAGCGGAGGTGTGCTTTACGATTGCCAACGGCCGTTTATTGGGCGTTACGAATGTCTATCATTTGGCGTATACATAGCCCATAGCCAATCATGTCAGTTGTCAGTTCAAACTACAAGCTTCTGTTTGTCGCGTAGTACGCGTCACCGTCTTTCCACCCCTCCCCGCTCTCTGATTGGCTCCCCGCTCAGGAGCCCACACTTAGCCTCGTTGCCAGGCTGTCTTTCAGATCAGAACGATCGTGAAAAGCAGCCTGGGATTTCCCAGGTTACCTGCTTGTTTCTATGGATATGTCATTGCTCTGCCTGGAATGTTCCACAGTATGACATTAAACAGCTTACATTAATTAAATGACAGGTCATTTTATAGCTCAAATAAAAAAGCAGGCATTCTGACTGTGAGTGGGGTTGGCTCTCCACAGATCTGACCTGTAACTTGGTCTGGTTTGGTCTCCGTGAAGACAGAAAGGCTTAACACCAATACTGTGATTGCACCTTTAATTGGCTATTTTCTTTTGTTTATTGTTATTGGTGGAAATAAAATTAAAAAGTAGTGATCTCCAAGACTGCAGCTGTTGCGAAGTATACGACATTATCAAAAGGGATATTGATTAGCAAATGTAACATAAACTTATATATATATATATATATATATATATATATATATATTAGGGCTGTCAAACGATTAATTTTCTTGATCGCAACTAATCTCAGAAATTTCATAGTTAATCGCGATTAATCGTGATTTATTTTGCATGTTTAAAATTGATATCTTGCAGTAAGACCGTTCGAATCTAAAGTTAAACTCACAATGCAAAGTATTTCTCACCATTTTTTTTATTTCAAAAAAGTGCAGAGAAAGGAAAAAGTAACAATGAACCAGTAATAGTGCTTACTTTGAGAAATTGTAAATAAATGATTGAAGCCCGCTCGAGCTGCCTACGGATGCGTAGAAGGAACAAAATACTAGCAAACTCAAAATAGCGCGTTTAACCAACAATGAGTTTAATTAATACAACCAAATGAGCTGCATATGGATGGTAGAATTGCGAAAAATGCTGGCAAACTCTGATCGCGATTTAAAAAATTGATCGCGATCATTAATCGCTCGCGATTAATAGTATAGTAGGATAGTATTTCTCTAGTTTCTCGTGTTCGTTTTCCTGATGTTACCATCGCTTGGTATTGCAATGTCCACCACCACGGCTCTGTTCTGTTGCTTATCCACCACCACTATGTCTGGTTGGTTCGCCATCACCATTCTGTCAGTCTGTATCTGGAAGTCCCACAGGATCTTGGCTCGGTCATTCTCCGCAACCTTCGGAGGTGTTTCCCACCTTGACCTTGGGGTCTCCAGCCCGTACTCTGCACAGATGTTTCTGTACACTATGCCCGCCACTTGGTTGTGTCGCTCCATGTATGCTTTCCCTGCCAGCATCTTACACCCTGCAGTTATGTGCTGGACTGTCTCAGGAGCCTCTTTGCACAGCCTACACCTTGGGTCTTGTCTAGTGTGGTAGATCTGGGCCTCTATTGCTCGGGTGCTCAAGGCCTGCTCCTGTGCAGCCAGGATGAGGGCCTCTGTGCTGTCCTTCAGACCAGCCCTCTCCAGCCATTGGTAGGATTTCTTGATATCAGCCACTTCAGTTATGTTTCGGTGGTATGCCCCATGTAGGGGTTTGTCCTGCCATGATGGTCCCTCCAGCACCTCTTCCTCTGCACTCCACTGTCTGACTGTCTGAGGCATTCCTTGAGCACATCATCTGTCGGGGCCTTGTCCTTGATGTACTTATGGATTTTGGATGTTTCATCCTGGACAGTGGTTCCCACACTCACTAGTCCTCGGCCTCCTTCCTTTTATTTATATATATATATATATATATATATATATATATATATATATATATATATATATATATATATATATATATATATATATATAGTTAGTTTAAATTTAGTTTTTTAACAAAATGTGTCATTTAATTCAGCACTACTTTTTTTTAAAGACACCATTGTAGTTAAATGAACACAACACTAGGGGTCAGCCTCTCTCTAAGGACTATATAGTAGCAACATAGGACTACCTCTATAACAGTATTTTAGTACTTTGTTAAGATGTTAGTAAGGACAGAAAAATCTAACTAATAAAGGGCCCATATTACGCTACTTTCTGATCTATGATATAATGTTGTTTCCTCATCACAAACATACCTGGAGTTGACTTTTGTTTCATTCACATGATACTTTAACACAGAAATCCTGCATATTTAAGCTGTTTTCTTCTCTCAAACTGAAAACAGTTACACCTTGTGATGTCATATGGTGATACAAGAAGTGCTCCACTGTGTTTTTAAACTCAATTTCTCTCAGTCTCTACTGAACAAAAGGTAAAAGGTAGCTGTTAACCTGCAAACTACCACTACATGACATCACAAGGTGGAACAAAGCATTTTGAGCTTTGGAGACGTAGACAGACTAACGATAAATGGTTATTCAAACATGTGAGAATGAAACAAAACAACTCCAGGTATGTTTTTTAGGAGGTAACAACATTCTAGCACGGCTTAAAGAGTCAATGTTGCATAATATAGGCCCTTTAAGTACCATCCCACGTGCTGATCTGGCAGGAGCTGCATTACAATTGTTATTAAATAAAACTAAATAAATTATTAAAACTGTTGTGTTATTGAATTTAGTCTTTGTCAGCTAAAATATGACACTGACAATAAATAAAAACAAAAACAAAAAAAATTGTCGACAAAATGAACACTTTTAAGTAGAGCCCTACATGAAACAGCATGATGGATATTTTGGTACATTTTAATTATTTTATTTTCTTTACCAAAGAAAGTAATCCATAACCACCAACTTTATTTCATTATTTATGTATTTATCTATAACAAGGATGGGCTTTTGTGGGTCTCACTGGTAAAGAAAATTGCTATCAGCTACAAGGTATTAAGTTCTGCTGTCTAGTAATATAACAACAGCCACACAAAGACGTGTGCTTACCCTCCATGGCTTTAGGGGTGAGAGAGGTGGGAAAGGGGGGGTAAAATTGGATGTAAAAGGAATATAAGGGTTAATGTTTATAGCAGGGGGGAGGAAGTGCAGGAAGGAGAAGAAGAAGATCACATTAGGCCAAAGGAAATCACTAAAACGTGCAGCATCAGCACAGAGAAAAATGGACAAAAAACATGCTTCCAGTCAGTGTCATTAACAGTGTCACTTGTGCATTGTACGGCTGTCAGAAGTATCAAAACTCAGATACTAATCTATACTAAAACTAGTACTGAAATGAGAAACACACTGGAGTATGTATCAAAACTAAAAAGTCACATTAACAAGGCAGAAGTGAACCATTCCTGAATAGCTTTAGAATAATCTTAACTTGTATCAGAACACGTATAAGAGCACATAGACTTATTCAGTTTTTCCAACCGCAGCATGTGGGCAGCCAGCAGCAGATCCAGGACAGTCTTTCTGCTCAGGGTGATGGGTTTGGTGTAGATCCATTCAAGCACCAGGGACATGATTTTAGGAGAGATTCTCTGTCATCATGAGCACCAAGAGTTAAAACATGACTCTAAAAAAATATTTATTATATTCAGATTTAGTGCAGCAAGGGTATGAAAATTCCTTTCTTGGTCATCTTTTGTGCATTAATATATGACTATATTGACCATAGTAAAATTGTGATGGCTCTACGAGGGGGTCAGAGCATCTCCGAGATTGCAGCTCTTGGAGGACTGAATACATTAAAAGTGCCTCAAGGAAAAAGAAGTGAACCAGCAGGTCATAATGTTATGCCTGATTGGTGTATGCCCTGTAGATGCAGTTACTAAAGCCTGATTTGATCCAATATAACTTTAGCTCATCTTCAATCACTTATTTTCATGACATTACTGCCACATCCCCCTGAATATTTAAGGAGTAATGGTAAATCACTGTAATTTTCAGTCTGTAAAGATCATCTAAAATAACCTTCAGTCCTTGTGAATCCTGAATGTGGAAAGTTGTGTCACTGTAACTTACCTAAAGTAACTGCTGGAGCTGCTAAGAATGACTTTGTGCACTGGAAACTTTTCACTCCCAATTTAATATTTGAAAAGCAGAGTAAAGCAGCATTTGAACTTTGATGATTAACTGAGTGTTGTGAAATTCTTGTGAAATTGTCCCTCCCATTTGTTCACAGGTATAATAAATAATGATAATACATTTACTTGTATAGCACCTTTCAAAAAGATCATTACAAAGTGGTTTCCAATTTATAAAACCTATTTACCATTACAAGATAAAATAAACATTTGAAACAAAAAGAGAGCAATAAAAAGCTCTTTTTATGTTTTTAGTTTAATGAACTTGCTTGTCTGAGAGATGAATCAGAGGAGTGGAGGGGTCTGTTAGGCTCATGTGGAGCTTGATAGTTAAGTGCTTCAAAGGTGATGAAAATACTTGTAAAAACAATGTAAACGCGTCGGTCGCCAATGGAGGGAGGCCAGTACACCACAGATGGTTGAAATCTTGTTTGTTTGGATTCAAGATGCTAATTTCTGGATTAACTGAAGGTGACAGTATTTTGAGTTGATCCCGAAGTAAAGTCAGTGTTCAACCCTCGAGGAAATGAAGCACTAATCCTAAAGCACTCCTAATCACTTTACTATAGAAATTGCTTCATTTTTCCTCATGGTCTTAAAGCTGAAACACCCAACCTTTTTCTCATAAATGAGAAATGTGAGTCGTAAATAACTCTTGTATGTAAATAGTAATGTGCCAAGAGGTTTGTGGGTGCTAGGGACTGGTTAGATAAATGTAAATACTTCATTATTCAAATTCCTTGGTTATATTCCTTTAATTGTACCAAGGATTTAGCAGCTGTAATGAGCTGCTAAAGCCTTGGTACAATAAAGTTAATTTAAGTGGAATTTTATATTCCCAAAACTCAACATCTCCAATATTGTCCTTTTGGTCCTCTTCAGTGTATATGGACCAATCTCAAATACAAAGTTGAAAAAACGTGTTTTGCTACAGCATGTTATCTGTTGGGTGCAGTTATATAATTGAGACACATTTCCATGGAACAGAGGTAGACATAGGAAGAAGTCAAAGAAATCATAAAATAGTTAATAATTAGTTAATAATAATTTCCAGCGAAGTACACACCTACAGAATGACTATGACTATGGATTCGTATATAAAGAGCAGATCCTCGGGGTTGGACCACAGCAGAACTCATCTTCAATCTTGATCTTGAATTCACTTCTTCAGGCCTCCACATTTGGACTCAACATCAAGGTAAAGTTTTGCAACTATTTATTACAGAAGTTTTAATGAAACTCATAACTAATGGCTTTCTTTTCTTTTGCCTTTTTTATTTATTACATATTAGAAAGCATGGCCTTCATCACTGACCTGGATGTTTCCACCAATCTTGAAGAAGAGCAGGACCTCAAGGCTAAAGGCTTCGAAAAAATCCAAACAAATCTGAATGACGGCATACCGAGCGCAACCCCCATCTACCTGTGGCTCCAAAGAGGAGACCAGCCCGGGGTCACCAGGGTTCAGGTCACATTCAACAAGGATATGGAGGTCGGGCTCAAGGGTTACATCAAGATCGATAAAGATCTAAACACTGGTACCAGTGGAGTGCCCATCTACATGTGGTACTCTAAGGCCATGGGAAAACATGATGTCCCCATTGTGGATGTGAGCGTTACCACCCAACCCAGTGTTGAGGCTAACCACCTGACCACCAGGGGGGAGTGGGAGCAGGTGAGCTGCAATCTGAATCTTGGAGCTGGAGGAAACCACGTGTACGCCTGGGTGCAAAGAAAGGTGCCCATCTACATCTGTGAAGTCACTGTCACTGACAACTACGACAATGATGTGACCTTGTTCAGCAACGGCTACACCCGAGTGGATGTGAACACCAACCAGGGAGCAGCGGGAGGAGCTGAGGTCTTCATCTGGTACCGTAAAACCAAAGATGCACAGAGCAGCCTGTCTGTCCTCGACATCTCCACCAACGAAAAAGAGTATAAACATCACCAGGAGCAAAATTTTAAGCTGGTGAACATCAACCTGAATGAAAACACCAGTGGAAATCGTGTGTACCTGTGGTATAAGACAGAGCAAAACTTAGATAAAGTCCAACGCCTGGTCCTCCTGGATAACATGGGTGGTGTAGAACCATACAAAAAAGCTGGAGTCAAAGTCATAGAGAAGAGTCTGAATGCAGGGAACCAGGGTACCATCATTTACCTGTGCTATGTTTAAAGTACATCATTTAAGCAGGAAAAGCAGCTTCTTATCAATGTGAGATTCTGCTCATACTGGACACAGTTGGAAACCAAAATTAATGTCTCCACTGTTCCTCTGAAGTATTGTAATGTCACCTGCTTTGAAATAAATCAAATACAAATATGGCAGTGTCATGGTTGTGATGTTTGTTCTCTTGTACAGTTATCTACCACCATCACTCATTGCATCACTTATTCTCTTTACTCCTCACATGAAACCAGCTCACATCAGAGGAGACTGAAATGAGAACATTTACAATAAACCCCTCAGCCACCAGACTGCAGAATGGTCAGTTCACAGAGAGTTGAGTTTTCACAGTGCTTTATTGGCTTTTGTGAGCTGACCAGAGTATTTGATTATCCTTGAAAATGTAAATAGTATAAAACAATGATTTGCTTTTTTACACCCACTGCTTTAAAACAATAGATTTGAATATAAAAGAATAAAGATTACACCCATTTCACCCTGAATACTGTTTCAGGCCTTTAAATCTAATCTTCCTCATCATGTCAAAAATATATTTTATCTGCATATTCTTGATAACTTAAATTTAGTTTTCTTCAGTTTGTCCATATCTGAATGCAAAGAAGCAAAGTTAACATTAAAATATGACATATGAGACTGTACAGTAAATTATATACTATTCACATGAAAGACAGACACACAAACCTTGTAACTTAAGGCTGCAAATAATCAATAATCATGGTATAAAAACACATTTAAACAACACTTCATTGTCTTCTTCGAGCATCCAGTTTTTGCATATTTGGATAGTGTTTCAATGTCAGTGTCTCTTTAAGTCCTTTTTCTGAGCCACAGAAAGAACTTTTAAAATGGGTAAAATAGAACAATTGGTGATTAATTCAATTCAATAGTCCATTGTTGTGGAGAGAAGCCTTTGTCTCAGTTAAAATACAAACATAAAACTGAAATATTAGAAGTATTAAGTGTTTTGAAGAGGCAAAGTATTTTGTGTCATTGTTCATCCATTGTTTCACTTGACTTTTCCTTTTGTCTTTTTGGATTTCACAAAATAAAAGTTCAAGTGACTGAGACTCTAATGTGGGCGTGGCTGAGAAATCATCTTGAGTCGTGATTGGTCGATCACATCCAGTAAGTTCTTGGCATCAACTGCGAGAGCATGAGCTGCCATCAACATCTGCTTCTTGTAGTCCTTTTGTAAACTGGAAAAGAAAATGGAAGAATTATGTATGAAAAGAAGAATATCACCAAGACAATGATTTAGGTGGTTTGACCAACCTCGTCATTACGTACTGCTGGGCCAGCTTCATCTTTGATATCAACTCTGCCAAGTCAGAGTTCAACAACTTCTGAGCCATCTCAATCTACAAAATGACAGAACATCGTTAGCAGCATTCATAAACTATAAACACACTTTTATGTTGCTAAGCAACAAATGAATTCATTAATCATTATCAATCACATTCATTTTGTGCAATTAATCACAGGTTGTGCGCACTCTCATTTTTTAGGAGTTTCTAAATTTTTGTGCTGTTTTACTTCATGTCTAGGTTCAGAGGAGCCAAATGTGGAATATTTTGAGTCCTTTGTCTAACAAATGAAATGACTTCCCTTCTGTAACAGTTTGTCTATCTGCTGCTCCTCTTTGCTCACACTTGGAACAGTTCAATCGTAGTCAGGTTTGATTTCAATCGTAGTCAGGTTTGATTTCAGTCGTAGTCAGGTTTGATTTCAGTCGTAGTCCGGTTTGATTTCAGTCGTAGTCCGGTTTGATTTCAGTCGTAGTCCGGTTTGATTTCAGTCGTAGTCCGGTTTGATTTCAGTCGTAGTCCGGTTTGATTTCAGTCGTAGTCCGGTTTGATTTCAGTCGTAGTCCGGTTTGATTTCAGTCGTAGTCCGGTTTGATTTCAGTCGTAGTCAGGTTTGATTTCAGTAGTAGTCAGGTTTGATTTCAGTAGTAGTCAGGTTTGATTTCAGTCGTAGTCCGGTTTGATTTCAGTCGTAGTCAGGTTTGATTTCAGCCGTAGTCCGGTTTGATTTCAGTAGTAGTCAGGTTTGATTTCAGTCGTAGTCAGGTTTGATTTCAGTCGTAGTCAGGTTTGATTTCAGTCGTAGTCAGGTTTGATTTCAGTCGTAGTCAGGTTTGATTTCAGTCGTAGTCAGGTTTGATTTCAGTCGTAGTCAGGTTTGATTTCATTCGTAGTCAGGTTTGATTTCAGCCGTAGTCCGGTTTGATTTCAGTCGTAGTCAGGTTTGATTTCAGTCGTAGTCAGGTTTGATTTCAGTCGTAGTCAGGTTTGATTTCAGTCGTAGTCCGGTTTGATCAGAGTTTGCAAAAGTAATCTGATTACTGATTACTCCTTCTAAGTAATCTACTCTGAATACTTTACTTCAAAAGTCATTAGATTACTGATTACTATAAGTTACTTTGGGGAAAAGAAGAATTCTGAAGAAGAATGACACTTTCTGTTACAGAGCCTCATTTCCAGCAGACGTCACATGCACAGTCAGAATTCCACACAGATCAATATTTGTGTTGTTTTGGGTCACAGCTGATCTGCCTCACCAGACACCAGAAGAGGACATCCCGCTCCTGTTTATCTGTTTTACTCTTTTACAGCACAGTTCTAACGGATAACTCACATTTTGGAAAGGAAAATGTAACTAGAAGTTACTAGGCCAGGTAAGTGTAATCTAATTACTCAATTTTCATTTGTAACTCGTCACATTTCTGCATTACTAAAAACTAATCTGATTACAGTAATCCCTTACATTAGTAACTGCCCAACCCTGGTCCCAGTCGGGTCATAGTTCAGGTCCAGTCCTCCTGACTCTTCATTTAGTCCTGGTTTAGTCCTGATCCAGTGCTGGGTTAAAAGTCCTGGTTTAGTCCTGGTTTAGTCCTGGTTTAGTCCTGGTTTAGTCCTGGTTTAGTCCTGGTTTAGTCCTGGTTTAGTCCTGGTGCACTATGTTCTGTACCTAACATTTACCTCTCTGTGTGTGCTGGCTGGTAGCACGGGCATCGTTTCATCCACAGTTGCCAACAGTGTCCTCAGGGCCAAACCCACTTCCTATAAAACAAAAACATATTAAAACAAATGAAAACATGAAAACAAACACATTAAAACATATTAAAACATTATGCATCCATCAACATTACAACCACTGCCCGATGAAATAACAGTCAGCCTATAAGTATTGATCATGGCGCCTGCTGGTGCGTGGATTGTATTAGCAAGACAGCATTTTGTCCTTTTAAGAGGAATCATTGATCAGTATTGATTTGAGTGATTATGACTTGAAGTGGGCAAATAGTAAGAGTACTAGTGGGCCTTGATTATTTTCAGTGTAATCTTCCAATAGGGGTTAAAGGGATAGTGCGTTTTTTTTGTTTGTTTTTTTAATGTTAACCTGTATCGGTTTCCTTCTAAAAGTTACGTGTGTTGACATCGGCTTCCCTCTGACAGTCTCAGCTGATCCCAGTTCGGCTCGCTTTCTGGAGTCCACGTAAGTAGGTCCAGTAAGTTCGCTGGAACATGAAATGAAGCTTGTTTTTCTTCTCAAAACAAAACATTTGTCCGAAAGGTGATATATTTGCGTCCCAAACAGTTGTCCACGAAACATCCAGCAGCGTAAATTGCGGTCGCGTATTGTGTCTCTCGATTCGTATCACTGCGCGCATATTAGCTGTATTAGCCTGTTAACCTTTAGCGGAAGTGTACGGCAGATGCGGTCCGCCGTAAGGGGAAGTTTACAAGTGAACAGACTAATACAGCTAATATGTGCGCAGTGAAACGAATTGAGAGACACAATACGCAACCGCAATCTACGCTGTTGGATGTTTTGTACATTTTTTTTTTAACATAAAAAAAAAACCCAAAACGCACTATCCCTTTAACACCAATACTGTGATTGCACCTTTAATTGGCTATTTTCTTTTGTTTATTGTTATTGGTGGAAATAAAATTAAAAAGTCTACATCGCCCACTACTGGTCCAGTGATCTCCAAGACTGCAGCTGTTGCGAAGTATACGACATTATCAGTAGGGATATTGATTAGCAAATGTAACATAAACTTGTGCTTTACCTTGACCATGGGCACATACTCCTCTGGGGCGGCCGGCTGGATTCTGTTGGACATTTCGATCACAGCTTTTACCAAACCGGTCACATTCTCGTACACTTTATCATTGGACCGGTCCAAGTTGGCTGTAGGAGGTGGGCTGATCTCCTGAGGCTGTAACTAGACCCATAGAAAAGGAATTATTGATTTTAGTTTAAATTTAGTTTTTTAACAAAATGTGTCATTTAATTCAGCACTACTTAGGTTTTTTTTAAAGACACCATTGTAGTTAAATGAACACAACACTAGGGGTCAGCCTCTCTCTAAGGACTATATTGTAGCAACACAGGACTACCTCTATATTAACAGTATTTTACTACTTTGTTAAGATGTTAGTAAGGACAGAAAAATCTAACTAATAAAGGGCCCATATTACGCTACTTTCTGATCTATGATATAATGTTGTTTCCTCTTCACAAACATACCTGGAGTTGACTTTTGTTTCATTCACATGATACTTTAACACAGAAATCCTGCATATTTAAGCTGTTTTCTTCTCTCAAACTGAAAACAGTTACACCTTGTGATGTCATGTGGTGATACAAGAAGTGCTCCACTGTGTTTTTAAACTCAATCTCTCTCAATCTCTACTGAACAAAAGGTAAAAGGTAGCTGTTAACCTGCAAACTACCACTACATGACATCACAAGGTGGAACAAAGCATTTTGAGCTTTGGAGATGTAGACAGACTAACGATAAAGGGTTATTCAAACATGTGAGAATGAAACAAAACAACTCCAGGTATGTTTTTTAGGAGGTAACAACATTCTAGCACGGCTTAAAGAGTCAATGTTGCATAATATAGGCCCTTTAAGTACCATCCCACATGCTGATCTGGCAGGAGCTGCATTACAATTGTTATTAAATTAAACTAAATAAATTATTTAAACTGTTGTGTTATTGAATTTAGTCTTTGTCAGCTAAAATATGACACTGACAAAAAATAAAAACAAAACAAAAAAAATTGTCGACAAAATGAACACTTTAAGTAGAGCCCTACATGAAACAGCATGATGGATATTTTGGTACATTATAATATCTTATTTTCTTTACCAAAGAAAGTAATCCATAACCACCAACTTTATTTCATTATTTATGTATTTATCTATAACAAGGACGGGCTTTTGTGGGTCTCACTGGTAAAGAAAATTGCTATCAGCTACAAGGTATTAAGTTCTGCTGTCTAGTAATATAACAACAGCCACACAAAGACGTGTGCTTACCCTCCATGGCTTTAGGGGTGAGAGAGGTGGGAAAGGGGGGGGGGGGTAAATTGGATGTAAAAGGAATAGAAGGGTGTTAATGTTTATAGCAGGAGGGAGGAAGTGCAGGAAGGAGAAGAAGAAGATCACATTAGGCCAAAGGAAATCACCAAAACGTGCAGCATCAGCACAGAGAAAAATGAACAAAAAACATGCTTCCAGTCAGTGTCATTAACAGTGTCACTTGTGCATTGTACGGCTGTCAGAAGTATCAAAACTCAGATACTAATCTATACTAAAACTAGTACTGAAATGAGAAACACACTGGAGCATGTATCAAAACTAAAGTCACATTAACAAGGCAGAAATAAACCTTTCCTGAATGGCTTTAGAATAATCTTAACTTGTATCAGAACACGTATAAGAGCACATAGACCACCATTAACCACTATTGACGAGGGGATTACACAAACCACTAGGGCTGTCGATACTAAAACCAGTATCAAAAATAGATACTCAATTTAACAAGTATCAATAGAGATAAAGACATAGCACATATCAAACCATGACAACTAGTGCACAGATATAAATGTAAATGATCTTTATATTAGCACATACCTTCACCCCTTCGTTGTAACTCTCCACAGGTGCCAGGCTGGTCAGGTTGGTCAGGTGACCCGGAGCTCCAGGACGAGGAGGCTTTTTTGGAGGAGCCGCAGGCTCTGAAAGAGTCACGTCAATATATCCATTCACAATCAAATACTACACAACTTATTAAAACTTCTGGTGGTGTCCAAAACCTGTTCCTCTTCATGGTTTTCAAATGCATTTTAGTCAAATTACACTGGTCTACAAATTTTTGGACTCGATCTGCTTCTGAGATAAAAGTGGCTAAATCTCATTTATATTGATAAGATGAACTGGAAATCAATTGATAACTGTGCTGGTTAGCTAATGTATACAAGATATGTAATGATATTGTTTTACATCAAAATCACATCTGTTTATACAATAAATTAAGCCATTTTTGCTTAAAAATAATATTTATATTTTGAAAATATTTAACTTGCACTTTTTTATCCATCAAGAAATATCTTAAGACATCAGGTGCACACAATTTCGAGGCATCTCTCTTATGTGAAATCAAAAAATTTTATGTTAAAAACTCTAGACATATTAAAATGAATGTATTGGAATGTGCAGACAGGCTTTCAGATAGAACTGGTTGCTTGTAGACACACTGTACCTTCTGATAAACTACCGTTTTTGCCTTATTTTGCATAAATTTCCTATTTTTACCCAATACTATATCTTGGAAACTATAGCCAATCAGCACTTTTGACTTACTTTTTCTTTATTAGTGACCTAAACCAAGACAAATTTCACTACTTTTTGGTCCGGAAGTTATATTTGTCAAAAAAAGAAGAAGAAAAAAAAAAAAAGACAATGGTTACTGAAAGGGCTTGCCTCTCCACAGATCTAACCTGCCATACTGTGGAAAATTCTGTAATTATTCACCTTCACACCTTGTAATTTTCTGACTACAAAACTACTAACTGACTTACACAAACTATCCCCACACTATCTGCACATGCATGTGGAGAACAAAACCCCTTTGAGAAAACTTATAAAATACATATTATTATTAATGAAAATGGTCTCTTTTCAAATGCTACGTTCTTACCGGGTTTCCCAATAGGCTGATAGATATGTTGACTTCCACCCTGTCCAAAAACAAACACACAAATGCATGAAAAATACTAGAGTGGTTACAGCAGCAAAATCGACAGAGACAGAGAGCTGTCTAAATGCAGCCTTGGGTTAAATATACACGTTCACAGTATAATAACACCCGCACTGTTCTGAATTTGAATTTCCCATGAGCCTTTGTGGTCATGTGGTTGGCCCATAGGCAGTATCCTCCCTGGCACAAATACTTTCACTGCTTCACCCAACCAGAACGCTTCTATCTCACACTAAAAGTGCACTATGTAACTTTTCTGCTGAAGGGTCCACCACCTTCTTGTCCATGGAGATGTTATTGCTTTGACCAAGTTCAGATCTTTGGAGCTCGAATGCACGTTTTTCAAGGCATTTTGAGCAACAAATACACCTGTAATTGATTAAATGCTAAAAAGAGAAGTTTATTGCCATACTGTGGAACATTTAAAGCAAAAACATCTCCTTAGAATCAAGCAAGTGACAAACCTCTCCACAAGAAAAGTTACATAGTCTGCCATTATGATTAAAACGGTCATGTCCTTCACAAAATATAAAATAATGATAATGTCAAAATCAGTCTTCCTGTACCTGCCATAGCTGTTGTCAGTGAGCTTTAAAGGGCCCATATTACACTATTTTCTGATCTATGTTATAATGTTGTTTCCACATCAAAAACATACCCAGGGTTGTGTTTTGTTTCATTCACACAAGTTTAACACACAAACCCTGCATATTTTAGCTTTGGAGTTTTTCTCTCGAACTGAAAGCACCTTGTGACGTCACGTGGTAATACAGGAAGTGAGCCACGGTACTTTTAAGCTCAATACACCTTCACTAGAATAATTTGGATGATTTCACCCCTGGAATTGCCGCTTCATGACATCACAAGCAGCATTTTGAGCTTTGGAGATGTAGACAAACTGATATTAGGGTTACTCAAACATGTGTAAATGAAACAAAACACAACTCCAATTATGTTTTTGAGGAAATAAGAATCATATAAAGGAGAATTAATGTTTTTTACAATCTGAGCCTTATTTCGGTAATAAAACTAGTTGTTTTACTCACCCATAGCACTTTGGTGTCATTTGGAGCACTTCCAGAGATGCTTTAGATTAGTGATCTCCGTAATGTGAGCAAATGTTTGCGGTCTCCAAATAACACAAACTTTATCACTTTTCAAATCATAGAAGCTCAATGTCTTAGTCTACGCTTTCGTTTGAGTCAAAAGTGGCCTCTTATCCGAGATTTATCCATAGTTTCGAGTAGATGAGGAGGCCAGTACGCATGTGCTGAGTCACATCTTATTTCGCTCTCAGCTCTCGGGACCCAAACATGAAACGCAAAGCTGTAAATTGTGGATAAATCTTGGATTACAGGCCACTTTTGACTCAAACGAAAGTGTAGACTAAGACATTGAGCTTCTATGATTTGAAAAGTGCTAAAGTTTGTGTTATTTGGAGACCGCGAATATATGCCCTGAGAACTCACATTACGGATATCGCTAATCTAAAACATCTCCGGAAATGCTCCAAATGACACCAAAGTGCTATGGGTGAGTAAAACAACTTGTTTTATTACCGAAATAAGGCTCAGATTGTAAAAAACGTTAATTCTCCTTTAAATACTGCTAAAATGTCACAGCATGACATACCGGAGCTTGTAAAATGCCGTCTTCTCTGTCAATGCTTCCTCTGCTGTTTCTCGACTCTGTCTTCTGCTAAAAACAAAAACAAAAAAGACAAGCAATTTTAAAAACAATCCTCCAAGGCAATAACTTTATCAGAAGCAGCACACCAAAATTCCTGTTAAAAAGTAAAAAAAAAAAAAGTTGTATCCGAAATGTTAAAAGTAAATTCCTTTAAAATGGCAACGGTGCAAAAATGTTCAGTTTCAGTCCAGGTACCGTTTGGGTGAAGCACGCCTTGAAGAGATGCATCCTGGGAAAACATATACAGATGACAGGAAGTGGAAAGGAGCTACTGGAGGCCATCGAAATAAGGGGGGAAGAAATTAGTGGAGGTTATGAGAGAAAGATTGAAAAAGACATTATGATAGAAAGAGGGGACTCGCCTAGACTGAGCAACAGAGAGAGCAGAAATAGAAAGAAAAGCTAAGAAAAGTTGAGTCAGGAAAGAGAGAGAAACCATGGCATGAAGTTTTCCAAAGAAGCCACAGTGCAAAACACATGCAGCAGTCTCTTGGTCTGTCTCTCTCCCACTGTTTCCATCGCATCTCTCCACTCCTCTCTCCTCCCTCTATCCTCCCTTTGCCAATCCCACTTCCTCTCTTCTAGACTCTGTTTTCACCACCAGACTATGCTGCTTTTCGTTTATTGTGAGCGTCAAATTCAGCTGTAAAAATCCAAATCGGTGCTTAACGTGCTCAGAGTGGAGGTAGCTTGAGGCACATGCAAATCCCAGTGTGGAGGCTGGTATCAAGTGTCCAGGAATGTGGATGATTTTCCTTTGATGGAAGAAGCGATTATTTATACTGAAGGAAAGTTGGCTTTTATATAAGAGGTGAGGCACGGCCATAGACGCACAAGAAATGTCTGGGGCCAGAACAGAGCAGGTTTTGTATGAAGTCTGCTTAGTGTATCTAAAGTTGCTTAAAGGGCTCATGTCACACTATTTTCTTATCTGTTATGTTCTTTCCTCATCAAAAACAAGTTTGAGTTGTGTTTTGTTTCATTCACACATGTTAAAAACACAAACCCTGCATATGTGACCCGCCGCGGGAAAAGCCGGCACATGTCGGCATTCGTGAAACCGAGAAAATCAAAATTTGTGATTTTCGTTTTTTTGCAGAATGTGCTAGTTGAGATGAAGAAGCCACTCCATGTTTCAGATAACAGCATTGGTCCTTTTAAAAGCATACATTTTGTCTGTGAAATTTGCTTGTTTTTGGGAAAGAAACGCCTATCAGCTGTAAGCAGCCTGTGAATATTTAGCTGCATTTCAAGGGGATAAGGACAATGAAAAAGGAGAAAATCCATAACTTAAGCCCTATTCGGACGGGATTAGTTTTGTAGAGTAATATCGGTTTATCACAGGACCTCTGTAATATAAATGACCCCATTCACACAGGACAAGAAATGTCCGTAATATTTATTTGACATGGGAGGAGTTTGTTTACTCTCTGCCGTCACGTATTCGTATTTTAGTGGGGCAGGGCATAAAGCATCAGCTGAAGATAGAGAAGTCATGATTAGCCTATGTGAAATATTAGCGAACTATGCAAATTATTGCCCATAATCAGGACTAACAGAGCATACATTAACTAAAACAAGGTTTCATGCCTCTGACGACTGATTTATACCTCTTGGGCTTTTTCTTTGGTCGATGTTTCTTTATTTGTTTATGCGTTTGTTTGAGAGTACCGGTAGATCATTTTGTTTGCCGGCAAAACAAAGCGCTTCAAGCTCCTCCATGTTTGAAAATTGCGGTAAATTATTTCTTTAAACGGATGTGACAAAATATTACATACATCTTTACCGAGGGTCGTATTCGCACGGGATTAATATTACTTATGGTAATTACTCCGGACTGTTTTACAGAAGGTGAAACTCGCTGTAAATTTCACAGACATACTCCGTTATGTTTACGGACATGGTGCGTTCGGACAGGACTAAATTCCCTGGTAATTATTACTTCACCCCATGTCACCCCATAAAACTAATCCCGTCCGAAAAGGGCTTTTGACTGTAAATGCTACGTAAGAAGGAACTCTCTCCATGAACAGAATGCGAGTGGATACTTTCTCTTTCCTGGGTGAGTAAAGTGCCTCTAAACTTTGACACTACAGACTTTAGGACATGTTTAAATATTAATTTGTGTGGCGATATATTATTTCATTACAGCCGCTGCAGCAATAAACTTTTTTTTTGAGTTGTTCTCTCCAACAGAAAACACTCTGTTCCACCTTGTGATGTCATCATGTGGAAGTGCTCCACTGTGTTTTTAAACTCCATACACCTTCACTAGAATCATTTGGATGATCTCAGCCCTGGAATTGAAAATCTCTGCTGAACAAAAGGTAAAAGTTAGCTGTTGAAACAAAAACTACCACTACATGACATCACAAGGTGGAACAGATCATTTCGAACAGACAGATATTAAAGGGTTTCTCAAACATGTGTGAATGAAACAACTTGAAACAACAATTTGAGGAAATAACAGCATTTTAACGTGTCTTAAAGCTCACAAGAGCCAATGTTACACAATTTAGAACCTTTAAAGGTACACTAAGTATCTTTTCTGGAGGGGTTCAGCCAGCTTGTCTTAATATGTTATTGATTTGCATGAAACACGAACACGTATTTATAAAAACAGTCTGCCCTTCTTACATAGCTTTCCGCCTCAGCTGTCACATATTTTCTGTATTTTTCATTCTCGTACTCTTGCCCCGCATAATGTTTTCCAAACAAAAAGATACCTTGTGTAAACTATTCCACTGTATTATGTCTTATGTGTATGTGACTAATGTATCTGCATTTCCTATTCTGTTTATGTTCTTGTGTCACTGAAGAGAGAGGCGGGATGTTAGCGCCCCATGTCGGCTGCTTTAGGACCCGTCCGTTTCCAAGTCTTTTCGTTGTTTGCAATGACAAATAAAGCTTGCATTCCATTCCAAATGTTCCACGCTATAGCATTAAACTTGTACGGCTTGTATTTATCAATTCCATGTGTTTTTATTACTCTCTCCACAGATCTGACCTAGGCTTACAAATGATATTAATAATAATATTCCGGAAAAGCAATAACATCTTCATGATAAGCAGGTGGCGGCCACTCCACCACAAAAGTTACAGAGTGCATTTTAAAACTTTCTTTTGATGAATTACAAAATGAACCAAAATATATATCACATGTTTGCAGTCCCTTAGAAATGTGCTCAAACGTGGAAAAATAACAGCGGAGGTATTCAACCGCCATAAATTGTCAAGACGATCTTCAGGATTCTGAGTAAAACAGAAAACAACCAGCATCTGTCCTTATTTAACTTTAGGCCAGAGCTTTAAGGAAGTGGATCAAATAATTCACAATAATAAATGAGACTTTCTCCGGATCTGTAGTCCTTTAGCTTCTGTACACGTGGATAAAAACAAGAAGCGCGCAAATCAAGGCAAAGACCAAAACAGGTTATGGAGAAGATAAGAAAAACAGTCTTGTTTGGTAGCTCTGCGGCCTTTTAGGAATGTTTCAGGTTCAGGTTTCAGGTAAAGTGGAAAACAAAAATAAATTTTATATTTCAAAATCAAAATATTGTTGCACGGTGGTGGGCTGTAAATTAGAAACTGTTTTGATACTGTTGTGCAAGAGTGTAGGGAAGTTGCTTTTAGACAGGGAGGTAAAGAAATATCAACATTGGAACAAGGGAGAGGGGCATACGAGGTTTTCTAAAGGTCACTGCTGATGCTGTGAGGACGCAGTAATAAAATGTGACAGAAAGTTTCTTTGAGTAGTGGCTTTTAAACAACTTAGAACTTATGTTTGGTTTAATACAACATGTACACAGTGTGGACTAACATGAAATTATAATGATATAATTATCAAAATCAAGTCAAAGTGTATTTTATTGTCAATTCACTATGTAACAGGCATTACACAGAGGACTGAACTTGAGTTTCGCCAGACACCAAATGTTTAAACTAAAAACTAAAACCACGCGCGCACACACACACAGCTACACTCATGGACATGAAGTGTATACAGACATCAACAATAAATGGATAAACATACAGCTCTGGGGAAAAAAAATAAGAGACCACTGCAAAATTATCAGTTTTTCTGATTTTTCAACTTATAGGTATGTGTTTGGACAAAAGGAACATTTTTGTTTGAGTCTATAAACTACTGACAACATTTCCCCCAAATTCCAAACAAAAATATTATCGTTTAGAGCATTTATTTGCAGAAAATGACAAATGGTCAAAATAACAAAAAAGATACATGTTTTCAGACCTCAGACAATGCAAAGAAACAAGATCAAATTCATTTTAAACCAATGTAATACTAATGTTTATCAATATTTGGTGCAATAACCCTTATTTTTAATCACAGCTTTCACGCGTCTTGGCATGCTCTCCACAAGTCTTTCACATTGTTCTTGGGTGACTTTATTCCACTCCTGGTGCAAGAACTGAAGTAGCTCAGCTTTGTGTTTGTGTTGAAATTCAACAGACGCTGGAATGGAATGGCTGTAATACATGTAGAGATGCTGATTTCAGAAAAAATAAATGCAGTGGTCTCTTATTTTTTTCCAAAGCTGTATACGCTTCAGCAAGAAGGAAGGTTTGAGGTAGAATGAAATGTGCAATATGTAAGGTGCAATAAGTGAAGGTGCAAGAGTGCAAGCAGCACGGACATCAGTGTGTGTAAGATTGTTTGTTTTGGATGTCAGTAACATGTTCACGGAATGTTCATGGAATTTTCTTCAGTGTGTTGATTATATAACTGTATTTTGTTTTTTCATATGTATCTGGGGCCCCTTTTATAAGATAAAGTAACTTCAGGGGAGTTCCGTTTTTACCAGACTTCCATAGAATCGTATGAGCTTTTCAAAATATTTGTATATGTTTTGTAAAATAAATAAATAAAATCAAATAAAGATGCAGAAATTATTTTATTTTGCAAATGTGTGATCAGAAGTGGGTAGTAGTTACATTTACTTTAAAAAAAAAAAAAAGTAAACGTTTTTAAGGAAATTCTCGTTCTCCGAGTAGTTTATTCATTTGGGCTACTCTTCTCACTGTGTGCTAGTCTTCAAGTGACAAACACTAAGGGAAACCATCATAAAAAATAAAGGTTTAGATAATATATGCTATAGATGTTTGTATGTATTTGAACATTTGTGTTTCTTGCAACGCTCCCTTAGATATTATTAAATTTCCCCCTTTTTTTTCTGGTCTAAAATTCTAATTTTATTAACCTCAAGTGAAAAATCAGATGTTACTTTCAAACCATTACTATTAGGGTTACGGGTACACCACTACTTTGTACTTCTACTTGAGTAATAATATTATTTTAAATGTTCCTTTGACTTGAGTACAAATGATGGCAACTCTACCCTCCACTGTTCATTATTCAGCTCGTTTTAGGTGGTCCCGGGTAAACTATCACTCACTCTTTCCCATATATTCCCATGACATTTAGACTTTTACAGTGGATAAAGTATAAAACCAGGCACGTAAAGGTGTATTTATTGAAATTCAACTCACCATGAAGCTCTCCTCCTGCTCGAGCCATCGCTGGTCGTCCTCCATCTGCTGCTGTTGCATCATCAGCCTCTCCTCCATAAGAGCCTGTCCCACACACCCGTTGTCCTGTCGGAAAACACATGTACGCCCAATTTGTACGTTTTTTTTTTTAAAGGAATGTAATAAAGGAAGTGCTCCACTGTGTTTTTAAACTACATACACCTTCTCTAATAATTTGGATAATTTCAACCCTGTGTTTTAAAGATGTAGACAGACGAATAATAAAGTATTACTTAAACATGTGTGAATGAAACAAAACCCAACTCCAGGTCTGTTTGTAATGACTTAAAGCTCAAAAGAGTAAATTTTGTGTAGTATAAAACCTTTAACAACATAAATAAAGTCCCATCACAGTATAGTTTGATCTAACACTGTATCTCAACTAGGGATGTCAACAATGAATCGACTTACGATTAATTGTCGATCAAGACGTTGGTCGATTAAAATGCATTAATTGTAACTAATCGCTAGAGGAGAGCTACTCTGGAATGTGAACACGAGATGCAAACCCACTCGCGAGAAGGACCATAGCGTTACATCCGCGGCCGGGTCTAGAAGCAGTGCAAAATCTTCTCCTGCAAACCCAATTTTTGCGGCTCGGTTCGCTCTGCGTCCCGCTGTCTGCGTGCACGTGCTGCTCCGCTCCGGGCCGCATAGCAGGCTCCACGTGAAAGCGCAGTGGAAGCAGCCCGCTGTCCGGCCCGTGTGCCGGTGTGTGTGTGTGTGTGTGTGTGTGTGTGTGTGTGTGTGCGTGCGTGCGTGCGTGCGTGTGTGAGTGAGTGAGTGAGTGAGTGAGTGAGTGAGTGAGTGAGTGTGTGTGAGTGTGTGAGTGTGTGAGTGAGTGAGTGAGTGAGTGAGTGAGTGAGTGAGTGTGTGTGTGTGTGTGTGTGTGTGTGTGTGCGCGTGTGTGAGTGAAATGTTTTCCCCAATCAATTAATTTTTTTATCATTTCATATCACGGAGGTTTTACAAAAAACGTCCTCAATTTTTTTTCAATAAAGAATGTATTTTGTTATTCAGCATCAATACATTTGTCTGCTTTTTACTAAGGAATAATTAATTGAGGAATATACAATATAATAATACTATGATATATTTTTGACTCAGTGTTATGTATACTATAGCTTATATTCTTAAAGACCCTATTGAAACACTAAAATTCAGGCGAAAAACGCCGCTTATCAGTTAATTGTTAATCGATCGATAAGGTCAATCAACTATCAATTAATGAATTAATCGATAATTTGCATCCCTAATCTCAACACATTATTCAGGGGATAAAAATGTATAATAATAATAATTTAGTGACGTAAGAATCACTTTTATTCTTGTCACACCAGCAGAGTGATGATCAGGTAAACAAAAGTAAACAAAGTAAACATGTTTATTCTATTCAAGTGTAGTAGCAGTAGCAGAAGTACCTCGATATTGTTGCTCCAAAGCGCTGTGTGTTCAGGTCTGTGCTGGTTCCAGGTTTCAGACTGAGGGAAGCTGCCTCCTCCGAGACCAGGAGCCTAAACAAGAATGTCAGTATTTCTTATTTGGTCACATGACTATGAAGGTACATTTGCTCCAAAATGTTTGAATGTGTAAATGTTGATTTGTACACTTGTAAATAAAATATGTATCTTTTACACTTACAAATTTTCTTTTACAAGTCCAACTTAGTAATTTTACAAGTACTTATCGGAAAATTACGCTTTCACGAGTTTTGAGACATTTGTTGCGTCTCAAAACAATTTGTAAGCGCAACCTGAAAACAACAGATTTTTCTCAATAACACAATTTAATGGCAAAAGGAGACCAGAACTAAAAAAGCAGCTTGGATGAGCTGCGAAATGTATTCGACCAAATAAATTTTTGTCCAGCTGACAAATTGAATTTCTCCTTTTGCCGTGGATTCTACCTGGACGACTGAGGGATTCTACAAACACAATTTAATGTATTGCATAACTACTTTCTTTACTGGAGCAGTTTGTTCCACTGGGGACCCAGTGTAAGAGTAAAATGAAATTTGTAAGAGGAAAAAATCTATACATTTTTTATTGTACAAATCAATATTTAGACATTCAGATGTTTTGGAGTAAATGTACCTTCATACATGAGATTCTATTCCAAAACACAAATTAACATCCAAACAAATGATCAAAATTAAAACAGCAAAGATCATAGATTTAGTTCCTTAAAGCAGTGTTTCTCAACCTTTTATGTCTTGTGTACCCCCTGAGCCTTTTTGTCATACCTCGAGTACCCCCTCATTCATACGTGTTGATAATTCTCCAAAAGTAGAACGTGACAGATTATTAAATGAAAATCATTTTATTTCATCTGCTTAATTTGGAAATTTAATTCTCAGGCATTTTCTCTTTTCTTTAACTCAAATTTACTCAAATTAAAAAATTTAAAAAAATCTCCCCCTGCGCCTGACAGCAACACTGTCGAGTGCCCCCTGCAGTGTGCTCAAGTACCCCTAGGGGTACTGTGTAACTTGTCTGGTTGTGGTTACACTACTACATGTTATTACTGTGCTTGAGTTAGGGTTGCCACAATTTGACCAAGTTACAGGTCAGATCTTTGGATCTTTGGAGTTTGAATGCATGATTTTCAAGGTATTTTAAGCAACAAATAAACCTGCAATTGATTAAATGCTAAAAAGATAAGTTTAATACTGTACTGTGAAACGTTGATGGCAAAACCATAGCATCTCCTTAGAGTTAAGCAAGCAATGGACCCCTCCACCAGTGAAGTTATAAAGTCCGTCTTTAAGATTTAAAGTGTCAGGTCCTCCACAAAAAATAAAATAATCATATTGTCAAAAGTCTTTCTGTGCAAAAATCTTAATCTTATAAATAAGAATCATTTGCTCTGAGACTTCACATTTTTATTCTTATTTTCTTAACACTGACTAGGTTGAAATACAGGCTCTGAAAATATAGATGTTATTGTAAGTTCCGATAGGATCAGGCCCTTATAAGGTTAACGGGAGAGCGCTGCTGTGCAAGTGGCTTTAAGCGCTACAGGAAATGCCGTCTGTCTGCCTGGTTTATGAGGAGAGAGAAGAATAGCTGTGGTGGAAGAAGTCATTTTCTTATGCTTCAGACCTCTCTCTCCAGTGGCACGTTGACGCACAGCTTTGGGTCACTGCAACTTTATTGAGGTGATCAAAAATGTGCAAATACTGCATTTTGAGCAGCTTAAAGGTGCAACGTGTAACTTTTCTGGTGTTGGGCCTGCCATCTGTTTGTCTTTATCGAGATGCTTTTTCCATTTGCCTGGAACGTTCCACAGTATGGCATTAAATGTGTCTGTCTCCATGGAGACAATTAGGTGACACTGCCAGGACATGTTATGGGCGAGATTTGTGGAGAATGGATCCCGCTAATGTTTTTCAGTACATGGAGGATAGTTCTTATTACAAAGGTATGATTTTTTTTTTACGTTTTAACTTGTACACATTCAACAATAGAGTATCTAGTGACTGTCAGTGTTCAGATACTCTAGTATTTCTGATCAATAAACACTGTAATTGAATAAATGTATGATAGACAAGTTTAATGCCATACTGTGGAACATTTTGGGTGGAAAGTTACACAGCGCACCTTTAATAAATTTGATTTTGATGGTCATTTTGCACAGAAATATAGTTAATATTAGGAATAAATACTACGTCTGTCTGGTTGTGGAATGACTTCTTAGGCTACGTCCACACGACAACACTCCTGGATTTTTTTTTTTAATGCGGGTTGAAAAAAATTTGTGTCCACACACGTCGGATCAGTAAATATTCGCGTCCAGATGAAAACAGAGCGCTGAGTGAAAACAATGTAATACATACGCCACACCGATATGTGGTGCTGTAAACAGGAAACAGCCAGAGCCACCGGAAACGCAATACTACAAAGAGCGCATGCGCATAAAGTCCTTTCTCTTCCGGTCACGTGATGATGACGGCATCGCGACATCATCGTTTTCCAAAAGCTGCGTTTTGATTGTCCACACGACAATGCGACCCCGGCATTCTCAGATTTCTCCACTCTGGAACCCGATTTCAAAAAACACTATTTTCGCCCACCCAAAATGCCGGCGCCGTGTGAAAGAAAGGCCAAAACGAATAAAAACTTCTCCATTTCCACTTTGTCTTTGTCGTGTGGACGGGCCCTTAAAATGGATTCACACACATGCACGCACACACACAAACATACCACTTTTATACAAGGCAATGTAGGTGAACTGTTACCTGGGAAATCCAAGGCTGCTTTGCACAATTGTTCCTATCTGAAGGACAGCCTGGCAACGAGGCGGTGAAAAGGTGGAAAGATGGTGGCGTGTACTACGCGACAAACGGAAGCGGGTCCACCTTCTCTCATATTTATCTTACATAAACGGCAGTAATCGTTCGGTGCCATTGTTTAATCGTATTTTTGTTTTGCCTTCTGTTTTCGCGGAGATCGGGGGAAATGGCGGCGTTTCCTTCTCTTCTCCCCGTCATCAAGTACAACTGACATGATTGCTATTGGCTACATATACCCCAAATGATAGACATTCGTAACGCCCAATAAACGGCCGTTGGCGATCGTAAACCATACCTCCGCTACGAGATATTCAGTAGGTGGCCCCCAGACCATATACCACTTGTGATATGGTCAGGTGTAAACCAGGCAAGGTGAACTGTCTTGCGTAAGGACACAACAACAGTTTTTGCCCCAGGAGCCCCACTGTGACACCTGGAATTCCCAGCTGTCTCTCATCCAAGTACTAACCAGGCCCAGCCCTCCTCTGCTTCTGAGGTTTGATGAGATCAGGCTTTGACGAGAAGGTTTGGCCACAAAGCAGGTTTCGTTTTAAGAACTTTAACCCGACTCACCATTTGGGCAAACACTCAATACAATATCAGCTGTATTCTTACTTGAAAGTGGTTGTGCTGAGGGCTGGAGAAGTAGCCTTCACTGGATCTAGGACTGGGGTACCCCGGCCTGCTGGGCTGAAAGGTCCGAGACAGCAGTGTGTTAACGATCATGTTTATTCACATTTATATTAAAGAAAGTTTGACAGAGTTAGTTTTACTTTGGGCGGCGCTTCATCAGGACCTCCCGAGTCCCAGGACACTGTGACCTGTCTCCTCTGCTCCATTCGCAGACGCTCCTCCTGCTGTAGCTTCTCCTCCTCTAAAATAGTGCTGCACAGACACACAATTTATGACTTAAGTAAAAATCTGTCTTTACAATTTACATAAAAGTTCTATATGAGCAATTATGTTGAAAACTGTCCTAACATCTATAAATAACGTCATGCTTTGGGATAATTCATGTACAATCAAACATCCGGCACAAGGACTTTTCCGTCTGCTACCCTCTGGTAGACGATACAGGAGCCTGCCAGCACGCACAAAAAGACTCAAAGACAGCCATTACCCCCAAGCTGTCAGACTACTGAACTCTGATAATACTCTAAATCAGAGGTCTTTAACAGGGGGGTCGCGGAGGTACTGCAGGGGGGTCGCGAAATCTTTTGATTTCACTTTAAAATAATATAGCTTTATATTTTATAGTGTAAAATACAGTATTAACCTGTGTATTATTTCCTTGTATTGGATGTACCATAACAGAGTAGCAATGTTTATACATGACACTAAGCTCAATTTAATATAAAACACAATTCTATGCCGTATATATAGTACGGGGGTCCCTGGCCCAGTTCACCATCTGTTTGGGGGTCCCTGCTCTAAATAATACTGAACTCTCAGTAATACTGCACTAAACTTCTTTTCACTATGCATAATATGTTTACTGCTGCTGCTCTATATGAATGTATCATGTTTGTCACTACCTCACTGTAAACTACTGTTACCTGTGCAATAACCCACGTGGATTACTTATACTACACTATATTATGCAATATGTGAAATACTCTACTTACACCTTATTTAATACTACCTGTACCCTTGTATTTTATTATATTTTATTACATATTTTTTATTATATTGTTTACTTTTTCCCTTGTATTTTTATTGCATGCTATTAGTACTTCTTGACTATCTTAGCGAGTCAACAGTTCCTCTGATCCTAAGCATTTCATTGCATTGTTGACCTTGTGTTGATCCTGCATACAAATAAACAATCTTGAATCTTGAAACTAATAGATCAAATGATACAAGCTTTTAAAATTCCATTGGGCTACACAGGTAACCATCTATGTACCAGAAAATTTAGGTAAAGGCTCCAGTGAATATATATTTTTGAGATTCACAGCTGTTCCATAAAAGTACCTGTTGTGAATAGTTGTGATACTGTGTGTATGTAAAATACTTTTTGTAGGTTGCCATGATACTTCCAACAGTACACAGCATCAAAGGGATGGTACCTGATTTTAATGTATTCTTGTCAAGATAAATGCTCTTTACGCCATACAATGTACGGTAAAAGCTGCTGAATAAGAAACATAAATTGAGATTGTAAACTATAATTTATTCAATTTTCTCACATAATAACTAATACAGAAGAAACTGGCATGTAACACTGCAGAACTGGATGAAAAAAGGTGACTAAGAGTTATGGGAAACAAACTGCCAAAATGCAAAATCTTATGAATTTATATTTATATATAATTGAAATTTCTGTCGACTGGCCTGTATGCAGACTTTAAATATGAACCTGTGATTACCTGAGTTGTGTTTTGAGTTCAGTGAAGCGAGGCCGTTTGCTGGGATCATATGACCAGCATTTGGTCATCAGACTGTAGAGAGTGGGCGGGCACTGGTGGGGCATCGCCAACCGCTCGCCGTTCTCGATCCTGCCAATCACATCGTTGTTCTTCACGCCCTGGAAAGGCTTGATGCCGTACATCAAGATCTCCCACATACACACACCTGTGGAATTGATTAAAATGAACACATGTAATCACTATAAATAAAACAATGTTTGCATTATAGATGTTTTTATTGCTCTGGAAAATATTTGTTTTTACTGTGAGCGGGCATGAATCTCCACAAACCTTAACTCAAACTCTTATTTGGACTGGACTGATCTATTTCCAGGGAGAATGTTCTATGGTTATCGAAACCTATCTCATTGAATGGTTTTAAATCCAGACTAAGAGCACTTGAGACAGCCTCCATAAATTTGATCTATTTTAAGTCATTTGTATGTCATTTTAATTGTGTTGTAACGGTCTTTTTTGCCACTTGTTTTAACTCATTTGTATGTAATGTTAATTGTGTTGTAATTATCTTTTTTCCCACCTGTTTTAAGTAATTTGTATGTAATTTTAATTGTGTTGTAATTGGCTTTTTTGCCACCTGTTTTAACTAATTTGTATGTCATTTTAATTGTGTTGTAACGGTCTTTTTTGCCACTTGTTTTAACTAATTTGTATGTCATTTTAATTGTGTTGTAATCATCTTTTTTCCCACCTCTTTTAACTAATTTGTATGTCATTTTAATTGTGTTGTAATCATCTTTTTTCCCACCTGTTTTAACTAATTTGTATGTCATTTTAATTGTGTTGTAACTGTCTTTTTTGCCGCCTGTTTTAACTAATTTGTATGTAATTTTAATTGTGTTGTAACTGTCTTTTTTGCCGCCTGTTTGAACTAGTTTGTATGTCATTTTAATTGTGTTGTAATTGTCTTTTTTGCTGCCTCTTTTCCAGGGCTCCCTTGAAAAAGAGGTTTTTAGTCTCAATGGGATTTCCCTGGTTAAATAAAGTTATAATATATATATATTTTTTAATGGTTTTAGTATGGTTTTAACTTTCTATTTCCATGGAATCATACAGGAGAATGTCTACCTTAATCAGTTACATACTGCTGCTTCAAATAAAAAACAAAATAAAATCTGTGATCTTACCAAACATCCACACATCGCTGGCAGAGGTAAATCTTCTGAAGTTTATTGATTCAGGAGCCATCCACTTTATAGGGAGTTTGCCTTTGGAAGCTAAGTAAAGAAATTAAATTATTAGAAAAAAAGCAAACCTAAAAAGGATTTTGTGTGAAATAAACTATGAAACGTCAAATTAGGATTAAAATAACTGATTCAATTCCACAGTAGTTTTAGTTGCCGATGGAAAGTATTTGAGAGAGGCTCGCTCAAACAAGTTTATAAGCAGTTTATAATGCCGTCAACAGAGGGCAGTAGAGTATCTGAACACTGACAGTCACTAGATACTCTATTGTTGAATGTGTACAAGTTAAAACATTTAAAAAAAATCATACCTTTGTAATAAGAACTATCCTCCATGTATCTTGACAGACCGAAATCTCCAAGCATCACACAGTCAATGGAAGACACCAGTACATTACGCGCTGCAATGTCCCTGAGAATCAATGAAAGGTAGCGGGGCACGTCAGACGTTTTCAAACACAAAAACCCTCTAAAAGAACATTAAAACCGTTGGTAAGTCATAGGTACCTGTGCACGAAGCGTTTACTCTCCAGATAGGCTAGTGCTGTGCTGAGCTGGTAGGCAAACAGAATGAGAGTGGCCAAGTCCAAGCTGTACTTCCTCACCTGAAGGAAGGACCTCAACTATAAGGACAGGAAGAACACAATAAGTTTATGAGACAATATTTCATTTTTGAACTACGTGCGTGTCATAATGGCAAAACATTTTCAAGTAATACGGTATTCAGATTAGAGTTGTCAAAAATGTATATCTAAACATAGCAGACGCTTCCTTTTTGAATGATTATAAGCTGTATCAAAACTAGTACAACCACATGGTACTTTTAAAGAAACTAAACTACGAGAAGAAAATAATCCCGCACTCCGTCGTACTTGCAAAATGTAAGATTTATTAAGACATGCAACGTTTCGGCACTAGGCCTTCATCAGGCAAAAAATATAATCTATTTTTCCTGATGATGGCCTAGTGCTGAAACGCTGCATGTCTTAATAAATCTTACATTTTGCAAGTAAGTCAGAGTGCGGGATTATTTTCTTCTCATATGTTCTGGGGCTGCTCCCTCTCCTCCAACGAAACCGTTTGAAGAAACTGAAGTGCGAATTTCTCATTCTTGTATAAAGAAACTACAAACACCTTGAAGATGGTCTGGAAGTATATTTGGAATACTCCCCAACCAATAACAAAAGACGGGATATGGATGTTGTCTCATTTTCAGCGCGTATAGCCAGAAGACGAATCCTATTAGAATGGAAATCACCGATGGCTCCAAAAGCCTCACAATAGCTGAGCGACCTCCTTGAAAAAATTAAATATGACTTGAGGAGCCAAGCATCTAATTTTTTTTTTACACTGTGTGGGGCTCTATAATCAAATATACAAAATCTCTCACGTCAGTATAACTTTATAACTTTCTCTCATTTGTTACCAACTAAAGCTAAACACACTAGGGCTCTAGTTTGAGGGCATTAGGCAAAAACCGCAGCTATCCATGAAGGAACATGCTTTTAACCAGGACTCCCTATCAGAGTATCGACTTACTGGTGAAGGCATGTCTAATGTATAAAGAAAGAAAGAAAGAAAGAAAGCTATGCCTTTATTAGTCCCACAGTGGGGAAATTCCAGTTCTGCATTTAACCCATCCTGTTATCAGGAGCAGTGAGCAGCACATTACTGCGCCCGGGGACCATCTCCATGATCTTCTTGCTTCGGCTTGGTCAGGACCAAAGCTGGAGGTACCTTTTGGGTTGGTGGGGGAAACCGGAGTGCCCGGAGGAAACCCACCCAGACACGGGGAGAACTTGCAAACTCCACACAGAAAGGCTCGGGTGACCCGGGGATCGAACCCAGACCATGCATGCAAACTCCACACAGAACACACACAGAAAGGTCTGGGCGACCCGGGGATCGAACCCGGAACCTTCTTGCTGTGAAGCATGAGTGCTACCCACTCAGCCACCGTGCCGCCATACATATACATACATATACAGCACCATTTAGGTTTGTATGTTTACTAGTGCATGGACACCAGCCACTATTACAACTACAGGATTATTATGAATACTTGAAGAATGAAGTTCATAATCACATAAATATAAAAAGTACATTTCATATGCTTGATTTTTAAATAAATAGAGAAAAAGTCCCCTCAAACTAGACACCTGTATCACTTGAATAAACATGATGGTGTATTCATGTTTTGATTATAACCTGTGTTTAAATTAATACATTGAAAGTGAGGTTCTCGCCACATGTCACGGCAAATTTCCATTTAGGCACATGCGTTCTAGCTTCGGATGCTTCCACTGATACAAAACAAAGAGAAAAAAAATTGTACAACAGATTCTTACTTATACTGTATATAATCTGAAAAAGCAGAAACAATCCTAGTATTTTAAAATGCTGTGCTATAGGTTTCTTTTTCATTGAAGTTCATTGTTTCATTTCATTTGTGTTTAATGTTTTAGAATAAAGACCGATTTGTTTTTTTTCATTGTAGTACTGAAATCGGTGTCAAGTATTGCGCCTTTACATCGCAATAACACAACTTCAGACAAGATTTTATCCAAGGTCTGTTATGGTACACAGTTAAAGACTTCCCACTTGTGTAACATCTTGATTTATTTATTTTATATTTTGCATTTTGGTGGCTATTATGAAGTCAGCCATAGAAAATGAATTGTGGTCTGTTTTGCTTATGGCATCGCACTTGAATGCAGGCTCCGCCATTTAACCACACTGAAATAGCAGAACCCTCTCAAACCAGTGCTGCCACAGAAAATATTTGGTCTTCTACATAACACCAGCACTAAACCAGGTCTAAAACTGGACTATGCAATTGCTAAACTAGTTACAACTGGATGAAGCCAAAGGAAATGTGCATTAAAGGGCCCATATTATTATTATTATTATTATTATTATTATTATTATTATTATTATTATTATTATTATTATTATTATTATTTCCTAATCTATGTTAAAATGTTGTCTCCTCATCAAAAACGTACCTGGAGTTGTGTTTTGTTTCATTCACACGTTTAACAAAAACCCTGCATACTTAGGCTGTTCCCTGTCCCTCCTTGTGATGTCAAGTGCTGTTACAGGGAGGGCTCCACTGTGTTTTTAAACTCCATACAACTCCACTAGAATTATTTGGATTGTCCGAAAGCCTATGCCCCCGACACTGACTTTTAGCTTAGCTTAGCTTAGCTTAGCTTCGACGCAGAAGTGGGAGAGAAAGAGCCGTGTTCTTTGTTCTTTGTGTGTTATTTGAAGTCCAAGTAAGTTTGTGATGATGTCTTATCTGTATTATTATCGTTTTGAATGTGCTTTTGAGAATATATTTAGCTAAAATCCTGTTTTTGTTCCACGTAAACTTTGGCCTAATTAGTGCCTCTCCTTTGTCACGTGATGGTCAGACTTATTCTTCTGCTCTGTGTTTACCCTCATTTACATTCAGCTACCTATGTTTATTGCCTATTCCCTCTGTATACATGTCCTGTGTGTATTTTCACTATGGATATTTAATATTATTAATCATACACTAGGGCTGAATGATCTATCATTTTAGACCGAAAATCGTGATCTCAGACAACACGATTTTAGGATCGTTAAAGTCGCGTTAAAGTTGTGGGTTTTTTTTTTGCAGCGCTCCTAACTGGCCGCCTCCCTGCCAGGCTGCATCTTGCAATTGTTAAGTATAAGAATGTGTGTTTGTTTATTAATCTATTCATACGAATTTAATATGATAATGTGTGTGTATTGTCTTTAGGAGACTATTAGCAGTCCTTAGTCCTTCTATTTAGAAAGTCTCTGCCTATAGTCTCTGTTGTTAGCCGACAAACTGTTAGCATAAGGCTAGTTTAAGGCTACGTCCACACGACAATGCTCCTGGATTATTTTTTTTATGCGGGTTGAAAAATATTCACGTCCACATACGTGTTGGATCAGTAAATATTTGCGTCCACATACGTTTCAGATCAGTAAATATTCATATTCAGATGAAAACGGAGCGCTGAGTGAAAACGATATAATACATATGCCACACCGATATGTGGTGCTGTAAACGGGAAACAGCCAGAGCCACCGCAAACGTGCATAGGCATAAAGTCCTTTCTCTTCCACAAACAAACATTAAAAACGCTATAGAATGCATCGCTATATTTAGCATCGTTATATTCAAGTTAAGTTGCATTTATACATGAAAAAAATTGTGGATGAAATCGAAATCACAATATCTGTGGGAAAAATCGCAATTTAATTTTTTTCTTAAAGATCCCATGACATGGTACTTCTTGATGCTTTTATATGGCGCCTTAAAGGAAAAGTAACATTTTTTACAATCTGAGCCTTATTTCGGTAATAAAACAAGTTTTACTCACCCATAGCACTTTGGTGTCATATGGAGCACTTCCGGAGATGTTTTAGATTTGCGATCTCCATAATGTGAGTTCTCGGGGCACTTGTTTGCGGTCTCCAAATAACACGAACTTTAGCACTTTTCAAATCATAGAAGCTCGATGTCTTAGCCTACGATTTCGTGTGGTCAAAAGTGGCCTGTAATCCGAGATTTAGCCATAGTTTCGAGTAGATGAGGACGCCAGTGCACATGCGCGGACTGTGCTCTCAGCTCCCGGGACCCAAATATGAAACGCAAAGCTGTAAACTATGGATAAATCTCGGATTACAGGCCACTTTTGATTCAAACGAAATCGTAGACTAAGACATCGAGCTTCTATGATTTGGAAAGTGCTAAAGTTTGTGTTATTTGGAGCCCGCACGGGGCATATTACATGCTCGGGGAATATATTATATGCCCCGAGCTATGGCTAGAAGTCGCGCTAGGCTAACCGCAAATCTAAAACATCTCTGGAAGTACTCCATATGACACCAAAGTGCAATGGGTGGGTAAAACAACTTATATTACTGAAATAAGGCTCAAATTGTAAAAAAAAAAAAAAAGTTACTTTTCCTTTAATGGCTCCCCAACACTGCAAACGAATCCCTCTTCAAAATCAAGACTCAATGCATGAGAAAGCCTCGTGAACACAGCCAGAGCCAAAAACATCCCTTTCAAACACTTTATTATGCGTTTATGCGCAAAGGAAGATATGAGACAATTTCCATTAAAAAATAAAATTAAACCACTGCTGTTTCAGAGGTTCGGAGGCTCGGATAAAGGACATCCGAGCCTGGAAACACTCTCACGTCCCTCCAGGCAAATAAAAAAACGTATCTCGCATTGCGTTGCTCGTTTGCGGTCCAAACTCTCTGGCCGTGAATTACAGAGACGTGGGTAGACATCCGGAACTGCATTTGCATTTTTTCTTTTTTCTTGAATGTGACGTCAGAAACTTCCCTTGTCTTTTTTTCAAATGCGGAAAAGGATCACAAATGCTCAGTTTACACATATCGCAACTTTTAGCCATGTGGGGGGCCTAAACAGGGTATGGGAGCTCACATTAATGTTCAAAAACCTCAGAAAGTGAAAATGTCATGCCATGGGACCTTTAAAATCGTTCAGCCCTATCATATACTTATTGTTATAATATCCACTCATTAGAGGTTTCTTGTTTTTTTCTGTTCTGTCTGTATTCCAGACCACACATACATGCATACACCATCCTAATGATCACCTGGAATATGTTCAATTTAAAATCCATTAAAGCTGATCAAGATTCTCTAACCGGAGTCTGTCTGTAGCGTTCCCACCCAACAAAAATCCACCCCCCATACTTTACATAAATGATTTGAGTCCTCAAATTGCCAATCTCTGCTGAACAAAAGGTAAAAGGCAGCTGTTAACTTTAAAACTACGCTTTGTGACATCACAAGGTGGAACAGAGCATTTTGAACTTTGGAGATCTAGACAGACTAATAATAAAGTGTTACTCAAACATGTGTGAATGAAACAAAACAACTCCAAGTATGTGTTTGTGGAGGTAACAATGTTCTAACATGAAGCTCACAAGAGTCAGTTTTGTGTAACACAGGGCCTTTAAACTGCCTTTAGCACTCTATAAAGATATTTAGTTAGCGTCACAAATGTATTTAAATCCATGCCAGGCCACGGAGAGTAATGTAAATGTACCTCTCCCAAAGTGCACAGCTCCATGATGATCCAGACCGGGTTTTCCGTGATCACTCCGATGAGTTTCACAATGTGTGGGTGGTCAAACTGCCGCATGGTCACTGCCAGAACAAACATATTCATCACCACAGTGAAACATTACATCAGAGGCACAAAAAAACAAAACAAAAAGGAGATAATTTAACTTACACGCTTCTTGGAGGAACTTTTCTCGAACACTGTCTGAAGTGCAGTTTTTACAGGTTTTGATGGCAACAGGTAGCGATGGCTTGTCCTGAAACACACAAATGATGGTAAATAATACAAATAAGTTACATATTATTAACTATAAGACAATGTGTGGGTGTGTTGATAGCCCATTGTTGTAGGTCAGGGGTGCTCAAACTTTTTTTGACTGGGATCAGTCAAAAAAAGTTCCACCCCCCCCCCCCACACACACACACACACACACACCTTAGTCCTGGTTCAGACCTGGTTTAGACTTGCCTGGTTTACACCTGACCATATCACAAGTGATATATGGTCTGGAAGCCACCTTCGAAATATCTCGTACCGGAGGTGTGGTTTACGATCGCCAACGGCTGTTTATTGGGTGTTACGAATGTCTATCATTTGGCGTATATGTAGCCCATAGCCAATCATGTCAGTTGTCAGTTCAAACTACAAGTTTCCGTTTGTCACGTAGTACGCGTCACCGTCTTGCCACCCCTCCCCGCTCTCTGATTGGCTCCCAGAATCAGGAGAGCTCGCTTGCCATAGTCGCCAGGCTGTCTTTCAGATCGTAACGAACGAAAGCAGCGTGGGATTTCCCAGGTTAGGTTTATACCTGGTTTAGTCCTGGTTTAGACCTGTTTTAGCTTGGTTTAAACCTGGTTTAGTCTTGGTTTAGACCTGGTTTAGTCCCGGTTTAGTCCCGGTTTAGTCCCGATTTAGTCCCGGGCCCCTGCTGTCAGCTGTCTGTCCCTTTGATGCAGAAATAATCTGATAATATGACTCACCCCATAAGAACGCGGTCAGCTCCATAGTAACAGTTTGCCGTGTTGTCGATAGTTCGCGTATCCACGTGTATCGCGCTGTATATCCACAGACCTTAATTATCCGGAGCTCCGGAGAAAGAGACATATCCCGAACGTATCGGCGGTGACTTGCGGTGACTTCCGTAAACATTGAGCACGCTCACTGCGTGTGACCTTGTCGTGTCCTCCGGGGCACATGCGCAAAAAAAAAATTTTTTTTTTGTGAAATCGGATTTCACAAAAAAAAAATCGGAATTGAGCATTAAAGCTCTGATGACCGACTGACACTTGGCCCCTGAGCTACCGGTCGATCGCGATTGGCGCATTGAGCACCACTGTTGTAGGTCATGTGTAATTTATGTAAAGGGCTCATATTACCCTGTTTTCTGATTTGTGTTATAATCACAAACATCACAAAGAGACCTGGAGTTGTGTTTTGTTTCATTCACACATGTTGAACACACATGTTTAGGCTGTGTTTTTCTCTCAAACTGAAAACATTCTGTTCCACCTTGTGATGTCATGTGGCAATACAGGAAATGTTCCACTTTGTTTTTAAACTCCATACACCTTCACTAGAATCATTTGGATAATTTCAGCCCTGGAACTGCCAATCTCTACTGAACAAAAGGTAAAAGTAGCGGTTACCTTGAAAACGACATCTCCATGACATCACAAGGTGGTTTTGAGCTTTGGAGATGTAGACAGACTAATAATAAAGGATTACTCAAACATGCGTGAATGAAACAAAACACAACTCCAGGGATGTTTTTACGAAGTAGCAACTTTCTGTCATGGCTTAAAGCTCACAAGAGTCAATTTTGTGCAATTTAGGACCTTTGGCTTTTGTAGATGTTATTAAACAGGTTAATGTAGGGAGAAACACTGAACAAAAACCCAAGGAACCAATCTCACAATTTTGAGACCAGCAAAGGACCTAAAATGTAGTCATAGTGCAGGACAATATTCAGTAGTTTATCTAACAATATTACACCTGCAACAATGCTTTCTCTAGATAGATTTTCTTTTTTCCAGTTATAAATGTGCATTGTGTACCTTTCCTCATAAGGCCTATTAAACGCTTTTCTCCATGGAGATATTATCGCTTTGTCTGAAATGTTTCACAGTATGGTATTAAACCTTTGTATCTTCATAGACTAAACCAGTCCAAGTTACAGGTCAGATCTGTGAAGAGGCAGCCCCAATCACAGTCAGAATGCCTGTTTTTGTAGGTATTTTTGAGCTATAGAACCAGGTAAAGTAGAGCTGTTTAATGTCATACTGTGGAACATTCCAGGCAGAACAATGACATGGCCATAGAAACAAGCAGGTGACAGGCTCCTAACCAGAAAGTTACATAGTGCACCTTTAAGAGCACATACCGGGGGGCTGTAGACTCCTTGATGCACGTCTCCGAACTGTCCCTCCCCGATGCAGCGTCCAAGCTCTATCCGTTCCCTCTGGATCTCATAGTCCCGCGCTGACAAAACAAAAGACAACTCCATCATTATGAACATATTACAGTGTTACTTGTGATCATGTCTTTAGAGTATAGACCATAAGCTGCTCTTTTCAATTTTAAACGTTTCAACTTGGCAATTTAGAAATCAAAAATACATATTTCAGATTTAAAATGTCAGCACATCCTGGCATTTGGGCAAGTACGTAGCAGTTTGCCCACATAACAGAAAACTAAGTAGTAAGTCATAATCGTTTTGTTTTTCTTCAAAAGCCAAAAGCAAATTAAAAAGTACCATGCCCAGAACACTATATATATCGACTAATTTACCTGATTTATAACAAATTTTAGGATATTTGATTTAAAGGTGCATTGTGTAACTTTTCTGGTGGAGGGTTTTCTCTGTGGAGATGTTATTGCTTTGTCTGGAATGTTGCACAGTACGGTATTAAACCTTTCTATCTTAACTGAGACCAAACCAGACCAAGTTACAGGTCAGATCTGTGGAGAGGCAACCCCGCTGCATCCCATTTCTCTGTCTTACCCCTTCGTCTTACCCCTACCCCTTGGTTTTGTGCGTTCATGTGAGGGCAAGGGGTGTTCCAGACTGAGGGCTACATACCTCTTGAAACGAAGTAAGCTCTCGACCAGACTTGAAACGAAGGGGTACGCCTACAAGCTCAGGCAGGTTTTGGGATCAGGATGGCAGCGTCACATCGACCAGCGAAAGAGTCTCATAAATGTATTTTCAGCAGTTGTAATTATCGATTAACAGTTTAACATGGTTTACAATTATGACACTTATGTTCTACGTTGCTTTTACTGAACTGTTGTTGCGGTTTTAATTGTAGTGATGTCTGTTTAGCCGACGTTATCGTTTTCATCGAACTTTTATGCATAAACAAGCTAGTTTTTTTGTCGAGCTGAGATACCTGATAATCCTTGACATGGCAAGAGATGATGACGCAAACGGTAAACGAGTGGTGTCCCATTTCCCATTTCTTAGGGCAACATTCGTACCCCTAGCCCTCTCAGCTCGGTATCGAGGGGCAAGACAAAGACGTAGATAAAGGGGAAGGAATCAGATAGAGTAATGGGACACAGCCTTAGTCTAAGTCAGAATGCCTGTTTTTCTAGATATTTTTGAGCTATAAAACCACCTGTAATTGAATAAATGTAAGGTAGAGCTGTTTAATTAATGTCATACTGTGGAATATTTTAGACAGCGCAATGACATATCCATAGAATCAAGCAGGTGACAGACCCCAAACCAAAAAGTTACACAGTGCACAGTTAAGTTTCCACTTTGTTTAAAGTCACATGCATTTTTCACATCTTTCTACGTCTAGAAACTAGCAAATAAGCACAAGGCATTACACTGAGACTTTTACCTTCGACAACTCCATAGCTGACTGTGTAGGCAAAGGGAAAAAGAGGAAGAGGAGGTTGAAAAGAAGAAGAAGAAGCAACTGTAGGAAATATCTCAGACACATTAAAGACACAAGGCATTTTGAGTGTGTTACCATGTGCACTAAAACATAAACCATAACTGCGTATTTTACCTATAGACTTTATATTACACATTTGCAGCAGGCATAATGTGACAGGCTAGAGGCTGCATATTTCAGGGGAAGAGAAGAAGAAGAGAGCAGAGTCCAGTTTCAGAGTTGGCCACACAATCAAACAGCCCAAAAACATCCAAATTTAAATTGCGGTTCAGCGGGACAAAGCCACCATTACTTACTTACAGGCTTTGACAAAACTTTGAAGACAAAATTATGAAATCAAGTTGCAGAAAATGAATGGTTTGGGTAACGAGCTTGACAGATGTAGTGTTTTTAAATGTGACCATCAAAAATGTTGCTTTAAGTCCGTCCAATTGGCCTGGAATCGATTAGCTGTTCTTAAACTCAATGGAGCTCTTTAAAATGAGTTTCTACAGTATATACTTCAATATTTGTATGACTTACTTGAGGGCATGGTGTATGTATCCTCTTCATCAACTATCTCTGCATAGTCGTCAGTTTCTGCAACAAAAAGATCAAGTTTATATTCAAAATGACTTTATAACTCATGAAAAGAAAGAAAACAAAACAACTCTACTGCAATCCACACTATTCAAACAAAGCTACACTTTGTACACTGATGTGAAAATGTGTTCTTCCTAAGCTATGAAAGTCCACACTAGCGTAGCGTCTTGGTTTTTCCCGAGTTTTGTAGCACACATTTGGCTCGGTGCGTCAGCTGTGCTTGTGTTTTGAGAGAGCAGAGTCGGGAGCAGGGCCAGGACAGAAGGAAAAAGGCTTTACAAGTGAGAGCAAGAAACTAGATTAAAGCGCCTATGACAAGCTGGGCTACTCATTTGACCAAAACACAGATAAGATCATTATATTTAAAATTTAAGATGAAATGTTACTATTTTTTTTTCCAGTTTGGCCCAATTTGTAGGTTTCAAATTGTACTTCCAGGTTGGAAATCGTCACATCACGCAAGCGGATTCCATATCTGTTACCCAACAACCATGATGGATTTGACAAAATAAAATTCAAGAAAACACCTTTATTTTGTTGAAATAATAATCATAATAATCATAATAATAATAATAATAATAAATATAGCTGCAAGCAGCAATGTGGGGCCAAGCACCAAAGGTGCATGTAGGCCTCAGCATGTATTATCATTTTGTCATGACAGCCAATCAAACGCTACGTTATAAGCAGAGTCTGACAGGGTCTGACAGGGTCTAACAGAGTCTGACAGGGTCTAACAGGGTTTAACAGGGTCTGACAGGGTCTATTCCTGAAAATTCCTGCAACTTTGACCTGCTGGTGGCACTAGACGGTTGGGGGTGGGGGCCTATAAATTGCTGTGGGTAATGAGGAGACTGGCTGGAATGTGCATGCAAAATTTCACAACTTTTTACCAGACGGTTCTAGGGGTTGCCATAGACTCCCATGGGTAGAAGAATAATGTATAAGAATCAGTAGAAACACTATGGTGCCTCGCACCTTCGGTGCTTGTCCCCAATAATAATAATAATAATAATAATAATAATAATAATAATAATAATAATAATAATAATAATAATAATAATAATAATAATAATAATAATAATAATAATAATAATAATAATAATAATAATGAAATGGCTTTTTGGACAGAATTCTCCAGTGTGATGTCCTTAGTGTGGGGCTCTTTGAACAACACTCTTAACTTCCTGGAATTTTCAACACACTTTTCAACTTTTCTTCACAAATTGCTTCTTAAAGATCCCATGACATGGTACTTCTTGATGCTTTTATATGGCTCCTTAATGGTTCCCGAATACTGTAAATGAATCCTTCTCCAAAATCAAGAATCAGTGCATGAGAAAGAGAGATAAGATGAGAAAGAGTCATACATCTCTCTCTGGAACAGTCCATTATGGGCGTTGTTGCTTGAATGCAAATGAGGAGGACAGAGATGGCCTATAGTAGCTAGTGGGGGCGTGGCCAAACTCTCCACTCTCTCCTCTTCAGCTGTGCGCTCTGGCTCAGACTGGCTGGCTCCCGCTTCCGCGTTTTTGCGCGGAGGAGGAGATGAGAAGCGTTCCTTTGAAAAATAAACACATTTCCACAGAAAATAAAATTAAACCACTGCTCTTTCAGAGGTCCAGAGGGTCGGGTAAAGGACTTCCGAGCCTAGAAACACTCGCACGTGCCTCCAGGCAAATAAAAAAACGCATTTTGCATTGCGTAGCTCCTCTGCAGTCCAAACTCTATGGGCGTGATTTACAGAGATGCTGAGTAGAGACACAGACGTGGGGTGAAGCTGCATTTTTCGAGCTGACGCCTTGTTGAGAATCGCCCATTTGAGCTGTGTTTTTTTCTAACGCAGAAAAGGACCGCAAATGCTCAGTTTAGACATTTCGCAACTTTTAGCCAACATTAACGTTCAAAAACCTCAGAAAGTGAAAATTTCATGCCATGGGACCTTTAATTGGTGTAAAGCTATATATACACAACAGGTATTAGCCCACCAAATTTTTCGGACTACAAGTCGCACTTTTTTCATGGTTTGGGTGGCCTACATGCCTTTCAAGATGAAATCCTGGTTCCTGTCTCTGATTTTCTAAAATAAATTTCCCCCAAAAAGTGCAACTTATATGTTTTTTTTGTTTGTTTTTTGTTTTTCATTACGCATTTTTTGGCCGGTGCAACTTATAGTCCGATAAATACTTATAGTCAAAATTGGAGAATTATAAAAACATATATATGCGCTTTAATATAGTTTACGCAGGAGTATAAAGCAATAATGATAGTAATTTGGTAATACTACGTATATACTCTTTGTGCCAGTTCAAGCTGCTCGAGCTTCACAGTATAGCACAATCAAAGCAAGTTGGCACAATCAACAAATAGCAAAGACTGCAATTATTTAGATAACCAACCATTTTAAAAAACTTTTTATAAATAGAAAATATCTTGTTATACCTGTAGTTTAGACCTCTACAAACTGAAATGTATGAAATTCTTGTATTTCTTTATCAGTTCATATTTCAGTCTTTTCAAATGTTACGTCTCCTTGTGTTGTTTACAATGTTATGAAATTAAACATATTTTGCACATCAAATCACTATTACACTGGTCTACATTTTTTGGACTCGATCTGCTTCCGAGATAAAAGTGGCTAAATCTCTTATATTGATAAGATGAACTGAAAATCTATTGATAACTGTGCTGGTTAGCTAATGTATTCAAGATATGTAATCATATAATAATGATATACATATTATATATAATGATATATGTTTAAACTCTAGACATATTAAAATGAATGTATTGGAATGTGCAGACAGGCTTTCAGATAGAACTGGTTGCTTGTAGACACACTGTACTGATAAACTACAGTTTTTGCCTTATTTTGAATAAATGTCCTGTTTTTACACAATAATATATCTTGGAAACTATAGCCAATCAGCACTTCTGACTTACTTTTTCTTTATTAGTGACCTAAACCAAGAAAAATGTCACTACTTTTGTTCCAGAAGCATTTTGATGGTAGACCAGTGTTATAATACTTAATTTTCCAAAATCTGTAGCCCCACGGCAAACACTTTCAGTGATAAAGACATCTTGTTTCGTTCTTGTAGTAGTCAATATTACATGCCCGAGGTCTTGCCAGTACAAAGCCCCTGTTAGTAGAATTATGAAAGAAGCAGATGGCAGCATTTTGGATCCAATCTGTGCAGAAACAGACACTTAGGTAGAAAAAGTCCGTCCAGATGTGAGTATTTAAATAAAGTTTTGTGGAATCAGCTGTGGGAGAATAGACCTAAACATCTGTCTTCCTGAACGCAGTCCCCAAAGAAAGTTTCACATGGGATTTAACGGGCTCTGTGGAACGTGCCAAATCGATGAGGAAATCTAAAGCTGCTGATGTTAGCAACACATTTTCTCACCAGAGCCTCCTGCCTCTGCTGTCATGTGAACACAGACACTTGGTGCTTATTATAGAGCGATTATGAGAGCGGATTATAGTAGTTAGTGTTGAGAAGATTGAGAAGTAATTGTATGGTAAATGATGATGAGAAACAGGACGCTATTGAAGTGAATACAGATAGAACCAGGGAAGTTGAGTTGAGGGGGCCCAGAATTGGACTCTCTTCCTATTATTTTATACTAGAGAGGGGCCCATGTAAGTTTTTTTTTATTTTTTGCTCTGGGCCCCCAAATTTCTGTCGACGGTCCTGGATATAACAGTTCTGGGTTCTTAATCAAAGGCAGTATAAGGCAGAATTTTGAGAACAGTTTGGGGATTTTTCTGAAAAGTATTCCAAATAGATTTCCAATCTTCAGGTACACTTTTATCTACAAGGCCATGCTGCCCTCCTACATGTGTAGCTTAAAGGGATATGCCACCCCCAGGTCAAATTTGGGCATCTCCCCACAGTCCAGAGACTAAAACAAGTGATGAAAAGCGTTTTCCTGGTCACCCAGCCATTGTCCGAGTCTGTCGCCACTGACCGCCGCGGTATCTGCAGCTCCTCCGCGTTAGACTGGAGTCTAACGGCGCCAGAGAAAGATTTCGGCCAAAAGGAATTAATTTGCTCGATGCTTTTCCCAATTACTTTCTGTGTAGTGCGCATTCATATCGAGTGCAAATAAATGTGCTAATCAACACGGAGAACTTGCCTTGGTCATTTTGGGTGGGAACTATTTTTCAGCGCGGAAAAATAAAGGCGAAGCACAAAGCACGCAGCGTAACGGGGGAACTCCCTTCCTGGTGCGTAAACAGGGATTCCCCTGTCCGCGTGGTGTGTGCTTCGTCTGTCTTTTTCCGCACTGAAAAATAGTTCCCACCCAAAATGACCAAGGCAAGTTCTCCGTGTTGATTTGCACATTTATTTGCACTCGATATGAATGCGCACTACACAGAAAGTAATTGGGAAACGCATCGAGCAAATTAATTCAATTTGGCCGAAATCTTTCTCTGGCGCCGTTAGACTCCAGTCTAACGCGGAGGAGCAGCAGCTGCGCGCGGCGGTCAGTGCTGACAGACTCGGACAATGGCTGGGTGACCAGAAAAACGCTTTTCATCACTTGTTTTAGTCTCTGGACTGTGGGGAGATGCCCAAATTTGACCTGGGGGTGGCATATCCCTTTAATCACACAGAGAAGTGTTGATTCTTATGGTTTGCGTTCGAATGATCAGTTGTTGCTCTCTGTTCCGTTTGTTCGCACAGAGTTGGGAAAAGGGCTTTTTTCTTCTCTGCCCCCTTGACATGGAACAAGCTGCAAAAGGACTGGAAATTAACGGAACTTATCTCATTGAATGGCTTTAAATCCAGACTGAGAGCACTTGAGACAGCCTCCATAAATTGTACCCGTTTTAACTCATTTGTATGTCATTTTAATTGTGTTGTAATTGTCTTTTTTACTGCCTGTTTTAACTATTTTTTATGTCATTTTAATTGTGTTGTAATTCTCTTTTTTACTGCCTGTTTTAACTAATTTTTATGTCATTTTACTTGTATTGTAATTCCCTTTTGTGCTGCCTCTTGGCCAGGACTCCCTTGAAAAAGAGGTTTTTAATCTCAATGGGATTTCCCTGGTTAAATAGTTATAATTTTTTTAAAAATTGAATTTTTGTTTCCTAAATGAAGATTCAGTTTACTGTCAAAATACGCAAAAAGAAGCATTGACTTTTGGGAATAGACACACACAAAAAAAGTAGTCTATGCATTTCAAGCATGTTTGTAGGGGTTTAAACTTTGGGGTTAACCAACGTTACACTAAGACCCCATGGAGACGTGATGTTTGTTCTCGAGAGGAAATTGCATCTTCTAAATAATTGAAGCCAACGCAATTTGCTATTTGTGAACTTTCAAAATAGTTATACCGGACTGAATGTGATTAAACGGCCCATATTACACCATTTCTGATCTGTGTTTTAATGTTGTTCCCTGATCACCAACACACCTGGAGTTGTGTTTTGTTTCATTCACACATGTTTAACACACATACACGCACACGCACACACACACACAACATATTTAGGCTGAGTTCTTCTCTGAAAACAGAAAACACTCTGTTCCACCTTCCAAGTGCTCCGCTGTATGTTAAATTCACCTTCTCTAGAAACATTTGGGTGATTTCAGCGCTAGAATTGCCCATCTCTACTGAAGTAAAGGTAAAATGTAGCCGTTAACTTGAAAACTACAGCTTCCTGACATCACAAGGTGGAACAGACCATTTTGAGCTTTGAGGATGTAGACAGACTGAAGATGTAGAGTCCAGTCTGCATAACACATAACACATTTAATCTTGCAGCCTTACTTTTAGATCTACGACAATGCTATAAAGGTAAAATGTTTTCCTTGCACTGAAATGTCAATTTACATGATTTGGACTGACACAAACCACAGACTGACTGTAACTCATGTGGACAAACAGTATACCGGTAATCATACAATAATGTGCGTGGTCAGTCTTTTCTGGTTTTAGCCAAGAAATCACGTTTGTGTGTTGTGATCGAGTTAGCCCGTTATAACCAGGAATGCACCGCTTTCAAATTCAGCAAGGCTCCCCTCTAAGCTCTGAGTGTGCATACAATACACGTGTGCTTAAAAGAAAACTCTCGGAAGGATACATCGCAAATTTGGTCTAATCTAGTGCTTGCACCAGTATATAAAATGCATTGAATGGTATAAGTGAATCATTCTCAAATGTCTTCAGCCCAAGATACACGTTTCCAAGTACATCTATCTCCAGTGGTGTAGAAGTACACAATTTTGTTACTTAAGTAGCGAGGAAAATGTTTCTCAAGTAAAAGTATCACAGTAAAAAATTGACTTAAGTAAAAGTACCTGTTTAAAATGTACTTAAAGAGTAAAAAGTGAATGTATTTTGCAGAGAGTTTTAGCACACTTAAAGGTTGAAATGTAATGATTTTGATAGTTAGATTAAGTGATTCAGTTGATTTCTTAAAATGTCTAGCTGTTTTTGTGTATTTGTATATTTGATTTGCTCAAAGTTGGGACATAAATGTGTTTTCAGCAGGTCTCACACCATAAAAAAAGTACTTTTTACTTTTCAGTCCAGATCTCAAATGTAGTGGAGTAAAAGTAAAAAGTATTCACTGTAAAATGTACTTAAGTAAAGTACAGATACCTAAAAATTGTACTTAAGTATTGTACATTTCTACTATTACCTTCCACCACTGGCTATCTCAGATCTAAACCAGGGACTATAGCAGGACTAAACCAGAACTACAAACTAGGACTGAACCAAGATGAAATGTGCTATAAACTCAAACTAAACAAGCTCTACAAAAGCAAAACGGGTCACTAGAGTCACTCCAAGATGCTCACAGGCAGCAGTACCAGACCTATAACTCAAGAGTCACTGATAAACAATAGGTCAAACTGTTAGACAAAGTCAAACTTTGACTGTTAGCGGCACATGTAAAAACGACTACATTTTAGTAAGCGGCTACAAACAGGAGGAGCCGTCTCGTCCAAACATCCACCCACGCACCGAAACACAAGCTTTAGATGGAAAAAAATACAAGCATGCAGAAAGAACAGAGCAATGATAAACAATAGTGGAACTTTACCATCCCCACTGAGGTCTTCTGCAGCAGAGCATGCGGGAGGCAGAGGAGAGAGAGGGAAAGAGAGCAAGAGAGAGAAAGAGAAAGAGAAGTGGTTAGCGCATGAAGTAGTTTGACAAAAAGTCTGCAGAGCCAAAAATTCAGCAAGCAGTTAGTTAAGGAATTTAAAACACATTAGTTACAAGTGCTGTTTGAAAGTTTGGTTAATATAAACAAAAAATAGTTTCATATTTTAAGTTTTGCTTTGACAGCAGAGGGTGATGATAAAAACAAAACAAAATATAAGCTTCATACAGTATACAAAGCACTTTGTAACAGAATAGGGATATTTCCCACACAGTTAGACCAGTGAAGAACAAATAGCTTTTAGCTTTAAAAGACAATGTTACAGATCACATGATAACACAGCAAAATACAGCAAAGTTTTGGGTATTAGAAAACTAGCTAGGACATGGACAGATTCTACACTTACAGCTGGTTTTACAAAACTGTACAGTGATTAAGAACGTAAAGGACTATATGGTAAGTCCTTTAAGTAAAACACAGATATAATGTTCAGTTTGAATCATTCACAAGGGGGAGGCCTTAAAATAAGTCCTTCTGTTTGTTTGTTGTTTTGCCTCTTCCTGCGCCTATTTTTTATCTAGTGTCCCTTTTTATTATTATATGTGATATAAGTGCAAAATATAAACACATAAATAAACAAACAGTCCATAAACCGTGCAAGTAAAAGGCCAGGCTTATTGATTTGTTGTAAACATTGTAGTATTACTCGACAAAGTGATACTACAAACTGAGAAAAATGTAAAAGTTTTTTCAAATAAATTGGGAGCAAAGGTTAAGTCCTTCTTTACCCAGAGGACACATGTTTTTCAAACTAAGGTCGGGTCAGTCACCATATTATCTTTGCACTGTTTTTCCTTACTTATTTTTATTTTAGTTTTACTTGTACATATACATTTATATAATTATGCCTTATTTGACACCAGTTATTTTGCTATTTGTATTGCTACTTATTTAGAAGTTATTACCATTTTTATATTTTTTTACACTTTTTTATTATAATATATTGTGATGTGTGAACTACTGTGTCCAACTAATTTCCCTTAAGGTCCCATGACATGGTACTTCTTGATGCTCTTATATGGCTCCTTAATGGTTCCCTAATACTGTAAATGAATCCTTCTTCAAAATCAACACTCACTGCATGAGATATGACTCTGACAGTCTTCATGAGGCTAGATATGTGTCTAAAATGCTTTATTCTGAGTGTTGCTGCTTCAATGCAAATGAGAAGGACAGAGAGATTGGCTAAGGAGCGGGGGAGGGGGGCGGGTTTCCCCCGCTGGAAGCGCAGCTCTGCACCGCTGTCTGCTCGCTTCCGTGTTTAACACAGGAAGACAGATGGGAGACTTTGCAATGAAAAAAAGCATATTTACACAGAAAATAAAATTAAACCACTGGTATTTCAGAGGTCCAAAGGGTCGGGTAAGGGACTTGCGATCCTAGAAACACTCGGACGTGCCTCCAGGCAAATAAAAAAACGCATTTCGCATTGCGTAGCACATTCACAGTCCAAACTCTATGGGCGGGATATACAGGGACGCTGAGCGGAGACAGAGGGAGGGGCTGGAGCTGCATTTGCCGATCTGACATCAAAAAGGTGCCTTGTCCGAACTCGCCCGTTTCAACACTGGTTTTGTGTAACGCAGAAAAGGATCGCAAATGCTCAGTTTAGACATTTCGCAACTTTTAGCCATGGGGGGGGGGGGGCTAAACAGGGTAGGGGAGCTCACATTAACGTTCAAAAACCTCAGAAAGTGAAAATTTCATGCCATGGGACCTTTATGGATCAATAACATTTGTCTAAGTCTATATACAACAGCATTCAAAACATTAAAAGAATTAAATACAATGTGTATCTACCTTTTCCATTCGATAATAAAAACTAATAAAGACATACATTATACATTATTATACATTAAAGATATACAGTGTTATTACTGATGGGGGTGGAGTTAAGTAAATTATATTACTGCATTTATTTTTATACATATTTAGATACGACTGCACTGATGTCAATATGGATGTTATTATGTTCCGTTGTAAAAGAATGTAAAATGTTTACTTCCCTAAAATAAAAAAAAATAAAAATTATACCACAAGTTATAATTATGTCTACGGAAAGCACAAGAGAGGATGAGTCACTCTAGTCTTGAACAGTGATTCAAGCCGGGATGAGAAATACACTGAGGGACTGTGGGGCTTCCCTAAAGTGGTCTGAATAGTTCTGCTCTTTCCATTTCCTTTTTCCTATATTATTAAACACAGCTCCACGGATATTTGTGCCTCTGGACTTTTAACCTTACAACAGTCTGGGCAGTGGATGGTCCAAATACAACCACAGCACTATTGTTTTTAGTCATTTTCAGTCTACAGTAAATGAGACATCCGTCCACAATAATATGAAAATAACTGGCATTTTATTTTCTAAGGTGACCAAGTCTCTGTGTGCCCCAGCCTGTCCTCAAAGTGCATCTGATTTGAGTTTTGAACAGGAACAGAAAATGGAAATACTGTAGAAGAACGATTAGGCTAAAAAATATGTCTGTATGTGTACACAATCGTTTATATCCCAGATAAATTCCTTTGGTTTTATTTATTTGAAAAGTTAAAAGCTCATTTGTGACCTTTACTACTTTACGCTGTTTTGTGATCTATGCTATAATGTTGTTTCCTCATCACAAACATACCTTGAGTAGTACAAATCCTGCATGTTTAGGTTTAGTTCTTCTCTCAAACAGAAAACACAGTGCTCCACTGTGTGTTTAAATTTCACACAACTTCACTAGAATCATTTGGATAATTTCAGCCCTGCAATTGCCAATCTCTACTGAACAAAATGTAAAAGGTAGCTCTTTGAAAACTACAACTGCATGACATCACAAGGTGAAACAGACCGTTTTGAGTTGAGGAGATGTAGACAGGCTAATTACACTGGTCTACAAGCAAAATGCTTCCAGAACAAAAGTAGTGAAATGTTTCTAGTTTAGGTCACTAATAAAGAAAAAGTAAGTCAGAAGTGCTGATTGGCTATAGTTTCCAAGATATAGTATTGGGTCAAAATAGGACATTTATGCAAAATAAGGCAAAAACGGTAGTTTATCAGAAGGTACAGTGTGTCTACAAGCAACCAGTTCTATCTGAAAGTCTGTCTGCTGATTCCAATACATTCATTTTAATATTATAGAGTTTTGACATCAAATATTTTTTGGTTTCACAAGAGAGATGCCTCGAAATTGTGTGCACCTGATGTCTTAAGATATTTCTTGTTTATTTCTTGATGGATAAAGAAGTGCAAGTTAAATATTTTCAAAAGCTAAATATTATTTTTAAGCAAAAATGCCTAAATCTATTGTATAAACAGATGCGATTTTGATGTAAAACAATATAATTAAATATCTTGAATACATTAGCTAACCAGCACAGTTATCAATTGATTTTCAGTTCATCTTATCAATATAAATGAGATTTAGCCACTTTTATCTCGGAAGCAGATCGAGTCCAAAGATTTGTAGACCAGTGTAATAAAGGATTACTCAAACATGTGTGAATAAAACAAAAAACAACTCCAGGTATGTTTTGTGAGGTAACAGCATTATAATATGGCTTAAAGCTTATAAGAGTCAATTTTGTGTAATATAGGACCTTTAGTATCACCTCAACAGCAACAGAAACACTGTATACTGATATTGGCTCAGAAATCCATAACAGACCATCCCCACAAAATACATGGAGCCTTTTATTGCATTGTGATCCTTCATCTTTTATTGATGAGTGGCCTCCAGTTCTGGCTTTTGTTCTATCCATATTTTAAACGGAGTCTTCTTATTTAATCCCACAAAGTGTTTGGTAATTTTATGTTAGCCCTTTGCTGCGTGTCACATTTGGGAACAAAAAATGTGTGGAACTCTTTTTGAAGGTTTCAAAACAACATCATAGCTGTCCAACAGATCCAGCATTGTGTTGTGTGTGATGAGTATGTCAGCATTAAAACGAGAAGCTGTGCGTTTTACCACGGCTACCAACTGAAATGTCTCACTTGTGAATGTGAAAAGCCTGTTCCCTGTCTGTAAATGTCCAAAATATCAGTTATTTCAATGTTTTAGATTATGTTAGGTGCTACATTCTACTCAGACAAGTTGAGGATGCGTTTACCTGTTGCTATGGTGATGTCATGGCGATGGCCACAGAGCAGTGATATAGAACAGCCAGGCAGGTCACCATTGGAATTCTCAGTGACCGTGGTATAAATATAATGCCATGATATTTAGCCACATAACCTACTGTTATACCACATGGTCTCACACTTCAGAGGCTGTTTTGAAGCCACTAAAGTCTCTCTTCAAGAAAACACTGAAAACGTTGGACAAAAAGCCTTTACAGTATCATTATTGTAACATCTTAAGTAAGTATATCATTTTGGATTTTGATAGTTATCAGATATTTATGGATTCTTGGCTCATTTTTAAAGTTTTAAACAGTTCCTCCTCCCTTACTGGATTTTATAGGTTAAAAAAACCCTAGCGACCGAGTAAATACCAGAGCATCGACCAGAGGAGACTAACATAAAAAGGCGTAGGACTAAATTTGGCCAAATGGTGGTGTCTATCAGAGGCTCACAGACATGGAACACATTGCCAGCCCACGTCAGGAACTGTGGCACCTACTCAGCCTTTAAAACGGCTCTGAAACATTGGTTGAAAACTAACCAGACGTGCTCACACATGTAGGTTATTCTGACTTTTGGGGGCACGTAAACTCTGAGATGGGTCTATTGCACCTACATGCTCATGGTGTAATGTCTATTGTGTATTCTGTTTTCTCTGTGTGAATGTGTTTTGTTCTTACCTGCCTTAGGACTACAGATGTAAATTAGCCATTGTGCTAACTCTGGCATATTTACATTGAAACTCTCTGCTGACATGTTGATTAATATGCATTGTCCTAATTTAAATAAATAAATAAAAGACTCCCATAACGCAATGCGGCACACCTAACTCCGTACGGTAATGACCAATATAATGAACATCCTGTTTGTAAGTGTACTGCAAACATTTTAAATTACACAAACAGTTCTTTCGCTTGTCGTTTAGTCTGACAAGTTAATGTTCCAATAATATTTTTAGGGTTAACTGCAGCCAAACCAACCAGTTAAGTTTCAGTTGCCACACATAACCTGTAAGTAGCTGAGAGCATAGTTTAAAGGGCACTATGCAACTTTTTTCTGCTGGAAGGTCGACTATCTGCAGTATATGCCTGGAATGTTGCAGAGTATGGTATAATGGTATCTTTAAGTGATAGTAAAAAGTCTATCAAAAAACTCTCTTGCCTCTCCACAGATCTGGCCTGGTTTAACGCTATATTATGGAACAATACAGGCAAAACATTTATATATGATGATACAGGAAGGCTTCTGACCATCCACCAGAAAAATGACAGTGCACTTTAAATTAAGCTTTGCTGTGATGTGGCAGATGAAGTTTTTATTTTCTTGCTCGTCTTAATAGAGCCGTACAATACTGAGAAGTCATTTCTTTTTTCTTTTTCATTATTAATAATATAGTGCTTAGAAGGGGCCTCAAACCCAGGGATCAGTTGTGTAACAAAGCATTTAAGTTTCATAATTTTGATCAAACTTTTTCAGTGCTGGTACCGATTACGATACTAAAGCTTTAAGTGTCTAGGCCGGTCAACAGAGATTTGGGGCCCCAGGGCGAGAAGCTTCACATGGGCCCCCTTCTAATATACACTCAACAAAAATATAAACGCAACACTTTTGTTTTTGCTCCCATTTTTCCTGAGATGGACCCAAAGATCCAAAATTCACTCCAGATACACAACACTACCATTTCTCTCAAACATTGTTCACAAATCTGTCCAAATGTGTGACAGCGAGCACCTCTGCCCCGCCGAGACAATCCACCCCACCTCACAGGTGCGCCACATCAAGATGCTGATCTGACATCATGACCAGTGCACAGGTGCGCCCCAGACTGCCCACAATAAAAGGCCACCCCGAAATGTGCTTTTTTTTTTTGCTTTATTGGGGGTCTGGGGACTCAGAAGCAGTCAGTATCTGGTGTGACCACCATTTGCCTCATGCAGTGCAACACATCTTCTTCGCATAGAGATTGTCAATTGTGGCCTGTGGAATGTTGGTCCACTCCTCTTCAAAGGCTGTTATGGACGAAGAACACAGGTGCATTTTATTGATGGCATTTTGAATGCACAGAGATACCGTGATGAGATCCTGAGGCCCATTGTTGTGCCATACATCCATGAACATCACCTCATGTTTCAGCAAGATAATGCACGGCCCCATGTTGCAAGGATCTGTACACAATTCTTGGAAGCTGAAAATGTCCCAGTTCTTGCATGGCCAGCATACTCACCGGACATGTCACCCAATGAGCATGTTTGGGATGTGTTTGACCGGCGTATACGACAGCGTGTACCAGCTCCCACTAATATCCAGCAACTTCGCACAGCCATTGAAGAGGAGTGGACCAACATTCCACAGGCCACAATTGACAATCTGATAAACTCTATGCGAAGAAGATGTGTTGCACTGCATGAGGCAAATGGTGGTCACACCAGATACTGACTGGTTCTGAGTCCCCAGACCCCCAATAAAGCAAAAAAAAAAATGCACATTTCGGGGTGGCCTTTTATTGTGGGCAGTCTGGGGCGCACCTGTGCACTGGTAATGATGTCAGATCAGCATCTTGATGTGGCGCACCTGTGAGGTGGGGTGGATTGTCTCGGCGGGGCAGAGGTGCTCGCTGTCACACATTTGGACAGATTTGTGAACAATGTTTGAGAGAAATGGTAGTGTTGTGTATCTGGAGTGAATTTTGGATCTTTGGGTCCATCTCAGGAAAAATGGGAGCAAAAACAAAAGTGTTGCGTTTATATTTTTGTTGAGTATAATTCTGGGCCCCTAAAACCCTAGGACCAAAAATAAAATAGATCTAAATGTGCTATAGGGCTGTTATTTCTCCTTAAAGTTCCTACACAACAGCTCTGTATTAAATAAAAATTGAAACATAATGAGTCCCAACTACAATCAGTGAATATTCTCATTACATCAATTTAAAAGGTGCATTGTGTCACTTTTCAGATGGAGGGTCCGTAACTTGTTTCTATGAAAATGTCATTGCTCTGCCTGGAATGTTCCACAATATGACATTAAACAGCTCTATTACTTTATTCAATTATAGATGGTTTTATAACTAAAAAATATCTAGAAAAACTGGCATTCTGAGTGAGCGGGGGTTGCCTCTCCATAGATCTGACCTGTAACTTGGTCCGGTTTGGTCTCCGTGAAGATAGAAAGGTTAAACACCATATTGTGAAACATTCCAGACAAAGTAATAACATCTCCATGGAGAAAAACATTTGACGGACCCTCCACCAGAGAAGTAACACAATGCACCTTGAAGTGTCCAACCAGGATATCAATTTAACCGATATTTGGAAGCCGATACTGGATCAAGCAACTGGAGCAAGTAACACAAGATATCCAATACCAGCATTGGACTGGTGCATCTCTATCTAAAACTAAGGCTGCGTCCCATTTCTCTGTCTTACCCCTACCCCTTCGTTTTGCGCGTTCATGTGAGGGAAAGGGGTGTCCCGGTTCTAATTTTGATCAAGGGCTAGGGCCACGACCGAGGGCTACATACCCCTTGAAACGAAGTAAGCTCACGACCAGACTTGGAACGAAGGGGTACGCCTACAAGCTCAGGCAGGTTTTGGGATCAGGATGGCAGCGTCATATCGACCAGCCAAGGAGTTTCATAAATGTATTTTCAGCAGTTGTCATTATCGATTAACAGTTTAGCATGTTTTATGACGCTTATGTTCTACATTACTTTTAGTGAACTGTTGTTGCGGTTTTAATTGTAGTGATGTTTGTTTAGCCGACGTTATCGTTTTCATCAAACTTTCATGCATAAACAAGCAAGTTTTTTGTCGAGCTGAGGTACCCGATAATCCTTGACATTTGTTTATGTTTGTTTGCGTCAATCGTTGTCGCCTCTGTAGACGTAGCAGCTCAGGTAGAGGCGAGGGATGATGACGCAAACGGTAATCGAGTGGCGTCCCATTTCTTAGGGGAACATTCATACCCCGAGCCCTCTCAGCTCGGTATCGAGGGGCAAGACAAGACAAGAGAAATGGGACGCAGCCTAAACCTACACTTGAAAAGTAAAAGAACAAAATGCTAACCTCATTGATAACTTGATATTTTGAATGCAGCTTTACTATGATTCAAGGAAACCGATATACTGAGCTGTAAAAGTCGAAGTGCTGCTAATATTAGTACAATTAATCTCTATGCACTCTGAAGAAAGAAAGGAGTATTCCATATTTTCAAATTACGTGAGCCATTTTGTATTTTCCATTCTTGTTTCGAAGTGTTTTGAATCTGCCACATCACATCCCCATGCATGTGCTCCTCGGCTGAACCCCTGACGATACCATTGGGAGGAGAGTCTGAACAGAAGACAAAGGGGAGGAGGAAACGCCGCGCCCTGGTTGGTTTAGGAGGCGGTGATGTCACGAAATCTTCAGCCAGTCAGACGACAGAGAGAGAGAAGAGGGTGAATGGATGGACAGATGAGGTAAGGAAGTAAACAACAATAGCAGATGGGACTGTGAGAGGAAACACATGTCAGAGCAAGAGGAAAGACAGGCGAGCAGATTTTGTGGCCTGGAAAAACAAACTAAACAAGAGATAAAATTTGAAACGCAACTTACCCGAAACGGAAATCGCTCGCACTCCGCTTCTGACTGCTTCTAACTTTTTCTCATTATTGGACAACCTATAATACAAACAACTAGTAAAACGCTAGCTAAAAAAAACCACATACACTTTTCAATAATTCCCAAAGGAAAAGTCAATAAAGGAAAAGTGAAGTTATTTGTCCTTCTGCTGTTGCCGTAGTATCTGCTCGTGTCAGGGCTGCTCCACTGTTTCTTTACATTCACAGTGGACAGAGAGAAAGAGAGAGAGAAAACCGTACAGACAGAAGGAGGAGGAGACTGTGAGTGTTTAAACCAACCCAAAGTGGAAAATATTTGGCTTCTAAACTTATCTCCTTATTTGACCACAAGCCGAGACAGTGTGAGGCATTTACGTTGAAAATACAGCAGTAGAAAAGCTTGGATATTTCATTAAAACACAACATGAGAACTAAAGAGGAGTTTGAATCTGAATGTTTGGGAAGTTTACACATACAAAGTGGGCGGATTTCAAAAATAAGTACTACTCTGCGGAGTTTATGTGGTGTACTTACTTAGGAATTGACGGCAGAGCTCTCTCTCCCTCTAGAGGGCAAAAAGATAAACACAATGGAAAGCAATATGAAAATAAGTCACTGCAAATCAAGGAAAAACAAATGTATAATAAGTAAATGAAAATCCTGTACAGGAGGATATCTGAAACAGTGTAAAATACCCCAAACTATTTCTTCCTTGGCACATTTTCTTTAAAGGGCCCATATTACACTATTTGTAATCTATGTTATAATGTTTCCTCATCAAAAAATATACCTGGAGTTCTTCTCTCAAACAGAAAACACTGTAATTGTTGATGTCATGTGGTGATACAGGATTGTGCTCCATGTGTTTTCAATTTCAGACACTTTTACTAGAATCATTTGGACAATTTCAGCCCTGGAATTTCCAATCTCTACTGAACTAAAGGTAAAAGCTGTTAACTTAAAAACTACTTTGGAGATATAGACAGACTAATAATAAATAAAGTAAGTTAAGGTAAGTTTTGGAAGAGGTTACAGCATTATAGGGCCAATTTTGCATAATATAGGACTTTTAAATCCATATGCATCATCTAATAAAAACAATAAAAATTGATAAATATAGCCGCAAGCGGCGATGATCGGCCCTCGCTTGCACTCGCAGCCCCCTGCTAACACGCCATTTTCCTATTCCCATGAACCATCTATGTACCAAATTAGGTGTGGCTACACCAAAGTTTTTGCCGGGCATCCTAATGGCAGGGACAGATGTTTGACCTGTTACCATGGCAACATGATGTGAGATGGAGTGGGGGTGTCACTGTGTTTTTTAATCGAGACCATGTCACGAATGTGTGGTCCAAATTTGGTGTGTCTACGGCAAAGTAAATTTTTTCTGTTCCATGCAATCTCCCTAGGGGGCGCAATTACGGCCAATTGAGATTTTTTTATATCAATCTGTGTAGGGCCGGGGTGTTCACCAACGATTAATGTTTGAGTAAAATCGGCCAAAGTATGTGCGAATTATCACTCGTCGAAGTTTGACAGGAAATGGCGCCTTCGCCACCAGGTCACATGGTCTATCCAAAATGGCTGGTTGGTTGCCTAGCAATGGTATAGTATACTTTTTGTTTATCTTCCCATGATGCATCTGTGTACCAAATTTTGTTTGACTACACCAAAGTTTTTCCAGAGAATCCTAATGACAAGGACAGATGTTTGGCCTGTTGCCATGGCAACACGGTGGGAGATGCCCGGGGTCATCTTTGAGATTTTTGATCGAGACCCTGTCACGAATGTGTGTACCAAATTTGGTATGTCTACAACAAAATAAAATTTTGCACTTCCCTAGGGGGCGCTATAGTGTCCATTTCAGATTTTCTTATAGAAATCTATTCAGGGCCGGGGTGTCCACAAACGATTGAAGTTTGAGTGAAATCGGCCAAAGTATGTGCGAATTATCACTCGTCGAATTTGATGGCGAGCCACAAAAACAAACCTGAAATTTGTGGCGTTGTCACGGAAACACCGTTCACTCTTTTAGAACGCTTTTAACAACTTTTAATGTCCCACTTGTCTAGATGATACAGCACGATTCTGGTGAGTCTGGGTCAAAAACCCTAGGAGGAGTTCGTTAAAATACGAGGACAGGAAAATGCGCCCTCGGTGCCAGGTCACGTGCTCGATCCAAAATGGCCGACTTCCTGTTGGTCGCTTAGCAACCGCATAATATACTTTTTTGTTCCTTATCTCATGATGCATCTGTGTACCAAATTTGGTTTGGCTACGACAAAGTTTATGCTGGGCATCCCATTGGCGACGACAGATGTTTGACCTGTTGCCATGGCAACACGATAAGACATGGCGTGTTGACGTCATTAAGTTTTTTTATCGATACCCCGTCACGAATATGTGTACCAAATTTGGTATGTCTACGACAAAGTAAAATTTTGCGCTTCCATGCAATCTCCCTAGGTGGCGCTATAGCACCTATTTCAGATTTTCTTATATCAATCTGTTCAGGGCCAGGGTGTCAACGAACGATTAAAGTTTGAGTGAAATCGGCCAAAGTATGCGCAAATTATCGCTCATTGAAATTTGATGGCGAGCCGCAAAAACGAACCCGAAATTTGTGGCGTTGTCACGGAAACACCGTTCACTCTTTTAGAACGCTTTTAACAACTTTTAATGTCCCACTTGTCTAGATGATACAGCACGATTCTGGTGAGTCTGGGTCAAAAACCCTAGGAGGAGTTCGTTAAAATACGAAGACAGGAAAATGCACCCTCGGTGCCGGGTCGCGTGCTCGGCCCAATATAGCGGACTTCCTGTTGGTCGCCTAGCAACGCCGTAATATATTTTTTGGTTCGTAACGAAATGACCTATCCACCACCCGAATTTCGTTTATCTACGACAAAGTTCATTTATCGGGTATAGCCATAGGCGCAATGTATTTTGATTTTTGAGGTGGCGCTGTGGAGCCATTTTTTAAGATTTTTTAATACAGATTATTTGTAAATTCCTTTTTGGCGTTCTTGAATTTTGCGCAAAATTTCGTGAGTTTTCGTCCGTGGGAAGTACCCGAAACCTGAAAAAGTGGTCGGGAAAATAATAATAATAATAAGAAAAACCAGAACAGTAACAATATAGTGCCACGAGTGGTGGCACTATATATATCAATGGAAAGGGTGCGCGTCCAGTAACGCACCCGTGGGGTCCATTGACAACTACTAGCGCGTTGCACACGTTCCACGCTGGTTCTGCAGTGCTTCGCACCGCAGAACGGTTACAATAGGCCCTATGCGCTCTTCAGCGCTCGGGCCTAATTATGACACATACGCTTTTTTAAAATGATTATTATAGGCTAAATATCCAGTTTCATTGCTCTAGCTTTAATTAAAGATTTTTTTTATGTTATCCAGCACTATAGATGTCGTACCTTTCTGAACACGAACAATAAAGGAATGCGTTTCCATGGATACGAGGCGGCAGTAACCATCGATCAAATCCGCCAGGTTTTCAGCCGTGGTAAGAGAGGCTGTAGTCACCGTGAGAGGCTGCGGACATCCACAAAATACAAAAGATAAAGTAAGTAAAATAACAACTCTCAAACTCTAACCCAAAAACAGATTGGAATGATACTGTAGCATGTGCGCTCTAAAGTCGGACCAAAGCTTTAATGAATTAGGGTTAAGGTTAGACTGGCAAAGAGGTGACGAAAACTCTCACTAATATGAGGAATCCATGTATGTTTACCTACGGACGTCAAGAAGGCAAAGTCAAGTCAAAGGCAAAGAGGTATTAATGTTTTTATTATTGGTGTTAATATTAAAAGGGCCAATATGACACTGTTTTCTGATCTATGTTATAATGTTTCCTCATCACAAACACACCTGGAGTTGTGTTTTGTTTCATTCACACATGTTTAACACACAAACCCTGCATATTTAAGTTGAGTTCTTCTCTCAAACACATATTTACCAGAATTATTTGCATAATTTCAGCTCTGATAAAAGATAAAAGGTAGCTGTTAATTTGAAAACTACAGTTTCGTGAGATTTATCGAAGACTTACTCAAACATGTGTGAAGGAAACAAAACACAAATCCAGGTATGTTTTTAATGAGGTAACAATTTTAGAACACGGCTTAAAGATCACAAGAGTCCAGTTTGCATAATATAGGACCTTTAACTTTAAAGGAAAAGTAACGTTATTTTACAATCTGAGCCTTCTTTCGGTAATAAAACAAGTCGTTTGACTCACCCATATCACGTTCGTGTCATTTGGAGCTGTTTGAAGAAAGTTATGTTGTGGCGTTTCTGTTAGCATTTGTTAGCGTTTGTATTCGGGGCATTACTTTGCGGTCTCCAAATAACACAAACTTGAGCACTTTTCAAATCATAGAAGCCCGATGTCTTAATGAAAAATTTCGTTTGAAGCAAAAGTGGCCTGTAATCCGAGGTTTATCCATAGTTTTCAGCTTTGCGTTTCCTGTTTGGGTCCCGGGAGCAGTCCGCGCATGCGCACTGGCGTCCTCATCTACTCGAAACTATGGCTAAATCTCGGATTACAGGCCACTTTTGCTTCAAACGAAATTTTTCATTAAGACATCGGGCTTCTATGATTTGAAAAGTGCTCAAGTTTGTGTTATTTGGAGACAGCAAGTAATGCCCCGAGCAAATGATACAGCACCATGTTAACGGATACGGGATCATTAGTAGAACAGAACGGCTCAACATAAGTTCTGCGATACTGCTCCAATTGACAGAAAAATGCTATGGGTGAGTAAAACTACTTGTTTTATTGCCGAAAGAAGGCTCAGATTGTAAAAAAAAAAACGTTAATTTGCCTTTAAAATACACCAACAATGTACGAAGAATGTGCAAAGATGTGAATGTGGAGTGCAAATAATCAAACTCACTCATTTCTAATCATCAATCATCAAGCTCTGGCCATTTTAATCAAGAAGTCTATAGCCTGTTCTGTCAGTAAAAACATGTGGTTTACAGTTTAGACTTTTCGGAAAGACTTTTCATGTGGAATGACTTTTTATGGGCAATGAAACAAAGTCTGTAGTGTTTATGTTCAGGGAAGTGCAATTTATATAATGAGATCAAACAGAGTCAAATGTTTTATAGTCACAATCGGTGTTATTGTCTGGAAAAGGGAAGAGGGGGCAGATACCATAAGATTACTCTTCTTTCTGCTCCTTTTCATTCAATATTTTGTATTGTTATCACACTGATGATGTCTTTTTATACTTTATGAATGAAATAAACAAACAAAAAACAAAACAAAAAAATATATATTTTTAAAAAATCTGAACTTGGGATTGAGCAAAAAAGTGTGAAGAGTCCCTCAGTCGTCCAGGTATAATCCATGACAAAAGGAGAAATTCAATTTGTCAACTGGACAAAGATGTTGGCCAGAGAAAAAAACTGGTTTGAGAGGCTATTTTTGTCAAGAAAGAGAACCCTTCCTTGAACAGAAATGGAGGTCTCAGATATAATTTGTCTCCCATTTATAACTCTATTCTCAAACCTAAAAAAACCCCAAAAAAAACATAGGGTTAGCCAGGTCAGGTCCAGAGGTGTGAAAACACCCATTATGGTCCTGAATGGCTATGTTAACAAAACCCACACAGAAACTGAAAACAAATAGGTGTGATAGTTTCATAGTAATTTCATTGTAGTTGGCTCCTCCCTTCAGGCAGATGTAGGCAGTTTCCACCAGCACTCTAGCCAGAACTGAAGAAGTAGCTTGGATGAGCTGTGAAACATATTCAACCAAATAAACTTTGTCCGGTTGACAAATTGAATTTCTCCTTTTGCGATGGAAAAAAGTGATACATTTTATATTATAATGCAATCTCCACTATATTCGATCTTTAAAATATCTAAATGAAATACAGTTGGATGTAAACAATACAACCAAACACATAGTATCTATTCACATTAAATTACTCTATTTTCTGATCTATGTTATACCGTATTGGCCCGAATATAAGACGACCCTGATTATAAGACGACCCCCTCTTTTTCAAGACTCAAGTTTGAAAAAAGACTTTTTGAACACCAAATTTAATTTTTATACAGAAAATAATTACAGTACATCTGAAACAAATGATTATAACAATATATTCGAGAGAAAAAGCATGTTATTTTGCCTCATTCAAATCATGCAAAAACTGTCTATCACATCTTAATATCTGAACATTTAAATATGTAAACTAAAGTGCAATCACATTTGTAAATGAATGGCTTCTGGTTTTTGAAATGTAAATAAACCAATCTACTGTGATAAAACAACAAAATTGCAATAACTGCATTAACCATCAAAGTGAAGTCTAAGTGAAGTCAGCTGCCGGTTAACCTGGCCGATCTTCGACACACTTTTCTCCAGATTGTCGCTACGTTTCTCCATTTTCTGTTATCTCTTCTCTTGTTTTCTTCTCTTTTCTTTCTTACTGCTTTTCTTACCGCTATTTTTTGGCCTTCAGCATTCGCTTTAAAGATATCTGGTGCCATCTAGCGTTGTGAATGGGTATAATGTCTAGACCCCGAATGTAAGACGACTCCCTCTTTTTCAGTCTTATTTCAATGCAAAAAACATTGTCTTATATTCGGGCCAATACGGTATTGTTGTTTCCTCATTAAAACATACCTGGAGTTGTGTTTTGTTTCATTCACACATTTAACACACAAACCCTGCATATTTACGCTGAGTTCTTCTCTCAAACAGAAAACACCGTTTCACCTTGAGATGTCATGCGGAAATACAGGAAGTGCTCCACTGTGGGTGGATGATTTCAGCCTTGGAATTGCTCTATTCTCGCTGTATTGAACTAAAGGTAAATGGTTGGTTGTTAACTTGAAAACTACATCTCCGTGACATCCCAAGGTGGAACAGAGCATTTTTAGCACTGAGGATGTAGACAGACTAATAAACATGTGTGAATGAAACAAAACACAACTCTGGGTGTGTTTTTGACAAGGTAACATTATTAAAACATGGCTTAAAGCTCACATGAATCCATTCTGCGTAATATAGGACCTTCACACAAATTAAAAGTGTAAACAACAATACCTCTGCAGCTCCGGCCACGTTGAGCTGGATCATGCCTTTGCGCTCTTTCTCCTCCATGCTCGAGTACTGGATGGACTGCACCTGGTTAAAGTTGGCGAGATGTGTGGGCTGGCGAGGGGAAAAGAAAGAGCACAAATGTGTTTAGGCTCTCTGTCTTCTGTAAAAAGCCTCTATTCAGTTATTATTTTTGTGATCATTTCAAAAAGGGATGCACCGATTGAATGAACTGTGATTGAATACCGACTCTAATACTGAAAAATTTGCTGTATTCGATATCAGCTTCCAAAAATTATTATTTTAGCCTGGTTGGACATACAGTACAGGCCAAAGGTTTGGGCACACCTTCTCATTTAATGTGTTTTCTTTACTTTCATGACTATTGATAAAAGGAGAAGTTCAATTTGTCAACTGGACAAAGTTTTTTTGGTTGAAAACGTTTCGCCGCTCATCCGAGAGGCTTCGTCAGCTCTGGTTATTGTACTGGTTAGACACTGCTTATATCTCGCTGCCAGGAGGCGCGTCCTACCCTGAAAAAGCTCTGAAAACGAACCCCCCTAATCTGTCTCTTTGTTTTCCAAATTACTCTGGCGACTAGTTACGCCCACCCTATTCAACGTCTAACGACCCTCTCCACCCCTCTGCCCCTCTGCCCCCTCTGCCCAACCAAAAAAACTTTGTCCAGTTGACAAATTGAACTTCTCCTTTTATCATGGATTCTACCTGAACGACTGAGGGACTTTTCACGTTTCATGACTATTTACATTGTAGATTTAGATTTTGCACAATTTTTTTCTATACTGTGTTGTAAATATCGTACTTCTCATTGTGAGTATGTATAATGTAAATTGTATATTTGAATAGCGACAATAAAAGGCATTCTGTTCTAAAACTATAAATGAACACATGTGGAATTATGTACAAAAAAGTGTAAAATAATTGAAAACATGTCTTATATTCTAGTTTCTTCAAAGTAGCTGCCCTTTGCTCTAATTACTGCTTTGCACACTCTTGGCATTCTCTTGATGAGTTTCAAGAGGTAGTCACCTGAAATTGTTTTCCAACAGTCTTGAAGGAGTTCCCAGAGATGCTTAGCACTTGTTGGCCCTTTTGCCTTCACTCTTCACTCTTTATGTAATAAGAACATTTACTGTCGGCGTTTGTGCAGAAAGTCTCAGCATGTTTGAACTTATATTTACCCAAATGTGAATGTAACTTGAGCTGTAACATTTGTTTTGTTTTTGTTGAGAGGAATTAAATACAGTTTTCAGTTTCTGCACTGGAATCAACTGATATCGGGAACCAGATATATCAGAATCGATACTGAAACTGAAAAAGTGGAATCGGTGCATCTCTTAATTCCAAAAATAGTTCCTACAGCAACCAATAATACATCACGGGAAAAAAAAACAAAAAACAATGTACTCACCGTGGATCCCTTATCAGTGAGGTAGCTGATCCCCTCCTCTGGCCCAATAGCCAACTCCACCTGGATCACCCAGCTGGACTGTAGAAGAAAATATGCAAAAACATGTATCACAGTTTGAAGTTAAACACAAATGTAGTAGCACGCACGGCCCAAAAGAGGGCAGCCTCACGCTACCACTGCAGTTCAGTGGTTTCATTTTCCACATGGGCCAAAAATCTTACCCCGAGGGCACATTTGAAGCACTCCTTGTCAAAGCGATAAACTGGAGCCAGGATCTCCAGAAACCGCATGATGCACTGCTCGTCATTGAGATTGGCCACCTGTTTGAACGTCTGCTGAATCAACTTTCGAAGCGTTTTGGCCTGGAGAAAATAAAAAATAAAAAGTTAATAAAAGTTAGGGATATATTCAAATTTGCTTCATAAAAACTGGATGGACAAAAGCATGTTAGTATTTTGCCTGGGGCCAAAGTGCACAAACATTGATTGACTAATAGTCCACTCCAGTTACAATCAAATGGACTATTTAATTCCAGAGGTGCCAAGAGTTCAGACCAATACTTACAAAGCCTCATTCACTATTCAATTAAACAACTATGGCTCCATTTTGTACAAGCAGACTCAATGCAATAACATTTTACAACCTGATAAAGTTTTTAGAGCCGTTATGACAGATACAAGTATAATAAATTCAGCCCTTGAATTTTGACTCTACTGAACTAAAGATTAAAGGTAGCCGTTAACTTGAAATAACATGAATGAAACAAAAACACAACTCCAGGTATGTTTTTGATGAGATAAAAGCATTCTAACATGGCTTAAAGCTCTAAATCTGCGTAATATAGGATCTTTAAAGGGATAGTGCGTTTTTTTTTATGTGAATCTGTATGGGTTCCCCTCTAACAGTGTCGTGTATTAAAGGGATATGCCACCCCCATCACGCACCACGTTGTGCAACAGGGGAACTCCCTTCCCGGTGCGTAACTGGGATTCCCCTGGTAGCGTGCTGCGTGATACGGCTGTATTCTTACGCACTGGAAAATAGTTCCCACCCAAAATGACCAAGTCAAGCTCTCCGTGTTGATTTGCACATTTATTTGCACTCGATATGAATGCGCACTACACAGGAAGTAATTGGGAAACGCATCGAGCAAATTAATTCCTTTTGGCCGAAATCTTTCTCTGGCTACGTTAGACTCTTAGGCGGAGGAGCACCAGATACCGCGGCGGTCAGTGGCGACAGACTCGGACAATGGCTGGGTGAGCAGGAAAACGCTTTCCACCACTTATTTTAGTCTCTGGACTGTGGGGAGATGCCCAAATTTGACCTGGGGGTGGCATATCCCTTTAACACTGGCTTACCGCTCACCGCATCATCTCAGCCCGGTTCTGGAGCTCATGAACGTAGGTCCGGTAAGTTCGTAGGGACTGTAAGCAGATGTTTACGGCGGATGCGGTACGGCGACATCCGCCATAAGCAGATGTTTACAAGGGAACAGGCTAATACAGCTAATCTGTGCGCACTGATACGAATCGAGAGAAAATAGCAAATGCGAATTAGGCTGCTGAATTTTTCATGTGCAACTGTTTGTGACGCAAATATATAATTTTTTGGACAAATATTGTTTTGAGAAGAAAAACTAGCTTTATTAACTGTCCCTGGTAACTTTCCTGAACTACGTTCGCGAGCTATGGAACCGGCACAGAACTGGGCCCAGAGGACGCTGTCAGGGGTAAGTCAGTGTTAATCTCACAACACTGTTGAAGTAGTCTGGTTAACACCTGACCATATCACAAGTGAGATATGGGTCTGGAAACTCGCTTCGAAAAATCCCGTAGCGGAGGTGTGGTTAGCGATTGCCAACGGCCGTTTATTGGGCGTTATGAATGTCTATCATTGAGCGTATACGTAGCCCATTGCCAATCATGTCAGTTGTCAGTTCAAACTACAAGCTTCCGTTTGTCATGTAGTACGTGTCACCGTCTTGCCACACCTCCCCCGCTCTCTGATTGGGGCCCTAAATCTGGGACTCTCGCTTGGACGAGTTTCCAGGCCGCCTTCCAGTTCGAAACGAACGGAAGCGGCCTGGGAATTTCCAGGCTACTGTTGAAGGGGAAGCCATACAGATTCACATAAAAATAAAAAAATAAAAAAATAAAAAAACGGCAAATCAATAGCCTATATTAATTACTGTTTAGATAAGTGAAAGTAAAGTATATATCTATGGAGAATAATATGTGATTTATAAACAAATAATATAAAATATGATAAAGATATTTCCACTACATACATGATATATTAAAAGTTTCTGAGTTTAATCCAGGCATACAGGTCACTGGTACATTGTACAGATGCTGCTCACTATAAATAGTTCTTCATATAGATTAAGATTAGTGCAGATTAAGATCAGGGCAGAGTGGGTTTAAAACACAGATTTACAGTTGTACAGTATATTAAGGACAAAGTAAATGAGCCTTTTCACAGTTCACAATTCCCCAGTGGATTTATGGCCAAAAAAGTCCCTTTACACTGCTAATGAGCCACTGCATGGGCTAAAAGGGCTATTCATATTCACTAGTTTAGACTGTTTCAATTATCAGTATTCTAATTACATATTTTCCCAAAGTTATACCTGTTCTTATACATCTTTCTCTGGTAGGCAAATCTATTTTCAAGTCTTAGTTGACAGAAGAGGACTTGCCTCATAGCATCTGTTTGTTTTAAGTCAGATGCCCTGGCTCCCTCACACCCAAAGAGTACAGCAGCGATATAAAATTGTAATATATAATAGGTATTGTGAGCATTTCTCTGAGGGTTTGTTTTTAGGTATAAACCTCCCTGATTTCACTAAAGGCTAATCTTATCTCTTTTGTTACTGATAACTGGAAATCTAATAAAGCTTTAACAGTTTTTATTACCCTAATTTTTCCAAATTTCTACATTTTATAAACATACAAAAGACAAATACATGAAGTAAGGTATATGGAATTATGTAGTAAAGAGAAAAACATTAAATAAAAATCAATCTTTAGTGTATGATTAAGCAAAAAGTCAAAATAATTGTAATATCACTGCCAGTAGCCTATAAGAAATGTAACTATAAATACCAAATTCTGTATACATGTTAAAATGAATCATATGCTAGAATAAGTACAAAATTTGATTAATAAAATTGACTTATAAAGAGTCAGGAGATGGATAATGCCGCTCTTTGTCTGTTATCTGAGTTTGGTCATCACTTCCTGATTCCAGATAATTACACCAAATATGTGCTCTCATCTAAGGCCATTCCTGCAGTTTTGAAATTCCTCCACATCCATACGCACAAACAAACACTCTCCCAAAGCTCTGTGGAAACAAGGAGGTGCCCACCCATCCTGACGGACAGGAAGTGTACGCTATGGAGACAAGCCAGTCAGTTATGTCACTTCACTGGGGCTCATTTATACTCAAATAGTTATACAGCTCTGGAAAAAAATCAGAGACCACTGCATTTTTTTTCTGAAATCAGCATCTCTACATGTATTACAGCCATTCCATTCCAGCGTCTGTTGAATTCCAACACAAACACAAAGCTGAGCTACTTCAGTTCTTGCACCAGGAGTGGAATGAAGTCACCCAAGAACAATGTGAAAGACTGGGACTAAACCAGGTCTGAAGCAGGACTAAACCAGGTCTAAACTAGGACTAAACCAGGTCTGAACCAAGACTAAACCAGGGATGAACCAGGACTAAACCAGGTTAAAAAGGGGACAAAACCAGGACTAAACTAGGATTAAACCAGATCTGAACCAAGACTAAACCAGGTTAAAACAAAGATTAAACCCGGTCTGAACCAAGACTAAAGCAGGTCTAAACTAGGACTAAACCAGATCTGAACCAAGACTAAACCAGGGATGAACCAGGGCTAAACCAGGTTAAAAATGGGACTAAACCAGGATTAAACTAGGACTAAACCCAGTCTGAACCAAGACTAAACCAAATATTGGTTTCTGAAGTGTAAACATTAGTATTATGTTGTTTTAAAATGAATTTGATCTTGGTTTTTTTGCAGAAAACATGTATCTTTTTTGTTGTTTTGACCATTTATCATTTTCTGCAAATAAATGCTCTAAACAATAATATTTTTATTTGGAATTTGGGGGAAATGTTGTCAGTAATTTATAGACTCAAGTAGTAAAATCAGAAAAACTGATAATTTTGCTTATTTTTTTCCAGAGCTGTATATACAGCACATTACCAGTCAAATGTTTAGACACAACATATCAATGATTTTTTCCCCTTATTTATTTTGTTATTTGGTTCCCATTTGTAGTTAAAAACCACACTAGGGATGTCAACAATTAATCGACTTACGATTAATTGTCGATCAAGATGTTGGTCGATCAAAGTGCATTAATTGCAATTAATCGCTAATCGCGGACACGCGCACCCGCGTGGCCAAGCTCGACTCACAGCTTGGCACTGTGAGTTGAGCTTGATCATGAGTGAACATAATAGTCGAGCTATTATGTTCACTGCTCAGCAGCGGGGCTCAGCAGCGGGGCTCAGCAGCGGGGCTCAGCAGCGGGGCTCAGCAGCGGGGCTCAGCAGCGGGGCTCAGCAGCGGGGCTCAGCAGCGGGGCTCGCGGGTACACCAGGGCTGCTGAGCACGAGATCGAACCGCGGCGCCCGGAATGCGTAGTCTCAGCCCGAGCCACAAACCAGCCGCATGAAACCAGCAGCGGCACGTGGTGGTTTAATCCTGGTTTAGTCCAGGTTTAGTTCTGGTCTAGACCTGGTTTAGTCCACGTTTAGTCCTGGTCTAGTCTCTTAGCCAATCAGGATGCAGAACACAATGTTACACTATAAAAAAATGTTACACTATAAAAAAATAAAAAATAAAATTTTTTTTTTAAAAATCCGCGAACCGCGATAGAGCGAGGGATTACTGTATTTTGTTATTCAGCATCAATACATTCGTCTGCTTTTTACAAAGGAATAATTAATTGAGGAATATACAATATAATAATACTATGATATATTTTTGACTCAGTGTTATGTATACTATAGCTTATATTCTTTAAGACCCTATTGAAACACTAAAATTCAGGTGAAAAATGCCGCTTATCAATTAATCGTAAGTCGATCGATAAGGTCAGTCGACTTTAGATTAATGAATTAATCGATAATTTGCATCCCTAAACCACACTGTAAAATTTTGACTGTGAGAGGGGTTGCCGCTCCACAGACCTGACTTATAACTTGATCTGGTTTGGTCTCCATGAAGATAGAAAGGTTCAACACCAAACTGTGAAACATTCCAGACAAAACAATAACGTCTCAATGGAGAAAAGCATTTGACAGACCCTCCACCAGAAAAGTTACACAATGTACCTTTAAGCAGCCTTTTGGACTTGAGTGTAGTTACTTTTACGTTAATGAAAATATGAGTTTAGTTTAGTTCATTCTTTTTAGAGTACAGAGGAGGGTTTTAGACTATGGGGGGCCAGTGTAGTCTCTTCTATGAATGGAAAACACTGTGGCAGGACGTATGATTGATCAAACTATGATTACTGATAGGTGAAAGGTCGATGAACCCAAACCTGGGGTCCAGCTTGTCAATATAAACAAACATATTCTGGTCTTCTTTATCAGACTGGCCTGGCTCTAACATCAGTCACAGTTTACTGCCCCGGCCATCTGCTCCTGTGTCCACTACGAGCACATGTGTGAGTCCATTGACAGAGAATAATCCCATTAAAGGACTACCCTTCACTTTAAACAGCCCGGGACACACCATGTAGATGACAGCTGTGCCCTCTGTCTCTCTCTCTCCATCCCTCTTTTCCTCTTTGCTCCCTCCTCCTCCTCCCTCTCTTTCTGTCTTTTATCTCCCTCTTTCTCCTCTCTCATATCTTTCCCGTCCTCCTATCCACCATGTCTTTACTCCAGCGCCTTCTTTTTTCAGTGTCGCTTCTCATCCCCTCTCCTTTCCTCTCTTTCTCTTTGCCCCCTCCTCTCTCTCTCTCTCTCTCTCTCTTCTCTCCCTTTGTCTCTTTCTCCATTTCTTTCCATCACAACCTTCTCTGTTTCTCCATCAATCCCTTCTTCTTTCCTCTCTTTCTCTTTGCCCCTCCTCTCTCTTTCTTTTCTCTCCCTTAGTCTTTCTTTCTCTCTATTTCTATCGCAACCTTCTCTGTTTCTCCATCAGTCCCTTCTTCTTTCCTCTCTTTCTCTTTGCCCCCTCCTCTCTTTCTCTTCTCTCCCTTAGTCTTTCTTTCTCTATCTTTTTCTATCACAACCTTCTGTTTCTCCATCATCCCCTCTTCTTTCCCCTCTTTCTCTTTGCCCATCCTCTGTCTCTCTCCCTTAGTCTTTTTTCTCTCTTTTTCTATCTCAACCTACTTTGTCTCTCCATCCATCCCCTCTTCTTTCCTCTCTTTGTCTTTGCCCCTCCTCTCTCTCTCTATTCTCTCCCTTAGTCTTTCTTTATCTTCTTCTATCGCAACCTTCTGTTTCTCAATCAATCGCCTCTTCTTTCCTCTTTATTTTTGCCCCCTCCTCCCCATCTCTCTCTTTTCTCTCCCTTAGTCTTTCTTTCTCTCTTTTTCTATCTCAACCTACTCTGTCTCTCTCCCCATCCCTTCTCCTTTCCTCTCTTTCTCTTTGCCCCCTCCTCCTCTTCCTCTCTTCTCTCTTACCTCCTTTTTTCAGTCTTTCTCCCTCTTTTTCTATCACAACCTTCTCTCCATCCATCCGCTCGCCTTTCCTCTCTCTTTGCCCCCTCCTCCCCTCTCTCCCTCTCTCTCTCACACACATCTTTCCGACCTTAATTCTCTCTCTCTAACTACACTATTCCTACAGTCTCTTTCTCTCTCTTTTTCTCTCTCGAACCTACTCTGTCTCTCTCGCCACCCCCCTGATTTCCTCTCTTCATCTCCCTTTCCCTTTTCACTCCATTTCTCTCTCCCCCTCCCTCTCTTTTCCTCCCTCCCTCATTTTAGTGCCACAGAAACACCAGATGTGCTCCCTCTTTTCGCTGGACACCAAACAGCTTTAAACCAATATTATGTTCACTCATGACCCTGAATAGTAACAGAACCTAGTCTGTGTTAGGACTTGGTAACAAAAGGAGGTCAAAAAATAAACAAATAAAAATCCATTATTAGAAATATATTCACTTTTTTTAATAAATACATAGATACATAGAAACTTGACTACATTATTTAAACAGACCAGATCTTGAGGATTTCGTCAGGATCTTATCAAATTTATTTATTTTCAATTATCTTGCGCTCAATACTATATTAATTTATAGTGTTATGTAAGTGTAATGTAAATAATATCTATTTGGTATATCATAAATTGAATCTATAAGGAATGAATTGTCGTTTTTTTGTCATTTATCACATGGGCTACAACATATTAACAGTGAACAGTAAAAGTAGTAAAAGTAAGTGATGTGCTGTACTTAATCGACTACATTTGAGAGAAGTCCATTATAGTGCGCTATATTTTTTAACTGGACTGAAAGTAAAAGTAATTTCTTTATTGTTTGAGAGCTAATAAAAAGGCTGAGGGCTTTATTTCTACCACGTTCATAGTTTGAGCAAACAAAGATACAAATTTTAAAAAGCTAGAAAAAATACTTCAATTTTTTTCTGAACAAAATTCAGCACAAATCTGTATCGAAATCCATACATTTGAAACTTTATTCGATCTCAAAATCTGTGCAAAATACTTTTTACTCTTTAAGTAATTTTTTAAATTGGTACTTTAATACTTTAGTAGATTTTTTTTCAGGTGATACTTTTATTTGAATATTTTTTTTGCTCTGGGATCTGTAGTTTTACTCAAATAACAAAATCGAGTACTTCTTCCTAGCACCTTCCTAGATTCTTTTTTTTATCCTTTATTTATCCCTGTAGGGAAATTGTCCTCTGCATTTCACCCATGCTTTCATCAGCAGTGGGCAGCTCATCTTTCAGGCGCCTGGGGACCCATCTCCATGATCTTATTGCTTAGGCTTGGTTAGGACCTCAGATGGAGGATTTTTTACCTATGGAGCATGTTTTTGGGTCAATGGGGGAAACCGGAGTGACCGGAGGAATCCCACCCAGACACGGGAAAAACATGCAAACTCCACGCAGAAAGGTCCGGGCGACCCAGGGATCGAAACTGGAACCTTTTTGCTGTGAGGCGTGAGTGCCACCGTGCAGTGGCAGTATTCCCGACCAAAATGAACTTATAAATTATATAGCCAAACATAATAAAAAATAACCATAGTATTCGCTAAAGGTCCAACCGCAACAAGACCGGTGGGCAGTTGACATATGTCCCGTCAGTTGCACATGACGGACAGACAGAGGCTCGTGTGCACGCCCTTCCTCCTCCGCCTCCTCCTCCCCCTCCCTCCTCATTGTGCCAGTAAAGAAAGTGGGTTTAGACATGACCCCGAGGTTTCACCCATATTCACTCTCTTCTCCCTGTGCAGAGCAGCTGTCGCCCGCCCGCTGACACATGGAGCTTTGGGGGTCACTGGGTCTTTCTCCTCATCAAAACCTGCTCCAAACAAACCAGGCCCACAAACACGTGCCATAAATTTATCATTGACACACACTCCGCTCATTATGCAAGGGCCCCCGGCAGCAGACCCCAACAGCTAATAATAGTGCTATGCGAGGAGTCAAACCTATTTTATATAAGATTAAAGGGCCCTATAATATTCATCAAAAACAAACCTGGAGTTGTGTTTGGTTTCATTCACACATGTTTAACACAAACCCTGCATATTTAGGCTGAGTTTTTCTCTCAAACACAATTTTTCCACCTTGTGATGTCATTTGGTAATACAGGAAGTGCTCCACTGTGTTACACCTTCACTAGAATCATCTGGGTGATTTCAGCCTGGGAACTGCCAATCTCTAGGCTACAAAAGTTAAAAGGTAGCTGTTAACTACCGCTTCATAAACATAGCATTAGGAGCTTTGGAGATGTAGACAGACTAATAATGACGGATTACTCAAACATGTGTGAGTGAAACGAAACACAACTCTGTGTATGCTTTTGATTAGAGAACATCATTATAACATAACCTAAAACGCTCTTTGTGCAATTAAAAAGTATTAATTCAAATTAAAATCCCACTGTTTTAGCCAAAATATATAAAAAATATATGTATGATAAAATATGTATGATAAAAATATATAAGTATGTTAAAAAAAATAAAAGCTTTTTTAACATACAAACACTTTTTCTGATCAGGCTGGCTTAATTGGGCCGTCTCTCACTTGTCTGGATGAAAATGTTGTCATTTTTACAATGATATTCCACAGTAAATTATACAACCTGAAAGTTACGTGGTGTCACTTTAACCACAAAGCTTATCAATCAATCAAACTTTATTTCTATAGCACCTTCCAACAACCAAAGCCGACCAAAGTGCCATACAACATTAAAAACAAGATAAAAAACAATAAACATCATACAAATATGCCAAGACACTGACAACACAAATTTCCACTACAAAGACTTCAAAGAAATCATTTTGTTTTGTCTGTAATGTTTCACAATATGTATTAAACCTTTCTATCTTCACAGAGACCAAATCAGACCAAGTTACAAGTCAGATCTATGGAGAGGCAACCCTGCTCACAGTCAGAATGCCTGTTTTTCTAGCAATTTTTGAACTATAAAACCACCTGTAATTTAATAAATGTACGACTGAGCTGCTCAATGTCATACTGTGGAACATATCCATAGAAATAAGCAGGTGACGGACTCACATCCGAAAAGTTACGCAGTGCACCTTTAAATAGCAATATTGCTTAATCAATAACAAACACTTGGAAACACCTTACGCCGACCACTGGGTAAAAAGCCTCTTGTTGTTAATAAAAACATGTATTGTGTGAATGTTTGTGAACCAGCATCAAAAGTTTCTGTATATTTGTCATAATAATGTCTCCAACAAAATGCTTTTATTGGACCACACTAACTTTTTATATTTTACAAGTTTCCTCAGAAGTGTATTGTCCTCACCTTGACTGAATCCAGAAGTTCTTTGGGGAAAAATCGCCTCAAACCCACATCTTTTCTGCAAAGAGAAACACACAAGAGAAGAAGGCGCGTTTATTGCTGTAATTACACAGAGGAATGTTAATTCACAAGTCATTATGTTTTATCTCATCTCATTTTCCTCTTAATGTACAAAGCATGTGCATTTAGACAGGGCAGTCAGGGAGATATAAAGGCTGTTTATGAGAAACAGTTATAACGAAAAAGCTATGACCTAATCCTGAGTAAAGCGCAAGTCATGTTTTCCCCAAAGACTCATCTGAACAGTAGAGGCAAAATAAGAGAGAGAGAAAAAGAGAGAAGGAAAGAGAGACAAAGGGGTGGGTTCAAAAGGGAGAGTACAGACACAGAGATGAGTAGGCTAAAACAGGAAGTGCTCTAATAACTCAAAATCCTCAGAGGAAAAGTTCAGGGAGCCGGGGGATAAATAGTAACAAGAAAGCAGTTACGTAATCTCACCACTGCCAAACTGAATGTTTTTATCAAAGGTTTGTAAGAGAAACATGAAAACACTGCATATAATTCAGATACATTTGGTGTCTAAAATATGAAAAAATTGCATGGCATTTGCATTGGCATTGGCACAGTGTTAGGGTTAATGTTTCAATTAGTATTAAATGTCTATAGTGCACAAAATCAAGTAAATAAAGTAAATAAAATAATGTCCTTTACAGTATGGACAACACAGTATTTCCATGATATCATTTAAGCAGATATCCTGGTTGGGCCTTTAAAGATCCCATGACATGGTACTTCTTTATGCTTTTATATGATGCCTTAATGGTTCCCTAATACTGTAAATGAATCCTTCTTCAAAATCAACACTTAGTGCATGAGAAAGACACATGTACAGAGTCAGAGTCAAAAAATAACTCTTTGAACAACTCATTCTGGGCCTTGTTGCTTGAATGCAAATGAGAAGGACACAGATTGGTTAGAGGAGCGGGGGGGTTCCTTGTTTTAGCGGTGCGCTGTGCCTGGCCCCACTTCCGCGTGTGTAAGCGCGAAGGAGGAAAGGAGAGCCTTTTCAATGAAAAAAAAACACATTTTCACAGAAAATAAAATTAAACCACTGCTGTTTCAGAGGTCCAGAGGGTCGGGTAAAGGACTTCCGAGTCTAGAAACACTCGCATGTGCCTCCAGGCAAATAAAAAAAAAACGCATTTCGCATTGCGTAGCTCCTCCGCAGTCCAAATTCTCTGGGCGTGATTTCCAGAGACAAGAGGTGGAGATCCAGACGGTGGTGGAACTGAATTTGCATTTCTTTTTTCGATCTGACGTCAATAAGGTGCCTTGTCCAGAATCGCCCATTTGAGCTGTGTTTTTTTCAAACGCAGAAAAGGATCGCAAATGCTCAGTTTAGACATTTCGCAACTTTTAGCCAGTGGGGGGGCCTAAACAGGGTAGGGGAGCTCACATTAACGTTCAAAAACCTCAGAAAGTGAAAATTTCATGCCATGGGACCTTTAATTAGATGTAATAATAAAACTATTTCATAATGTCTGAACTTTTATTCATAAATGTGTGAAGAATCCCTCAGTCGTTCAGGTAGAATCCATGGCAAAAGGAGAAATTCAATTTGTCAACTGGACAAAGTTTATTTGGTTGAATACGTGTCGCAGCTCATCCAAGCTGCTTCTTCAGTTCTTCAGTTAAGTCCTAGAGCTGAAGAAGTAACTTACATGAGCTGAATTCAACCAAATAAACTTTGTCCAGTTGACAAATTGAATTTCTCCTTTTGCCTTTTATTCATAGAGTTGTTCACTAGTTATTTGCAGGATAAATAACTGTTGCATAACACAACTGATTATGTTAAATGTTAGTAATAAGTTAACTGTTTTAAGGAAATAAGTGCCAATTTCCATCCCTACACTGGACACATTGGTTAATATCGGGTATCAAAAGTCAAAATATCAGTATCGGGACTGAAAAATCTGGATCGGTGCATCCCTATATTGCACCGTGATTGACAGGAAGAAAAAACGTACCTTTGGCATTGACAGATTTTATAGTTCAGATCATTTTGATAGCAAAGACAACAGCAGCAGCCTTCTTCGTTTTTGTCTTTTTTGATGAGGAGGTAAAAAGGTGCTAGACGTCTCTCTAGGGATGGGACAATAAACAATAATATCGTGTATCGTGATAAAAACGGTAGACAGTAATTGTTTGTGGAACATTTTTTATAATCGCCCACAAAAGATAATCGCAAAATGTGTAGAGAAAAGCTACTTATCCATCATGACCTCCACGAGATTGTAATTGTTTCACTTATAAGTACAGTAATATACAAGTTGTTTAAACATGGAACTTATTCATAACGTTAAAATTATATAAATATAAATGATTGTGATATTATCGTTAATTGTAATTATTTTGGACATGATAATCCTGACACCAAATTTCAGTATCGTCCCATGCCTACATCTCAACATGTCTCATTTGCTCCGGTTGTCCCTGCATTTCACACTCCCAGAAGTCCTCTCTGTACTCTCCTCTCGTCTGTGTAAAATATGCATGACACAACAGCGTTTTCCAATCAAACAGAGGAAAGAGGCCAGGGAGACAAAGACAGGAAAAAACAGGAGAAACAGACTGGGAGAGGGGGAACAATGGAGATATCAGCGTGTACTTTCAGTTAATTGGAAAACTCATTAAGCTGATGGATACAGGTCTTCAAATTCAGGACGCTCATTAAAAACCAGCAGCGTCAGAGGAAAGCCTTGTTAAGACCTGCGCTGTGACAAGCAGGAAGCCGATAGACGATCAAATCAAAGCTAATGAGGAGATAATCCAGGCTGAGCTGCCAATACTTGAGTGACCTGAGTAAACGCTTTCCAAACATCTTCACAAGAGATTTCAAACACCAAGTGAATCATGAGCCTCAACCAGCTCTTATCAGCCCTGTCGATGGTAAATGCTTTATTCAAATAATTATGAATTTCCAAATTACACTTTTTTCAGTTTCTATCATAAAAAGTAACCACAAAAAGTCATGCTCCACATCATGAAGCAATTCCCAGATTAGTTTTTATATATAAAAATACAGACTATATATAAAATAGACTATATAAATGGAGCTAGCTACCGCGAGTGAACATGGGGGCGGCTTTTGGCTCCATTGACTCCAACTGACTTTACATTGTGGCCATTGTGTGGCCTCACTCTGTTACTGCTGCAGTGAGCCTCGTCATTTTGGTCTAAAAATATTCGTATTAACCCCCTTTGCATGATCCTGGTGTTTTATTTCACTATTTTGTCTGGCAAAAGGAGAAATTCAGTTTGTAAACTGGACAAAGTTTATTTGGTCGAAGACGTTTTGCAGCTCATCCAAGCTACTTCTTCAGTTCTGGCTAGAATACTGGTGGACACTGCTTATAACTGGCTGCAGGGTGGAGCTAACTACAATGATTATGAATTACTATGAAACTATCACACCTATTTGTTTCAGTTTCTGTCTGGGGTCTTGTTAGTATAGTCACTCAGGACCATAATGGGTGTTTGGACCTGACCTGGCTAACCCTACAGTTTTCTTAGTTTGTTTTGATTTAGGTTTGAGGATAGAGTTATATATGGGAGTCAAATTGTGTTTGAGACCTCCATTTCTGTTCAAGGAAGGGTTCTCTTTCTTGACAAAAATAGCCTCTTTTACTCCCCTCTCAAACCAGTTCTTTTCTCTGGCTAAGATCTGTACCTCACTGTCCTCAAAAGGAGTGGCCTGTGGCTTCTAGATATGAAAATGAATAACAGACCAATCAGACACATACTTTCCCAGAGGTTGCAACATTAGCAACATGTTTGACTGACAGCATTGCGAAGCGCCCACTCCTTGAACTATAAACAGTATAAAGAAGTGGACTAAGCGAGTGTGACGTCACCCATCGGGTTTGGCTCCCAACAAATGAAGCTCGCGATGCTCGCAGTTACTGGGGAGAATTTGGAGCCACACTCTATATTATAAATAGGATTTTAGGACAAAATAGAGAAATAAAAACACCAGGATCATGTAGCGAGTGTTAATACAAACATTTTAAAACTGATAAGGCTCACAGCAGCAGGTACAGAGAGGAGTCACAATATTCCAGTGCAAGTCAATGGGAGCTAGAGTCAGAAGGACCCAGAAGTGCCTGCATGCAAACTTCCTATTTGGAATGCGCCGGGTAGCCCGTTAGGTATGTCCATGTATATATACAGTCTATGTGCTAACCAGCGGTGCAGGCTCGCAGTCAGAATTCCAAGAACTTTGCTCGAAATTCACCCCATAACTACTAGTGGGTGACGTCACACGTCACACACACTTCTTAGTCCACTTCTTAATACAGTCTATGGTTTTTACCTATTTTACTGTATTGATCATATGTAGAGTGTATGAGCCAAATAGACCTAAAATTAATAAAAAAATAATGGCAAACAGGCAACAATTGGGAAATACTGAGATACTTACTCTAATAGTTCATAGTTGGACTTCTTGTCTAAAGCGTTCCCTCTCATTTCTTTGAAGAACCTCCTGAAATGCACAAAGTTTTATTTAGCCTACTACACAGTAAATAATCATACTTGTATCCATCTCCAAAAATATGATTAACTTTATATAAATATAAATATATCTTTGACAGCAAGATTAAAAGTTTTCTTCCAATTCGGGTTAGTCATATCGCTCAAAAACGCAACTGCGGAATCAAACTCATCAAGGACTTTATGGAATAAGAAGTAGCGCTACTCACTTCACTTCAAAATGAATGTTATAATTACAGTCAATTACAATCAAAGTCATCACCTGATTTCTAAGCAGCCGAGTTTGAGAGCTACATCCTGCTCCACTTTGTCTCCGATCTCTGTCATGTAGTCGTATTTCACCTAAAAACATAGAAACACAAGTTATAAAACGTCGACTTGAACGAGCGTTAATCCTGCGTGTCAGAAATACACTGTAAATACACAGACGCAGACAGACCCTCTGTGACCTAGAATATCTTGAGAACAACCCAGTCTTCGAGCAATGACATTATGTTTCAGCACTGGCTCCAGGCTCAAGATGAAATATGGAGAAGTGGTCCGAGCGTCTGGTCTCTTTGTGCATGTGTGTGAGTGTGTGTGAGTGTGTGTGTGAGTGTGTGAGTGTGTGTGTGTGTGTGTGTGAGTGTGTGTGCAAACCTGATGGTAGAAGTAGTTCAGTGTGGGTTTGTCTTCTGTAAACTGCTGGATAAAGCCCTTTGGAAGATATCGGATCCTCAGCTCATACCTAGAAAGGAGGAGGGGAAAAAAAATCAAACATTAAAGAATAATTAGCGTAGTAACAGCGAGTTAGAGTGGTGACACACATCAAAGCTACATTCTGAGAAGGCTTTATGGATTTTAAACACGTTTTAGTTCAGGTACACATTGATTCACATGATCCTTATCCACTATCATTCTCACCCAGTCAATCCTAAATACTACTGCAAATATTGAGCTAACATATATTTTGTCCTGTTAAAAACAAACTTGACTTGACTATTATGGATGCACTGATCCAACTTTTTTGTTCCAGTACTGATCCTGACACTTGGGCTTTAAAGGTGCATTGTGTAACTTTTCTGGTGGAGGGTCCGTCAAATGCTTTTCTCCATGGAAATGTTATTGCTTTGTCTGGAATGTTTCACAGTATAGCATTAAACCTTTCAATCTTTATGGAGACCAAACCAGATCAACAGTTCAGATCTGTGGAGAGGCGACCCCCTCAGAGTCAGAATGTCTGTTTTTAGAGATAATTTTGAGCTATTAGGAGAAATTACACATCCGTAGAAACAAGCTGGTGACCCAACCAAAAAGTTACCTCAGCCGATACCCAATATCAACCGATAGTAGGTCAGAGATTAAATAAAGACTATAATTTACTTCTTTAAAGATCCCATGACATGGTACTTCTTGATGCTTTTATATGGCTCCTTAATGGTTCCCTTATACTGTAAATGAATCCTTCTTCAAAATCAAGACTCAGTGCATGAGAAACAGAGATAAGATGAGAAAGAGTAATTTTTCTCTCTCTGAACAGGCCATTCTGGGCGTTGTTGCTTGAATGCAAATGAGGAGAAAAGAGATGGCCTATAGTAGAGGGTGGGGGCGTGGCCAAACTCTCCGCTCTCAGCTGTGCGCTCTCTGATCCATTTCCGCGTTTTTGCGCGGAGAAGGGATGAGAAGCGTTCCATTGAAAAATAAACACATTTCCACAGAAAATAAAATTAAACCACTGCTGTTCAAAGGTCCAGAGGCTCAGATAAAGGACTTCCGAGCCTAGAAACACTCGGACGTGCCTCCAGGCAAATAAAAAAACCAGGGTAGGGGAGCTCACATTAATGTTCAAAAACCTCAGAAAGTGAAAATTTCATGTCATGGGACCTTTAAACACACGGCGTATGACAAAAAATATATGTATATATATCCAAATGCATTCTGTAACTGTTTATCATTTTAAGTAACTACAGAACAACTTCAGGTGCCAGCACTGTCCAGTAAAGTATTTTTTAGTTTATAGAACAAAATAGGATATCGACTGAATGCAATTCTGCATGACTATGGCCGTTTCCCAATTCACCGACGGCACGCTTGTGTGTGTGCACTCGGGCTGTCGTCGAGACGGCGCACACTCGCTCTGTCCTTAGTGCACTACGTTTCTCACATGGGCATCTGCGAAATGGAACAAGTCCCGCCTCAGCTCAATGAGCCGGGTGGTCTGCTCCTTGTTCCCTAAAGACAAAAATATTATTCTATTGCGACTAGTAATACTTGGAATTGGGACATGGACAATGTTCCCCCTAATTTTTAATGTGTCTGAGCAAACACATAACTCCACATCCGAAATGAACCCCCCGCGCGGCTCGCACTTTGCAGATATAAAAAAAAATGACCCCGCAGCTGAATAAAAAGCGGAGATCCGCTAAAAAGCTCTTTCGTCCCTGGTTTACAGGGCGCTGCATAAGTTTTCTTGTGCGCTGAGAATGTGCGAACAGTGCGCAGCTTAGAGTAAACGTTGGACATGGCGACACTGTAGAATATCCAGCATTACAACAGCAAAGGAAATATAGAAGTGTAAGGGGAAAAGCATGTGAACGGTAAAACAGGTGCCGTGATCTATGCCGTTACGGCTACCGTCACACATGTTTAGCGTAGTTTATGAAGAGTTTCATGTAGCATAGTTGTAGGTGAGGTGAACCAGAACGTATATTTTATAGTGACGTCGCAACTCTCACTTCGCAACTCTCGCCAGCGGATGTCGCTGGCGAGTCGGTCTTTGTAGTCCCGCGCTGTGCATGCTGGGGCTTTTAAGTGTGCGAAGCGTGCATGTTTGCACGCTTGGTCCACGCCCCGATTTCCATGGAAACGACGGCGCTGTACAGGGCTCGTCTCGACGGTGCAGGGGGGAAAAAACGAATGGAACGGCGCTTGTCGCGCCGGATATGACGCATATCCCGTTCCAAGGACGCTCACAAGTGTGCCGTCGGTGAATTGGGAAACGGCCTATGCCTTTCTAATGGCTAAAAACAACATGGATTTACAAGAGAGAATTGGCGCTAGAGTTTTCAGTCATAAAGAATCAAGCATACCATTGAAGGTTAGAAATAATGGAATCACAATCTCTAAAAAATAACTTTTATTAATTGCACAACCTTAACTACTACAACTACTGCAATTGCTACTACTACTAATACTAATACTACTGCTACTACTACTAGGGATGTAACAATAACTGAAAGATCGTGATATTACAAGTCGCTTCACGTAAATTTATAGTTATGGTGCAGCAATAGCTAAAAGAACGGAGGGAACTACATAGGCCAGGGGTGTCAAACATGCCAAGACCTTTAATCTGGCCCTCGGCTGATTTTCTATTAAAATACCTTAATTATATTTAAATTTTCTATTAAAATATTGGTAATTTTCTGGGCCTCTTTTCTGTGCAGTTTAGCATAGCAGCGTCTCCAGCGCCTCTGTGCGTGGCCCCTCCCACCAGAGCAGCACAAATGAAGACTCGCTTCTTTCCAAATGCTCTTAAAGGACCATCGTTTTGACTGTTGACAGTGACACCCTCATCAGCAAAATGTCAAAAATTTGAAAAGAGGACGCCGAGTGCAGGATTTTCCAAGAAAAATTGACTTAATTCCTATTTGTTGACGGAGGTGAATGGGAAACCTGTATGCTTGTGGTGAAATTGCGTTTTCTTAAATATATGCATTTTTCTTATAATATTTTGTAAAAGAAAGTTTGTCAAATAAAAAAGACTTCTGTAATAGATTTTGTGTTTCTCTGCACAAATATTTGGACTTATTGCTATTTTTGGGGTATATATGCCATGAGTTTTCTGATCTGGCACCTTTGGGATCAAAGTAGGTTGGCTACAGCCCCCGGAACAAAATGAGTTTGCACCCCTGACATAGGCCATGATCCTTTGCTCCATTTCAGTGCAGACTATATGAAGAAATACCTGTTATGAGGATTTTAAACCTTAGTTCTTTGTCTTGTCTAGGTATTTTAAAAGGAAAAAGTAACATTCAGTTTTGTTAGCCTCCACAAAATATCGCAATAAATATCGTGACCATGAGACATATATCGTACTGAGAGATCTGGATACCATTTCATCCTCAACTACTACTACTGCTACTACTACTACTAGAGCTATTACCATCTTTGCCCTGTATTGCAATATTAGTCTTTTCTTGTCAGCGATAAAAACACAGATGGAAAAGTCAAAAAGCTCCAGACCCAAAAGACAGGCGGTGTTGACATTATCAGACAAAGCGGGCATCTGGTTGTCTCTGCCGTTATGTGCACAGAGCTAAAGATCTCCACCCTTGAATAGCATTAGTGCCAAACCAGCACAATAAACGTAATATACAACATTTAATTTACATATTAACTGCACTGCTCACCAGCCACACACACGGAGCTGTATATACATGTGATAAACACTGGGGGCGTTTCTCATGAAGCCTTCAGCAGATCACACACTCTTACACTTACACACTCGTACAGACAATGGGGCAGACTGCACGAGATCTACAAGAGTCTCCAAATTTACCAAATAAGTAATGAGCAGTGGAGGATGAAGTACTACATTTTGTTACTTAAGTACAAGTACAGACAGAAGGGCAAGAAGAAAGGAGAGAGAGGGGGGGGGTGAAGTATGAAAAAGAGGAGAGAGAGAGAGGGAGAGGATGAAGGATGAAAAAGAGATAAAGAGAGGGAGAGAGAGCATGAAGGATGAAAAAGAGGAAAGAGAGAAAGAGGGGGGCGAGAGAGAGGATGAAAAAGAGGAGGGAGAGAGAGAGAGGATGAAGGGTGAAAAAGAAGGGAGAGAGCGAGAGAGAGAGGATGAAAGGTGAAAAAGAAGGGAAAGAGAATGAGAGGATGAAGGATGAAAAAGAAGGGAGAGAGCGAGAGAGAGAGGATGAAAGGTGAAAAAGAAGGAAGAGAGAGAAGGAGAGAGGGAGAGAGAAGGATGATGAAGGATGAAAAAGAGGAGAGAGAGGGAGAGAGAGGGGGAGGATGAAGGATGAAAGAGAAAGAGAGGGAGATAGAGGATGATGGATGAAAGAGAGAGAGGGAGAGAGAGCATGAAGGATGAAAAAGAGGAAAGAGAGAGAGAGGGGGGCGAGAGAGGATGAAAAAGAGGAGAGAGAGAGGATGAAAGGTGAAAAAGAAGGGAGAGAACAATAGAGAGAGAGGATGAAGGGTGAAAAAGAAGGAAAGAGAATGAGAGGATGAAGGATGAAAAAGAAGGGAGAGAGCGAGAGAGAGAGGATGAAAGGTGAAAAAGAAGGAAGAGAGAGAAGGAGAGAGGGAGAGAGGATGAAGGATGAAAAAGAAGAGAGAGAGAGAAAGAAAGACAGTGTCTAAAAAATTACCAAATAAGTAGACTTTACTTTACTTTTACTTTTTACCTTTGTATTTGTACTTTACTTAAAGGGATATGCCACCCCCAGGTCAAATTTGGGCATCTCCCCACAGTCCAGAGACTAAAATAAGTGGTGGAAAGCGTTTTCCTGCTCACCCAGCCATTGTCCGAGTCTGTCGCCACTGACCGCCGCGGTATCTGCAGCTACTCCGCCTTAGACTTTCCAGTGCGGAAGAATACAGCCGAATCACGCAGCACGCTGCCAGGGGAATCCCAGTTACGCACCGGGAAGGGAGTTCTCCTGTTGCACAACGTGGTGCGTGATACGGCTGTATTCTTCCGCACTGGAAAATAGTTCCCACCCAAAATGACCAAGGCAAGCTCTCCGTGTTGATTTGCACATTTATTTGCACTCGATATGAATGCGCACTACACAGAAAGTAATTGGGAAACGCATCGAGCAAATTAATTCCTTTTGGCCGAAATCTTTCTCTGGCGACGTTAGACTCCAGTCTAAGGCGGAGGAGCTGCAGATACCGCGGCGGTCAGTGGCGACAGACTCGGACAATGGCTGGGTGAGCAGGAAAACGCTTTCCACCACTTATTTTAGTCTCTGGACTGTGGGGAGATGCCCAAATTTGACCTGGGGGTGGCATATCCCTTTAAGTAACGTACAAATGCTCATTACTTATTTGGTTTATTTTTTTATAGACACTGTCTCTCTTTCTCTCTCTCTCTCTTCTTTAAAAGTAAAAGTATTTTGTAAAGATTTTAGAACAATTACAAGGATGAAATATAGTGATTTTGATAAAGAATTTAGCTGATTTTAAAGGTCCCATGGCATGAAATTTTCACTTTCTGAGGTTTTTGAACGTTAATGTGAGCTCCCCTACCCTGTTTAGGCCCCCCCAATGGCTAAAAGTTGCGAAATGTCTAAACTGAGCATTTGCGATCCTTTTCTGGGTTTGAAAAAAACACAGCTCAAATGGGCGATTCTGGACAAGGCACCTTATTGACGTCAGATCGAAAAAAGAAATGCAAATTCAGTTCCACCACCGTCTGGATCTCCACCTCCTGTCTCTGGAAATCACGCCCAGAGAATTTGGACTGCGGAGGACCTACGCAATGCGAAATGCGTTTTTTTATTTGCCTGGAGGCACATGCGAGTGTTTCTAGACTCGGAAGTCCTTTACCCAACCCTCTGGACCTCTGAAACAGCAGTGGTTTAATTTTATTTTCTGTGAAAATGTGTTTTTTTTCATTGAAAAGGCTCTCCTTTCCTCCTTCGCGCTTACACACGCGGAAGTGGGGCCAGGCACAGCGCAACGCTAAAACAAGGAACCAGCGGCGCATTTGCCCCCCCCCCACCCGCTCCTCTAACCAATCTGTGTCCTTCTCATTTGCATTCAAGCAACAAGGCCCAGAATGAGGTGTTCAGAGAGTTATTTTTTGACTCTGACTCTGTACATGTGTCTTTCTCATGCACTAAGTGTTGATTTTGAAGAAGGATTCATTTACAGTATTAGGGAACCATTAAGGCACCATATAAAAGCATCAAGAAGTACCATGTCATGGGATCTTTAAGTGATTCAGTTGACTTCTTTTTTTTTTCTCAACTGTGTTTCGGTCAAATAACTAGTTCAATCTGTCATAGGCACTTTAATCTTTTACATTTCTCTCTGTCCATGGAGACAAGAAGGGGCTGCCACAAAGTCACTGGTCAGAAGTCTTTCTTTAAGCAGTGAAAACAGCTGTAGATGAAGAAAGGCAAGATAGATAACTGTAATGGTCAATCCAGGCAGAAAAGCAAATAACAGCTCTATGGAGACATAAGCAGGTGCCTTATGTTCCACCAGGGATGAAGTGCAACTCTGGAAACGTTAATGCTTTGTCTAGAATGTTCCACGGTAGATTAAACCACAAGATTAAACCCATCTATCACGAGGGAGACAAGCAGGTTACAGTATTACGCTAAATCAGAATTCAGATCTGTGGAGAGTCGCACCTGTTCACAGAAGAAATTATTGTATTTTTGAGCAATAGAAATAACCGGAATAAGGAATATATGTTAGATGGAAATGTTCAATGTCCTACCATGGAACATTTCAAGGAAAGCAATAACATCTCCATGGAGACAAGCAGGTAGCGGACCTTGCACTATAAAAGTTGTGTAATGCACCTTTAATCGATAAACATATAATAATATAATAATGGTGCAATATTATTTAATTATTAACTATATTATGTGCAATACAAAATCCACATGCAATACTGTGAAATACTTACACCTTATTTAATCCTACCTGTACTTTTGTATTTTATTATAATTTATTACAGATTTTTATTATATTGTTTACTTTTTTCCCTTGTATTTTTATTTGTATTTTTATTGCTGCTATTAGTACATCTCGACTGTCTTAGCGAGTCAATGGTTGTTCTGATCCTAAGCATCTCACTGCATTGTTGACCTTGTGTTGATCCTGCATATGACAAATAAACAATCTTGAAATCTTGAAATCTTGGATGCATTGTGTACCTCCACTCCTCGTTCTGGCGGGCCTGCTCGTACTTCTCCCTCACGTGGGACACGCCCAGGTCCGGGTGCAGCCAGTGCACCTGGTCCCTGCAGGAGGAGTTACTGAGGCGCAGCCCGAAACACGCCGTCCACCGCACTTTGTAGATGTCCAGGATCTTCTGGATGATTCCCTAAAGACACAAAGTGCACACGATTTAGCTTAATTTAGTTTGATGTTTTAATTCTTGTATATAACATCTCTGGTTTCATTCAAAATTTGAAATTCCAGTTAAAATAAGAGTTTGAGAACATATATTTTTTCCAACCCAAGTAAATGTTTATTTACTTAAAGGAGCTGGGAATCAAAGTCCCTCATGATTCCATACAATGCACGATACATGGCTCACGATACAATATTATTACAATATGGCAATACAGGCGCTTTGTGTTATATTTTTTGTATGAAAAGTGCTTTATAAATAATGTTTGACTGATTGATTAACAAGTGATAATCAATATACTGCACATGATACTCTGTTAAGTGCTATTTTAATCATCAAAACAGTGAATATGTCAAGTGTATTGCATTTTCTTACACTAAATTAACAAAATTGTAGCACTGTCGCAAAATAATTTACTAAAATATACCAAAACTACTCTTGGTGATAAATCGATAAATCTGCCCATGACATCGATACTGTATCACCAAATTTAGCATCACAATATGTCAACATTTCAATATTTTTGCACACCCCTATTATTTTGTTATTTATTCCAACATGAAAAACTGCAATAGTTAGTTTTTTGGGTTTTTTTGTTTGTTTTTTTTAAGATAATTGACCAAAACATATTGCTGACATTCTATATTGTGTGAAAATTGTGAAACTGGAATTGGAATTTCCCACTACTCAGCAAATATAGTATTTTGTATACAAACAAACTTGCACATAAATCAATGTTTCTCTACACTTTGTCCATTGACACACAGTGTGTATTATTTTAGCAAATTGTAGTGACAGTTTGTATTTGGTCAGAAGAAACGATGCGTGTGACCGCCAGCGAATGACGTTCAACCCAAACAACCTGACACACATCAAACACGCAAATACACACTCACACACACAAACACACACACACAAACACACACTCACACACACAAACACACACTCACACACACAAACACACACACACAAACACACACTCACACACACAAACACACACACACACAAACACACACACACAAACACACACACAAACACACAAACACACAAACACACAAACACAAACACACAAACACACACACACAAACACACAAACACACAAACACACAAACACACAAACACATGCCCAGTGCCCTAGTAGAAGCACTGGAGGCTCTGACCTATATACAGAGGACGAAGGATGAAAAGAGGAGAGGGAAAGAGAGAGAGGAAGAAATCAGAAAGAGAGAGAGAGAGAGAGAGAGAGAGAGAGAGAGAGAGAGAGCGGACGAAGGATGAAAAAAGGAGAGGGGGAGAGAGAGGATGAAAAAGAGGAGAGGCAAAGAGAGAAAGAGGGTGGGAGAGAAAGAAATTTGAGAGAGAGAGAGAGAGAATGAAAGATGAGAAAGAGGACATGAGAGAGAGAGGGTGAATGATGAAAGAGAGGAGAGGGAAAGAGTGAAAGAATAGTGGGAGAAAAATAAATTAGAGAGTGAGATTAGAGAGTGAGAGGATGAAGGATGAAAAAAGGAGAGGCAGAGAGAGAGAGAGGATGAAGGATGAAAAAAGGAGAGAGAGGATGAAGGATGAAAAAGAGGTGAGGGACCGAGAGAGTGGGAGAGAGAAACTAGAGAGTGAGAGAGAGAGAGAGAGAGAGAGAGAGAGAGAGAGAGAGAGGATAAAAAGAGGAGAGGGAAAGAGAAAGAGAGTTGGAGAGAAAGAAATTAGAGAGACACATTCTTTATCCTCTCTCTCAAGAGAGGATAAAGGATGAAAAGAGGAGAGAAAGAGGGAGAGAGGGCGCTTTGAAGCAATGTGTTTTGGGATTTGAACACTAAACGCTGATATAATGTTATAATGTAGTTTTATTGAGAGCATTTTATTCATTCAGTAGTATTAAAGGGCCCATATTTCACTATTTTCTGATCTATAGAGTGGTAGAAATCAGAGAGAGTGGGAGAGGAAGAAATGAAAAAGAAGGGGAGAAGAGAGAGAGAGAGAGAGAGAGAGAGAGAGGATGAAGGATGAAAAGAGGAGAGGGAGAGAGAGCACGAAGGATGAAAAAGATGGGAAGGATAGAGAGTGGATGAAGGATGAAAAGAGGCGGGAGAGAGAGCACGAAGGACGAAAAAGAGTAGAAGGAGAGAGAGAGAGAGAGAGAGAGAGTGGACGAAGGATGAAAAGAGGAGAGGGAGAGAGAGCATGAAGGATGAAAAAGAGGGGAAAGAGAGAGAGCATGAGGATGAAAAGAGGAGGGGGAGAGAACATGAAGGATGAAAAGAGGGGAAGGAGAGAGAGCGTGAAGGATGAAAAGAGGAGAGGGAGAGAGAGCACGAAGGATGAAAAGAGGAGAGGGAGAGAGCATGAAGGATGAAAAGAGGGGAAGAAGAGAGAGCACGAAGGATGAAAAGAGGAGAGGGAGAGAGAGCATGAAAGATGAAAAGAGGAGAGGGAGAGAGAGCACGAAGGATGAAAAGAGGGGAAGGAGAGCACGAAGGATGAAAAGAGGAGAGGGAGAGAGAGCACGAAGGATGAAAAGAGGGGAAGGAGAGAGAGCACGAAGGATGAAAAGAGGAGAGGGAGAGAGAGCACGAAGGATGAAAAGAGGGGAAGGAGAGAGAGCATGAAGGATGAAAAGAGGAGAGGGAGAGAGAGCACGAAGGATGAAAAGAGGAAAGGGAGAGAGAGCACGAAGGATGAAAAGAGGGGAAGGAGAGAGAGCACGAAGGATGAAAAGAGGGGAAGGAGAGAGAGCACGAAGGATGAAAAGAGGGGAAGGAGAGAGAGCACGAAGGATGAAAAGAGGAGAGGGAGAGAGAGCACGAAGGATGAAAAGAGGGGAAGGAGAGAGAGCACGAAGGATGAAAAGAGGGGAAGGAGAGAGAGCACGAAGGATGAAAAGAGAAGAGGGAGAGAGAGCACGAAGGATGAAAAGAGGAGAGGGAGAGAGAGCATGAAGGATGAAAAGAGGGGAAGGAGAGAGAGCACGAAGGATGAAAAGAGGAGAGGGAGAGAGAGCACAAAGGATGAAAAGAGGGGAAGGAGAGAGAGCACGAAGGATGAAAAGAGGGGAAGGAGAGAGAGCACGAAGGATGAAAAGAGAAGAGGGAGAGAGAGCACGAAGGATGAAAAGAGGAGAGGGAGAGAGAGCATGAAGGATGAAAAGAGGGGAAGGAGAGAGAGCACGAAGGATGAAAAGAGGGGAAGGAGAGAGAGCATGAAGGATGAAAAGAGGGGAAGGAGAGAGAGCACGGAGAATGAAAAGAGGAAAGGGAGAGAGAGCATGAAGGATGAAAAGAGGGGAAGGAGAGAGAGCACGGAGAATGAAAAGAGGAAAGGGAGAGAGAGCATGAAGGATGAAAAGAGGGGAAGGAGAGAGAGCATGAAGGATGAAAAGAGGAGAGGGAGAGAGACCTTTTTGACCTTTGAAGTTTGAACAGATCCGAGTCTTGGGACGTCACCTAAAAGCATGCTGCTAAGTAAACCAGTGCAGACAGAATGGCTCAAGGATATATGCGTTTACTCGAAAAACATTTTCAATTTACCCAGAGTCCTTTATGGGAGAAGGCATCGGAACCTTGAGTAAAGGACATGCACAAAAACATCTTTTGAATTACTTTATAGAGAGGTCCAGCTTAGAAGCAAAAGCCGATAAAATGTAGTTTTACTGAGAGCATTTTAATCTTGCGGTGGTATTAAACGGCCCATATTCCGCTATTTTCTGATCTCTGTTATAATATCATCACAAACATGTTTTCGTGAGTCGTGTTTTGTTTCATTCACACACGTTTAACGCACAAACCCTGCATATTTAGGCCGAGTTCTTCTCTCAAAGACAAAACACTCTGTTCCACCTTGTGACGTCATGTGGTAATACAGTGCTCCACTGTGTTTTTAAAGATCCCATGACATGGTACTTCTTGATGCTTATATATGGCGCCTTAATGGTTCTCCAATACTGTAAATGAATCCTTCTTCAAAATCAAGCCTCAATGCATGAGATATGACTGACTGTCTTCATGAGGCTAAATATGTCTCTGAAACGCTTTATTCTGGGCGTTGTTGCTTGAATGCAAATGAGGAGGACAGATACAGGCCAGTGCAGCGGGTGGGGGTGTGGCCAAATATGCCGCTGTTTCCTGGATTAGCGGTGCGCTGTCACCCACTTCCGTGTTTTAAGAGCGGAGAAGATATGAGACGCTTTCCATTTAAAAAAACACATTTCCACAGAAAATAAAATTAAACCACTGCTGTTTCAGAGGTTCGGAGGCTCGGATAAAGGACATCTGAGCCTGGAAACACTCTCACGTGTCTCCAGGCAAATAAAAAAAGGGCTAGGGCTCACATTAACGTTCAAAAACCTCAGAAAGTGAAAATTTCATGCCATGAGACCTTTAAGTTCTATACACCTTCACCAGCCCTGAAATTGTCCCTACTAAACAAAAGGTAGAAGGTCAACACTAAATTGAAAACTACCACTTCATGACATCACAAGGTGGAACAGAGCATTTTGGGCTTAGGAGATGTAGAAAAACTAATAATAAATGGTTATTCAAATGTGTGTAAATGAAACAAAACACAATATCAGGCATGTATTTGAGGAGGTAACAGCATTATAACATATGAATAATTTGATCATAATATACAAATGTAATAATAATTTCATAATAATAATCTCGTGTAAGGGATAAAGCTCCTTTCAACATTGAGTGCTGCCTAACAGACTGTACCGGAAAAGCTGTGTCTCTTACACAGCATAATAAACATCCTCTACTTCCTGAAACATTGCATGGATTCTGAATGTCAATATGAAGAGCTTATAAGTAAACAATGGTGAGACAGTGTTTCCAATTCAGTCACGGTGTATGTAAAGGTGCATTGTGTAACTTTTCTGGTGGAGGATTGGTCAAACGCTTTTCTAAATGATGTTAGGAGACCAAACCAGACCCAGTTACAGGTCAGATCTGTGGAGATGCAACCCTGCTCAGTCAGAATGCCTGTTTTTGTAGGTATTTTGAGCCAAGAAAATCACATGAATTTGAATAAACGTAAGGTAAAACCGTTTTAATGTCATACCGTGGAACTTTCCAGTCCAAGTAATGACATATCCATAGAGAAAAGGATTTGACGGACCCTCCACCAGAAACATTACACAGTGTACCTTTAAAGCCCATATTTTAGCCATGTATCACCTTTCAGTACTCTTTCCACTTATGGATTTAGTTTACATATTATGTTACACGGAAAGCCAAATATTTCCTCACTGGTTTAAATGAGCAGGAAAGAAAATAATGTAGAGAAATTGTATGACTCAATTGTCCCGAATGCCTTTTGTTTAGTTCCTTTTAAAGAATTGGCAGCTGTGAGGAATGAGAGGATGAGAGGGCCTTCCGAAGAGGTCAAAGCAGAAAAGCGGTTATTTGACATAATTTAATTTTTATTCCTCCTTTGTCTCTGCTGTCGACTAGCCCCAGATGTTCGCGACTGATGGCCATTCTTCTGGAGTCTGGGGCATTTTGTTGGAGTGCTTTTTCATCTCTGCTCTTGTCCATTTTGGTATTAAAAAGGTCAGACTTTTCATGATAACTGAATAAGCATTGACAATTCAAACTATACTAGTGTTTTGGCTTGTGAGTTTTACGGTTCCAATACTAGTTTTACTAGTAGGGATGTAACAATAACCGAAATATCGTGATATCGTATCGTCAAATGGCGCTAACGTGCCATTTTCCTCCCATTTTTTTTTAGCTGGATGCATGTGTGAGTTTGTGTGTTATCTGGATGCATTCACACATTAGTTGTTGGATATTACTGTAGCCATAACTGCCCTTGGGATGGCTGACCAGGACTTGGCTGCCAATCTGCACCAACAGCCTCTCTGACTCCACCAATAGTTATTACACATGACAGGATGTGGTTTTAGCTAAGATCAAACTGACAACTGTGTGTGTTGAATGCCTGGGGGTTTCGCCTTTTAATTTCAATTATTTTAAGAGGGGGTCACTCATAAGCCTTTCCTGCACTGTTCTGTTATTTTCGATTAAAGTTTGAGTGAAATCGGCCAAAGTATGCAGTCTTTTAGAACGCTTTTAATAACTTTTAATGTCCCACTTGTCTAGATGATACAGCACGATTCTAGTGAGTCTGGGTCAAAAACCCTAGGAGGAGTTCGTTAAAATACGAGGACAGGAAAATTTGCCTTCGGCGCAGGGTCACGTGGGGTCAATATGGCTGACTTCCTGTTGGTCGCCTAGCAACGGTGTAATATACTTTTTTGTTCCTATTCCCATGATGCATTGGTATACCAAATTTGGTTTGGCTACGACAAAGTTTTTGCCGGGTGTCCCATTGGCGAGGACAAATGTTTGGCCTGTTGCCATGGCAACACGGGTATAGCCATAGGTGCAATTTATTTTGATTTTCCAGGGGGCGCTGTCGAGCCATTTTCAAAGATTTTTTTAATACAGATTATTTGTAAATTCCTTTTTTGGCGTTCTTGAATTTTGTGCAAAATTTTGTGAGTTTTCGTCACTGGGAAGTACCCGAAACCGTAAAAAAGAATAAATAATAAGAAAAACCAGAACAATAACAATAGGCCCTACGCTTTAGCGCTCGGGCCTAATAATAAAAGCTGTGAGATGCATATTGTGAAAATATTGTATCGAGTGACTTTGATATTGTTACATCCTTAGTGATTAACATCACATTAGTTCTTTTAGTTTTGACAACCACAGCATGATTTTTTTTAGTATTTTCTCCTCTCCACTAGAACGATGTTCCTCACCCTGACGTCAGTGGCGTCTCCATAGCGGATGTTGGAGTACCAGCAGCTGTGCTCTGTGTTCGTCTCGTGGTAGTGGAAGACTTTAAGGACTCTGTCCACAGATCCAGACACAGACCCAGCTGCAGTCCGGTCTGAAGCGCCCGTGCTCAGACGTGACTTGGCTCCCCCCAGAAAAGTGTGGTTCAGGTTGGGCTCCATGTAAGCTGTGGCCATGGTCTTCCCTGCTGCCACTGCTGCTGCTAGGTGTCGGTCATATTCTGAAAGCACAGGGAACGGAGAAATGAACTCAACAGAAATAAAAAGCAGAATAAAATGGTCCCTGTGACCCTCCACCAGAAAAAGTATATAATGCACCTTTAAAATAACATGAATCAATTATGCACTCTAGTCACTTCAGATACTAGCTCCAAATTAAAACATGACCTCGGCTTTCTGGTCTAAGTTAAAGGGTTGAATGAGAATATGAATAACACAAAAATGGAATGACAAGAATGCATCCAGTCCAATTTGGTTTAACTCGGATCCTCTTTATTTTCCAAAACAATATAATTTAACGACGGCCGTTTTCAAAAGGAAAGATCTCTGGAGCTCATATGACGTGAATCGGCAAAGATGAAACGGAGCAAACAATGTGATAGTGAACGCAGAGTGTGTGACGGGTCAAGGCTCCGAGCACGATGTGTTCAGAGACAATGAGACGCACACAAGTGGCTCTCCTGTGAAACAACACGGACACTGACACATTTCCTGAGTTCATTGTGTTTTTATTATGCTTGGAGAGGATAGGTTTACTGTAATACTGCTACTGAACTGCAAAACTGTAAAGCTGATTGTTAGTAATTTCAGGGGGAAAAAAATGAGAATTCTTTTTAAAAAAAAGTCTAAATCATAATAAGTAATCTGATATCTGCGGTCATAACTTTATGTTTTAACAAGAACATTACAGAAACAATATGAAAATACACAACTTGAAGCATAGACCTCAATACAGGCACTAGCAGCACTTTATTAAAAAACTGTTTTCACACAAAGAATTCCCTGTAACAAATGTATTGACCTGAAAGTTTTGGCCCATTTTAGAATTTTTCTTCTAAACTTCTAATTTCCCATAAAAAGAAGTAAAGTAAGGAGTAAAATACTAAAATGATCCATACAAAGAGGAGCCCAATATGTGCATTGGTATGACAGGTGATTGACAAAACAAGATACTATAGTTTTTTAAAGTTAATAACTATGCAATTATGCTCAGAAAAAAAAGCATTCTAAAAGTCTGGGTATGTTCCACAGGTAATTTGCACACAAAAATAAAAAAATGTCCAGTGTCACGTGGTAAACATCTTTAGCGATCGCATACTTTTACCAGTCAGACACATCTACCGTGCCCTGGAGTCAGGTGTCACTGCCTCCAATGGTAAGCTGCATTTTTCTCCATAAAGATTTCATTCATACCTCTGTCCCAGCACATGAGGAACTGTCCACAACCACCCGACGCCATAGAAACACATATCCTCCCTCCTCTGGATCTGTCACTTTCCAGAACTGACAGGCAACCAGTGGTTTCACAGACCCTCATCGTTGTCCAAAAAGGTTAAATCAACAAACAAAAGCTGGGATCCTCGCGCAATTGTCCCATAACCAAAATAACTACTGCTGTCTCCAAAGCATAAATTGTCGCCTGCAGATTTTGTCAACAGCTTTGTCCGTGTGTTGCAAAAGTTATCCAATGCGAAACTTAAAAGACAACGAGGGCTTCTTCAGTTTTTGCCATGGTAAACATAGATCCAGTAAAATACGAAAACCAACTTCGTGTCAACTTTTTCGTCCAAAGCCTTGCTCCTTCTTGCTTGGGACGCCCCTCTGTTGGCTAAGCGTCTGATTTTTGTCCCATGCCAGCGCCCCGTAGTTACCCAGTTGCCTTGGAAGTTAAAGTAAATCTCGATGGTCGCTTAGGTGAGAGTTCGAGCTATTTCAGCGAGGCAGAGAGGACAGTCCCTTTGCCAACAAGCTCCACAGTTGAGTCAGTTAGCCAGTGAATAAAAGAAAATACAGATTTCCCAAAACATATAAAGCTAGCTGTACGAAGTTGTCATCTTAGCAAACTCTGCAAGAAGTTAAGATGAAAAACAAGCAACAGAGCGGAGAGAGAAAGAAGCAACAATTGTTTGAGTTTAAAGGGAAGGAAAAGGACAGAGTAGCGCTACAGAAAAAGAGTGAGGGACAAGAGGGTAGTGGAGAGGCTGCTGGAGGAGGAGGAACCAGATCCTATTAATATGCAAATCCTGTCCCAGGCGTTTCAATCAGCTACCCCTCCCACCCACTGCTGTTTATCAGGACGACCTCAGGCTTATGCTAATAAATATGCAACCACTGACCAGACAGGTGTAACAAAGCTAATTCTACAAAACTAATCTGAGAAGTTGGTTGCTATTCCATCTATTTCTTCATTTCCATCTTCTTTTGTTCTTTTTTTTTCCTTTTTTCCCCCTTTTTACCCTCTGTTATATATGATGTATTATACTTGATGAGTGAGCTACCGTCCCCAAAACAATTTCCCTTGTGGGTCAATAAAGTTTGTTTAAGTCTAAGTCTAAGTCTAAGTGGTGGGAGAAGTACTCTTAAGTAAAAGTACAGAAGGTATTTCATACAAGTATTTTTTAAAATGCAGTGATACTGATAAAATATATATATATATTTCTTAATTTTTTAAAATATATTTTTCATATTTATGTTTATTTGCTCAAAGCCAAAGCTCGAATTAAAAATGCTGTCGGGATATTACCACAAATAACCCCTAAAATCATATGAAAAGTACTTTTTAGTCCTGCTCAAAAATGTAGTGGAGTATAAAGTACAGATACCTGCTTTCAAACGTAGTGAAGTCAAAGTAAAAATATCCACTGTAAAAAGTACTTAAAGGGACAGTGTGTAAGATTTTTACCTGTTAATTACTGAAATTGAAGATACCCATTCAAAAATACATTGTTTTCCAAGCCTTTTGTGCCTTATTTCATAGACAAGCAAAGCAGGAAATCATAAGATATAGTCACATAAAAGGGGGATCTTCCCCATATAGAGGCAGCCATTTTGAATACGAGAGCCGCAGAAGGACATTTGGGCTCATCCTTCGCCTCGGCTCCTGCTAACAGCTGCACAGCCGCGCTGTATATGGCTCCCCCCTTCCCCCCTCCCCTTCCCCTTCTCTCCTTCGGTCCTCTGCTCCCATATGCAGCCAGGAGCGAAGGAGAGAAGGGGAAGGGGAGGGGGGAGGGGGGAGCATGCTGCCGGATCACACATCGTAATGGATATAACACGTATTTTGGACTAAATTGTTTTACTGGATTTTATTCGCTGGATCCTTATGGACAGATTGAGACCAAGTTTATGATGAAATACAGAGTTTGACCTGTGCAAAGCCTTCAAAGGTAAGCTAAGTAAGCTAAGTTTTGTGCTTTTCTGTATAAAAGCCCCATGTGCTCGGGGAGTGATTGTTTTGCAGGGAAATGAATTGCATAGTCAAAAAGAGGAGACTGTAAGGTTTCATTTGATGTGTAGATTGTCATGAATCATGATCGGGATTGTGTGTTTTCATGCGAAAAGAAAAAAAAAAGTGAACGGGGGACCGCGGTTTATGTATACAGCGGTGCGCGGTTCGTGCGCGGGCACGCGCGATGTCGGCGCTACGTCGCGTCCGGGTGACCCTCGAGGTCTGCCATAGCCAAAAGAGGAAGTGGAATAGCTAGTAACCACCTATGCGCCACGAATCCTACACACTGTCCCTTTAAGTAAAGTACAGGCTAATGCTAATAAACATGCAACCACTGACCAGACAGGTGTAACAAAGCTAATTCTTCAAAACTAATCTGAGAAGTTGGTTGCTATTCAATCTATCTCTTCATTTCTATCTTCTTTTTTCCCCTTTTTTTTCTATTTTTACCCTCTGTTATATTATATTTGTTGAGTGAGCTACTGTACCCAAAACAATTTCCCTTGTGGATCAATAAAGTTTGTCTAAGTCTAAGTCTAAGTGGTGGGAGAAGTACTCTTAAGTAAAAGTACAGAAGGTATTTCACACAATTATTTATTTTTTAAAATGCAGTGATACTGATAAAAAAAAAGAATATTTCTTAATTTTTTTTAAAATATATTTTTCATATTTATGTTTATTTGCTCAAAGCCAAAGCTCGAATTAAAAATGCTGTCAGGATATTACCACAAATAACCCCTAAAATCATATGAAAAGTACTTTTTACTTTTTAGTCCTGCTCAAAAATGTAGTGGAGTATAAAGTACAGATATCTGCTTTCAAATGTAGTTAAGTAAAAGTAAAAATTCTACTTAAGTACAGTGCTTTCTACTACTTTCCACCACTGCTGATAACATATTTGACTTTTATCAAAATGTTGTGCGTTACATTTTGTGCCTTATTTCATAGACAAGCAAAGCAGGAAATCATAAGAGATAAACACTTAAATGTCAATCAATCTAGCGTTTAAAACTGAAGTGTGTGGAAATATACGCATATGGACAACAACAGAGTCTACGATACAAGAGATTCTAAGATATGCTTGATATTTTAATTACATTTTTTATTATATGCCACTCGGAAAATAAATTTGACAAATCACTTTAAATGTTTGAATGCAAAAGTAAAAGGCAAGTAAAAGACTTAATTGAAAGATCCTGTATATTATTACACAAAATTGACCCTTGTGAACTTTTAGTCATGTTTTAATGTTGTTAACTCATCAAAAACATACCTGGAGTTGAGTTTTGTTTCATTCACACGTGTTTGAGTAATCATTTATTACAAGTCTGTCTACGCTCTCTTCCACTTTGTGATGTCATGAAGGAGTATTTTTCATAACATAGTAGTAGTTTTTACCTTTTGTTTAATAGAGATTGGCAATTTGAAGACTGAAATTATCCAAATGATTTTAGTGAAGGTGTATGGAGTTTGAAAACACAGTGGAGCATTATTTGTGGAGCAGGATTTGTGCATTAAAGGAAAAGTAACGTTATTTTACAATCTGAGCCTTCTTTCGGTAATAAAACAAGTCGTTTGACTCACCCATATCACGTTCGTGTCATTTGGAGCTGTTTGAAGAAAGTTATGTTGTAGCGTATCCGTAGTGTATTCGGGGCATTACTTTGCGGTCTAAATAACACAAACTTTAGCACTTTTCAAATCATAGAAGCCCGATGTCTTAATGTAAGATTTCGTTTGAAGCAAAAGTGGCCTGTGATCCGAGATTTATCCATAGTTTTCAGCTTTGCGTTTCATGTTTGGGTCCCGGGAGCTGATGGCACAGTCCGCGCATGCGCACTGGCGTCCTCATCTACTCGAAACTATGGCTAAATCTCGGATTACAGGCCACTTTTGCTTCAGACGAAATCTTACATTAAGAGATCGGGCTTCTATGATTTGAAAAGTGCTAAAGTTTGTGTTATTTGGACACCGCAAAGTAATGCCCCGAGCAAATGATACAGCACCATGTTAACGGATACGGGATCATTAGTAGAACAGAACGGCTCAACATAAGTTCTGCGATACTGCTCCAATTGACAGAAAAATGCTATGGGTGAGTAAAACTACTTGTTTTATTGCCGAAAGAAGGCTCAGATTGTAAAAAAAACGTTAATTTGCCTTTAAATGTGTGAATGAAACAAAACACAACTCTGGGTATTTGTGATGAGGAAACAACATTATATATCAGAAAATAGCATAATATGGACCCTTGAATTGTCTTGTTCAAAATGAGAAACAGCTTCTTAAATTGGTCCATTACAATATCTGTGTTTCTTATGATCTTTTTTTTTTAAGTCAGATTTGTACAGAACCCATTGTGAAATACTTGTATAGATTATGTTATCAGATGGTTTATCCAGTGTGATGGAAATGAAGACTTAAATCATTTTTTTGTTTGGATGATACATTTTTATACACTGAAAATGCATTTGATTTTCTCCAACATTAAGTCCCCTATTCCTTACCTCTTCTGTGCATTTTCGTCATCTTCCCTGGGGCACAGATAGAAAGCCTTCCCCAGCCCTCTAGAGACAACCACTGTACACCATGTACTAGCGCAAACCAGACATCAACTACAATAAATCAAATAGACAAGGTGGTTGAATACGTCCTTTTCTGAGAGACTGAAGAGGCCCCATCTCCTTATTCTGCAAAAAAAAAGCCACAAACCTTCATGTCCCCTTGCCCTGTGCTTTGTGTTTGGGACATGCACGTGCGACGCTCCTATAATTTGTGTCCCAGCTGAGGAGGCGGCCATTGTTATGAAAATCCAGCGGGACGGGGGTTGGGGAGGGGTGAAGGGGGGAGTGTGAAGGGGGACTATTCCAAGGCTTTTGTCTGTGGCCGGATGCTGTCAAGAAAGAGCGGACACCTTTTGGGACTGCTCCAATGTGGCTCCTATTACCTCTTGGCTCACGGACAAGAACAAGTGTACCCTTGAAGGATATGTTTACAATGACAATGCAAAATGTACGAGAAAAACATAAAAGGGCACATATTACGCCATTTTCTGATCTATGCTATAATGTTCTCATCACAAACATACCTGGAGTGGCGTTTCATTCACGCATGTTTAATACGCACATCCTGCATATTTAGGCTTCTTAGTAGGGCTGTCAGTTTAACACATTAATTAGATGAATTAATTACACTGCAAATAATTAATTATGAGTGGCAATTCAATGTGCGCGCATTTTTAATTTGGCGTGCGGCGAGCACATCGCTGCTCGGACCTTTGAACGGCAAGTTTATTTATAAAAAGAACGAAGACAGGACGATCAACAAGAACGCGGTGATTTGGAGCTTTTGTCAAAAAGAATGTTCCGATCACCGAAGCTGCTCCAGCCTGACGAATCATTTGTACGATAAACATGTTCGGACGAGTTCCATCGTTACCGGTGATAGAGCGCACTTCACCAAACCACGCTCGCAGAATTTGGGAAATGAATGAGCACAGCGACCACAGAAAAACTGACAAACTCAATCGGAAAGTGGGTTGCCTCTCTTAGATTAAAATGTGATCAATTCGATTAATTAAATACAAATCCTGTAATTAATTAGATATATTTTTTTAATCGCCTGACAGCACTACTTCATAGTTTTTCTCTCAATCAGAAAACACTCTGTTCCACCTTGTGATGTAATGTGGTAATACAGGAAGTGCTCCACTGTGTTTTTAAATTGCATACACCTTTGCTAGAAATATTTGGATAATTTCAGATCTGGAATTGCCAATCTCTACTGACCAAAAATATAAAAGATAGCTGTTAACTTGAAAACTATCACTACATGACATCACAAGGTGGAATAGAGCATTTTGAGCAAAGCAGGACAATCCCAGTAAAATTTAAAGAGATTTTTTAAAGAGACAGGATCATTAAAAATCCTAAGGTGCAACAAACAAATGGCAGAATGAATCGATAATTAGCCACAGCATTTATCTTTTCTACCCACTACAGCTTAAATGATATTACATTAAAATGTCTCCCCACTATTGCAAGGAAAGAGTGCCCATGATAAATACGAAGCTCCGAAATAGATTGTTCCAGCTTTCATATATTGAACGATAAGTCAATATTGTAATTATTGTGATCGGCCCATTGCAAATCACCAATGTCTAATGAGCCCAGTGCACACTCACTCAAAACCATGTTAGTTTAATTGTCTTTCACACTCACAATACAACCCACACAGGGCAATTAGAGCCTCCTCCTTCTGAAAACGCTGATCACGAGTACGTAAAGCTCCCGAGAGCACTTAACTGTTTACGAGAAAAAAAAAACAAAATCAACAAAATGAACTAGTGCCTTCTCAAAAGCTTTTTAACGAGGTGGTAGTGGTCTTGAGACGGCCAAGTGGGCATACAAATGTTGTCATAGAGATCCGTTGAGAATGTAGAGATGTTGTGAACAGGCGTCATCTCGAGGCTAGACCAAACCGGAGGGCAACTACAGCCTGAGGTCAGATTTATACAGCCTCGGGGTAATTGTTTTTTGTACTTGAACTTAAAGGAGCACTGTGTAACTTTTCTGATGGAGGGTCCATTAAATGATTATTTCCCTTTGTCTGAAATGTGAAGAATCCCTCAGTCGTCCAGATGGACGACTCAGGTTCAGAACTGAAGAAGCAGCTTGGATGAGCTGCGAAACGTATTCGACCAAATAAACTTTGTCCTGTAAAATTTCTCCTTTTTCCTTTGTCTAAAATGTTTGACAGTATGGTATTAAGCCTTTGCTGAGACCAAATCAGACCAAATTACAGGTCAGATCTGTGGAGAGGCAACCCCGCTCACAGTCAGAATGCCTGTATTTCTAGGTACCATAAAACCACCTGTAATTGAATAAATGTGAGGTAGAGCTGTGTAATGTCATATTGTGGAACATTCCAGGCAGAGAAATGACATATCCATAGAAACAAGCAGGTGACTGATGTGATGGAAATTTATATCAATCTGTCTTTGTGTAAATTAATGTGATTTCTGTGTAAACGCTCAACAGACACAACTGTCTCGACCCCCAGGATGCCCTGTCCTCAAATGTAAGTTAAGTTAATTAGCACAAGTCTGTGAAACAAAAGTCACTCTGCCTTGATACATATGTAACTTGTATTTCTGTATAAATACTCAGGGCCTGTCCACACGACAACGTTTTTATTTGTTTTGGTCTTTCGTCCACACGGTGCTGGCGTTGTTGGTGGGCAAAAACTGTGTTTTTTGAAACCAGGTTCCAGAGTGGAGAAAATTGAGGCGGGGTCGCGTTGTCATGTGGACGAGCAAAACGCAGCTTTTGGAAAACCATGATTCTGTTTGCAGAAGAGAAAGGACTTTATGCGCATGCGCTCTTTGTAGTATTACGTTTCTGGTGGCTCTGGCTGTTTCCTGTTTACAGCGCCACATATTGGTGTGGCATATGTATTACATCGTTTTCACTCAGCGCTCCGTTTTTATCTGGACGCGAATATTTACTGATCCGACATGTGTGTGGATGCAAATTTTTTTCAACCCGCATAAAAAATAATCCAGGAGCGTTCAGAGTTCAGATGCTTGAGGGGATGCTCAGGGGGAGACACTCAGGAGATGGAGAGAATGGGTGACTGGAAAGAAAATACTCGGGAGAGGCCTAGGCCCTGTCCATATCTGCTGTAAAAAGAAGAATAAACCTTTGTCTGTATTCCAAAAACCCATAGGGCTTCACAAATGGATTAATTATTTATCGTCAAGAGATACATAATTTTTTCCACAACATGGACCCTCACCCAAGATACACAGTGCACCTTTAAATTGTCCTTGGATCTATCCATTTGCTATTACATTTACATTTGTGAGAACAATTGATTAAACCTCTGTAAATGTAAAACTTTTGTGTGTATTGTGCATGAGTCTGTGTGTGGGAAAGTAAATAAGAAGCATGCACATTTTAGACAATGACTCACCTGTGTAGTACGCAATCCTGGAAATATCTGAAAGGCAAAGAGAGAAAGCACTGTTAATAGAAACAAATGATTATTCAGTTCATCAAAAGCACATTAGCAGCCTGTTAATAGTGAGCTCATTAAAGGGGTACCAGTGTCGGCTCAGCGCGTGATTAATTCACTTCTCTCCCAAAACAGATCAATATTTACAAGAATGACAGAGTATTGATTGAAAGGTCAATAGGTTTCTCTCACCACATTACACATCTGTGCTGTTTAAAGGGCTCATTTCATACGGGCAGTGCAGCGAACCAGGCTGGTGTTGAAGGATGCGAAAACGTGAAGCGTGGAGGAAAAAGCGTTTGAAATTCACAAATCCATATCTTAATAAAATCTGTGGTCAATTACAGCGAGCGTAACGTTGCATTATAGATAGCAGTGCAGTCATTTCCTATGCACATGTACTGTCAGTCATAACAGGAATAGTGAATTCTGACAGTGTTTTCAAGAATTGTTTGAAATGTCTGCTTATGACAAGGGCAAGAAAATACACGCATGTCTTTATTAAAGGTGCACTGTGTAACTTTGTGATTGGGGGTCCGTAACCTGCTGCCTTCTATGAATATGTCATTCCTCTGCTGGGAATGTTCCACAGTGTGACATTACATTTTCCAGGTGGTTTTACAGCTCAAAAAATACCTAGAAAAACAGGCTTTCTGTCTGTGAGCGGGGTAGCCTCTCCACAGATCGATAGAAAGACTCAATACCATACTGTGAAACATTGCAGATAACGCAGTAACATCTGCATCGGAGAAGCGCATTTGATGGACCTTCCACCAGAAAAGTTATACAGTGCACCTTTAAATTAAATAAAGTAAAATAGAAAACACTTGTGATGCATTATTGTGGTATTTTTACAAAGCGTTTTTTGTATGTATGGAAGATTAGTAAAAGAAGTTAGTGCTATTATCCACGCCACATCAAGCAGAAATTAGCTGTTTAAGATACTGAGCAGATTACTCAAATACAAATACAATCACAACACAACTCCAGGCATGTTTTCATAAATATTGTAAATATAGTTAAACGCCAGTTGATCAGAATATGGGCTGTTTAAGCGATTAAGAGATAAAGAGACCTATGTTACACTGTTGTATTCTGGGTTAATAAAAATATATTATGTGTTTTTGTCATCAAAAGCAATCTGTATAATTATTGTTTTGTGTTGTACATGTATTTATTGGATCATTGTTTATGTATTTGGAATGGTATAAGTAAAAAGCCTTTCATATGTATGTTATAACCACCTTCATATGATTCAGATTCAATATTTTTATCCAAAGTGCAAAAAGTTCAAGTTCAAATTACTCAAATTAAGAAGGTTTAACTGGATTTGAGTAGATTTCACTTGTAAGTAAAATTCTATAATATAAATCTACAAATGGAGTCTTTTTAATTCAAACAACACATAATTTAGTTTAATATTTTAAGTAAAGATCTGTTGTTTTTCTTATGTTCAGTCACTATTTGAAGACTTGTTCCACTGGTAGATAATTTGACTTGTCATGTGAAATTTACTCAAATCAATACACTATATTGTTATTTCAAGTCATTTTAAGATTTTAGTTTTTGCGGCGCATCTGCTTTCCTCACATGTTTCAGCTCTAACATTGAACTCCCTAATCCCAAATCAAATCCCCTCCCCTCCAGGAAGAGGCAGCGGTCTTCCTAGAAAGAAGTCCACATTTCATACATAATACACTGCATCATTCTCCCACAGGAAACCGACCAAAGACCACTGGGAACTCAACACCCAGTTAGAGCCAAGCAGAGGGTCATAACACAAGGGCTTTAAGTGCCCGAGCTGCCCCTGATGCGCTCGGTGATAGGGGCCACTGGGTATAATGTCAACACAGATGATGTAATGGTAAGAAGAAACCCCAGAGCGGAGAGGAAATGCCAACAAGGTGACTCGTGGTGTAAATGCTTTATCGACAAACTGTGGAAACACGAGAGCGAGCAGAGGATGTGAATGTGAAGGACCTGCTAATGCTAATAGGGCTAATTCAACGTTTGATTGACAGGTCTGATGATGTAAACTAGGGGTGGGACGAGATACAGTTTCCGCAAGACGAAACGGGGCATGAGATTGGATTAACAAGACGAAATTTTGACATTGTTTATAATAAATAAATTGTAGAATCCCTCAGTCGTCCAGGCAGAATCCGTGGCAAAAGGAGAAATTCAATTTGTCAACTGGACTGTCAAATTTTATACATTTTTGGGCTCACCATTTTTTGATTTACTTAGCAGTTCCTAGAATGAGAGCAGAAATATTTTTTGGGACTACTGCTTCTGACAAAAATGTAACTTGCCAGAATTTAACTCTATTTTTTGTGTGCAGAATCTTGAAGCAATTTTGTCTCATGAGATCTAGTGTAAACTGTAAATATATAAACCAGAACAATACCAGAGTTTCAAAATAAAAAAACAAAACATTCAATGATGTAGGTTTGATGTTTAGAATATTAATTTTGTCTTCTTGTTGTACAGAAATGTTGTGTTTTCTTCTAATAAGACAACTTTCACCTTCGTCAAAACCGAAACATGTCATGTAAATAACCAATTTAGCTTTTTACAAATCTGTCTTATTAGATGAAAACACAAAGTTTCTATATAACAAGAAGACAAAATTAATTTTCTAAATATAATTTGCTGAAGTTCTGGGAAAAAATGTCTCATGATGAAGGCGGAACGGAAGTGCCACCGCTGAAACAGAAGAAAACACAAAATTTCCACGTCATTTTATGTTTATGCTACGAAATCTTGGTGGGTTAATGTGTTATTCTATTGATAAACTGAACTGTGTGTGGAAGGGCATCTGACATAAAATATATACAAGACCAAATTAAGCTATGCAACATATCAATGAGTGAAGATTGATTTTATGCACAGTAATTTGGTTCAATCTGTTTTTAAAGGTGCACTGTTTAACATCTGTAGTCAAGGGTCCGTCTCCTGCTTATCTCCATGGAAATGTTATTGCTTTGTCTAGAATGTTCCACAGTATAGATTAAACAAGAGACGAGCAGCTTACAGCACTGTGCTACATTACAGGTCAGCAGGTCTGGACTGGGACAAAAAAACGGCCCTGGCATTTTTGGCTTAGACCAGCCCCTCATAATTAGTCGTGGTTTAGTTCTGGTTCAATCCTGATTTAGTCCTGGTTCAAATCCTGATTTAGTCCTGGTTTAGTCCTGGTTCAATCCTGATTTAGTCCTGGTTCAGACCTGATTTAGTCCTGATTTAGACCTGATTAGTCCTGATTTAGTTCTGGTTCAATCCTGATTTAGTCCTGGTTCAAATCCTGATTTAGTCCTGGTTTAGTTCTGGTTCAATCCTGATTTAGTCCTGGTTCAAATCCTGATTTAGTCCTGGTTTAGTCCTGGCTCAATCCTGATTTAGTCCTGGTTTAGTCCTGGTTCAGACCTGATTTAGTCCTGATTTAGACCTGATTAGTCCTAGTTTAGTCCTGGTTTAGTCCTGGTTTAGGCCTAGTTTAGTCCTAGTTTAGTCCTGGTTCAATCCTGATTTAGTCCTGGTTCAGTTCTAAATTCTGGGCCTGTCTCTAAGAAACAAAACAAAAAAAAAAAGAACGGCATTTTCCCGGTGGGCCGACAGTCCTAGGGGCTCTAGGACTGTCGGCCCACCGGGAAAATGCCCGGTATGCCCGATTACCAGTCCAGGCCTGCAGGTCAGATCTGTGGAGAGTCGCTCCTATTCACAGAAGGAATTATTGTATTTTTGAGCAATAGAAACAGATGCAATGAATAAATGCTGGATGGAAATGTTTAAAGTCATACTATGGAACATTCCAGGCAAAGCAATAACATCTTCACGGAGACAAGTAGGTAGCGCAGTGCATCTTTAAACTAGTGCTGCAAAGATCTGCTTGTACTCGTAACAAATGCAACACGGATATTTTGTGGTGTATTTTAAACTCCTTTTAAACAGCGGCTAAGAATATCACCCTGGAGTAGAAATACTACATATAGAATGTATCGGGAAAATTATGGTCCGTTATTATTTATAGAACATGTCCATTGACCTAAAAGAGTCATTAGAAAACCCCCAAAGCTAAACTCTGACTTCAAAAACATGTCCAGATGTCTTCAGTTACGGGTGGTTGGTAAAATCTTGAATGAGCGTACGCATGGTGATCCCCTGTTCCCTCTGGACCACAGTGCGAGGCTAATTACACAGCAGCCTGTTTCAGTCTCAGTGCACAAATATCAAAGACACAAACTCAGCAGAAGCACAGTCAAAACACCTGGCCCTCAAGCTGGGACTGTCCCGCCAAAAAACAACTCCATTCTGATTTAATATTTTTGTTTAATTGCACCAAGAGAGTTTATAAATGAGTTAACTTATATCATATTATTTACCAAAATTACCAAAGATTCTGAATTGCAGTATGACTTGCAGTTTCCAATGGCACTGGAAAGATATGTTTTCCCCCAAACTCTATTTTGTTTTCATTTTTTCATTTCATTTTATTTGTTCCTCTCATGAAAATGCACAGTAAAATGAATAACAATCCATAACGCAAATGTACATTAGAAAAGGTATTTCCATGAATACAGTTCTGGGAAAAAAATAAGAGACCACTGCAAAATTATCAGTTTTTCTGATTTCACTACTTATAGGTATGTGTTTGGGCAAAAGGGAAATTTTTGTTGATTATAGTAGTCTATAAACTACTGACATTTCCCCCAAATTCCAAATAAAAATATTATCGTTTAGAGCATTTATTTGCAGAAAATGACAAATGGTCAAAATAACAAAAAAGATACATGTCTTCAGACCTCAAACAATGCAAAGAAACAAGATCAAATTCATTTTAAAACAACATAATACTAATGTTTACACTTAAGAAGAGTTCAGAAATCAATATTTGGTGCAATAACCCTTATTTTTAATCACAGCTTTCATGCTTCTTGGCATGCTCTCCACGAGTCGAATTTCACATTGTTCTTGGGTGACTTTATTCCACTCCTGGTGCAAGAACTGAAGTAGCTCAACTTTGTGTTTGTGTTGGAATTCAACAGACGCTGGAATGGAATGGCTGTAATACATGTAGAGATGCTGATTTCAGAGACAAATGCAGTGGTCAGTTATTTTTTTCCAGAGCTGTATATATCTGTATCAGTCGACTTCCAAATCAAGTCACGGCAGTGGAGATACAAGTTTTGTGAGTAAAGATTACTGATTGTTTAGAATCCAGAGCAACTGATGGCCGATAAGATCTGCGGATATTTTTGGGCCAATATAAAAGGCCTATTTTTGATTTTCTCTCTCAAATTATGTCATTTCAATCTACTATAAACTTACTCACAGCCACTTTTTTACCACAAACATTTAAAGGCACATTGTGTAACCTTTCTGGTGGAGGGAGTTGTGCGGGCATGTTTAGTGCATATTAATGTATATTAAGTATAAAGCTTTGTGTGTATTTTTTTAGGCAGCAGATCAACCAAAACAAAATATTGGCCTTACTCATACACTAAAAAGTACAAATATCAGCATATCAGTCTATCTCTAAGAGGAAGAGAATTTAACATTAAAGCCAGGGAGGTCCATTTGCTCTGGCTTCTCTCATCTCTGTGTAATTGCAGGTTGAACAGACTGGTTTTTGGATTGTCATAAATCAGACTAAACAACAGTCTGCTTTGGTGGGTGCACTGAGGATCCATTTCTCACATGTGAAGACCGAGGAGAAAACTCGTGATGACAAGATCCACAAACATCAGGGGCTGTGTTGGTGGAGACGAGCCAATGAGAGCAGAGACAAAACTTCAAACCAAATGTGAATCTAATGGAGGGAGAGACAGATGTTGTTTTTCCAGGTACAAATGGCATGAGGGTTCATAGTGTAAACCCGAGGAGGAGAATCAGGCAGATGTTATGTGCAGCTGGAGACTTACAAATGAGATACTAGTCGTGCTTAAGTAGCTCTACCTGTGTGTAGTTTTAAGAGCATATTTAAGAAAAACATCTCCATTGATAAGAGTAGTAAGAAAGACATTCTGTGACATTTTAGAAGCTGTGAATTTACCATTTTTCAACACATACAGCTCTGGAAAGAAATAAGAGAGCACTGCATTTTTTTCTGAGATCAGCATCTCTACATGTATTACAGCCATTCCATTCCAGCGTCTGTTGAATTCCAACACAAACACAAAGCTGAGCTACTTCAGTTCTTGCACCAGGAGTGGAATAAAGTCACCCAAGAACAATGTGAAAGACTTGTGGAGAGCATGCCAAGATGCATGAAAGCTGTGATTAAAAATAAGGGTTATTGGACCAAATATTGATTTCTGAACTCTTCTTAAGTGTAAACATTAGTATTATGTTGTTTTAAAATGAATTTGATCTTGTTTCTTTGCATTGTTTGAGATCTGAATATGTATCTTTTTTGTTATTTTGACCATTTGTCATTTTCTGCAAATAAATGCTCTAAACGATAATATTTTTATTTGGAATTTGGGGGAAATGTTGTCAGTAGTTTATAGACACATATCTATAAGTACTAAAATCAGGAAAAACTGATAATTTTGCAGTGGTCTCTTATAGTTTAAAGGTGCATTGTGCAACTTTATTGGTAGAAGATCTGTCACCTGCTTGTTTCTATGGATATGTCATCACTCTGTGTGGAATGTTCCAGAGTATGACATTAAACATCTTTACCTTACATTCATTAAATTACAGGCAGTATTATAGCTCAAAAATACCTAGAAAAAACAGGCATTGGACTGTGAGTGGGGTCGCCTCTCTACAGATCTGACCTGTAACTTGGTCTGGTTTGGTCTCCATGAAGTTAGAAAGGTTTAATACAATACTGTGAAACATTTCAAACAAAGGAATAACACATGAATGAAGAAAAGCATTTGAGGGACCCTACACCAGAAAAGTTACACAATGCATAGGGATTTTTACAAAGCAGAAACTCAAAATTTATGTTTCAAAAATGAACAACATTAAAACACTTAAATTCTACCCATATATCCAGCTAAGATAAGATAAGACTTTATTGATCTCACACAGGAGAAATTCACTTGCCACATTAGCTCCAGACAGTTTAGTACAAAAGAAAGTTAGAACAAAAAAGTGCATATAGACAAGATAAGTAATAATAATAATAATAATAATAATAATAATAAGTAAATAAGAAAGAAAATATTTAGACTATATAGTGGAGTTATACAGTCTGGTCAGCTACGTCGGCATGTATTCCTGCTATGACCTCCATGCAAAGCTGCAGGTATCAAAAGCATGTATGCATTTTATTACTACGATATGCACGCGCTGCAAACAACAGCAATTATTCAAACCAGTCAGTTCAACATAAAAAAAATAAGGACAGTCCACGCAAACTCTCTCTTGGTTTCACAACGAGTCCTCCTGAGACCTTCTACACGCATGTACCATAATAAGGTCATGTGAAACGCATGGCTGCTCCTCATTTATCTACACAGACCCACTGACACTTGTGTTCATTGGATTGTGCTGTTCAGGTGCAATGATAACGCCAACACTAACCGGCTTACTGCAGATAGCAACATATATCACACTCAAACCAGACCTGCTATGTATAATTCAACGTGGCAGATTAGGAGCAAATGACGGGGCGAGATCATTTTAACTGATAACGTGATCGACCAGACGTAAAGGTTTACTTTGCAACATGTCTGGGGGAGGGTTCGCCAACATCTGGTCTCTCCATTGTCATTACTTTGCCTGGAATTTTACACAGTATAGCATTAAAGGGCCTATATTACACACTATTTTTCTGATCTATGCTATAATGTACTCATCACAAACAGACCTGGATTTGTGTTTTGTTTCATTCACACATGTTTAACACACAAATCCTGCATATTTAAGACTGAGTTCTTCCCTCAGACAGAAAATACTCCACCTTGTTCCACCTTGTGATGTCATGTGGTAATACAATAAGTGCTCTGCTGTGTTTTAAACTCCACACACCTTCACAAGAATCATTTGGATGATTTCAGAGGTAGAATCCAAATCTCTACTAAAATAAAGGTAAAAAGTGACATGACATCACAAGGTGCAACAGAGCATTTTGAGTTTTGGAGATAGAATAGAAGTGACTTTATTGATCTCACACAGGAGAAATTCTTCTCTGCATTTAACCCATCCTGTTATTAGGCGCAGTGGGCAGCACATTACTGCGCCCGGGGACCATCTCCATGATCTTCTTGCTTCGGTTTGGTCAGGATCTAAGCTGGAGGATTTTACCTATGGTGCATGTTTTGGGTTGATGGGGGAAACCGGAGTGCCTGGAGGAAACCCACCCAGACACGGGGAGAACATGCAAACTCCACACAGAAAGACTGTAGATGTAGACAAACTAATAGTAAAAGGTTACTCAAACATGTGAATGAAACAAAATACAACTCTTGGCTATATTATTGAGGAGATAACAACATTATAACATGACTTAAAGCTCACAAGAATCAATTTTTGCATAATATTGGACCTTTAAAGGTCCACTATGTAACATTTCCGGGGAAGGAATGTTCCACAGTACAGCATTTAAACTTTCAAAGTTCAAAGTCAGTTTTATTGTCAAAAAACATTTGTACAAGTTGCACACACAGGATTTGAAATTGCAGCGCTCCCTAGGCCCACAGTGAACATAAAACATCTGATAAAGACAATAAACACTATGACTAAAACATCACCTATACCCATAGCAGAAGTACAGTAAACTTGTATATAATACAATACAATATAATACAATACAAATACAATACAAATAGGTAAAACACACAATCTGTAGTGTAATAAAGCTCAAATGGTGTCATTTAAGCTGCAGTGTCAGTGTCATTTACTGTAAGTGTCATTTAAGCAGCAGTGTCAGTGTCATTTAAGAGTCATTTAAGCAGCAGTCTCAGTGTCATTTACTGTAAGTGTCATTTAAGCAGCATTTCATTGATTTCCAATCTGATCCCCCCACACCCCTTCCTTATGTTGCCAAAGAAAAAAGATCACCGTATGTTATATCTCCAATTGTTTTTCTGTCATTACATGTTGTTAAATTGTCACTGATTGTATTGCATCTTTTCTACTCTGCATCTCCCAGTCAGCGGCGCGCGCATGCGCAGCGGCCCCTCCCCTAGCCCACTCTATCACTGTCCTGCCTGGTTAGTGGGGAAACGAAATTTCGAATTCTCTCTATGTACATGTACATGATTGTTTTCGACAATAAAGCAAACTATGACTATGACTATGACTATATCCATCTTACGCTGATTCAATTTCAGGAGTTTTTATTTAGCAAAAATACCTTTAAAAACATGACTTTTTACTTTGAGTGGACACCTCCACAGATCTGGCTTCCACCTTGTCCTTCTAGTGCCACCAGCTTGTCTATTATAATTAATGCTATACCGTGAAACATTCTGACTACATGAAGAAATAACTGTATATGTATAACTGTAATAAGCACTTTTAAATGTTAGTTCTTTGAATTATGACAGAACCAAAGTCTTTTTTTTAAAGCATTTAAAAAAGGAAAAAAATAGCATATTGACGATTTCGTGAGCCTCCACAAAATATTGCGATAAATATCATACTGTGAGATGCATATCGAAGAAATATCGAGAGATGTGGATATCCTTACATCCCTAATGAATAGTTAAAAAATCATGTCATGCGAGTATTTACAGTTACACATTTGAAAACATGTTTAGGCAGATGTGGATTCAAATATAACATGACATATTGAGAAGCTAAGGCAGGCTAATGAGTCTCTGATTTAGGGCTAACCCCAGAGAGCGGGTACACAACACTAAAAATAAACTCTTCAGGGTAATTGGCCATGAAAGTGATTCCTCTTTGCTCTTAGCTTACAGCGTGACACCAAGTCCCAGCTCATTCAAAACTTGTAAAATCTATGAAGCGTTATAATTTTGCTAGGGGAAAGCCATTTAAAGGGCCCATATTACGCTATTTTCTCATTTATGTTATAGACTTAGACAAACTTTATTGATCCACAAGGGAAATTGTTTTGGGTACAGTAGCTCACTCATCAAATGTAATATATAACAGAGGGCAACAAAAAATAGATGGAATACCAAAAAAAAGAGCAAGAGACCGGTGTCAAATGAGACATAATTATAAAAATAAAAAAAACTATAATAAATGTATATGTACAAATCAGAATTAAATAGAAAAGTAAGTAATAAAATATAAAATACAATATCAAATAAGATGTCAAATCCCAGCTATATACAGCTGTAATACAGTTGTCATGTTTCCTCGTCAAAAACATACTCAGAATTGTGTTTTGTTTCATTCAAACATGTTTGTACTGTATATTATTATGTTTTAAATGTATTAACTTATAATTAGGGATACAACAAAGTTCTACAGCTACATGACACATTTGGATCAGTTTTGTTTTATTTTATTTTTTGTTTTAAAGGTCCAGTGTGTAGGATTCGTGGCGCATAGGTGGATAGTGGCTATGGCACTTCCTGTTTTAGCTACGGCAAACCTCGAGGGTCACCCGGACGCGCCGTAGCGGACAGCTCGCGTACCCGCGCGCGTAGCCGGCGCGCACCCGGCGCTCTCGCCGACAACAACGGTATTAATAAAACGCGGTCTCCTGTTCACTGTTTTTTTTTTCTTTTCACATGAAAACACACATTCCCGATCGTGTACCATGACAATCTACATATCAAATGAAACCTTACAGTCTCCTCTTTTTGACTATGTCACTTCCCGGCACAACGATCACTCCCTGAGCACATGGGGCTTTTATACGGAAAAGCACAAAACAAGGTTTGTTACTTAGCTTACCTTTGAAGGCCTTGCACAGGTCAAACTCTGCATTTCACCACAAGCTTGGTATCAATCTGTCCGTAAGGATCCAGCGAATAAAATCCAGTAAAACAATTTAGTCCAAAACGCGTGTTAGATCCATTACGACGTGTGATACAGCAGCAGCAGGAAGCAGGAAGATCCCCCTTTTATGTGACTATATCTAAGTTCAAAAGAATACTTTGATTTCATGATGGAAGTGAAAAGGCTTGGAAAACAATGTATTTTTGAATGGGTGTCTTCAATTTCAGTAATTAAAAGGGTAAAAATCTTACACACTGTCCCTTTAAGGAAATAAATGTTGTTTTCAGTATCTGATATCGACAGGTACTTAAAGTCAGGCCTGCTGACAGAAATTTAGGGGCCTGGGGCAAGACGCCTCACATGGGGCTCCCTCTAATATTAATTAATTGGAAGAGGGTCCAATTCTGGGGCCCTAAAACCCTGGGGCCCGGGACAACAGACCCCTTTTTCCCCCCTTGTCTACTGCCCTGCTTAAAGTTAGAGTACCTGCTGATATCAGATACTGAAAACAACATTTATTTCATTAAAACAAAAATAAAATGAGACAAAACTGATCCAAATGTGTCATGTAGCTGTTATTTATCTCTCAAGTAATGACAGAACTTTGGGGCATCCCAAATTATAAGTTAAAGTTAAAGTATAAAGTTAAAACATAATAATGATATACAGTACAAACGTGTGGATGAAACAAAACAAAAGTTCAAAAGTTCAAAGTCAGCTTTATTGTCAATTCTGCCATATGTGTTCAACATACAGTGAATCGAAATTTTGTTTCTCTCTGGCCAGGTAGTGCAAAAAGACAGTGTACAAAATACAATATGAAGACAAAACACAACAAAAAACTATCTAAGACAGAGATCTAAAGTTAAAACTAAAGTCTACGATCTAAAATCTTAAAACAGTGCAACATAATAAATAAACTATACTATATACAGATTTCCAAAGTGTGCAGTGTGCATCAAAAATGTGCAATGGAAGATACAGCAGTGACTTGGTCATGTGCAGTAGAATGTGCATAGGAGTTAAGATAAAATAAAAATAAATGTGCAACAGTAGTAATTCTAGTGCAGTAACAGGAGTAAACAACAGTACTAAAATTCCAGTAGTCAATGTGCAATAACAGTAGTAAACAGCAGTGCAACGGGGGTAAAATTCAATAACAGGAGTAAACAACAGTACTAAAAATTCCAGTAGTAAATGTAAGTGTGCAATAACAGTAGTAAACAACAGTGCAACAGGAGTAAAATCCAGTAGTAAATGTAAATGTGCAACAGTAGTCCTTAGCAGCAGTTTTTTTTTTTTTTTTTTTTAAAGTGTCTAGAGTGATAGGTCTTTTTATGGAATACAGGTTATGCCAATATGGGGGATGGGGGGTGGGAGATGGGTAAGGTGGGAGTTCGGGTGTGAGTTCGGGTGTGAGTTCAGCCTCCTGACAGCCTGGTGGACAAACACAATTCAGAGTATGTTTTTGATGTGTAACATAGATCAAAAAAATAGTGTAATATGGGCCCTTTAAATGGCTTTCTTCTAGTTTACATCTTATAAGCAAAATTAAAACGTTTCATAGATTTTACAATTTTTGAATATCGGAATTGGTATCGCAACTGAAATCTACAAGCAAAATGCTTCCGGAACAAAAGTAGTGACATTTTTCTTGGTTTAGGTCACTAATAAAGAAAAAGTAAGTCAGAAGTGCTGATTGGCTATAGTTTCCAAGATATAGTATTGGGTCAAAATAGGAAATTTATGCAAAATAAGGCAAAAATGGTAGTTTATCAGAAGGTACAGTGTGTCTACAAGCAACCAGTTCTATCTGAAAGCCTGTCTGTACATTCCAATACATTCATTTTAATATGTCTAGAGTTTTAACATCAAATATTTTTTGATTTCACATAAGAGAGATGCCTCGAAATTGTGTGCACCTGATGTCTTAAGATATTTCTTGTTTATTTCTTGACGGATAAAGAAGTGCATGTTAAATATTTTCAAAATATAAACATTATTTTTAAGCAAAAATGCCTAAATCTAGTGTATAAACAGATGCGATGATTGATGTAAAACAATATCTTGAATACATTAGCTAACCAGTACAGTTATCAATTGATTTTCAGTTCATCTTATCAATATAAATGAGATTTAGTCACTTTTATCTTGGAATCAGATCGAGTCCAAAAATTTGTAGACCAGTGTGATCAATAACCCACAGAATCTTGATAATCTGATAAACAAGACTCAAAGAAGAAATTGTGTTAACATGCAAAATTAACTTGTCTTACTTTGCCATTTATCCATTTTATAACAAAATTTAACTATTATAATGCACTGAATGAAAGATGATTTAACCTAGAAACGAGACACGGGAGGCTGGTTTATGCATCTCCCGGCCTCTGCTCTTACGCCTCCTCCTGAGCCGCGTGGGCCCCTTACACTATACACTAATGTGACACTCGCATTGTCTCCCCCGCCCCCTCCATCACAACTACACAACTGTGCGCACGCCAAAACATCCTACACACCGAAACACGCCAGCTCGCGCTCATTTCACAATCACATTCACATATGGTCGCTCATTAGCCTGCCACAAACAGAATAGCTGAGTGGGGAGAAGAAGAAGAAGAAGAAGAGGGGTAGAGGGGAGTATATTAGTGCCAAGCGGATTTTGGGGGATCACCATTACAATATATTAGGTTTAATCTCATTATAGGAAAGTCAATTTTTCATTAAGGCGGAATTATCAGGATCAAAATTAACTGGAGACAATAGATCGCTGTTACGGAGTTGACCGTTTCTAAAATTAATATAAAGAAGTAGATATTTCAATCACAGCAAAAGCATTATTTTATTTTTTTCCATTTTACTTTTAATGTGTTTGTTAGGTAAGAGTTTAAACAAGGGTATACAGCAATATCTTTTTTATTCTTTTGTGTATTTTTTATATTCACTTTTTGTGCCCCAAACAAAATACAGTATGAGCAGACACTTTTTGGGCACATTTATGAGAGAGCTAAATGATCATCTCATTAGCATAGAATTAAATATAAGGTATCTAAGGATTGAACTTAAGATGTTAATAGATTCTACTTTTAAGCTGTGGAACATTTGTAGTTGGTTTGTAAATACTATAATATTCTGTCCCCAGGATAAATAAATGAACTTAAGTTTGACAATCAAAACACACATCAAAACATTACAGGATTCAAAGTCTTACCATGATACAGCCCTTCCATTGAAAATCCCAACAGCGAGAGCAGTTTTCACCCCGCAAATAAAAATTAAAACTATAAAAGTCCAGTCCTCGTGTCTCCTCTGGGTCACCGCTCTGAGCTTTACGCCACACTGACAGCTTGCAATGGATTAAGCCACAAACTCCACCTCCTCCTCCTTTTACTACAACTACGAGTGCATCGAATCAGAGCGGCACGTGTAGGAGTGGAGAAGAGTTAAAAAAAATAAAAAAAAACACGGGAAGCAGTCTTTTGGTGGGGAAATGGGGGAGGGAAGAGGATAGAATGGCAATAGGAAGGGGGTGTCTTTTGTCTCAAGAGACATGTGGACAGGAGACAAGCAGATGTACAGAATAGACTGGAAATGAAGGAGATGCATAAATAGAAGAGTGGAAGTAGAGTAAAAAGATTAAGCTACACAAGCATAACAAAGTGACATATATGGGTTAGTAATAAAGGAATAAGCAGCTATGTAATTTAAAATCAGGAAACCATGCTGAGATGCTGCAGGGTTTTTCCGCCTTTTTCTCTCCAGTGTAGACCCCGAGGGAAGCCTCCTCCCTCCCTCATAATCCTACTCATCCATCATCAGGACTCATGTAGTGACACTGTTCCACTGCATTTGTTTAACCGGGGCTTATGTATGTGCAGTATCAAGGTAGACTTCTTTTACAGGGGCTTTTTCATCATTTCTGCAAAACAGTGAAGTATATTAAAGGTCCGATATGACGTGAAAATTAACTCATGTAAACTTTAAGTCATGCTAGGACGTTATTAACTCATCAAAAACATACCTAGAGTTCTGTTTTGTTTCATTCACACATGTTTGAGTAATTCTGCTTTATTAGTCTGTCTATATTAAGCTCAAAATCCTCAGTTCCACCTTGTGATGTCATGAAACCAGTTCAAGTAACAGCAACTTTTTACCTTTTGTTCAGTAGAGATGGGCGATTCTAGGTCTTAAATCCAAAATTATTCTAGTGAAGGTGTATGAAGTTTAAAAACACATGACATTACAAAGTGGAAAAGAGTGTTTTCCTTTTGAGAAAAGAATTCAGCCTAAATATGCAGGTTTGTGTGTTGTACATGTGTGAATGAAACAAAACACAACTCCAGGTATGTTGTTTTTTTTGTTTTTTTTTGTTATGAGGAAACAATGCTATAGCATAGATCAGAAAATAGTGAATTAGGGGCCCAACTTTTTGGAGCTCTCTCCCATGTTATAATATTTCTACATCAAAACATCAAAAACATGCCTGTAAAGAGATTTTGTCTGCCGTCCATGCATGATTGAGTAATCTAGCGTTCTCTTCACATGCTTTTTTGATATGACTCAAAATTTCCCCCACTGTCAGAAATCTTTTGTTACAGACAAAATTGCGCAGTTGTGAAAGTGAGAATCCGTACTTAGTACATCAATTCTATGGGCTTATAAAAGTGAAAGTTCCCCATATTTCATAGTTGGAAAGAAAGACTTCTCCTCTGTCGCTCCAGGCAGAACTCTGCCAGTGATTCTGGTTATTACAGCGGGAGGCTTCAGTCTGTCAGCTCGCCCAGACACATGATATAAAGAGCATCAACGAACCATGGCCAGGATCCCATACACACATATCCAACACACACACAGACACACACACGATATAAAGAGCATCAATGAACCATGGCCATGATCACATACACACACTAGGGCTGGGCGGTATACCGGTTCATACCGAATACCGGTGTTTTTTTTGTTTTTTTTAATGATATGAATTTTTCATATACCCCAATACCGGTGAGTGTGTGCGTACAAAACGTTGGGAACACAGAGCGGCGGAACTGTAGTGGCATGAGAGTGGTGGAAGCACAAGCCATGTCCCAATTTGAGGGCTGCAGCCTCAAGTTTTTTGGCCACTCTGATAGCTGCAAAAGCTGAAGCCCTCGAACTACCCTCTGCGGGCCGCAAGGCCGTTGCCGAAATGGGACAGGTCCAGCCCGTGCAGCTGCTCCCATCGCCCACACTGCTAACGCTAATGCTAACAATACGCACCATGGAAATTACGCACACGGATCAATAACCCTCAAATTGGGACACGGCTACAGTGTGTGTTGAGCGGCGAACAACATGGACAGAGAAAATGTAACAGACACAGAGGAACTTGTACCAAAAAGAGGAGCCGTGTCAGTTGTGTGGAAGTACTTCGGCTTTAAAGTACTGGTGCTGATCAAACAAACATTCTGTAAATGTTGTCGGGCTAAAGACCTCCATCACAAACATGTCCTGGAATATGAAGAATGCACGAAACTAAGATCTGCATTCTCTTCCACGTCTGCAGGGAACGTTCAAGTTGGCCCTCCAACACAAAACGCGGCTCAGACGTCACTCAAAGACGCGTTTGCTAAGGGGACTGCCTACAACAAGAAAAGCAAACGATGGAATGATATTACCAACGCTGTTACTGTCCACTTCGCCAAAGACATGTACCACTTAATCCTGCTGAGAAAGGAGCTTCAAGGAGATGATTAAAGCACTGGACCCAGAGATGTTTTACCAAGTCCAATTTACTGCAATAATTATTCTCTAAATGATTAGGAAATGGGGTTAACACCTCGTCATGCATGAAATTAAAAAAATACCGTCAAATACCGTGATACCGATAAAATTTTGAAAAATACCATGATATCAATTTTTGGTCATACTGCCCAGCTCAAACACACACACACGAGGACAGGGAAGTGAGGAGGGGGCAGATTACAGAATCAATGGATTAGTAGAGAGCCAAAGATGTCATAAAAAGAGAAAGAGAGGAAGAGAGAGAGAGAGAGAGAGAGAGAGAGAGAGAGAGAGAGAGAGAGAGAGAGAGAGAGAGAGAGAGAGAGAGAGAGAGACAGATGGAAGGGCAGAGAGAGAATGAGGGAGGAAAGAAAAACAGCAGATAGGTGTGAAAGAGAGGCAGAGAGAGAGAGGAAAAAGAGAGAAAAAAAGAGAAGGGGCAATGAGCGAGAGTGAGAGAAGGACAGAGAGAGAGGTGGAGAGGGAGGTCGTACACAAACTCATTTACAAGGTGCATCCAAATTCAGTGCTTCGTTTATGTTAATGAGACAGACTTTGATGGGTCAGAATGATACCAGCGCCCTCTAGTGGTTTGTACTGTGATTAGAGGCAAGTTCCTGGAGCACAAATATTGATCCACATTTGATTTAACATAACATTAAGCTTATTAATTTTGTTACAGTTGTTTATGCCTTAATAAATAGTATTCTGATGATCCTATAAGCAGTACAACAACTGGAACAATTTTTTTTTTCAGTCTGGGGCATTGGGGTTTCATTCATTCCTTTTCATTATTACAATCCGTTAATAATGATAATTAAAATATCAATTCTGTAGTGATATTTTAGCCCTAGTCCAATTATTGACCTACTTTCGATCTATGGTACTTGTAGGGACAAATATTTTTGAGATGGAATGTGGTTTGGGAAAATTTAAATTGTATAAAGCACAAGTTGATGATTTTCGTAGGGATACATCGATCCGATACTGGCATAAAATCAGCACCGGTCCTGAAAAGTTAGCTGGATCAGATATCAGCTTCCAAATATCAGTTCAGTCGTTATCCTGGCTGGGTATATAAACTGACGTAATAAGACTGTTTACTGGTTGTTGTTGGCCCGGTTTGAATTTCTATTTACAAAGCTGTTCTGTCTTTAACAGCTACATTTGGATCAGTTTTGTTTTATGGTATTGGTTGATATCGGGTATTGGCAGATATTTAAATCCATAGTATCGGAATCATTATCAGAACAGAAAAAGCTGGATCCAGGGAAATGTGCAGCCCTAGATTTTAGTGAAAAATACTGTTGCTAAGGCTGCGTCCCATTTCTCTGTCTTACCCCTTCGTCCTACCCGTACCCCTTGGTTTTGTGCATTCATGTGAGGGGAAGGGGTGTCCCGATTCTAATTTTGATCAAGAGCTAGGGCCACGACGGAGGGCTACATACCCCTTGAAACGAAGTAAGCTCTCTCAGACTTGAAACGAAGGGGTACACCTACAAGCTCAGGCAGGTTTTGGGATCAGGATGGCAGCGTCACATCGACCAGCCAAAGAGTCGCATAAATGTATTTTCAGCAGTTGTAATTATCGATTAACAGTTTAGCATGGTTTACAATTAATTATTATTATTATTATTCATAGCATTTATATAGCGCCTTTCATGTCACCCAAAGCACTTTACAGTTCATTGTTCATTCACTCCACACTTGGTGGTGGTAAACTACTTTTGTAGCCACAGCTGCCCTGGGGCAGACTGACGGAAGCGAGGCTGTCAATCTGCGCCATCAGCCCCTCTGACCACCTCCAACACTCACAGACACTCCACTTTCATACTAGGCAATGTGGGTGAAGTATCTTGCCTAAGGACACAAAAACAGTTTTTGCAACTGGTGCCCCACTGTGGCACCTGGAATTCCCAGTGGTCTCCCATCCAAGTACTAACCAGGCCCAGCCTTGCTTAGCTTCTGAGATCTGACGGGATCAGGCTTTGACAAGCAGGTATGGCCACATGATTTATATTTTAATTAAGACGCTTATGTTCTACGTTACTTTTAGTGAACTGTTTTAGTGAACGGTTTTAATTGTAGTGATGGCTGTTTAGCCGACGTTATCGTTTTCATCAAACTTTCATGTATAAACAAACATTTTTTTTTGTCGAGCTGAGGTACCAGGTAGCAGCCAGGTAGCAGCCAGGTAGAGGCAAGGGATGATGACGCAAATCGAGTGGCGCCCCATTTCTTAGGGGAACATTTGTACCCCTAAGAAATGGGACACCACTTCTTAGCTTGGTATCGAGGGGCAAGACGAAGATGTAGATAAAGGGGTAGGGGAAGGGGTTAGACAGAGTAATGGGACACAGCCTAAGTTGCTAAGAAAGTGTCTGTAACATGGTTAATGGTTGTACAAGGGTAGATAATGTGAATTTGTTGAATCATAAAGACGCTCGGGTTTGCACATGTGAAGACAATAGGACAGGAGGCCACAGACGGGCAGTAGACTGGTCTTGAATTAAACTTTTGTTACTGCCGAGAGCGGGCTGCTGAGTCGTCCCAGCTCTGTGACCTCTGCAGCTCAGTCCAGTGTGAATAATGACGTGTGATGTCATCTGTGTGGCTCCAGTCCAGGTGCCTGCCTCGCTATCGCTATGGGCTGCTGTAATGTGTGTGTGTGTGTGTGTGTGTGTGTGTGTAGGGAGATAGAGTGAGCTCATATTACCACAAAGGACTGTCCCAGGCCCATTATCTTCCCCTGTCTGCATAAAACACCTGCAGCTTTGAAAATTTATTCCATTGTAATTTTATATCACGTTTTGCAAACCAGACCGTTTTCAAAGAGCTCCACATGGTTTTCCTGTTAAACACAGACTTTGGAATCAAATAAAAACGTCTTGGCATTTAGTGTTTTACTCACTGATTTCGCCAAATGTTTTTCAGTTCTCTGCTATTCCTTTCCTTTCCTTTTCGCCCGTTAGTAACTCAAACTTTTTACTTGCCTTAAGGTGATATTTTTAAGTTCACCAAGCTCACAAAAATCCATCTCAAGAGACTAATCACTAATCAGATTTCCTCACATCCTCATCTGCTCTTTCGATCATCGACATTTCAATTTGTAACAAAATAAGAGAGAGATGTCCAGGACCTTGTGTACCTCCAAAAATTCGGTGATCTATAGTGCTGTGACAATAATCGAAACATTGTGATATTGCATCGTCAAAGGTCTCGCAATAATATCACGGGCCCACACAAAATATCGAGTCTCTTTACTTAAATTAATAGTTATGGTGCAGCAATAGCTATAAAAACAGAGGGAACTACACAGACCATGATCCTTTGCTCCGTTACAGTGTGGACTACATGAAGAAATAACTGTTATTAATCACTTTTAAATCTTAGTTATTTGGATCATGACAGAACCAAAGTTTTGTGAGCGTTTTAAGAGGAAAAAGTAGCATATTTAGAATTCTGTTAGCCTCTACAAAATATCACAATAAATATTGTATTGCGACATGCATATCATGAAAATATCATAGAGAGAGTTCAGTTGAGGGCATGCGGGTCATTTGGCGACTGCAAGAATTACAATAAAAAAATCATATACAAACAAAAAATCCAAATTGGGCCATAGAAGAAGAAGAAGAAGACCACTGCCCAATACGATTCACCAATATCGATTCTCAATAACCAATTAATACAGCAAATAAAGATGTGTCTTCAAGTAAAGGAACAAGTAAAACTTTTAGAGGGTGTTCTTAAAAACAAATAAACAAATATATAAACCCATGAACTAAAATGGCAAAAATGAATTCAAAAATAAAAGAATCACAAATTAACTTTCAAAGAAGCCAACACAAAACTAAAGGAAAGTGGAAAACAAAACAAAACACACAATTGTAAACATTCGTAAAGCAGGAAAAAGAAGCTCACCTAAGATTAAGCGAAACGATTACTAAAACTTTCCATATCAGAGCCATTATGTCTCTGTCCTGTCCACACAAAAGCAAACAAAAGATGAATGATTTTGAAGTCCATACCGCAGAAGCAGCTAACGGCGCTGGCTGACTCACACTTTAATCAGTTTAAGCTGCATTTAGCCATGCTTCTTAACCACAGCCAAAATTACATTGCACAATATTTCACTCCTTCTTGGCTTTCGCAAACTCTGTGTGTAATAGCAGATGGTGAATGCCAGGCTCATTTTTAAGGGCTAATCACAGCAAAATGTTTCATTTGTCAAACTGTAATTTTGCCTAAAAGATCTTGTATTCCCTGGAGGGTGCGAAGCTAACTAAAAACACTACTCTGTCTGAAGCTCTGTTACTAAAATAGACTTCAAGCTGAGCTTTAGCCAACAGTTTTTCAGTTAGTCACTCTCACCTTTTGGCTGAAAAACAAACACTTAAAGGAAAAGTAACATTTTTTTACAATCTGAACCTTATTTCGGTAATAAAACGTTAAAGGGATATGCCACCCCCAGGTCAAACTTGGGCATCTCCCCACAGTCCAGAGACTAAAATAAGTGGGGGAAAGCGTTTTTCTGCTCACCCAGCCATTGTCCGAGTCTGTCAGCACTGACCGCCGCGTGCAGCTGCAGCTACTCCGCGTTAGACTGGAGGCTAACGTCGCCAGAGAAAGATTTCGGCCAAAAGGAATTAATTTGCTCTTCCCAATTACTTTCTGTGTAGTGCACATTCATATCGAGTGCAAATAAATGTGCAAATCAACACGGAGAGCTTGCCTTGGTCATTTTGGGTGGGAACTATTTTTCAGTGCGGAAAAACAGAGCCGAAGCACACACACCACGCTGCGTAACAGGGGAACTCCCAACAGGGATTCCCCTGTCAGCATGGTGTGTGCTTCGGCTGTGTTTTTCCGCACTGTAAAATAGTTCCCACCTCAAAATGACCAAGGCAAGCTCTCCGTGTTGATTTGCACATTTATTTGCACTCGATATGAATGCGCACTACACAGAAAGTAATTGGGAAAAGCATCGAGCAAATTAATTCCTTTTGGCCGAAATCTTTCTCTGGCGACGTTAGACTCCAGTCTAACGCAGAGGAGCTGCAGCTGCGCGCGGCGGTCAGTGCTGACAGACTCGGACAATGGCTGGGTGACCAGGAAAACGCTTTCCATCACTTATTTTAGTCTCTGGACTGTGGGGAGATGCCCAAGTTTGACCTGGGGGTGGCATATCCCTTTAACTCACCCATAGCACTTTGTTGTCATTTGGAGCATTTCCAGAGATTTTTTAGTTGAGCGATATCCGTAACGTGAGTGGTCGGGGCACAACATTCTGCTCACCAAATAACAAAAACTTGAGCTCTTTTCAAATTACAGAAGCTCAATGTGTCAGTGTGAACTTTCGCTTGAGTCAAAAATGGCCTGTAATCCGATACCATCTATGGTTTCGATTAGATGACATCACCGTGGACAGCGCGCATGCACGCATTCACAGCTGATTTGCGATAACACTGCGCTCTGAGCTCTGGGTTACAGGAAACATCTCCGCTTGAGAAAATTGTTCACATGCATTTATCCCGGTTGTGAAAACCAAATGACAGCTTGGATGAAGTTCAGTTTTCACAGCCTTCCTCATTACAATCCAGAGTTATTGAAGCTGTGGCTAGTTGCATTGAGAATGGACCCAAACATGAAAGGGAAAGCTGTAAGATCTTTGGACCATCGTGTTTGCAGTACGCACTTCAGTCTGGACAATTTTTTACCAGCTCGTTGATAACGTCATCCAATCGGAACCATGACTGGATCTCTGGTTACAGGCCACTTTTGACTCAAACGAAAGTGTAAACTAACACACTGAACTTTTCTCATCTGAAAAGTGATAACGTTTGTGTTATTTGGTGACTGCAACAGCGTGCCCCGACCACTCAGGTTAAATGGATACAGCCCAACTCCGAAATCTCTGGAAATACTCCAAATTACACCAAAGTACAATGGGTGAGTAAATGACGTTGTTTTATCACCGAAATAAGGTCCAGATTGTAAAGGCGTTACTTCTCCTTTAAACAGGACCAAGAACACAGGCTCCTGAAAATGGGTCGTTTAAATCCATTTGGTATTAAAACTTTAAATTTTTAAGACAACATTCCACCAACAGAGATGCATGTAGAACACCAAACTCTTAAAGCATAATTTAATTTAAATTATGCATTAAGATTGTAGTAAAAGATGATGAAAGGAAATAATGATGGTAATATTAGTTAAGTATAGTGATTATTAAAAGTGTTTATTAAAAAAATTGAAAAAAGAGAGAGCGAGAGAGAGAGGGAAATTAAATTATAAATTGGCCAAAATATAAATATAAGAGGGCCTAGCAGTGTGGTTATGCTGTACATTATTTTTGTTTTATTTAATTAAATTTATGGGTGTGTGTGTCTGGGGATGAGGGGTGGGCAGTTTTTGTTGTAGGTATTGTTCTATGGTTTTATGTTTATTATTGTATTTTGTTTGTTGTCCTTAATTTAAAAAAAAAAAAAAAAAAACAGTGTCCAACTTTTGTGGTCGCCTGTTGTCATGTCTGGGCTGTATCCTGTCAAAAACTATTGGGTAGTTGGATAAGAAAGAGCTCAGTGGGATTTATAAACAGTAGTGACATCCTGCTTATGAAGCTAAAACTAGATGCAATCACATGAGGCAAAGCAATGACCCATTTACTACAAAAAGCATAGGGGCAAGAGGGTCTGACGTGGACTTAAAACTGGGATTTTCCAATTCCGGAGTAAAAGCTTTAGCCATTGTATTATGTAGCAGTCTACTTTTTCTATTCATCCCACTGGCAAATAACACAAAAGTACCTGACCTTTCCTCAGTAGTTTTGGAAATGTCTTGATCTATATCTCAGATCAGTCTGGAACTTTTATAAGACTACATAGAACAGGGGTGCTCAACCTTTTTTTTTAGCAGGGATCTACTTTTGAGGTTGATGGAATGACCTGTTAGACATGGCAAATATGGGCATTTGGAGTGAGATTATTTTTAAAGTTGCATAGGGGAGAAAAAAAAAAATCGGGTCACAATTTGGGTCACTTCAGGCTGCAGTGTGAACGTAGCCCAAGATATGTGGTCCTAAAACCGATAAATATCCGATTTTCATCCAACCTGGGCGTGTTTCCTCCAGTGAGAGTGGTACAAGTAGGCGCTCACAAATGTACACAAACGTTGTTCTCGTCATGCGAAAATAGTATATAAACTCCGTGTCAGTGAAGCGGCGACGCACGTAGCAATCCCACCACTCTTGTCTGCGACTCCGCACTAACACGGACGTTCATATGGACGCTGCTGCCACTGCCCCGCAAAACGCCGTGGCTAAAAACATTCTCCTTCTCCTTCTCCGTCTCCTCCTTAAAACAATAAGCTGTACATGTTCTGGCTCCAGTACGACAGCAACTTTAGGCTACTTCCGTAAACACGGAGCACGCTTGCTGCATGTGACCTCGTCGTGTCCTCCAAGGTGCATGCGGGACACTTTGGGGGCGTTTAAAGTTCACACTGGAGATCACATACAAATTGTATTTAATTGGAAATGTGAACGACCTCGCAAAAAAAACAGATTTCACAAAAAAAAAAATCGGAATTGAGCATTAAGCCCTGCATCCATACGCGATCGACTGACACTCCACCCGCGATCGACTGGTAGCTCGCAATCGACTGTTTGGGCACCCCTGACATAGAATAAACGTGCACAGATCCTATATCTATAGTGAACATATCATCTATCAAATACTGATTCTTCCGATATCCTCACTGGACATATAGACTGATGTAATAAGACTGGTTCTAACAGGCCCAGAAATTCTCAATGTTTGAATGCAATAGATGCTATTTTCAGTCTCTGCCCTGGTATCGGTCAATATCAGGGATTGGCAATAGTATCGAAATCAGTATTGTAACTGAAAAAGTTGGATCACTGCATCCCTATTAAAGAAAATACTATTCTTTTCTGTTGACAATTACTGTACATTCTATAAGCACTATACAGTGGTACCTCACCTTACGAATGACCCAACAAACGAAAATTTTAAGTTACGAAACGCCTTCACAGTAAATTTTGGTCTCTAGATACGAAAGAAAATTCAAGTTACGAAACGCGAAATCTCAAAAATTCAAATAATGCGCGCTCAGCCACACACACTATAACTTTTCTCAGACTGGATTTAAACGCCTCTCACACCTGTTCCCCGTTCAAACCCCCAAACCCCCACAGATTCCCAACAAAACGTATCAATAGTGAAGTGTGGGGGGAAGCGGGAGGGAGAAGACTGCGCGTGGACTTGTGTGATAGCGAAGCATGACCCGGCGCGGAGCTGCCAGCAGAAAGTCTATTTCCTGGTTTCGTTTCGAGTCACAGCTGAGGGGAGCAGCGAATAGGACAGCACGCAGTCTGAGCGCATGAACGCATGAACGAGACCCATGCAAGAGCCGCGGTGGTCTAGACCTCCTCTAGACCTGACCAGGTCTAGAGGAGGTCTAGAGGAGCCGCGGTGGTCTGGACTAAACCAGGACTAAACCAGGACTAAACCTGGACTAAACCAGGAGGAGCCGCAGTGGTCTGGACTAAACCATGACTAGACCAGGACTAGACCAGGTGGACCAAAGCGCCGCGCGCGCATCCACCCCCTAGCCTCGCCTCAAGCCACAGCCGAGGCGAGCCGCCGCTCGCACGCAAGAGCCGCGGCGGTCCAGACCCGCTCCAGACCTGCCTGCGTAAGGTGCTCACAGAGCGGCCTGGATAGAACCGTGAGGTTGGCCTCTTCAAGACCTACAGGCCGGTGACCGGGACAATCCCCGGACCCATGCCCGCTTAGGGAGCTTAAGGCGGGCTGGCAGTGTCCCCCTGGGTCCCTGGATGTCTGGGGCTCCGTGCCTGGCAGGTCTAGAGTAGGTCCAGACCACACTATAAAAAAAGTTACACTATTAAAAAAAAAAAAAAAAACTTGGATGGGGGCTTGGAACGAATCAGGCTTTTTCCATTGAAATAGCTACTCAACTTACAAATTTTTCACATTACGAAACCACTTCTGGAACGAATTAATTTCGTAAGGTGAGGTACCACTGTATATTATTGCCCTTTGAGTATCAAAATCGGTATCAAAAAGCTAGATCAAAGTCAAGATCAACATTTTTTTGAAACACAAATACGCACAAAAATGGAGAATTTGTTTCAGATAACATTACAACAATGTTATTAAATAAAATGAATATTGTTCAAATCCAGATTTTTGTTGCCATACAGAGAGTACTTGGGTCTAGACACTGATGAAAATGATCAGTTTCAACATTTGTGCATTTACCTATGCGATATTTCATGGCAAAGTACACACCAATTGGATATACTGATTGACATTGCAGAAATGTCAACAATACTTGATCTAATGCATAAAGCCCACAACATACTATATCTCATGAGTGTTTTTCTCCTCTGCAAGTCTTTCTCTACTTCTCAAAATGACAGTGCTCAACAAAGCCTGCATTCTCTGTGTCCCTCTGTGACTCAGTGTAATGACGCTCAGTGGCCCTCACAAAAGCTGGGATCTGTGAGAAACCAGGAAAGCACCCACTGCCCAAAACTGTCCATATATGCTCAAAAACACAGGCATGCTATGATTATTCTTTCTCTATATCAAGAACCATCATCAAACCTGTGCAGTGTGATAGCCAAGGGTATGGTCGCTGCAAATGCGATTAACTCAGAGAATTTACTGTTTCTGTGTTTTAAATCTATGTGTATTTTGTACTAAAAGCCAGTTGATGGTAATTATATTTAAAACTGAAGCTATTAAATCAGATACAGCAATATTTCTCCTCACAATAATCAAAATTTGTAATGGTAATGTTTTAAATTGTGACATCCCTGCAACAAGAACTGCTCAGTCCTCCTCCCTTTTCTCTCATTCACTGATCCCTTCTTTCTCTTGCTCACTCTCTTCTCTTCTTTGCCATCCTCCACTCTATCATCTTTAGCCATCCTCACAGTCCAGAGCAGGGACTGAGACTCACTGAGACTCACTCCTCCCTGCTGCGCTCTCTACCTCTTCTTTTCTTTCTCTCCCTCTCCTAGATCTTCTTATTCCCACTCGCTCCTCCTCTTCCTCCCCTCCTCACAGTGCAGAGCAAGAAGTCCCTTCACTCCTCTCTTCTCCTTTCTCGCTCTCCTCTTCTTTCTCTTATTACAGTTTTACTCCCCTCTCTCTCCCTCCTGCGCTCTCCTCCTTATCATCCCTCGCTCTCCTTCCTGCTTTCTCCTCTTCTTTCTATCCTTATTTCCACCCTCTCCTTCCTACCCTCCTCACAGCATAGAGCAGGGAGTCCCCTCACTCCTCCCTGCTGCTCTCTTCTTTCCTCTTTCTCTGGTTATTCCACCACTCTCTCCCTCCTGCTCTTTCCTCGTCTCTCTTTATATTCTCACTCTCTATCCCTCCCCTCCTTACAGCGCAGAGCAAGAAGTCCCCTCACTCCTCTCTTCTCCTCTTCTTTCTCTTCTAATTACTCCTTCCTGCTCTCTCCTCCTCTTTCTCTCCTTATTCCCACCCTCTCTCCTTCCTCCCGTCCTCTCAGTGCAGAGCAGGGCATTCCCTCTCTCCACATTCATTCATGTGTCCTGTTTGATGGAGGAGCTGCTCAAGCCCCAAGGAAAGACCTGTCCCCCCCTTGATGTCACATCCTGCTTTTCCTTCCTGTTCAGCGGGACTTTTCAGCTCAGTTCTTTGGAGTAAGAGCTTTTTCTACTAAAGCGATAATGTGGATTTTACTGTAATCAGTCTCAATGGGAGTGCAAAATACATATGGTTTATAAAGAGACTTGTTAATTTTCAAATAGTCAGTAATAATTATGTAAAAAGATGGTGCAAATTTGTCCCAGTTTTGTTCAGATTAGTCCTGATGTAGACGTGGTTTGGTCCTGCTCTAGTCCTGGTTTAGTTCTGGGTTTGTACCACTGCAGTCAGGCCATAAAAGTCAAGAATACGTTTGGTGAGTCTGCAAAGAGCCCAAAGATTGAAGTTATTAATAAAAAATATTTTATTCATAAACTTAGACTTATCTGCTGGTTCACAAATGACAACCATTAAAGGGCTCATTATGCTATTTTCGGGTCTATGTTATAATGTTGTTCCCATATCAAAAACATACCTGGAGTTGTGTTTTGTTAAATGCACACATTTAAGACACAAACACTGCATATTTAGGTTGAGTTCTTGTGATGTTATGTCTGTTTTTAAACTCCATACACCGTCACTAGGATCACTGGGATGATTTTTCCCCCATACTATACCCAATCTGTACTGAACAAATGGTAAAATGTAGCTTCATGACATCACAAGGTGGAACAGAGCATTTTAGCTTTGGAGATTTAGACAGACTAATAACAAAGAATTACTCAAAATGTGTGAATGAAACAAAACACAACTTCAGGCATGTTTTTGAGAAGGTAATAACATTATAACGTCTTAAAGCTCACAAGAATCAGTTTTGTGTGACATAGGACCTTTAAAAACAATATAGCCCTTTGCTAATACTACTTCTTAAGTGGAAGTCAAGTAAAAGTTTCAAAACTCAGTCAGCTACTATCTACAGTACTTTTTTTGTTCTTTGTTGTGACATTATAATGTGTGAATGACTGTGTCCAAGTAGTTTCCCCTTGTGGTTCAAAACAATTTGTCTAAGTATAAGCTAAAAGTCCTTCTTTATTCTGCAAATGTGAGCTGTCTCCTCATGTCCTACTTCATCTCTATCAGGTCCACAGGAAGCTCTTAACTCGGCTCATCCTGCCACTTCCTCTCAAGATCTGGAAAACAAAGCAGTTTTCATGACTATAACAACAACAACAACTTAAGTACTATTCCTGTTTAATCAGTGTTTTATTGACAAATCAGTGTCCATTGTAGCTGAAACATGAATTAACCCTAACCACAAAGAAAGCAAATTGTAAAACAGAGCATGTATTTAGGTAATGCTATGTAATAAATTTAAACTGTGTCCTTTTTACAAAACAATCTCCCTTGTGGATCAATAAAGTTTGTCTAAGGCTACGTTTATATGTCGACGATCAAAACAGAAGACGCAAAAGTGGAGTGTCGTCTTCAATTTTTTATCCGCGTTTATACGAAGACGCAAAAGTGGACGCAAAAGCCAGCGAAGGGAGGCGCTGGACTGAAAAAAACAAAACAAAACATCACAACAGCGTCAAGTTACATTTCTAACCACGACTGTACCGGAAAAGAGAAAGGTAAAACTTCAAAATAAAATGTTCTAGTTGCGTTTTAAATGAGTTGTTAAGTTCCGCTCCAAACATTTCAGTGACTTGTACTTTTGTTGACATGTTTTTTTAATATTGTACTGAAAATAGTTACATTACAGGAGGATTACAGTGAATTAGAAAATATAAAATCACATCGGGCTTTACATTTGAAGTGCCTCATGCGGAAGTCGCTTGTCTTGGCGTCTGTGTGGCTGAGAGTGTGAGAAAGACTTGTACGCCGTAGACATGTGTGGGTGCGATTTATACAATTGTTGAAATGACTCTTGTATGTTGACTAGAGCTGCTAGCGCAGTTTGAACATCCGTGGTATCAAGGTATGCCGCATTTATGTGACGTAAACGCATACCGACGTGAGCAGATCTGACCAGTTTTGCGTCTTGGGCAGTTTACACGGAGACGCTACAGCGGAGTGCATTTAACTTTTCCACTCTGGAGGGTGGTTTCAGATTTTTGCGTTTTTAGGCCCCAAAAACGCCGTCACCGTGTAAACGAAAGGCACTTCCGATAAAATATTTTGTCGTTTTTACCTGTAAGCGTTCTCGTGTAAACGGGCCCCAAGTCTAAGTCTAAAACTGTATTCAGCCTGCAGTTTTGATCCCACATTATGTACAACAACTGATTCAAATACTAGTTTCTTGATTTGACTTCAGTTTTCTCTCAAATATCGATGCTCCTCGACTTAAAAAGCAGACTCTGGATTCAGTCTGATTTATTTAAAAGGTGCACTGTGTAACTTTTCCAGTGGAGGGTCCGTCACCTCCTGTCTATATTGGAAATGTTATTGCTTTGTCTAGAATGTTCCACAGTATAGATTAAACCAAAATGTTCAGGAATTCTTTTGTATTTTTGAGCAACAGAAACATCTGTAATGAATAACTGCTAGATGGACATGTTTAATGTCACACCATGAAACATTCCAGGCAGAGCAATAACATCTCCATTGAGACAAGCAGGTAGAGGACCCTGAATGAAATAAAGGAGAGAAAGAAAAGAAAGAGGGAGAGAATGAAATAATGGAGAATGATAAGGAGTGAGAGAGAGAGGGACGAAATGAAAGAAGGACCAAGACGGAGAGAGACTAGTGAGGGGAGGTAGAGGAAAAGAGGACGGGAGAGGAAGAGAGGGAGATGAACGGAGAGAATGAAATAAAGAAGGTGAAAGAAAAGTCCACCAGAAAAGCTACACAGTCCACCTTTTAAGTATATTGAAGAGGTTCTGTGGTATGTTGCCAAATCTGCTCAGTCTTCAATTGCATTCTCACGTAAACATCTCCAAATGTGTGTGTACTTATATACTATTTCACCTCTCGTAAACAACTCTTTATCACCACGGAGCGAAGATGTTTTAGCTAAGTGTTGCTTGAATCCAGAGGAAGAGGGCGTTTCCGTGACGATCCCAGGGGCCCGCTGTGTTTTAGGATGTACTGTAAGCGCAGGGGCCGCTTCCTGAAATCCTCTGCTCTTAATAAGCACGTGGGAGGATGCAGGGGAATGCGAGATCCACTGTGAATTCATACAGACAGGATGACAAAATAATACACAGACAACTCAATTACAGGCCTGCACACTAGGTCACAACTGAATCAAAATCGCAAGTTGAGTGGCTGCAGTTATCAATCAAAGAACAAGAAAAGAAACATAAGGACTTGGTCTTCCAGTATTCCACTATTCTTGCATCTTTGCACCGGCTTCCTGTTCGTTTTAGGATTGATTTTAAGATTTTATTGTGTGTTTTTAAAGCTTTGAATGTTTACAGACCGGTGCGCGCTCTGAAGTCAGAGGGCCAGCTCCAGCTCGTGGGCCCTAAGACTAGACTTAAAACTCGGGGGGGCAGGGCTTTCTCTGTGGTTGGAAAGATTCAGAAAAATCTCTACCTGTCGTTAGAAACAAAAACAAAAAAAAATCTGAAATGTTTGTATTAGTTTATCATTATATTTTCTGTTCTGTTTTGTCTTAAAATGTGCACACAAAACCAGAAACAGAATCTGAACAGAACCCTACTATTTAAAAGTGCGCCGTGTCACTTTTTGGGGGTCCATCACCTGCTTTTTTGTATGGACATTACCTTACATTTATTCAATTACAGGTGGTTTTACTGCTTAAAAATACAAAACAGGCATTCTGAGCGGGGGATGCCTCTCCACAGATCTGACACAGATCGGCTCAAACAAATAAAATGAATGAAAATGAATGAATCTGACCTGTAACACACTGTGAAACATTCCAGGCACAGCAATAACATCTCCACGGAGAAAAGCAATTGCAGCTTTAAAATGTGCACGAAATCCTGAAACAAAATCTGAACAGAATCCTAAATCGCAAACACACACAGTCCTTGTCAGAAAAAAAAATATTTCTTCAAAACAAATTGCATCTCTACCCTATAAGTCATATTGCCAGAAGTTACTGAGTCAATACAAAGAAGCCAGTCAGCAACTCACAACTGAGCATTCATGTTTTTCCCTCCCTGAAGTTAAGTCTGCAAATATATTTATGCAACATTTGAGCTCATTTACAGTCGGAACAAACGCACCAGTCACTGAGCAAAGCGCCATATTTACATAGAAAACAAGCACACATGGTAAAAGTTAGGGATGGACCCATACTGACACTGCCACACTGGTATCAAATATTGGTGCCAAAACTGAAAAATTAGCTGTATCGGGTATCGTTTCATGATATCGGTTTAGCAGATATCCCATTTGGCCTTTGATTAGATGTAACAAGATTATTTAAAAGCAAATTTTGGCCTACGTCTATTGTTTTTTATCTTTTATTCATATGAAGAGGCTCTAAATAACAGCGGCATAACACAATTTCTGTCCCTACACAGGTACTCAGCAGATACTTAACTTTCTGGTTGGGGGTCTGTCACCTGCTTGTTTCTATGGATATGTCATTGCTCTGCCTGGAATGTTCCACAGTATGACATTAAACAGTTCTACTTTACATTCATTAAATTACAAGTGGTTTTATAGCTCAAAATTCCTAGAAAAACAAGCATTCTGACTGTGCCTCTCCGCAGTGTGCACGTGTGGTTGCCTCTCCGCAGATCTGACCTGTAACTTGGTCTGGTTTGGTCTCCATGAAGATAGAAAGGTTTAATTCCACGCTGTGAAACATTCCAGACAAAGCAGTAACATTTCCATGAACTCTAGCCAGAACTGAAGAAGCAGCTTGGATGAGCTGCGAAACGTATTCGACCAAATAATAAACTTTTGTCCAGTTGACAAATTGAATGTCTCCTTTTGCTATTTCCATGAAGTAAAGTATTTGACGGACCCTACACCAGAAAAATTACACAATGCACCTTTAAAATCAGTATCGATCTGCATCAGAACTGAAAAAGCTGGATCAGTGGTATGCTAAATTGCTAATTGGCTAACTGTAGCAAGAAATGAAACAAAATATAGAATAAAAAATTAAATAATTGTGCTACATCTATGGTCAAAAACGCAATACAGTGAACCCTCGCTCTATCGCGGTTCACTGATCGTGCCCTCGCTGTTTCGCAGATTTTTTTTTTCCAATTTTTTTTTTTTTTTTCAATTTTTTTTTATAGTGTAACTTTTTTTTTTTAATAGTGTAACATTGTGTTCTGCGTCCTGATTGGCTAAGAGACTAGACTAGGACTAAACATGGACTAAACCAGGTCTAGACCAGAACTAAACCAGGTCTAGACCAGGTCTAAACCAGGTCTAAACCAGGTCTAGACCAGAACTAAGCCACGTCTAGACCAGGTCTAAACCAGGTCTAGACCTGAACTAAGCCAGGTCTAAACCTGGACTGGCCCTGGACTAAACTAGGACTGGACCAGGTCTAGACCTGGACTAAACCAGGATTAAATCACTCCGTGCAGCTCGTGCATTCGTTTGTGCATGTTCGGTCGTGGCTCGGGCTGAGAGCACGCGGTCCGGGCGCCGCGGTTCTATCTCGTGCTCGCAGCCCCGGTGTACGCGCGACACGTGTTGCTCTGTCACGGATTTGCCCACGATGAACCCCTCATCGTGAACAAATCCGTGACAGAGCAGCACGTGTCGCGCACTTCTCCAAGGGGTTGGTGCGCGTCGCGTCCGCGCGTCCGGCGTCCGGGCCGTGTCTCCCCCCACGCGTCACTATTAAATGGAGTTAATATGATTAACTGAAATTCAGGAGCAGGACCACGCCTCAACCACCTTCTCCTCCTCACCAGCGAATCACAGTTCACCATAACCACACCTCTAATTTCCTGGAGCCATTTATAGCCACTCATCCCTTCATTCCAGTTCGTCTCGGTTATCTCGACAGCTCAACCGCGTCAGCTCGCTCGAGCTGGGCTAACAACCTGTCACATTCAAACACCAACCTGCCTCACGTCTCCTCGTTCCTTCCAGTCCGCAATTCCTTACGCCGCGACGGATTTCTATCCAGGAATCCGCAGCCGGAGGATCTTTCATCGCATATCCGCGCCGTCCAGCCCACAGCCCGCTCCGCCCAGCGAACGCTCCAGGCGCGCGCTCACGCAGCGGACCTCCACCTCTAAGGAGCACCCACCGTCAATATCTCTGTGCTGGCGGCATATACGGGATATCCACATTGTCCCTCTCGTCGCCTCCTCCTCCTCGTGTAGGCGAGCGCGCAGCCTGGCGCAGCCCGGCGCAGCCCGGTGTACTGTCAGAGTGAGACGGCTCTCGGTGCGCAGACCGGCTTTGGCAACCACGGCTTTCGGCACAGCGCGGCCCGGCCTCCAGCAGCCACAGCGTTCGGTACCGCCCAGCACCCGCCGTGCCCCTTCAGGCTGACACATCAAGACAGGACCTTCAACAGTTTAGATCAAGAATGTAACCCCGGCGCCCTGGAACGAGACGAACGAGCTTCCGGGTTCCCATCAAGTTTCCCGCGTGCAGCTGCAGACGTCACTCCCTCCTCTCCTCCACTACAGTCTCATAGCTCCCCCTGCTGGGGGCTAAGTAGTATCACCACCAGTGGCCAGTAAATGTATTCTGTCTACTGTGCAGTTTCGCTTGAATTCTCTTGTATCATCTCAGCCTGCTTTCAAGCAGGCCATCTCCCCCTGTGCCTGCACCCTTCGTGTCTCATTCTCCCATGCACATGCATCTTCTCCCCATCTCTCATTTCTCTCTTTTCAGTCATCATGAGCTAGATGGCTCTCGTGCCCTACCCACATTAGGCAGGGCCTCTAATCCATTTCCCGTCTTCTGCTCTACCCCCCCCACCCCCCTTTCCCCAACACCCAAATGTTTTTTTCTGTCGTTGCAGCCTACACAAGTCACCACGCCCATTCACACTATTTTCGTTCACACTCCGAAACGTCGTACGAATGTTTTTGTTCGCTTAACTCCTCTCTGCACTGGCACACTGTCATCTCGTATTCAACCTCTCCTACCGACTCGCATCCGACCATTCTAACTCATGCAACTCATGCTAGCTCACACCATTCCATCACATGCTAGCTAAGCAGTCTCTACATCGTTTCTCTGCTATTCCAATATTCAGCACCCATCGACTCATGTCACTCATTCAATTTCAGCTTGTGCTGCTCACGCAATTTTGACGTACGCTAGCTGTCTTTACACCCGCTCGCCATCAATTCATATTCCGGCCCTTGCTGTTTCACGCTATTATAGCTCGGGCAGCTCACGTCATCCATTACAAGCGAGCTTAAGCCATCATAACCATGTGTCACACTATTCAGCTCCTCCCAGTTCCGCCCTCACCTGAGCTACACCATCTTGGCTCACCACCTCTTTCCCGATCGAGGATCCTACCATCGACGTCAGCTCATGACTTCACCATTCTATCCTATACGCATCCTCAGCGATGCTCTCGCCATCTAATCCTCATCTTCTCCTGCTCATGCTACATCATTGCATTCTTTCATCATTCTCAGCTCTCATGTCGCGACTACTATTACGGTCTCCAAATTCGACCGCGCTCATCTGTCCAGCATTCAACCCGTACCTGCCCTGTGAACATCCCCAATATGCACCTCCACCCTCAGGTCCTTAGCTTTTCCACAGGTTCCAAGCCGACTGACGACTGGCCGATTGTCACAACGTTTCACCGGCTCTCATGACAGCATGATGACCGCCAGCTCACCCAGCTCGCACGACCGCATGACAGCTCGTCTGGGTCTCACGACGGCTTGCCTGGCTCCCACGACAGCACAACAGCTCGCCTGGCTCCCACGACGGCTCGGCAGCTCGCCTGGCTCCCACGACGGCTCGACAGCTCGCCTGGCTCCCACGACGGCTCGACAGCTCGCCTGGCTCCCACGACGGCTCGACAGCTCGCCTGGCTCCCACGACGGCTCGACAACTCGCCTGGCTCTCACGACGGCTCGACAACGACGGCTCGACAACTCGCCTGGCTCTCATGACGGCACGGCAGCTCTCCTGGCTCTCACGACGGCTCGCTTGGCTCTCTCGATGGCTCTCACGATGGCTCGCACGATGGCTCGCCTGGCTCTCTTGACGGCTCTCTTGATGGCTCTCACGACGGCTCGCCTGGCTCTCACTACGGCTCTCACGACGGCTCACTTGGCTCTCAGGACGGCTCTCACGACGGCTCACGACTGCTCGCTTGGCCTCATGACAAGCTCTCACGACGGCTCTCTCGGCTCTCACGTCGAGTCTTCCGACCCACAACGGGTCTTCTCCTCCACCTCTGTCCTGACCCACAACAGGTCTTCAGGTGTGTGTTCTGTGTGGAGTTTGCGTGCATGGTCTGGGTCCGATCCCCGGGTCGCCTGGGCCTTTCTGTGTGGAGTTTGCATGTTCTCCCCGTGTCTGGGTGGGTTTCCTCCGGGCACTCCGGTTTCCCCCATCAACCCAAAACATGCACCATGGGTAAATCCTCCAGCTTAGGTCCTGACCAAGCCGAAGCAAGAAGATCATGGAGATGGTCCCTGGGCGCAGTAATGTGCTGCCCACTGCTCCTAATAACAGGATGGGTTAAATGCAGAACTGGAATTTCCCCACTGTGGGACTAATAAAGGCATAGCTTCCTTTCCTCCCAGCAGATCTTCCTCCCGTCAGGTCTCCCTCCCTCCCAACCCACAACGGGTCTTTCTCTGCCTCTCTCCTGACCCACGACGGGTCTCCCTCTCTCCTGACCCATGACGGGTCTCCCTCCCTCCCAACCCACAACGGGTCTCCCTCTGCCTCTCTCCTGACCCACGACGGGTCTCCCTCTCTCCTGACCCACGACGGGTCTCCCTCTCTCCTGACCCACGACGGGTCTCCCTCTCTCCTGACCCACGACGGGTCTCCCTTCCTCCCGACCCACGACGGGTCTTTCTCTGCCTCTCTCCCGACCCACGACAGGTCTTCTTCTCTCCACCTCTCTCCTGACCCACAACAGGTCTTCCTCCCGTCAGGTCGACGGCATGACAATACGCCTGGGTCTCACGACGGCTCACCCGGCTCTCACGACCGCATGACAGCTCGCCTGGCTCTCACGACGGTTCGCCCAGCTCTCACGTCGGGTCTCCCGACCCACAACGGGTCTTTCTCCGCCTCTCTCTCTCATGACCCACGACGGGTCTCCCTCCCTCCCAACCCATGACGGGTCTCCCTCTCTCCTGACCCACAACGGGTCTCACTCCTTTCCGACCCACAATGGGTCTTTCTCTGCCTCGCTCTCCTGACCCATGACGGGTCTCCCTCCCTCCCGACCCACAACGGGTCTTTCTCTGCCTCTCTCCCGACTCACGATAGGAGATCTTCCTTCCGTCAGGTCTCCCTCCCGACAGGTCCCCCCCCCGACCCCCCTCCCTCCAACCCTCATCCCTCCGACCCGCATCCCTCCGACCCTCATCCCCCCGACCCTCATCACTCCGACCCCCCCATCCCTCATCCCTCACCTATCCAACCCTCAACATTCGAGCGTGGCTTTCTTCACCTACAGGTTCCTATGCTTGCCATCCGAACCCATGCTGAAGGACGCCATCAGCATTATCATGGTCACGCCGGTCAACCATCTGCGCTGGCGCGAGTGACCCCATTCCAGTAAAGGTCCAACTCCTCAGTCAGGGGAGAAGACCCTCCACGTCACGGTTTCTCTACATCACTCCTGACTCATTCGCCATACGGCACCTTCACGACGCAGCTCCAGTTTCTCCAGTGTTCAATCCGAATCTTTGGCAGTAGTCGGATTCTGCATTGCTTCCAGAGCCCTCGAATCGCACAATTAGCCTTCAGCTTCATCGGAACTTCGTCCTACTTTTCCACCATTTTTGGGGGGGTCTGATTAATCCAGGCATTCCCATTCATTCTAACAATAATAAATCAGTCAACACCACCTTCATCAGCTTCCCCTCTGCTCATCTGACGTCACCATCATCTGCAATTTCAGCACCCTCTCACGCCACTCCAGGAATGTCTGCGTCTCCACCGTCCAGGCTTGCCATCCATCCATCCATCCATCTTCTGCTTTTCCATTTCTGGGTCACGGGGACAGCAAATCTGCTGCCCAGAACACTATGCACCGGCCCCCATGAATCCTCCCACGGGAGTAGCTCCAGGCTTACCTCTCAGGGATAAATCTCATATACAAGCTGATTTCTGGCGAAGACTGCCATCTTCATGTTCCCGTGCCTGATTAAAGGACTGCAAAAAACCAAACCTCGCCTTCCTCTGAAACGCCTACCACTTATTTCGGACCTTCTCTACCGTTGCACTCACTCTGCGCTCCGGCAGCCTCTCGCCTTTCACGGACCTCTTCTGGCATAACACCCCATCCATTCTCCATTCATTTATTTCGCATTGGCGCCACTACGTCCACGGCCAGGGCAGATGTACCCGACCGGAAAAATTCAAACCCTTGGTTGTCGGGTCTCCAGCACCTACCTCGTGTACGATCGTCACGACCTCAACGATCTCCTCCAGACCCATTCCACTTTATGCTCTTTCAAAAACTTTTGGGGGTCCCGTTCCGCTGGGCCAATCGAAGATTGAGACGGAGCCCCCACCCACTGTCTCAACCCAGCCATCACCACCTATTCACCGAGACATCCACTATCATTCAATAATAAACATCTTCACTGCATTATGTTGATGGGGTGGTCCTAGCTAGTGAAATGGAGTTAATATGATTAACTGAAATTCAGGAGCAGGACCACGCCTCAACCACCTTCTCCTCCTCACCAGCGAATCACAGTTCACCATAACCACACCTCTAATTTCCTGGAGCCATTTATAGCCACTCATCCCTTCATTCCAGTTCGTCTCGGTTATCTCGACCCCTCCCTCCCACCCCTATCTCGTTTGTCTTTCAGCCACAAGACATCTCCTAAAGGGGGGGGGTCCCGTTCCGCTGGGCCAATCGAAGATTGAGACGGAGCCCCCACCCACTGTCTCAACCCAGCCATCACCACCTATTCACCGAGACATCCACTATCATTCAATAATAAACATCTTCACTGCATTATGTTGATGGGGTGGTCCTAGCTAGTGAATACATTTTGTTGAAAATCTATGAAAGTTTGAGTGTTTAAACTAGAGACAAATGTGAGAAAATGTTAATACCAGTCTGAGAAAAGTGTATAATGTGTGTGGTGAGGCATTTACAGCCTTAAAACATGTAGAATAATTGTAAAATATAAAATTGTCCTACTTCGCGGATTTCTCTTATTGCGGGTTATTTCTGGAACCTAACCCCCGCGATAAACGAGGGATTACTGTATTAAAAGGTATATTGCGTAACGTTTCTGGTGGAGAGTCCGTCAAATGCTTTTCTTCATAGATATGCTATTGCTTTGTCTAGAATATTTCACAGTACGGTAATAAATCTTTTCTATCTTCATAGAAACCAAACCAGGCCAAGTTACAGGTCAGATCTGTGGGGAGGCAACCCTGCTTACAGTCAGAATGTCTGTTTTTGTAGGTATTTTGAGCTATAAAAAACACTTTAACAAATGTGATGTAGAACTGTTTAATGCCATACCGTGGAACATTCCAGGCAGAACAATGATATATCCATAGAAACAAGCAGGTGACGAACCCCCTACCAAAAAGTTACAGTGAACCTTTTAAAAAAAACTACAAAAACGATGAGAATTTCAGTATCTTGCGCTAGTAAAAATTACATTAAAAAAACATTCATCTAATCAAGTACCATTTACATAATACCATTCCATAATCTACTGTCCAAATTTGTTACGCTTTGAGCACTTTTACATTTCCATAATCCAATCTCTCCGCTCCACTAAAAAGCAAAACTCAGACCAAGCAGACATCGTAAGTGCTCTGCGTCATATAGGCCTGTCTATAACATGAAAAGACAATGCGGCTCACTGGATTCTCTGTAATGTGGTAAGCTCCTTCTGTAAGAGCCCAGTCAAGTGATTCTATAAATATAGGCCTCCTGCGCTGCTCTGCAATTTAAAGACACAGAAATCCCAACACACACACACACACACAGATACGCACATAAGGCAAGGAATGTTTATTTGTATAGCACAATTCGTGTAATTCAAAGTAGTTTAGAGTGATTTACAGAATAAGAAAGACATTAAAGAAGAATTAATGTTTTTTTACAATCTGAGCCTTATTTCTGTAACAAAACAAGTTGTTTTACTCACCCATAGCACTTTGGTGTCATATGGAGCACTTCCGGAGATGTTTTAGATTTGCGATCTCCATAATGTGAGTTCTCGGGGCATATATTTGCGGTCTCCAAATAACACAAACTTTAGCACTTTTCAAACCATAGAAGCTCAATGTCTTAGTCTACGCTTTCGTTTGAGTCAAAAGTGGCCTGCAATACGAGATTTATCCATAATTTACAGCTTTGCGTTTCATGTTTGGGTCCCGAGAGCTGAGAGCGAAATAAGATGTGACTCCGCACATGCGCACTGGCGTCCTCATCTACTCAAAACTATGGCTAAATCTCAGATTACAGGCCACTTTTGACTCAAACGAAAGCGTAGACTAAGACATTGAGCTTCTATGATTTGAAAAGTGCTAAAGTTTGTGTTATTTGGAGACCGCAAATATATGCCCCGAGAACTCACATTACGGAGATCGCAAATCTAAAACATCTCCGGAAGTGCTCCATATGACACCAAAGTGCTATGGGTGAGTAAAACAACTTGTTTTATTACCGAAATAAAGCTCAGATTGTAAAAAGTGTTAATTATCCTTTAAAATCACAATACAATCAAATCAAAACGTAACTAAACATCATAAAATTAACATTAAAAGAGAGAAAGCCTTTCAGTCATATGCGCAAACACTCTCACACTGTATTAGCCCAGGCAGGTTCAGTCAGGTGTCGTCTGTTGCCGTCTATGAGCTGTGCATGAGTGTGGCAAAGGGAAGCGTGTGTCTCCTTGGCTTTGACGCTGTGATAAACTGCACGCCCAAGGGCATGGTTTTAGTGGTGAAGAAGTGTACGTTTGTAGTCAACTTCAAAAGATTTTGGAAGAATTTTGGAAGGAAAAGAAAACTAGAATGTACTGTACTGAATGTATATTAGTATGGTAATATAAGGTCACATTAATGAAGATAAAACCACGTCATAGCAGTGTTTTCTCATCAGTGGCTCATTCAGAGTTGTATTTGGTTTTGATTCATCCATCTGTGAGTAATCCTTTATTGTCCCGCATCTGGGGCTGAGTATTCAGAAATGTTTGTTTTCAACTACCCCCTATGCCCACCCATTTTCATGTACTAACTTGCAATGTTAGACTCTGGGTCATGCATATAGGATACAAAAATATTGTATAGCGAAAAAACAAAACAACTACAACAAAACAGCTAAATTAAAAACCCATCACGAAATATCCACTTTTTGCTGTTGGGGTCAAATGCCACTCGAGACACATAAAATATCATGTTAAAACTACTTGTCACTCACACAAAGCAAAATAATCTCAGTAAACCATTTTTAAATAGACCCTAATTAAAACAACAACAAATAAATAGCAGAATGAACCAATAATTAGCGATATAAGTAAGTTATTCCACTCCTTACAGCTCAAATTTTATCATATTACAACAAAAATACAAAATTCTTTCCATTTTAAAGGTCCCATGGCATGAAATTTTCACTTTCTGAGGTTTTTGAACGTTAATGTGAGCTCCCCTACCCTGTTTAGGGCTCCCCCATGGTTAAAAGTTGCGAAATGTCTAAAATGAACATTTGCGATCCTTTTCTGCGTTAGAAAAAATCAGAGCTCAAACGGGCGATTTTGAACAAGGAAACTTATTGACGTCAGCTCGAAAAAAGAAATGCAAATGCAGTTCCACCCCCGTCTGTCTCTACTCAGAGTCTCTGTAACGCACGCCCAGAGAGTTTGGACTGCGGAGGAGCTACGCAATGCAAAATGCGTTTTTTTATTTGCTTGGAGGAACTTGCGAGTGTTTCTAGGCTCGGAAGTCCTTTATCTGAGCCTGTGGATATCTGAAACAGCAGTGGTTTAATTTTATTTTCTGTGGAAATGCATTTATTTTTCAATGGAACGCTTCTCATCTCTCCCTCTGCGCAAAAACACGGAAGTGGGTCAGAGCGCACAGGGCACAGCTGAAAAGGATAGAGTAGAGAGTTTGGCCACGCCCCCACCCGCTACTATAGGCCATCTCTGTCCTCCTCATTTGCATTCAAGCAACAACGCCCATAATGGACATTTATGACTCTTTCTCATCTTATCCTTCTCATGCACTGAGTCTTGATTTTGAAGAAGGATTCATTTACAGTATTAGGGAACCATTAAAGGTCCCATGGCATGAAATTTTCACTTTCTGAGGTTTTTGAACGTTAATGTGAGCTCCCCTACCCTGTTTAGCCCCCCCCCCCATGGCTAAAAGTTGCGAAATGTCTAAACTGAGCATTTGCGGTCCTTTTCTGCGTTAGAAAAAAACACAGCTCAAACGGGCGATTCTCAACAAGGCACCTTATTGACGTCAGATCGAAAAATGCAGCTCCACCCCCTGTCTGTGTCTACTCAGCGTCTCTGTAAATCACGCCCAGAGAGTTTGGACCGCGAATGCGCTAGGCAATGCGAAATGCGTTTTTTTATTTGCCTGGAGGCACGTCCGAGTGTTTTTAGGCTTGGAAGTCCTTTATCTGAGCCTCTGGACCTTTGAACAGTAGTGGTTTAATTTTATTTTCTGTGAAAATGTGTTTATTTTTCAATGGAACGCTTCTCATCTCTTCTCCGCGCAAAAACGCGGAACTGGATCAGCTGAGAGCTGAGAGCGGAGAGTTTGGCCACGCCCCCACCCTCTACTATAGGTCATCTCTGTCCTCCTCATTTGCATTCAAGCAACAACGCCCATAAGGCTCCTAACAAATAAAATGTATTATTATTATTATAATGGCCTGTTCAGAGAGAGAAAAATTACTCTCTCATCTTATTAGCCTGGGAATTCCCAGGCCGCTTCCGTTTGTTTCGAACTGGAAGGCGGCCTGGCAGCTCGTCCAAGCGAGAGTCCCAGATTTAGGGTCCCAATCAGAGAGCGGGGGAGGTGTGGCAAGACGGTGACGCGTACTACGTGACAAACGGTAGCTTGTAGTTTGAACTGACAACTGACATGATTGGCTATGGACTTACGTATACGCTCAATGATAGACATTCATAACGCCCAATAAACGGCCGTTGGCAATCGCTAACCACACCTCCGCTACGGGATTTCTCGAAGCGAGCTCCCAGACCCATATCTCACTTGTGATATGGTCAGGTGTTAACCAGACTCTCATCTTATCTCTGTTTCTCATGCACTGAGTCTTGATTTTGAAGAAGGATTCATTTACAGTATTAGGGAATCATTAAGGAGCCATATAAAAGCATCAAGAAGTACCATGTCATGGGACCTTTAACAAAGAAATTGTACCCACGATAAATATTGCACCCCAAAATGCATTGTTCTAGCTTCTATATATTACATACGAAGTCAATATAAGTGGATCTAGTAATTTATCATGACAGGCCTGCTATCGAAATTTTCATAACATAAACTTTGATTGGAATGAATACAATTTCTTCAAATGCCAGCCTTCTTAAAGTGCCTATGTCAGGTTGCACAACTAATTTCACTAATTTCACTACAGTTAAGATCATCGTATTTAAGATTTTAATAAATATATTACTTTTCTTTTCCCAATTTGGTCATTTTTTTTTGTTTAAAATTTTACTTCCTGGTTGGAAATTATGACATCACGCTAGGGAATTCCATAATTGTTACCTAGCAACCATACTGTACACCAGGTCAAAGTGGGAAGATATTTTTCTTCTTCCCACTCCTTTTCCAGAAATGTGCGTTTTCTGTTTACAATGTATATATAATATGAATATGATTTTAGTTTCTCTCTTGGCACAGTCGAAATAAATACGAATAAAAAAAACAAAACAAACAAACTCCTCTTATAAGCACAGGAATTAATATGATGAATAAAAAATAAGAAAACATCTTTGTTTTGTTGATATAAAGTTTTAAAAGATCAGAAAAATCTGTTTAAATTGTGTCAAACTTTAGGATAGAATTCTCCCAGTGTGATGTCATCAGTGTGGGACTGTCTAAAATAGAACTCTCTACTTCCTGTAATTTTCAACACATTTTTCAACATTTCTTCACAAATAGCTTCTTGATTAAAAACAATTTATATTTATAAAAAAGGTATTATTTTACCAAATTAAGTCCAAATTTGAGAATCATCAGAACCTGCCACACGTACTTTAATACTTGAAAGAAGAGCAGTGATTTCTCCCGTCTAATATCAAGCGTACTTCAGGGCTCCTTTATGCAAAGCAACAGTCGAGGAGGGTGCAACGGGCCACACAGTCTGGTCAAATCCTGATGATTAAAATGAGTTATTCATGTGGTGGTGTAGTGCTTGGTCACGGCGGGCGAGCTGGAGACGAGCAGCTGGAGCGGAACGAAACACAAACTCAACACAAACGAATACGAGATAATTACCCTCGTCTCCTTCGTACACGCTCAATAAGAAACTGCGGCCTGTCAGAGATTAATGATTTTACCGTCAATGCCACGGTTAAAGGGCCCATATCTATGTTATAATGTTGTTACCTCATATCTTGGGCTGTGTTTTGGTTCATTCACACATGTTCAACACACAAACCCTGCATATTTAGGCTGTGTTATTCTCTCAAACAGAAAACACTCTGTTCCACCTTGTGATGTCATGTGGTAATACAGGAAGTGCTCCACTGTGTTTTTACTTTCCATGCACCTTCACTAGAATCATGTGGATAATTTCAGCCCTGGACTTGACAATCTCTACTGAACTAAAGGTAAAATGTAGCTGTTAACGTGAAAACTGCTGCTTCATGACATCACAAGGTGGAACAGAGCAAACTCAAACGTGTGAATGAAACAAAATACAACTCCAGTCGTGTTTTTTGATGAGGTAACAACATTATAACGTGGCTTTACCCTTGAGATTCTGAGCCGTGCAAAGATGGAAATGGATCTTAGTGCACGCTATATTTCCTTTACATACTATATGAACTTAAAAACAGACAGATAACTACATTTTAAACATGATTTCAATAAACTTTTCTCATATTTGTATTTGCCAGATAATTTTTGTTCTGCTCTGTAACAGTTATGGAATTCCCTAGTGTGGGGTCATGATTTCCAACCCAGAACTTAAATTTTAAACCTAAAAACTGCAAAGTGTGAATGTTTTTTGCTAAAAATCTTAAATATAATGATCTTAACTGTGTTTTAGTAAAATGAATAGTGTAACATAGGCACTGTGTAACTTTTCCGATGAAGGAAACGTCACAAGTTTGTTTCCATAGAGGCAACTAGGCAAAGCTACTTAATTTTAATGCCCTACAGCGGATTCATTCCAACATTCCAGGCAAACTGATAACATCTCCATGGAGACAAACAGATGGCATACCCTCCATCAGAAAAATTACATAGTGCACCTTTAAACCTGAAAATATAAAGTACACCACAGGATATTTTGGGTTAATTATGTTTAATATAAGTATACCACAGCAATGGCTCAAACGCGATCATCCTCTTACCAATCTCAAGCCTGTTAAAGGTCCCATGGCATGAAATTTTCACTTTCTGAGGTTTTTGAACTTTAATGTGAGCTCCCCTACCCTGTTTAGGGCCCCCTCATGGTTAAAAGTTGTGAAATGTCTAAACTGAGCATTTGTGATCCTTTTCTGCATTACAAAAAAATCGGAGCTCAAACGGGCAATTTTGAACAAGGCACCTTATTGACGTCAGATCGAAAAAAGAAATGCAAATGCAGTTCCACCCCCGTCTGTCTGTACTCAGCGTCTCTGTAAATCACGCCCAGAGAGTTTGGACTGCGAATGCGCTAGGCAATGCAAAATGCGTTTTTTTAATTTGCCTGGAGGCACGTCCGAGTGTTTCTAGGCTCGGAAGTCCTTTATCTGAGCCTCTGGACCTTTGAACAGCAGTGGTTTAATTTTATTTTATGTGGAAATGTGTTTATTTTTCAATGGAACGCTTCAAATCTCTCCCCCCGTGCAAAAACAAGGAAATGGATCAGCTGTGAGCTACAGCGGAGAGCGGAGAGTTTGGCCACGCCCCCACCCTCTACTATTGGCCAGCTCTTTTCTCCTCATTTGCATTCAAGCAACAACGCCCATTATGGAGTGTTCCAGAGAGAGAAAAAATACGCTTTCTCATCTTATCTCTGTTTCTCATGCACTGAGTGTTGATTTTGAAGAAGGATTCATTTACAGTATTAGGGAACCATTAAGGAGCCATATAAAAGCATCAAGAAGTACCATGTCATGGGATCTTTAAAAACTTGCAGAAGGAAGGGCATCCAGCTCAGAACCTATTAAAAATCAATCTGCAAATCACGATTGCAAAGTAGAAGTTTGAAGGGAGGACCCAAAAGCAAAGAAGATAGATCTACTGACACTTCTCATTCCAATTTACTCTTGGATCTTATTTTAATAAACAGTAGGCCTGTCACGATTATTACTATATCGACTTATTGTTCAATATACGAAAGCTGGACTAATATATTTTGAGGGTCAATATTTATTTTGTGTATCTTTGCAATATTGGGAATTATTTTATTCTTTTTTGGTTATACAATAAGATTTGACCCGCAGACTGTTAAATGAACAACTTCTAAAGATGCAAATTATGTACTAAAGTGTGTAATTCTGATATTTATTTACTGCAGCTCTTCTTCTTTTTTTTACAGTATTGTAGATTTAAATAGTTTTTTTGTGGTTTAAAGGTGCATTCTGCCACTTTCCTGGTGGGAGGGCCTGTAAAACACTTTTCTCCATGGAGATGTCGTTGTTTTGTCTTGAATGTTCCACAGTATTGGTGTTAAGCGTTTCTATCTTCATGGAGACCAAACAAGACCAATTTACAGGTCAGATCTGTGGAGAGGCGACACCACTCACAGTCAGAATGCCTGTTTTTTTTGTTTGTTTTTTTAGCTATAAAACCACCTGCAATTTAATAAATATAAGGTACAGCTGTTTAATGTCATACTGTGGGACATTCCAGGCAGAGCAATGACATATCCTAACTGGCCCCCTAACTAAAAAGCTACACAGTGCACCTTTAAACCTTCTATCTTCTAGTTATTGTGACCATTCGTTGTGACCTTACATGAGTCAACTTCAGCACAAATGAACGCTCCGGGCTCGGTTTGCCTTTGAAGTAAGCACATAAGCATTCTACATCACTCCTGCTGGGCCACTGTAGGCACTGATCACTTCACTGACCTCGGGATTCTGCAGTTCATTAGCATTTTCCGTGCTCCACGCATACAAACCACAATTTCAACTGCACCCATACAGTGTTAGAAAATGCACATACTCATAAATTAATTATACGGTGGCGTGTATGAGGTATGTTTTACTATGCTGAACAGGTAAGCTTTGAAGCACCAGGATATGGATTATGAATGAGTGGATATAGCAGCTGGATGTAAACGCCCAAGGTGTTACCAAGTTATTTGGTCTATCCCTCCTTGAGAACCTAAATACACTAAAGTCAAAACATAGATAGCATTTAACTAAATAAATAATATCCATACAATTGCAAATGAAAGATTAAGGTAAGGCGATTCAAGATTCAAGATTGTGTATTTGTCATATGCAGGATCAACACAAGGTCAGCAATGTAATGAAATGCCTAGAATCAGAAGAACCCATTGACTCGCTAAGATAGTCGAGAAGTACTAATAGTATGCAATAAAAATACAAGGGGAAAAAGTAAACAATATAATAAAAAATATGTAATAAAATATAATAAAATACAAGGGTACAGTTAGGGTTAAATAAGGTGTAAATAGAGTATTTCACAGGTAGTAATACTGCTCAAATTAATTTCATATTGCACATAATATAGTATAGTACAAGTATTGCATGTGGATTTCGTATTGCACATAATATAATATAGTATAACTGCTTTCTGATCTATCTTATAATGTTGTTTCCTCATCTTAAACATACCTGGAGTTGTGTTTTGTTTCATTAACACACAAACCATTCGTACTTAAGCTGAATTCTTCTCTCGCTGTCGTACTACATAACGTGCTCCACTGTGTTTTTAAACTCCATATGCCTTCACGAGAATCATTTGGATCATTTTAGCCCTAGACGAGGCAATCTCTACTGAACTGAATGCAAAAATGCAGTTGTTAACTTGAAAACTACTGCTTTGTAGACAAATAAATAATAAAGGGTTACTCAAAAATGGGTGAATGAAAAAAAAACCACAACTCCAGGTATGTTTTTGATATGTTAGCAACATTATAACATGACTTAAAGCTCACAAGAGTTCATTTTAAGTAATGTAGGACCTTTAAATGTATATTCTGCTACACAAAACTAAGTCTAAGTTGTGTGAACAGTGAAATGTCCAACCCAGTCATAAAAATAAGAGTCAAGTTGAGGTAGCAAGTTCACTCCAGAGTCGTGTCACAAGCAGAAAACGCAGAAACGCATGGTAGAGAGATTTGTGAGTAAATCTTGGTTTTATCCGACGATTTTAGGAGTTCAAGTTACTCCACAAACTGCATTGCTTCTCCATGTGGCTGGGTTGGCTACGACTTCTGTGCCAGTGGGTCACTTTCTTTCTTCGCGCATATTCCAAGTTGCTGAGTCAAAATTACGCATACGATCATCATCGACAAACATGGAAAACTTAACTTAAAGCCACGGGTATGTGGGCTATAAACCTGCGACGATATTACAGAGGAAATACCCATCCTTGTGCCAGCCAGGAGTACGCGAACCTTCTATATATTTTTGGCGGAGGAGCGCACGAATATAACGTCAAAAACATGTTATTACTTACAGTGTCCGGGTTGTGGTCACTTCCAAGTTGTTTGTGAAGGCTTTCCCGGTGAGTTGAAGAGTTGGTAATCGATAAATAGTCCTCTGGTGGGAGTTAGGGGGCTGGGAATAGCGGGAGGTGGTGGTTTTTCGGTGCCGTCTATCCCGATCTCTGCGCTCGGCTGTTCCTGCTTCCTTTCCCCTCTCTCCACATCCAGCATTCCAATATGGCCGTCCCTTCGCTCCACACAGCAGAGCGCAGAGCCAGAACCAGGACCAGAACCAGAACCAGATCCAGAGCCAGACCCAGAACCAGAGCCAGACCCAGAGCCAGAGCCAGACCCAGAACCAGAGCTAGGGCGCAGAACCAGAGCGCAGAGCCAGAGCCAGAGCGCACACCCCGGGCACAGCACACAGAGCCCCCTGAAGAGAGCAGGTCTGCCCCGGGCACAGCCGACCAAGCACCAGTCATGAATGAATAAGTGTGGGTACTTTACAGGGTGTCATTTGAGGCTTTTAAAGGGAAGTGGCTCCAGACTTTTAGATTCTTTTAGATTCACTAATGTACCCTAAAATGTTTCTTCTTTGAAGCCTGGCTCCGTTAGGCTTTTTGAAGTTCTGAAACTTCTTTAGTGATTAAACCTGGCTCTTTAATGTTGTATTTTATATTTGACTGCTACTTGTCTATTTAAATCTGATTTGTACATATGCATTTATTATATTTATTTTTATGTATATAATTATGTCTCATCTGACACTGGTATATTGCCCTTTCTTCATTTCCATCTTCTTCCTTTCTTTTTTTCCTTTTTACCCTCTGTTATATATAGTATAGCCTATATTATATTTGTTGAGTGAGCTACCGTACCCAAAACAATTTCCCTTGTGGATCGTAAAGTTTGTTTAAGTCTAAGTCTAAGTCTTGTAATTGTGTGTGTGTGTGTGTGTGTGTGTGTGTGTGTGTGTAATGAGTTGGCCAAATAAGCTCAATGCTGATGTTAATATAAAATATGATATTGTAGATAATTTAGAGAAATGTAAAGATTTGTGTTTGAAACTGAAATCACTGCACATTACTGCACTTGTTTGTAATAAACAGCTCTGATGCGCCATCTGGCGGTGTGCGTCTCTCATTGCGAGTAATACAATAAAGAGTGGATGATAAGACAGACATTTGCGCTAATTATGGTTCGTGTAACTGTAGCACACAATGCTACGTAAATGTAGGTCAAGACTAATCGTATACTGCGTTGTACTTGACTTGAAAACAAGGTGTATTTTATGCCGTGACCCGGATTCGAACCGGGGTTGCTGCGGCCACAACGCAGAGTACTAACCACTATACGATCACGGCGCACCACTGCCTCCTAAGAGAGCGAGCTTGGCTCCAAAAGATCCATCCTTTTCTTTCTCCGCTCACTGCATCAACACAAAATTATATGAATTTAGGTCAAAGTCAAGTCAAAGTGTACTTTATTGTCAATTCACTATGTAACAGACATTACACAGAGGACTGAAATTGCGTTTCGCCAAACACCAAATGTGCAATTTAAACTAAATACACACACAGGAAGGAAGGAAAGTTCGAGGTAGAATGAAATGTGCAATATGTAAGGTGTGAAAACAGCCATTAGGGTTTGAATGGGTATGCTAAACTAGACGCCAGAGAGAAACTGGAAAAACAAAAGACAGAAACTCAAGACAAATAGGTGGGATAGTTTCAGAATAATTTCATTGTAGTTAGCTCCTCCCTAACCTGGGAAATCCCAGGCTGCTTTCGTTCGTTCCGATCTGAAAGACAGCCTGGCGACTATGGCAAGCGAGCTCTCACGATTCTGGGAGCCAATCAGAGAGCGGGGATGGGTGGAAAGACGGTGACGCGTGCTACGTGACAAACGGAAGCTTGTAGTTTGAACTGACAACTGACATGATTGGCTATGGGCTACGTAAACGCCAAATGATTAATTCGTTCATTCATTCAATGATGACATTCGTAATGCCCAATAAACGGCCGTTGGCGATCGTAAACCGTACCTCCGCTATGAGATATTTCGAAGGTGGCTTCCAGACCATATCTCACTTGTGATATGGTCAGGTGTAAACCAGGCAAGCTCCTCCCTGCAGCTAGATATAAACAGTGTCCATCAGCACTCTAACCAGAACTGACGAAGCAACTCGGATGAGCTGCAAAATGTTTTCGACCAAATAAACTTTGTCCAGTTGACAAAATGAATTTCTCCTTTTATCACAATATGTAAAGTGCAATAAGTGAAGGTGCAATTTGTAAAGTGCAAAAGTGCTGAAAGCAGCATGGACATCAGTGTGTGTGAGATTGTTTTTTGGATGTTCATGGAATGTTCATAGAATTTTCTTCAGTGACACTTACACATTTACAGTGACATTTAAGATCACATTTACACATTATTTTATTAATCTTCAAAGGAACTATTTTAAAACCTGAAGATTTTTGGCCATTATGCATCACACTATTAAGACTGTGAAATTGTATGCATGGCTTTTACATGAGGATTTGTGAAAAGAACCTGGCTTAGTGGCCATTTTATGGATAGTGATATGATTGGTTTGATAATGATACCTTTTGATATTCTGAGTTCTCAACTTCTTTCGTTACAACTGGGACACGCACCATAGGTTTTGTTCCTACGGCCTTAATTTTTTGAATTGTCCCATCAAAATAATCCTTTTCTTGATGCCGTGACCCGGATTCGAACCGGGGTTGCTGCGGCCACAACGCAGAGTACTAACCACTATACGATCACGGCGCACCACTGGACCATGAGAGACCAGGTTCAGCTCCAAAAGGTCCAAGATCACATTTACACTATACAGTGGTACCTCACCTTACGAATGACCCAACAAACGAAAATCTCAAGTTACGAAACGCCTTCACGGTAAATTTTGGTCTCTAGATACGAAAGAAAATTCAAGTTACGAAACGCGAAATCTCAAAAATTCAAATAATGCGCACTCAGCCACACATTATACGCTTTTCTCAGACTGGATTTAAACTTTTCTCACATTTGTCTCTCGTTTAAACACTCAAACTTTCATAGATTTTCAACAAAATTATTAATAGTGAAGTGTGGGGGGAAGCGGGAGGGGGGAGAAGACTGCGCGGACACTTGTGATAGCGCAGCATGACCCGGCGCGGAGCTGACAGCAGGTCTAGACCAAGGTCTAAACCTGGACTGGACCAGGACTAAACCAGGACTAAACCAGGAGTAAACCAGGACTAAACCAGGACTAGACCAGGTGGATTAAAGCGCTGCGCACGGTCTATTTCCTGGTTTCCAGCTGAGGGGAGCAGCGAGGAGGGGACTGCACGCAGTCTGAGCGCATGAATGCATGAACGAGACCCATGCAAGAGCCGCGGTGGTCCAGACCTCCTCTAGACCTGACCAGGTCTAGACGAGGTCTAGAGGAGCCGCGGTGGTCTGGACTAAACCAGGACTAAACCTGGACTAAACCAGGAGGAGCCATGCAAGAGGCTCTTGCATGGGTCTCGTTCATACGTTCATGTGCTCAGACTGCGTGCAGTCCCCTCCTCGCTGCTTTAATCCACCTGGTCTAGTCCTGGTTTAGTCCTGGTTTAGTCCAGATTTAGTCCTGGTTTAGTCCTGGTCCAGTCCAGGTTTAGACCTTGGTCTAGACCTGCTGTCAGCCCCGTGCCGGGTCATGCTGCACTATCACACGTGTCCGCGCAGTCTTCTCCCTCCCCCCCCCACACTTCACTGTTAATACATTTTGTTGAAAATCTATGAAAGTTTGAGTGTTTAAACGAGAGACAAATGTGAGAAACACGCAGAACACAATGTTACAATATAAAAAAAGTTACACTATTTAAAAAAAAAAAAACTTGGATCGGGGCCTTGGAACGAATCAGGCTTTTTCCATTAAAATGGCTACTCAACTTACGAATTTTTCACGTTACGAAACCACTTCTGGAACGAATTAATTTCGTAAGGTGAGGTACCACTGTATTTTATTATTCTTCAAAGTTCATTGTATCAACTATTTTAAAACCAAAAGATTTTTGGTCAGTATGCATCACACTATTAATTGTATGCATGGCTTTTACATGAGGATTTGTGAAAAGAACCTGGCTTAGTGGCCATTTTATGGATAGTGATATGATTGGTTTGATATTGATACCTACTGAACTCTGGATAATACTCTAAATAATACTGAACTCTCAATAATAGGCCTACTGCACTAAACTACTTTTCATTATGCATAATATGTGATATATATGAATGTATCATGTTTGTCACTACCTCACTGTAAATGCTACTGTTTCCTGTGCAATAACCCACGTGCAATACTTATACTACACTATATTATGTGCAATCTGTGAAATACTCTACTTACACCTTATTTAATCCTACCTGTACCTTTGTATTTTATTTTATTACATATTTTTATTATATATTATATGCACCATGTACTTTTATTGCATGCTATTAGTACTTCTCGACTATCTTAGCGAGTCAAGGGTTCTTCTGATCCTAAGCATTTCATTGCATTGTTGACCTTGTGTTGATCTTGTATATGACAAGTAAACAACCTTGAATCTTGAATGAGTTCTCAACTTCTAATATTACAATTGGGACACGCCTTCATTTTTTGAATTGTCCCATCAAAATGATCCTTTTCTTGATGCCGTGACCCGGATTCGAACCGGGGTTGCTGCGGCCACAACGCAGAGTACTAACCACTATACGATCACGGCGCACCACTGGACCATGAGAGACCAGGTTCAGCTCCAAAAGGTCCAAGATCACATTTACACTATACAGTGGTACCTCACCTTACGAATGACCCAACAAACGAAAATCTCAAGTTACGAAACGCCTTCACGGTAAATTTTGGTCTCTAGATACGAAAGAAAATTCAAGTTACGAAACGCGAAATCTCAAAAATTCAAATAATGCGCACTCAGCCACACATTATACGCTTTTCTCAGACTGGATTTAAACTTTTCTCACATTTGTCTCTCGTTTAAACACTCAAACTTTCATAGATTTTCAACAAAATTATTAATAGTGAAGTGTGGGGGGAAGCGGGAGGGTTGAGAAGACTGCGCGGACATGTGTGATAGCGCAGCATGACCCAGCGCGGAGCTGACAGCAGGTCTAGACCAAGGTCTAAACCTGGACTGGACCAGGACTAAACCAGGACTAAACCAGGAGTAAACCAGGACTAAACCAGGACTAGACCAGGTGGATTAAAGCGCTGCGCACGGTCTATTTCCTGGTTTCCAGCTGAGGGGAGCAGCGAGGAGGGGACTGCACGCAGTCTGAGCGCATGAACGAGACCCATGCAAGAGCCGTGGTGGTCTAGACCTCCTCTAGACCTGACCAGGTCTAGAGGAGGACTAGAAGAGCCGCGGTGGTCTGGACTAAACTTGGACTAAACCTGGACTAAACCAGGAGGAGCCATGCAAGAGGCTCTTGCATGGGTCTCGTTCATACGTTCATGCGCTCAGACTGCGTGCAGTCCCCTCCTCGCTGCTTTAATCCACCTGGTCTAGTCCTGGTTTAGTCCTGGTTTAGTCCAGATTTAGTCCTGGTTTAGTCCTGGTCCAGTCCAGGTTTAGACCTTGGTCTAGACCTGCTGTCAGCTCCGCGCCGGGTCATGCTGCGCTATCACACGTGTCCGCGCAGTCTTCTCCCCCCCCACACTTCACTGTTAATACATTTTGTTGAAAATCTATGAAAGTTTGAGTGTTTAAACGAGAGACAAATGTGAGAAACACGCAGAACACAATGTTACAATATAAAAAAAGTTACACTATTTAAAAAAAAAAAACTTGGATCGGGGCCTTGGAACGAATCAGGCTTTTTCCATTAAAATGGCTACTCAACTTACGAATTTTTCACGTTACGAAACCACTTCTGGAACAAATTAATTTCGTAAGGTGAGGTACCACTGTATTTTATTATTCTTCAAAGTTCATTGTATCAACTATTTTAAAACCAAAAGATTTTTGGTCAGTATGCATCACACTATTAATTGTATGCATGGCTTTTACATGAGGATTTGTGAAAAGAACCTGGCTTAGTGGCCATTTTATGGATAGTGATATGATTGGTTTGATATTGATACCTACTGAACTCTGGATAATACTCTAAATAATACTGAACTCTCAATAATAGGCCTACTGCACTAAACTACTTTTCATTATGCATAATATGTGATATATATGAATGTATCATGTTTGTCACTACCTCACTGTAAATGCTACTGTTTCTTGTGCAATACTTATACTACACTATATTACCGGTATGTGCAATCTGTGAAATACTCTACTTTCACCTTATTTAATCCTACCTGTACCTTTGTATTTTATTATATTACATATTTTTATCATATATTATATGCACTTTTTTACCATGTACTTTTATTGCATGCTATTAGTACTTCTCGACTATCTTAGCGAGTCAAACGTTCTTCTGATCCTAAGCATTTCATTGCATTGTTGACCTTGTGTTGATCTTGTATATGACAAGTAAACAACCTTGAATCTTGAATGAGTTCTCAACTTCTAATATTACAATTGGGACACGCCTTCATTTTTTGAATTGTCCCATCAAAATGATCCTTTTCTTGATGCCGTGACCCGGATTCGAACCGGGGTTGCTGCGGCCACAACGCAGAGTACTAACCACTATACGATCACGGCGCACCACTGGACCATACGCGCTCGTATTAACTTCAGTACACTGGTGGTCCGGTTCAAAATGTAGCTGGGGTAATATTTTTTATGTTTTTTTTATGTTTCTTAACCTCCAAACCTCATATTTTAACGAGTCCATCACCTAAAAAGCGACAGGTGGGGATATTGGCTTCCTAATCTTTCCCTGTGTATAACAAGACTTTTATGTTGAAATCCACTCCACCGGAAGTAGAGCCGCTGCGCAAAAGTTGAGCCAAACTTTCCCCCCGGTGCTCCAGGCTGTTACATCGAATCACATCGCGCTTCAAGATGGACAAACATCAACTTTTGCGCGTTTTCTCATTTTAACGGACCTGTTTACACTAAGAACCGATGAGAGATTATATCCTCTGTAAGCTGGTGGTGGATCAGTAAAACCAGGTCAGTATTCAATTTGAGCTTTATAATGTCAACAATCGCGATTGACCGTTCATAACCACTTCTGTTGGTGAAACTTAAAGCCCTGTGGTTTATTTTTACCTCTTTAATGTTTGGTGCGTGTCACTAAAAGCAAAAGTAGCCAGTGTAGGTAAACCACGACCAGTTTCATATCACTACAGTGGCGCGTTCATTGTTTTACACAGAATGAAACAGATCTATTAACAGCAAATGTGGATATACAGATCCTATTGTGGCTCTTGTGTTCAACTAAAGACTATCCTAACAGTTGACATGGTTTTTTTGGTTTATCTTTGCAGAACAATGAGACAAATGCAATTTCCCTTTGCAGAACTTTGCATGTTAACCACTTTTGTGATGCAACGTATTCTTCTACCACATGTGTTTTCAGTTGTCTTGCCAGCTTCTTCAAATAGTTTTTGCGTTTATCTAAAGCAGGTTCCCTTGGTGAAAGCTATGAAGTCAGACCTGTTTTAAAGCACTTCAGTTCAATTACAGCAGCAGGTGTGCTGTGAGCTGCATGGACTAGTAATTAATACTTTGGGGAATACGTGTATGCAGTTAAATATTAAAATAGAGATATAATGCAATATATTAGATTTAAGCATTGGGATAGTACACATAAGAAGTCAAAACTGACCAATCAAGACCAAACCAAGGCTACGACATGGTAATAGGAACTAACTTGAGGAAATCTTAAAGGTGCACTATGTAATTTTTTGTTTGGGAGTCCGTCACCTGCTTGTTTCTATGGATATGTCATTCCTCTGTCTGGAATGTGCCACAGTATGACATTAAACAGCTCTACCTTACATTTACAGTGAACCCTCGTTTATCGCGGGGGTTAGGTTCCAGAAATAGCCCGCAATAAGTGAAATCCGCGAAGTAGGACAGTTTTATATTTTACAATTATTCTACATGTTTTAAGGCTGAAAACGCTTCACCAGACACATTATACACCTTTCTGAGACTGGTATTAACATTTTTCTCTTGTTTAAACACTCAAACTTTTGTAGATTTTCATTAAAATATATTAATAGTGGGGGGGGGGGCACGTGACACGCGGACACGTGCGCGCGGACACGTGCGTGCGGACACGTGTGTTTGTTTTGGTACCACATATCCATGCCATGTGCGAAAGTCGAGTGGAAAGCGACCTGGATATCATTTTGGGCAAGACTCAAGCCAATGCTAACAGTGCCAAACCGCTAACAGACGCCTCTGAGCACCAGTCCTCACCACAAGACCAGGTAAGACCAACCTGCGCTCACAAGAGTTGGTTGCATTTCACCCCGGCTCCAAAATCAGACCGCTATCAATGCGTCGCCAATACTCCACAGCTCTCTAGGACGGGGTCGGGTTCGTGAGGGGAAAAGAGCCACTGTCTCCTCTGTGCGCGCGAGTGTCCTCCCCCCGCTGCGGCTCCCCCGGACGCCGCGCGGCCAGGCGCCAGGCCCGTCCATGTTGATTCTTGGCTCTTCCATGGTCCGGCTCGCACTCTCTTCCATGGCTCGTGCAAGTAAACAAAGGCCACACCTCCTGTCACCCAGGCGCTCTCGTGAAGGAAATCTGAGACTCTGTCCCTACCATCCCTGGTCTAGACCTGGTTTAGTCCTGGTTTAGACCTGGTTTAGTCCTGGTTTAGACCTGCTTTAGACCTGGTTTAGTCCTGGTCTAGTCTCTTAGCTAATCAGGGCGCAGGACAGAATGTTACACTGTAAAAAAAAAAGTTACACTATAAAAAAAATTGAAAAAAAAAAAAAAAAAAATTGGAAAAAAAAATCCGCGAAACAGCGAGGCCGCGAAGAGTGAACCGCGATACAGCGAGGGTTCACTGTATTCAGTTACAGGTGGTTTTATAACGCAAAAGTACAGAGAAAAACATGCATTCTGACTGTGAGCGGGGTTGCCTCTCCACAGATCTGACCTGTAACGTGGTCTGGTTTTGTCAGATGTCATGACATTGATGCATTTTGCTTTGCTTTTCAAACCAGTGTCCAACATCTGTATTCATTTTGGTGTGCAAGTGCAAAACAGACAGGCATGACTAGCACTGCCCGCAGCCATAAAGTGCGGTGGTTTAGTTAATGAGCAGCTCACGGGAAAAGCTTGACAAAAAATAGGAGAGTTTTAGGGGAATGGACGACTTTTATGTGTGTTTGTGAGTTTGTTGCACAGCAGGGAGGGAGGTGAGCTGCCGGAAAAACCTGTGGACTTGTAAAGATGAGCAACTAATTAAAGGTGCACTATGTAACTTTTAAGGTGGAGGGTCTGCTACTTGCTTGGCTCCATAATGTTCCACAGTAGGGCATTAAACATATCTCATTTGCATTTGTACCTTTAAAAAACATGAATTCTTCCATGTGCAGGCTTGCTTCTGCATAAATCTGACCATTAGCCTGTCTCCATTGTGATTACAAGTTTATTTTAACACTGGGGAATAATCAAGGCAAAACTGTAATATCTCAACGGAGATATTACAAAGCTACACACGTGGACAAAATTGTCGGTACCCGTAGGTTAATGAAAGAAAAACTCACAATGGTCACAGAAATGACTTGAATCTGACAAAAGTAATAATAAATAAAAATTCTACGAAATCTAACCAATTAAAGTCAGACATTGCTTTTCAACCTTGCTTCAACAGAATTATAAAAAAAAAATAATAAAAAACTCATAAAACATGCCTGGACAAAAATGATGGTACACTTAACCTAATATTTTGTTGCACAACCTGCAATCAAACGAGTGGAGTCCTGTATTACCACATGACATCACAATGTGGAACAGAGTGTTTTCCGTTTGAGAGAAGAACTCAGCCTAAATATGCAGGATTTGTTTGTTAAACATGTGTGAATGAGACAAAGCACAACTTCAGGTATGTTTGTGATGAGAAAACATAATAACAGATCAAAAATAGTGTAATATAGGCCCTTTAACTCACATATATAAGCCACTTTTGGGATGGGGTCCACAGTGGCTCCGGCGTGCCCTTATTTTATTTTATTTTTTTATTTATTCTTTTATTTGGAAGGGACAATGCATATTAATGAACGCACAATTTGTATAAGACCACACAAACCAACGTAAATATGCCGGATTTAGCACAGTGCTAATTTCCATCCGCAGTCCCAGACATAAAGATATAGCATACAATAGAAAATATGTTGTATTTGCAGACATTAGACAATTTAGTACATGTGTTATGATCACAAACATAAAAACAATTTAGTATCTATACAATAGTAGCATATAATTTAATAAATTACAGTAAAAATACAATTGATGGGCTTAGCCTAAAGTGTGAATTAAAAGCTGCTTCTCAGTGTGTGTAATAAGGTGCCTGTTATTGAGGTGCCTATTCTATTTACAATGTGGATTTTTGTAGTGTATGCATGTAAGTGTGTGTGTGTGCTTCTTGTATGTCATGGCTATTGTATTATATGATTACAGTTTTGATTCCTTTGTAGCCATATTTTAAGATATGTTTTAAAAGAAGCAAGAGTTGGACTAATTCTGATAGATATAGGTATTGTGTTCCAGTTATTGCATTCTGTAATTGAAAGAGCACTTGGATTACTATGGCCCCCCAATTGAAAAAAGTGACCCATTTTTGGTCCTTGAACTGTCAGTTGAGAAAGACTGTCCAGTGTGCAAGCCAGTGTCCCCCCTTATGGAGTAACAAATCTTTTTTCCCATGTGGTCCACCAGACACAGGGGCTTAGACAGTCTCTTTTAAGGTGCACTGGTTGGTTGAGGGTGCGTCACCTGCTTGTTTCTATGGAGATGTCATTGCTCTGCCTGGAATGTCAGTCTGACAGTAAACAACTCTACTTAACTCTACTTCTTAAATGTATTCAGTTACAGGTGGTTTTACTGCTCAAAAAATCTTCGAACAGGCATGGTTAAATACCATACTGTGAAATATTCCAGACAAAACAATTACATCTCCATGAAGTAAAGCCTTTGATAGATCCTCCACCAGAAAAGTTACACAACACACCTTTAATATGAAACTAACATGAGATGACTGCACTGATGTGGGCTGATTTACTCACTGTTGCAATAGCTCTGCGTGACCATCAGTTTTACAAGCTAATACTGTGCTGGCCCTCATTTCCTGTATGCTTACTGTTACTTTGATGACTTATTGTTCAGACTAATAAAGTTTGGGTAGACAGGAGGCAGTAGCTGTTTTTGTCTATGCACCAATGAAGCATAGTTTTCAGTTACATTTTTGACTATATTATATACAGCGGAGGAAATAAGTATTTGAGCCCTTGCTGATTTTGTAGGTTTGCCCACTGACAAAGAAATGAACTGTCTATAATTTTAATTTTAACTCTGAGAGATAGAATATCAAAAAGATAAAAAAAAAAAATCCTGAAAATAACTTAAAAGAAAATATATAAAGTGATTTTCATTGAGTGAAATAAGTATTTAAACCCTCTTGCCAAAAAAAACTTATACTTGTGTCATAACTCTTGTTTGCAGCACAGAGGTCAGCCGTAGGGGTGGGCGATATAGCCTAAAATCTATATCACGGTATAATTTGAACCATAGACGGTAGACGGTATATATCACGGTATACTTTGGTATGTAACAGTATTAACTGTTATCAGTATTAACAGCTTCTTAATGGTCACCAGAGCACATGGAAAAAGCATTCAAGCAGGAAGCTGTTTTTTAAGCTATTAAATAACATAAATGTCAAGAATATTACTACAAGAAAATGTATTGTGCAAAACTGTAATTGTAAAAAACATAAAACAAGTAACTTCACTTTCAGGCAGTATAAAATTTGAACAAGGCAATGTAAATCGAAAATGAAACTGCTTTAACATTGGGGCCGTTGTCAGTGCTGATGCACACCTGCAACTCTTTGTCAAGTTCCCATGACTCGAGCACTTCTCTGAGTCCCTGGGCAATCATCTCCCCTGTATGGTCCTCAGGGAAATACGATGTTTGCAGTACACATGTACTGTTGAAATGGGCTGTACACAGGCATTTGCCGCACAACTTCCAGTCGTCGTCAATAAAGTGGATTGTCAGGCTGATATACGGGTCCATAGTGCGACTCGACCACAAGTCCGTGGTGGTTGCATAGTGTTTTATGTCATGAAGCTCTTTTCCCACTTGATTGCGGACCTCGTCATGCAGTCTGGGCACTTCACCTGGCTAAAATATTTGCGGTTTGGTACCACGTACCGTTGATCCAGCGTCTTCACCATGCCTAAAAAGCCGCTTCTCTCTACGGTTTGGAAAGGCACCGTGTCGTTACACAAGAATATTGCGATGGACTTCGTTATGTCAATCCACCGCTGGCTTTTTTATCATAAGCTACGCCTTTTGAAAATGCCTGGGTGATAGACTGCTGGTGTGTAGTGCCAACTTTTTTCCTCCCACTTGAAGACTGGCTTGGCTTTTGAGTGTCACCGCCAATGTTCCCCCTAATGTTTTATGTGTCTGAGCAAACACACCAACTCCCTGAGCGCTCCTTTGACCCCTGTGCGTGACATCTGACATGCACCCCCGCTACACACACCCCCGCTACACGCACCCCCGCTACACGCACCCCCGCTACACGCTGTTGCGAAAGAGCTGCGCGTGCTCGCGGCTTGCGCGTGCTCGTGGCTTACACCGGTAGAAGTTTAATACGAGACACATACTTTTGTTTCTGAATCCTGGACGATTCCCCCGTATTCAGATGACCCCGCGGCTGAAAAAAAAGCGGAACTCTTTCATCCCTGCGCTGCATAGGTTTTCTTGTGCGCTGAGAATGTGCGATGTGCGCCTGTGCGTAATTGCACAGGCGCACAGCTTAGAGGGAACGTTGGTCACCGCGCATTCGTTGGCTTTCTTCGTACTCGATAACGTGTTTAGCTTTTAGGAGGTAGAACAGATTGCTTGTGTTGCCATGTTTTGCGATCACTGTCGCCCAGCATATTCTGCAGATTGTTTTCCAATTTCCTGTTCAGTATCCGACGCCTTGTATCCAAACCATGACCAGATTACAGAAGTTGAGCCGGTCTTTTTCACGAGCTCCTCCTCCTCCATGTGCTCGCTGCTCGCAGCGATTTTTCCTCCTTCCTTGTTGTGGTGACGCAATGAACTATCGCGATAGGAAGGTATAACCCAAATTTCTACCGTTGGCCAAATTTATACTGCATACCGTTTATACCGTTTATACCACCCACCCCTAGTCAGCCGTCTCTTGTAGTTTATGACCAGGTTTGCGCAAATATCAGAAGGAATTTTGGTCCACTTTTCTTTGCAGATCATCTCTAAATCATTAAGGTTTTGTAGCTGTTGCTTGGCAAATCGGACCTTCTGCTCCGTCCATAGGTTTTCTACAGGGTTAAAGGGATATGCCACCCCCAGGTCAAATTTGGGCATCTCCCCACAGTCCAGAGACTAAAATAAGTGGTGGAAAGCGTTTTCCTGCTCACCCAGCCATTGTCCGAGTCTGTCGCCACTGACCGCCGCGGTATCTGCAGCTCCTCCGCCTTAGACTGGAGTCTAACGTCGCCAGAGAAAGATTTCGGCCAAAAGGAATTAATTTGCTCGATGCGTTTCCCAATTACTTTCTGTGTAGTGCGCATTCATATCGAGTGCAAATAAATGTGCAAATCAACACGGAGAGCTTGCCTTGGTCATTTTGGCTGGGAACTATTTTCCAGTGCGGAAGAATACAGCCGAATCACGCACCACATTGTGCAACAGGGGAACTCCCTTCCCGGTGCGTAACTGGGATTCCCCTGGCAGCGTGCTGCGTGATTCGGCTGTATTCTTCCACACTGGAAAATAGTTCCCACCCAAAATGACCAAGGCAAGCTCTCCGTGTTGATTTGCACATTTATTTGCACTCGATATGAATGCGCACTACACAGAAAGTAATTGGGAAACGCATCGAGCAAATTAATTCCTTTTGGCCGAAATCTTTCTCTGGCGACGTTAGACTCCAGTCTAAGGCGGAGGAGCTGCAGATACCGCGGCGGTCAGTGGCGACAGACTCGGACAATGGCTGGGTGAGCAGGAAAACGCTTTCCACCACTTATTTTAGTCTCTTGACTGTGGGGAGATGCCCAAATTTGACCTGGGGGTGGCATATCCCTTTAAGGTCCGGAGTCTGGCTGGGCCACGCCATGACCTTAAGGTGCTTCTTCTTGAGCCACTCCTTCGTTGCCTTGGCTGTATGTTTTGGGTCATTGTCGTGTTGGAAAACCCATCCACGACCCATTTTCAGTTTCCTGACAGAGGGAAGGAGGTTGTCACTCAGGATTTTAAAGGTACATGGCTCCCTCAATCATCCCATTGATGCAGTGAAGTTAAGGCAGAAAAACACCCCAAAAGCACCTCCATTCTTGAGGGTTGGGATGGTGTTCTTGGGGTCATTGGCAGCATTTTTCTTTCTCTAAACACGGCAAGTTGAGTTAATGCCAAAGAGCTAGATTTTGGTCTCACCTGACCACAGCACCTTCTCTCAATCACTCTCTAAATCATTCAGGTGTTCATTGGCAAACTTCAGGTGGACCTGCACATGTGCCTTCTTAAGCAGGGGGACCTTGTGAGCACTGCAGGATTTTAATCCATTGTAGCGTAAAGTGTTACCAATGGTTTTCTTAGTGACTGTGGTGCCAGCTGCCTTGAGATCATTGCCCAGCTCCTCCGTGTACTTCTAGGCTGATTTCTCACTGTTCTCATGATCATTGAAACCCCACGAGGTGAGATCTTGTGTGAAGCCCCAGACCGAGGTCAACTGATGGTCATTTTGTATTTCTGAAATTTTCAAACAATTGCACCAACAGTCGTCTCATTAACACCCAGCTTCTTGCTTATGATGTGATTTTCTGGATTATCTTAATACTTTTCTCTCAGTGTTAAAATAAACGTACCATTAAAATTATAGCCTGTTCATTTATGTGTCAGTGGGCAAACCTACTAAATCAGCAAGGGATCAAATACTTATTTCCTCCACTGTACCTTGCTGCCATAAAACTGAACTAAATCAGCAATAAAGCACAAGTTTCAAATCAAATCTAGATAAGGCCTCAAACCCCGGCTCAAACCAAGACTAAACTAGGACAAGTGAAGACTGGTATGGGATATTGAGAACAGAGGGTTGAGTCTAGGACATGATCTAATGTTGCCTGTAAAGTAGTTATCTTTAGTCATAGTTTAGTTTATCGTCATTTGCATTGGAACTGTGTACTTTGTAAATGAATCACTGAAAACAATCATATTGCGTTTTATAAGGCTTTCCCGGTTCTGCTCCAGATTATTTGAGGAAGCTTTTCCTTTTGTTTTGTCCCTACACATAGGCTAAGATCAGACAGTCATGATCTGTTTGCGGCATTTTGCAAAAAAAAAAAAAAAAAATCCAAACAAGGACTAACTGTGGTTTTACATCTGTTACACCCAAACTGTGGAATTCACCTCCGTCTGATCTAAGATGAGTTAATCAATTTAGAAAATGCACAAAACTTTATTGACAGGCTTTTCCGAGACACGGATATTATAGTTATATTTACACATATTTTGTTGTATTGTACTTTTTTTTTGTATCGGTTTTGTAGACCGGACAGACAAAATAAGTCGCGAGGAAGGAGTCATCTGTGGGGGTTATAGGCTATGAGGGAAAAATGTGTTTTGAGCTGTTTTTTGAAGGCGTTTAGTGAGCCTGAGTTTCTGATGTGGAGGGGGAGTTCCAGAGGGCGGGGGCAGGCTCCCAAGGTCTGGTGTTTTTGGAGGCGGTGGGAGGGAGGGTGGGGCTGGACGAGGTCTGTGAGGTGTGGAGGGGCCTGGTTATGGAGGGCTTTGTAGATTATCAAGAGGATGGTGAAATTGAAACGCGTTTGGATGGGGAGCCAGACAAGTTACAGTATAAATAAGCTTTGAATCTATTTACTTTACTATGCAGTACTCTAGTATAGTAGTATAATGACATTTGTATCAACCTATGAATATATGAGCGTATATTTTTTTGAGATACTCTTTGTTACAGGGAGTGTGTGATGGAGCTTCCGTCTGGACTCCTGGAGGCCTGTGTGGTGGTGGGAGCCTCCAGTGATAAACTTCGGGACATTTACCAGGTAAAAACATACACATTTGCATTTATATTTCAATACCTTAGAATTGGGGCCACATACGGAAACATATTCATAAAGGAGGGCTGACGGCTGGTGGTCTAAACTACTACAATAGTCTTTCAAATGGAAGCATGTTTTTTACCTTTTAAAAAGGCTTGGAACACTAATTTTAGACCCGTACAACAATACAATGTGATTTTATTAAAGTTAAAATGATAAAAACACAAAAAGTACTGCCTTTAATTATTTGGGCCAATTCTGTAGGAGGATTCCTGCCTTAGAACATTTTTTCGGTGTTAGTTTTACTTTGATAACATGGCTGACCACAGTAACTTGCCCCACACTGACTGAATACACTTTCATAATAAAACTGTTGTAATGCAAGTTTGTTTTTGTTTCAGATTGTTCAGCAGAGTAAGTCCAATGAGTTCCCCTCTTTGGAAGCTGAAGTGCTACAGGTTCATGCCCCTCCGTTTGTGTCCAAGGAGACCAACTCCAGCCAGTTGGCATTCAGTCGTGTGCAAAGACGAAAGAGTTTCATTAAGAAGGTAATTTTGGGTGTATACAGCACAGTGTTAATAATGTGGGCTGGGCTTGGTGCAGTACTGATGTTAATGTAAAATACAATATGTGTTTTCTGAAATTGAAAGCCATTTAATTGTTTTGGATTTCACACTTTTTACAAAAGAGTTAAGAGCTAGTGAGTGGTATAATTTGAGAAGCTTAAGCATTACATGAAATAAATACATCTAGTGAAGCCAAAATTGTGAAATGGTTATGTACAAATCTCATCTTGTCTCGTTGTAATGGACCCAATGGCGTAGTGTATCTCATCTTGTGAAAATTGTGTCTCGTCCCATCCTTACTAGTCATTTATCTTTTGTTTTCACCAATTTTGTAATTTGTTTATTTTATTTGATTGATTAAGCCTTCTTACATATTGAGACACTTGAGTTTACTAGCATTTATTATTTCAAATACAGATTAGTAGAGTGAACTTAAGCTCCATTCTTCTTTTTTCTGTCTTTTTTGATTAGAAAATGCGCTACAGACCTGTTGTGACATATGTAGTTGTGAGGCTTGTTAGTGATTTACAACTTGATGCTCAGATTAGTTTTTTTTTTTTTCAAATTCGTCAGATGGCTTAAGTTAAACCTGTTCTTTCATGGCATCACTTTGAGATCTTAATCCAGGCTTTTGTCACTAACTGCTGAGACTTTTGTGATGCACTTTATACTGGGCATGACCAAACAACCCTCGCTCAGGTGCAACTTGTCACATCACGGCCATTTTAAAGGTGCATTGTGTAACTTTTCTGGTGAAGTGTCTATCAAACGCTTTTCTGCATGGAGATGTTATTGCTTTGTCTGGAATGGCATTAAACCTTTCTATCTTCATGGAGACCAAACCAGACCAAGTTACAGGTCAGGTCTGTGGAGAGGCGACCCCGCTCACAGTCAGAATGCCTGTTTTTTTCTAGAGATTTTCACGGAAGTCGACAGAGGCCATATTCATAAGCAACATTTTTTCTTCCTTGTAATACCGAGATAACAAGATAATTAATTCGAGATCTCGAGAAAACGAAACAATTATTCCGTGATTTCGAGAAAACAACTGAAACGTCTACCTCCACGTTGTGATCATTAGAATGTCTGGAATAATAATCGATCAACTGATAAGGCAATATTTTGATCAGGGGTTGACACGGGGAGATTGCATTACGTCTTTTAATTCGGGATAATTTCAGGATTAGTCCGCAGCACCTCCGCAGAAGACTGGCCCGGCTTCGTCTTTACCGACGGAGATACAGTGATCGTTTTCTCGAGATCATGCAATAACTCTTTGTTTTCCCGAGATCTCAAAATAATAGTTTTGTTTTCTCGAGATCACGAATTGATTGTGTCGTTTTCTCGAGATCTCGAGTTAATTTTCTCGTTATTAAGGTGGAAAATAATCATTACGAACATGGCCTCTGTTGGCTTCGATAGATTTTTGAGCTATAAAACCACTTATTATTATAATAAATGTAAGGTAGAGCTGTTTAATGTCATACTGTGGAACATTCCAGTCAGAGCAAAGACATATCTATAGAAACAAGCAGGTGACGGACCCCCCAGCCAAAAAGCCATCTTTATTGTCCTTCCACTGACTCCCTGTCAGTTATTGAATTTATTTTAAAGTCTTTCTATTTGTTTTTAAATGCCTCCATGGCCTTACCCCACAATCTCTGTCTGACCTGTTCAGCCCTACACCCCTGCACTCACTCAGAGATATTTTTGCAGTTTGCTGAGATATTTTGTTACTAATTTCCATTTTATTTAATTTTTACTTGTACATATACAAGTTATAAACTATTTGTGCCTTATTTGACAGCAGACTCTTGCTATTTTTACTACTAGAATTTCTTTTTACCATTAATATTTTTCTCTGTTTGTTATATTTTCTCATTTCTGAGCTACTGTGTCCAAGTAATATCCCTTGTGGATCTGAAAAGTTTAAGTCTAAGATCACATCTTTTTGGTGATCCCAAAATCAAAGAGAAAACTTTTAGGGGGCTGTTCCATTGTTTTCCAAAATTCTGGAATGCACTGCCCCTGCACCTTAGACCGACTGCGTCACTTTGGGTTTTTAAATCAGCTCTTAAAACTCACCAGAGCTCACTGTGATTAATGTTGACTTTTATAGTGTATTTTTGTATTTTTAGTGTCTGTATTTTTGGAGTTTGTGTCTATTTTAGATCCATTTATATTTATTGTTATGTACTGCTCTTTGGTTAACAGTGCATTAGAAATATAGTTGTATTATATTAGATTTGATATAAATATAGTGTATTTACTTTCCATTATAGAAAAGGCGTGAACGAACAGAAACTGTGTCTAATGGAGAATCTTCAAATCGAGCTGAAGTTTCCTCGGTAACGGAGGACATCAGCGTTCCCAAAGACCTCGATCTCATTGCGTTACCTCAGCTGTGTTTTCCAGGTACAGTTACTGCTATTCTTCATGCTACACAGTGGTGGAAGAAGTACTCCATTTTGATACTTGAAGAAAACTACAGATAGCAAAAAATACTCAAAACTAAAAAAAAGTATCTGTTTAAAAATTTACTTAAAGAGTTAAAAGTAAAAGTATATCATGCAGATCTTGAGAACTAATAAAACATCGAATCTTGAGACGTTTATAAAGATTTTTGCTGAATTTTGTTCAATCGAAACAATTTAGTTTTTGCTCAAACCATACATATGTTAAAAAATAAAACCTCAAGCTTTTTAACACGTCTCAGATTATTGAAAAAAGTACTTTTCCTTTTTAATTCTGTTCAAAAATAAGATATTATAACACTCCCTCCTAGACAATATCCCCTACAACTGTATATAGCTGGTATTGTACATCTTATTTGATATTGTATTTTATATTTGACTACTACTTTTCTATTTAAATCTGATTTGTACATGTATATTTATTATCATTATTTTTATGTATATAATTATGTCTCATCTGACACTCGTCTGTTGCTCTTTGGTTGCTATTCCATCTATTTTTTTATTTTTTTTCATTTCCGTCTACCCCCCCCCCCCCCCCCCCCCCCCCCCCCTTTTTTTTTTTTCCTTTTTTCCTACCGTAGCCAAAACAATTTCCCTTGTGGATCAATAAAGTTTGTCTAAGTCTAAAAATGTAGTAGAATAGAAAGTACAGACAAAAAAAAGTAAATTCATTAATTAATAATGACCCACCACTGTGACCTCGTTCACAGCAAGAATGTAAAAAACAAAAACAAAACAAAAAAAAGTACAGACACATAATCTCAAATCTAGTGACATAAAAATAAACTTTAAATACTACTTGCGTAAAGTACAGATGCTTCAATTTGTTACTTAAGTACAGGACTTTACTACTTTTATATCGTTACATTTCACCACTGATGCTATAATATCGCTGCACATGCTTATACTAAAACCACCCCTGTTTTACTTTAGCACTAACTATTTTATCTTGCACGTTTCTCTGTTGCTTTTTTGAAATAGGTGGTCTTCAATTGGTCAGTGAGCAAAAAGAAGACACTTACCACTTCCTGGTTTTTACCGACTTGTTTGGAAACCGAACCCACGGAATTGTGCTTCAGTGCTACAGGGCTGTACAGGTTAGTGTGAATAAAATAATTACACTCTTTATATGAAGCAATTGATACTTTGCAGCAACGTGCATATTGGCATTATTTTCACCAGTTACCACAGAGACAGGATGCGCACATTTGCACAAAACAACCACAACACAACCAAACCAAATAAGTAATAATGTCAGATGTCAGTAATAATAAGAAAATGTCTGAAAATGAATGTCAAGAAAAAAATACAAAATGGATTTAAGCAACACATTTTCAGGAGAGGGACAAATCATTTCTTTCTGGTCAGACTCTGTTAAAATAAAGCTCAGACTAAAGGCAAAGTAACGTTATTTTACAATCTGAGCCTTCTTTCGGTAATAAAACAAGTCGTTTGACTCACCCATATCACGTTCGTGTCATTTGGAGCTGTTTGAAGAAAGTTATGTTGTAGCGTAACCATTAGCATTTGTATTCGGGGCATTACTTTGCGGTGTCCAAATAACACAAACTTTAGCACTTTTCAAATCATAGAAGCCTGATGTCTTAATGTAAGAAATCGTTTGAAGCAAAAGTGGCCTGTAATCCGAGATTTATCCATAGTTTTCAGCTTTGCGTTTCATGTTTGGGGCCCAGGAGCAGTCCGCGCATGCGCACTGGCGTCCTCATCTACTCGAAACTATGGCTAAATCTCGGATTACAGGCCACTTTTGCTTCAAACGATTTCTTACATTAAGACATCGGGCTTCTATGATTTGAAAAGTGCTAAAGTTTGTGTTATTTGGACACCGCAAAGTAATGCCCCGAGCAAATGATACAGCACCATGTTAACAGATACGGGATCATTAGTAGAACAGAACGGCTCAACATAAGTTCTGCGATACTGCTCCAATTGACAGAAAAATGCTATGGGTGAGTAAAACTACTTGTTTTATTGCCGAAAGAAGGCTCAGATTGTAAAAAAACGTTAATTTGCCTTTAAAGTCTAACAAAGCCTCAGACAGAGCAGAGCCTACAGTTAGCATCACAGCCCCAGGGAAGGTTGATGTCACCTGCACAGTATCAATAAGCAAAATAGTTACAAACAATAAAACATAACACTAAGTATATATTTTTTATCATAGGCGTGCCAGGAGAATGGTCACAGATGGAATTCGACCAAATATCGTCTTTTCACCCCCGTCGCGATCTGTGTCATCTCCAAATTCCCTTATTACAACGCTCTGAGAGACTGTTTGTCATGGTAAGGCTCACATAACATCAATGTCGTCTCAAGATAAATGTCCTCATTGTGTTACTAAAATGCTTTGTCACTCAGTCTTTTGGTCCAGTTGCGGCCTGCCCGACAGTCAGATTTTGAAGAGAAAATCAAAGAGTTTTCTGCAAAATTATCACTAGTCCCAATACCTCCTCCTGGACAGCTCCATGTGGTAAAGATCGATATTTTCTTGGCTTTTTTTAATTTAAAGGTTCTATATTACACAAAATGGATTATTGTGAGCTTTTAGTCATGTTATAATGTTGTTACCGCCTCGAAAACATACCTGGAGTGGTGTTTTGTTTCATTTACACATGTTTGAGCGATTCTGCATTTTTAGTATTTCTACATCTCCAAAGCTCAAAATGTTCTGTTTCACCTTGTGATGTCATGATGCGGTAGTTTTCAAGTTAACAGCTTTGACCTTTTGATCAGTAGAGCAGTAGGCAATTCAAGGGCTGAAAATTATCCAAATGATTTTGTTGAAGGAGTATGGAGTTTAAAAACACAATGGAGCACTTCCAATATTACCAAATGACATCATAAGGTGGAGAGAACTCGAGCCTAAATGTGCAGCGTTTGTGTGTGTTAAACATGTGTGAAACAAAACACAACTCCACGTATGTTTGTGATGAGGAAACAAAATTATATTGATCAGAAAATAGCCTAATAGGAGCTTTTTAATACAACTTTTTATTACTGTCATGTTTTTGTTTTCAGTCATTCAACCTTCAACCTCTCCAAGTGGTCCTTCCGTCCAGAGAGGATCAGGACAGTCCTGTCATAGACCTCGACCTCCATCTTCCTTTTCTTTGTTTTTCTCATGCAACTTTACTGCAGGTAATTGAAAACATATTACAATCCTATCTAAAAAATATATCATTGTTTAAAAATATGAAAGATATTACGATATTATATGTCTATGTTTACATTTTTGTCCTAAACTGTAGGTTCATATATGCAGCCAAGTAGGTGATTGTAAAAAGGGGGCAAAGAAACACATACTTATGCTTTAGTTGGGTATGTAACAGTGTCCTAATCTCAAAAATCTCAAAAGTATATGCAAAATAAATTCAATATATTCCAACAGTATTTGAGGGTATAAGATGTTTTCATCAAGAGGCAAACATTAAATGGCTCTTTATTTCTTGTTATCTGCCCTATCCTATTTAATAAACTCATTAAACTGGGAGCTAAAAACACAGATTTTGTTCACTTTCTTTAGATCATCTCCTGCCTCCTTCAAGAACAGAGGATGGTTTTCTTCTCCTCTGACTGGTCCAGATTGACTCTAGTGGCTGAAAGTCTACTTATATATCTCCAGGTCAGCCAATAGTGATTTCAGTTAGATCAAATTTACATCAAGGCTTATGTAATGTTATTAAATGTGTTTTTATAATGGTGCTTGTGCCCTCTCTTAGCCTCTGTCCTGGCAGCAGCCCTACGTCCCAGTACTGGCCCGGGGAATGCTGGACTTCCTCATGGCACCGACTGCTTTCCTCATGGGCTGTCACATCTGTCATTTTGAAGAAGTGGCTGCAGTGAGTTTCCTTTTCACATAAAACCACAAACCACAAAGACATATTGACATTGTAAAGTAATATTTAAACTTTTAAAGGCCCCATGGCATGAAATTTTCACTTTCTGAGGTTTTTGAACATTAATGTGAGCTTCCCTACCCTGTTTAGGCCCCCCCAATGGCTAAAAGTTGCGAAATGTCTAAACTGAGCATTTGCAATCCTTTTCTGCGTTTGAAAAAACACAGCTCAAACGGGCGATTTTGAACAAGGCACCTTTGTTACGTAACATCGAAAAAAGAAATGCAAATGCAGTTCCACCACTGTCTGGATCTCCAATCCCTGTCTCTGGAAATCACGCCCAGAGAGTTTGGACTGCGGAGGAGCTACGCAATGCGAAATGCGTTTTTTTATTTGCCTGGAGGCACGTGCGAGTGTTTCTAGGCTCGGGAATCCTTTACCCAACCCTCTGGACCTCTGAAACAGCAGTGGTTTAATTTTATTTTCTGTGAAAATGTGTTTTTTTCACTGAAATGCCTCTCCTTTCTGTCTTCGTGCTTCAAATGCGGAAATGGGAGACAGTGCAGAGCAGCGCTCCAGCGGCGCAGAGGAGCGGGGGGGGGGGGAGCCCACCTGCTCCTCTAAGCCAATCTGTGTCCTTCTCATTTGCATTCAAGCAAGAAGGCCCAGAATGAGTTGTTCAGAGAGTGAATCTTTGACCATGTCTGTGTAAATAGGTAATAGAGTGTTGATTTTGAAGAAGGATTCATTTACAGTATTAGGGAACCATTAAGGCACCATATAAAAGCATCAAGAAGTACCATGTCACCTTTAAAGGTGGACGTTCTATCTGTTCTGGTTAGTGTCTTAGTGGTTATGGCGATGTTTTGGGTTTGTCAAACACATACTTGAAGTTTTGTTTCATTCACACATGTTGCAACACACAAACCCTGCAGATTTAGGCTCAGGGTAGCAGAAAACAATTTGTTCCAACTTGTGATGTCATGTGGTAATACAGGAAGTGCTCTACTTTGTTTTTAAACTCCACACACCTTCACTACAGTCATTTGGATAATTTCAGCCCTAGAATTGACAGCCTCTACTGAAGAAAAGGTCAAAGGAGCTGTTCACTGGAAAACTACCACTTCATGACATCACAAGGTGGAAAAGAGCATTTTGAACTTTGAAGATGCAGACAAACTAATAATAAAGGAATTCTCAGGTGTATGAATGAAACAAAACTCAACTCCAGGTGTGTTTTTGAGAGAGCAGCAGCATTTTAACACAGGGTAAAGTCTGTTTTGCAATATAGTACCTTTAGGCTACGTTCACACTGCAGGGCTTAATGCTCAATTCCGATTTTTTTGTGAAATCGGATTTATTTGCAAGGCCGTTCACATTTCCAGTTAAATGCGAATTGTATGTGATCTCCAGTGTGAACGCTAAACTCCCCAAAAGTGTCCCGCATGCGCATTGGAGGACACGATGACGTCACACGCAGTGAACGCGCTCAATGTTTACGGAAGTAGCCTAAAGTTGCTTTCGTACCGGAGCCAAAACATGTACAGCTTATTTGTTTTAAGGAGGAGACGGAGAAGGAGAAGGACGAGGTTTTTGGCCACAGCGTTTTGCGGGGCAGTGGCAGCAACGTGTGCAGAAAGGAACATGTGGGTGCGGAGTCACAGGCAGGAGGGGTGGGATTGCTACGTGCTTCGCCGCTTCACTGATACGAGTTTATATACTATTTTCGCATGACGAGAAGAACGTTTGTGCACATTTGTGAACGCCTACTTGTACCACTCTCATTGGAGGAAACACACTCAGGTCGGATGAATGCGACCTGGCCGTTCAGACTGCAGTCGCATGTGAAAAGATCGGATATGTATCGGATTTAGGACCACATATCCATGTGGCCTGGATCGCATTTGAAAAAATCGGATCTGTGTCGTTCACACTGTCATTAGAAGATCAGATACAGGTCGCATAGAGGCAAAAAAATCGGATTTGGGTCGTTTCAGGCTGCAGTGTGAACGTAGCCTTAGACTAATCTGTTGTTTTTAAAGATAGAAACAAAAACACCTTTAACACAATATAGGTCAGTTTTATGCCATAATGTAGAACATTCCAGGCAAAGCTGTAAGCAACTGGTGTACTTTTCTCCAGAAATGTTCCATAGTATAACTTGAATATATGTCTGATCCAGTGTTTGTGTTATTGTGTAATGTTAACATATTATATTTTAAGTATTATATTATAAGTTTTGATTCATGTCATTTTCATCTCCATTGTTGTTGTTGTTTGACTGTGACCCAGTTTGCACAAAGGGCCCAGACAAAGATGGACGATCCAACCGGGATCTTGTATAATGAGTTGTGACATTTAGTAAACGTTAGTATGCAGTCTGTGTAATACAATCTGTGCGCCACATAAGAACTCTTCTTGCAAAACAGTGGGAATTAATACAAACTGCACACATAACAAATCTTTCAATTTCACTAGTGTTTTTCAACTCAAATATTATGTTTAATTACTTTATTTGAAGTTATTTTTTCACTCAAAAACTCTGAGATCTAAAATGCTACATACCACATGTTTTAAAGATTAAGGTTAAGACTATGGTGGGCCTAGTGGTACTTAACTTAAAGGAAAATTAACGTTTTTACAATCTGGACCTTATTTCAGTGATAAAACAACGTCATGTACTTTGGTGTTATTTGGAGTATTTACGGAGATTTTGGAGTTTAGCGATATCCGTTTAACGTGAGTTGTCGGGGCATACGGTTGCGGTCACCAAATAACACAAACCTTAGCACTTTTCAAATGATAAAAGTTCAATGTGTTAGTCTACACGTTCGTTTGAGTCAAAAGTGGCCTGTAATCCGATATCCAGCCATGGTTCCGATTGGATTACGTCATCAAGGACTTCTTGGGAATCATTGTTCTATGTGTCATTCAGTTGTGTCCCTTTAAATCAAACACTGGTTTCACTCTGTCCTAAGCCTTATGCAGCATTTAGTGTATGTTTAAGTAATTGCGTTTAATAGTGGCTGCATTCATCACTGTTCTAACTGTACACAATGCACAGTGTTAAACCCAATAGATAAGTGACTGTCTTTGTCCTTTCTTGCTCACAGGAGACAGAGGACCTCATCTTGGTGAATGTTGATGAGGGCGTGATACAGTCATCCTGGTCTGACAGCATTGAACTCCCAGCTGTCCCTTTGCACGCTGCCGAGAGCTTTATTTCAAGGTATTTTTTAACATGGACTTGTTTTTTAATCAAATCTAAAGCATTACACACACGTTTACTAATGAGCTGATTCTATATATTGGGAATGATTAGGTTTTTGAGTCACGCATCAAGGTAGAACTAAAATTAAAGGGCCGATATTACTGATTTGATCTATGTAATAATGTTGTTTCCTCATCACAAACAGACCTGGAGTTGTGTTTTGTTTCAATCACACATGTTTAACACACAAATCCTGCATATTTAGGCTGAGTTCTTTTCTCAAATAGAAAACACTCTGTTCCACCTTGTGATGTCATGTGGTAATACAGCATTTCCACAGAATGGCATTAATCTTTACTTAAGTAAATAAGATTATGGGTGAAGGTATATTTAAAGATGCACCGTTTCACTTTTCACACAGTTTTTACTGGAAATTATTTGTGAGTCAAGGATCAAAGCAGAACTACAGCTCTGGAAAAAAAATAAGAGACCACTGCATTTTTTTCATTCCATTCCAGCGTCTGTTGAATTCTAACACAAACACAAAGCTGAGCTACTTCAGTTCTTGCACCAGGAGTGGAATAAAGTCACCCAAGAACAATGTGAAAGACTTGTGGAGAGCATGCCAAGACACATGAAAGCTGTGATTAAAAATAAGGGTTATTGCACCAAATATTGTTTTCTGAACTCTTCTTAAGTGTAAACATTAGTATTATGTTGTTTTAAAATGAATTTGATCTTGTTTCTTTGCATTGTTTGAGGTCTGAAAACATGTATATTTTTTGTTATTTTGACCATTTATCATTTTCTGCAAATAAATGCTCTAAACAATAATATTTTTATTTGGAATTTAGGGGAAATGTCAGTAGTTTATCGACTCAAACATAAATGTTCCTTTTGCCCAAACACATACCTATAAGTAGTAAAATCAGAAAAACTGATAATTTTGCAGTGGTCTCTTTTTTCCCCCAGAGCTGTATGTAATTCCTCATCACAAACAGATGTGTTTTGTTTCATTCACACATGTTTAACACACAAATCCTGCACACTGAGTTCTTTTCTCAAATAGAAAACACTCTGTTCCACCTTGTAATGTCATGTGGTAATACAGCATTTCCACATTACTCTTTACTAAAGTAAAAGTAGATAATGGGTGAAAGTATATTTAAAGATGCACCGTATCACTTTTCACACAGTTAGTTTTTACTGGAAATTGTTTCTGAGTCAAGGATCAAAGCAGAACCATAATTAAAAGTCTTCAAATCATATTACTTAATAAAGCTATATTGACTCATCGCAGTCAGGTTGGAAAGTCTGACTTGTGTTTGCTTGTTCTGTGTTTAGAGTGGAGAGTCTTCAGATTCACTATGATTTAGAGCTGTGCCATCTTGGATCAGGGACAGACGTGAACGTAATAAGGACCCAGCGCAGAGACTGGCTACGGAGACTCAACACTCAAATACAAAACATCGCCCTCGAGCTGGTCGTCAACATCTTTAAGTATGAGTTTTGTGGGGGATTTCTGGAGTGGTCTTAAAGTAATCAAGTAATAATTCAAATTGCTATCATTTTTGTGCTTTGATTCGTTATTAGGGGTGTCCAGGACTTCCTTAACCACGAACACAGAGTTTTCAACAGTGAAGAGTTTCTTAGGACCCGTGAACCAGCCGACCAACTATTTTACAAGAAGGTATTGCATAACAAAGGAAATGATCAAAACCAAGGCTGTTTCAGTATTATGGGCAAATAATGTAGCTATTTTTACCACACCTATAAGCAGCAGATTATTTATAGACGTATTTATTCATTAGTAATCCAAGTTTTAAAATACAATGTGAATTTAAAGGGCCCAGATTAGGTAATTTTCTGTTGCGTTGTGTTTAGTTACATTTGCACATGTTTAACACAGAATTCCTGCATATTTAAGCACTTGAGAGTTGTTCTCTCAAACAGAAAACCCTCTATTCCACCTTGTGATTTCATTTGGTAAGACAGGAAGTGCTCCACTGTGCTCTTAAACTCAATAAACCTTCACTAGAATCATTTAGAGCCCTGGAATTGCCAATCTTTACTGAACAAAAGGCAAAAGGTAGTTGTTAACTGAAAAACTACCACATGACATCACAAGGTGGAACAGAGCATTTCGAGCTTTGGAAATGTAGACAGATAATACAGGATTGGTCAAACATGTGTGAATGAAACAAAACACAACTCCAGGTATGTTTTTGATGAGGTAACAACATCATAACATGACTAAAAGCTCACATGAGTCAATTTTGTGTAATGTAGGATCCTTAAGGAGTCTTGGTTTTGAGGGCAGAACAAGCACCCATAACAGCCTGGTTTTATTTTCTCTCTCTGTATTTATTTAAACAGATTTTTTAAATGTCCAAATCAATAACTAATCACAATTAAAGTGTGATTAGATAAAGTTTATTATAGATAAAGTTACAGCTTTATCTATAAATGTAAACTTTATTCATGCAAGTATTAATGCAGTGGTCTAATGTATCAAAGTTCTAAATCAAAGAAATGTTGCTTAAAGGTGCATTGTGTAACTTTTCGGTGGAGGGTCCAGACCAAGTTACAGGTCAGATCTGTGGAGAGGAGACCTCTCTCACAGTCAGAATGCCTGTTTTTCTAGGTATTTTTGAGCTGTAAAACCACCTGTGATTGAATAAATGTAAAATAGAGCTGTTTAATGTCAAACTCTGACACATTCCAGGCAGAGGAATGGCATATCCATAGAAACAAGCAGGTGATGGACTCTCCACTAGAAAAGTTACACAATGCAGCTTTAAATAAGTCTTCATTTGCCCCGCCACAATAAAGCCCTTTGTGTGCTCAGGTCTTAGAAACCCATATCTTCCACTCGTTCTTGCGGGACAGGCTGAACAGGAAGAGGGACACGTACAGTCGAATGGAGCAGAGTATGCGTAACCATGCCCACAGGTGAGTTTCCATGGTTACACCTGACGGGCAGTTGTAACCGGGCAACAGAGAGGTCGTAAAAAAGCAAAGGTTTATTTTTATGATGGGCAAGATCTCACTTAGATGATAGAGTTTAGTCATAATGGTAATTTTCTACTATGTGAAAGCACTAGAATCATTTGGATCATTTCAGCCCAGGAAATGCCAATCTCTGCTAAACAAAAGGTAAAAAGTAGCCGTTAACTTGACATGTCATGTCATGACATCACCAGGTGGAACAAAGCATTTTGAGCGTTGGAGATGTAGACTGACTAACAATAAAGACTTACTCAAAACATGGTTGAATGAAACAAAACTCAACTTCAGGCATTTTTTGAGGAGGTAACAGCATTATGCCTGTTCCTTGGCGGCACGGTAGCAGAGTGGTTAGCGCTCTTGCTTCACAGCAAGAAGGTTCCGGGTTCGATCCCCGGGTCGCCCAGACCTTTCCGTGTGTGTTCTGTGTGGAGTTTGCATGCATGGTCTGGGTTCGATCCCCGGGTCGCCCGAGCCTTTCTGTGTGGAGTTTGCATGTTCTCCCCGTGTCTGGGTGGGTTTCCTCCGGGCACTCCGGTTTCCCCCATCAACCCAAAACATGCACCATAGGTACTCCAGCTTAGGTCCTGACCAAGCCGAAGCAAGAAGATCATGGAGATGGTCCCCGGGCGCCCTAATGTGTGCTGCCCACTGCTCCTAATATATGTGTATATATATATAGGATGGGTTAAAATGCAGAGAAGAATTTCTCCAGTGTGAGATCAATAAAGTTCACTTCTTCTTCTTCTTCTTCTTATAACATGGCTTAAAGCTCACCAGCCAATTTTGCGTGATATACAGCTCTGGAAAAAAATAAGAGACCACTGCAAATTATCAGTTTTTTCTGATTTTACTACTTATAGGTATGTGTTTGGGCAAAAGGAACATTTTTGTTTAAGTCTATAAACTACTGACAAGATTTCCCCCAAATTCCAAATAAAAATATTATCGTTTAGAGCATTTATTTGCAGAAAATGACAAATGGTCAAAATAACAAAAAGATACATGTTTTCAGACCTCAAACAATACAAAGAAACAAGATCAAATTCATTTTAAAACAACATAATACTAATGTTTACACTTAAGAAGAGTTCAGAAATCAATATTTGGTGCAATAACCCTCATTTTTAATCACAGCTTTCATGCGTCTTGGCATGCTCTCCACAAGTCTTTCACATTGTTCTTGGGTGACTTTATTCCACTCCTGGTGCAAGAACTGAAGTAGCTCAGCTTTGTGTTTGTGTTGGAATTCAACAGACGCTGGAATGGAATGGCTGTAATACATGTAGAGATGGTGATATCAGAAAAAAATGCAGTGGTCTCTTATTTTTTTCCAGAGCTGTAGTCCCTATATATAAAGATTAGAAACTTGTTTTTCAATTAGAATGTACAGTAACGTTAGCCTGTAGTTCCTGTTGGTGACTTCATCTCCTGTCTAAGTCTCTCTCAGCCTGACGTCAACAATGTGACCTTTTGTAGAAACCGCGCCATGACCGAGACCCCGTCACGGCGCCCCCCGATGTCCGAACTGTCCCGCAGCGGATACAGCAGCTACGCCAGCCCTGACCACAGACTGAGCAAGAAACTGGGAGCTAGCATGCCCAATCTGCAACAGCACACAGCAGAGGCTTTCACTGTCCTCATCCCCAGCCGACCTGCCTCTCTCAGGAAAATGACTCCAGATATAGGTCAGAAGAAAGACAAAAATCACTTCTGTTCAGTTGTAACTTTTTGGTTCACCTGCTTGTTTCTATGGAGATGTCTGGAATGTTCCACAGTATGACATTAAACAGCAACTTTACATTTATTCAATTACGACTGGTTTTATAGCTCAAAAATATCAAGAAAAACAGGCATTCTTACTGTGAGTGGGGTGGCCTTTCCACAGATCTGACCTGTAACTTGGACTGGTTTGGTCTTCGTGAAGATAGAAAGGTTTAATACCCTACTGTGAAACATTCCAGACAGAGCAATAACATCTCTGTGGAGAAAAGTATTTGATGGACCATCCATGTGAAAAGTTATACAATGCACCTTTAAGCGACCACATATCAATGGCTAACTAGTAGAAAATGGTATACAAAGTTGATACTTGTTCGTGTTTGTTTACCAAGATATTATTATGACTGTATTTAACAACTATTTAGCCATTAAATATGTATACTATTTACATATTTAATGGCTAAATACTAGGGCTGGGAATATTAACGCGTTAATCGCGATTAGATTAATGTAAGTTATGATCGCGAACAATTTTTTTAATCGTGATCAGAGTTTGCCAGCATTTTCCGCAATTCTACCATCCATATGCAGCTCATTTGGTTGTATTAATTAAACTCATTGTCGGTTAAACGCGCTATTTTGAATTTCCTAGTATTTTGTTCCTTCTACGCATCCGTAGGCAGCTCGAGCGGGCTTCAATCATTTATTTACAATTTCTCAAAGTAAGCACTATTACTGGTTCATTGTTACTTTTTCCTTTCTCTGCACATTTTTGAAATAAAAAAAATGGTGAGAAATACTTTGCATTGTGAGTTTAACTTTAGATTCGAACGGTCTTACTGCAAGATATCAATTTTAAACATGCAAAATAAATCACGATTAATCGCGATTAACTATGAAATTTTTGAGATTAGTTGCGATCAAGAAAATTAATCGTTTGACAGCCCTACTAAATACTATTGCTTTGTTCGGAATTTGTTCGGTATTAATGGAAAAAATGGAATGGAAAAATGGTAATCACTATAGATTAATATGTGGTCCGCATACCAATGTGTTACTACTATGATAATGATTTTTAGAACAATTTGTAATAATATGACGCCCATAAACTTAATGATAATTCTACAATGTTATTACAATGCATCCACTTATTCTGGTGGAAGGTCCTTTAAATGCTTTTCTTCATAGAGATGTTATTGCTTTGTTCGGAATTTGTTCAGTATTAAATTCTTATTCACCATACTTATTCTATCTGCATGGAGACCAAGCCAGACCAAGTTACGGGTCAGATCTGTGGAGAGGCAGTCAGAATGCCTGTATTTCTAGGTATTTTTGAGCAAAAAGAACACCTGTAATTGAATAAATTTAAGGTAGATATGTTTAATGTCATATTGTGGAACGTTCTAAGCAGAGCAATGACATCTCCATAAAAACAAGAACGTGACAGGCCTTCCACCTGAAAAGTTACACAGTGCACCTTTACATAATGCAGCTGTTAATGTGTGTTTCCTGTTTCTTTACAGGTTTAAAATTTCAAAACAAGCCAGTCAAAATGTTCCGTCTCCCGGATTTTCCCCCTCCATTGGCATATCATTATGTCCAAAAGTATTATCTAAACATGGTCGATGCACTGAAGAGCGCCATTGACACCACCCCACCTGAAGAGGCAGCACTGCTCGCCAGGTAAAGAAGCTCTTGTTGTAGATAAATGTGCACATGAAATACAGAATATCATTCACACTGACAGGGGACATGAAAGAGACGGTGAAAAAAATATTGTTTGGTTATTTTAGGTAACTATTTAATCCTCAAAATTGTATTGTAGGAAGCGTTCACAATTCCACAAACACCACTGGGATTAAACCAGAAACTAAACCTGGAACACCCAAAGAAGCAATAAGCTTGGCAAGCCTTAGAACCTGTGTGAGTTAAGGTTAAAGATCTTTTATTACACAAAACTGACTCTGGCGAGCTTTAAGCCATGTTATAATGCGGTTATGAAATAAAACCCAACTCTGGGTATGTTTTGTGTAACTTTTCTGGTGGAGGGTCGAATGCATTTCTCCATGGAGATGTAATTGCTTTGTCTGGAATGTTACACAGTATGTTATTAAACCTTTCTATCTTCAAGGAGACCAAACCAGATCAAGGTACAGGTCAGATCAGTGGAGAGTAGGGCTGTCAGTTTAACGCGTTAATTAGATGAATTATTTACACTGCAAATTAACGTGTTATAAAAATTAATGCAATTAATTATGAGTGGCAATTCAATGCGGCGCATTTTAAATTCGGCCCATTGAAGGACCTCTAGGCGACTTAGCAGTGGCACGTCACTTCCACCTGCGTTGCTAATCAAAATAAAGCCTGGTGGAAACTGACATGGACTCGACTCAGGGGGCGAAGCGAGCAAATCGCTGCTTGGGCCTTTGAACGACAAGTTTATTTATAAAAAGAAAGAAGATGGGACTATCAACAAGAGCACGGTGATTTGTAGCTTTTGTCAAAAAGAATTTTCCGATCACCAAAGCTGCTCCAGCCTGACGGATCATTTGAACGATAAACACGTCCAGGCAAGTTCTAGTGTTACCAGTGACAGAGTGAGCGTGAGCGCACTTCAACAAACCACGTATCTCTATCTCTCTCGATTACAATGCGATTAATTAGACTAATTAATTACAAACCCTGTAATTAATTAGATAAATAAATTTTAATCGCCTGACAGCACTAGTGGAGAGGCAACTCCACTCACAGTCAGAATGCTTTATAAAACCACCTGTAAAACCACCAATAAATGTGAGATAGATCCTTTTAATTGTATTACTGCGGAACATTCCAGGCAGATCAATGACACAATGCACTTTGATAATGACAATGCACTTTTAAGGTACATTCTATTATTTTCGTTGGCAAATTTGTCCTCTGCAAAAGTTAAAACTGGTTCCTCTTATATCTTAGTTCATCGTCATCATCATTTTATGTCTGACTGGTTTCCATGCCAACAAGTTTAACAGAATGTGTTTGTGTTCAGGTATCACTATCTGCGCGGTCTGGTGAACACCGTGTCCAATCGACCTCTTGAAGCTCTTGAGGATTTCCAGAGTCTTTATAAAACAGACGCAGACATCTTTCCCACTCAAATGGTCAAGTCTCTAGTCGACTCCCTGCCCGAGACCGAGCGCATGCTGGTTTGTCAAATATTTATACTTCCATTTGTATTGATTTTATTACTGAACCTTGAAGTGAACACAAGGAGCAGCACTGAGCTCAACAAAATCAACAAAGTGTATTATTTCTGCACTGTACCTTGAATAAGCAGGAAAGACTTTCTGTCTGTCATCATACATATTTAAAGGTGCACTGTGTAACTTCTTGGTTGGGGGTCTGTTACCTGCTTGTTTTTTTATGGATATGTCACTGCTCTGCCTGGAATGTTCCACAGTATGACATTAAACAGCTCTACTTTACATTTATTCAATTACAGGTGATTTTATAGCTCAGAAATACCTAGAAACACAGGCATTCTTTTTTTTTTCATTGTTAGTCTTTATTTCAAGAGACAATATAGAGACATTTATTTCTGATTTACAGAAATAAATTACATGCAATTATATCGGTCCTTGTACCGTTCGTTCTTTTGAACAACGAAAAACAATAAAATCAATAAACCTCATCTATCATTTCATTATTCCATTTTAGTGTCAAACCAAAATTTCCTCTATTTCCAATATTCAATTCAAAGTTTATTACAAAAAAAACCAAAACAGTCTCAGTGCCTGTTTCAGTGTTTGTTTGTTTTTGTTTTAAAACCCCGTGTGCACCTATTATCCCCTCCCACCCCTCCTCCGGCCAGCCAATACTTCAATTACCTCTAGATATAATATTTAGGGTTGTTCAGTCTGATTAAAGAAGGGCTCCCAGATCTCATTGAAAAGTTGTAGTTTTCTGTTAATCTTGTATTAAAGGCGCTCATGGGAGGTGGTCTCAGACAGAGTTGAAAGCCGTTCTGTGTATGTGGGGATCTCGGGGGTCTTCCAGTACTTAAGGATCACTCTCTTTGCTGTAGTTAGGGCTACTTTTACCCATGTTGCCTTGTTATGACTAAAGTTTTCTTTTGAATCAACTTGGTTTAAGATGCATAGGCTTGGGTTAGTGAGAATATTCAGTCCTGTAACTTTACTCATTTTTGTTATAATTTTTTCCCAAGGTATTCATTTTAGAGCATGAGAAGAACATATGAATTATACTACCACTCTCTATATTGCATTTCCTACATCAATTTGAGCTGATAAGCCCTGCCCTATTCATCTGAACTGGCGTCCAATAGAGTCTATTGAGAACTTTAAACTGGATCAATTTCGAACTGGCGTCTCTCATAGGAATCAACATATTTTTTTATCAATGTGGCCCATTTCTTTTTTGCAAAGTTTATCTTAGGAGAAAAACAGGCATTCTGACTGTGACTGGGGGAAGCCTCTCCACAGATCTGACCTGTAACTTGGTCTGTTTTGGTCTCCATGGTGATAGAAAGGTTTAATGCCACACTGTGAAATATTCCAGACAAAGCAAGAACATCTCTGTGAAGAAATGCATTGGGCTCTACCAAAAAAGTTACACAATGCACCTTTAAAAGTGTTCTCCAATTAATGAAACGGTAAGGAACATTTAGACATCATTTGGAGTAATTTTATTCATTTGTTCAAATTACAAATCTGTTAGGTGGTTGGCCTAAACAAAATATCAGCTTCATAAAGGCTTAATTTACGATTTAATTGTATAGATTAAATTGTTACTTAAAACACACTGAAATTTCTTCTGTCAATTGAACATTTTTTTCAAATTTTAATTTCTAAATTTGTGCCTATTCCTGCCTGTCAAATAAATGGGTCCTTTAATTTAAACACAAAACAAGCACAACGGAATTTGACATTTCAATTTCTAAGTTATATACTGTATTTACTCTTAAAGCAGAACTGAAAAAGCACTAGGAAATTTCATAACAACCATAATGTACATTGGGCGAAAACTTCTCTAAAGCACACAGAAATTATGATTTGATTAATAAATACACAAGCAAATACCTTTTATTTTGTTGAAATAATGTTTAAAGTAACTGAAAAAACTGAATTTTCATAATTTTAAAATTTTTTCTCGCAAATTGCTTCTTAATTCGTGTAAAACATTTATTAAACATCATTTATAAGACAGGTAAAACAGATATTATCCCGTCCGTCATACGCACTTTAACTTTCTTCACAGATGGAAAAACGGCCTGAGATCAAACGCCTCATAAGCCGACTGAAACGCGACCAGGAGCGAGAGCGTGCACAAAATGGTAAAAGTTATGAAAACGGGACGGTGAAAAGGTTCAGACTGCCCAAAACCTACATGCACCTGGACGAGTTTGTGAAGTGCGTACAAGAATCTGGCATCGTCAAAGACCAGGGCACAATTCAGAGGCTGTTTGACGCCCTGACTGTGGGTAAGAAGTAAAGCTCCACTACACTCCACTACACTCTAATGTGGGGCTCCTTTTTCCTTTTTCCTGGCAATCATTTATGTTTTAGGTTAATTATTACCTCACCCTGTCTTTAAGGGTCACTGTAGTGTAACCAAAGCTCTATAAATAGAAGTTACTACCTAGGAAAATATGTTTCAGTGTCTTAAAAACAAACTACAAATAAGAAATGTGCATAAACTTTCTGTATACTTTTTTTTCATCTTTCTTATCCAGGAATATGACCAAAGTAGTACTCTACCTTTTTGAATACGTCTTTCAAGCTTGTTTGGTTATACCTGATTCACATTTAAAAGTATCTACAGCAGTACTAGTAAGCCTATAGTTGATACTTTGCAGTGGCATTGCCCTGTGGTGTTCTACGTGTGTGTGTGTGTATGGAAGAATGTTCACCTGTTACCATAGAAACACAATGCACATATTTGCAAACACTGGCAAAAAAAAGTTTTAAAATTGTCTGAAAAGTACTTTATATGGCACATTTTATACACATGACAGTTTCCAAAGTGCTGCGCAGGCAAATCAAGACAATAAAAGAGTAAATCATAAATTAAAAACAATAAATAATAATAAAAAAAAACATTTGGACACATAAAGGTAAACCTTGTTAAAAGTATAAAATGAATAAAATCAAATAAAAAGAGCACATTTTAGGAGCCTCTGATCAGTACGAGAGTTCATGGTCCTGTTTAGGTGTTTTCAACAAAAAGGTGAGAGGGACAAACTGAAAAACTGTTGACTAATGCTAGTTTAGCCTGTGACTGTAGTTTTATGAGTGAGAGACTTATTAAGCAGCACAAATGGTCTTTCTGGTCAGATTGTTAAAATAAAGGACAGATTAAAGTCTGTCTTGAGTCACAAAGCAGTGTGTAGAGTTAGCGTCACACCCCCAGTGACTGTTGATTACATCAGCTGCAAGGAATCAATAGTACAACAGTATTGCTTTAAAACATCTACTATCAATGTGTGCCTAATTAAAGAACCAATAGGTAACATTTCGCCACTTGTTTATCTCCATGGAGAACATCATTAATTTTCCTGCCATGTCCCACCGTATGGTATTAGTATCTACCGGTATATTTCTCAGAAATACCTCGCAAAACATGGATTCCTACTGTGAGCAGGGTCGCCTCTCCATAGATCTTACCCGTTACCTTGTCTGGGAGCATCACCTGCTCGTCTCTAGTTGAATGCCATACTGTGGAAAATCTGAGACGAAATTAGAATGGCTCCATAGAAACAAGTGAATACTAATACTATACTATAAGTGTCCAGCCACGGGAAAAACGGACACAAGTCATCACAGATTCTGAAAGTGTAGATTCTAAACTTTCCAACGATGTCTTACACATGGAAATCTGAAAACATTTGAAGAATTTTTGGCCATTTGAAAGCAGCACATCTGAAAACAAAGAGATTCTCTAAGTCCAGGCCTTCTGGGCTCATTTGCATGACATTAAGCTAAGCCCCCTTCCCATCTCTGACATTACTGTGGTGTGTTGTTTCAGGGAAGGTCAGAATTAGAAGGTACTTTGTTAAAATGGAAATGCTTTTATAACAAATTCGATATAATCATTCAATAATTCAATAATACACAGGATATGCTAAGTCAAAGTCACCTGTGTTGTCAATTTAATACAATACAATATGAAATGTATTATATTATTTAGTTCATTTAAATACTGTTTTAGTTATGGTTTAGTCCTGTTTTAGTCCTGGTTTAGTCCTGGTTTAGTTCTGTTTTAGTCCTGGTTTAGTCCTGGTTTAGCCCTGTTTTAGTCCTGGTTTAGTCTTGTTTTAGTCCTGGTTTGGTCCTGGTTTAGTTCTGTTTTAGTCCTGGTTTAGTCTTGTTTTAGTCCTGGTTTGGTCCTGGTTTAGTCCTGGTTTAGTTCTGTTTTAGTCCTGTTTTAGTCCTGGTTTAGTCTTGTTTTAGTCCTGGTTTGGTCCTGGTTTAGTCCTGGTTTAGTTCTGTTTTAGTCCTGTTTTAGTCCTGGTTTAGTCTTGTTTTAGTCCTGGTTTAGTCCTGTTTTAGTTCTGTTTTAGTCCTGGTTTAGTCCTGGTTTAGTCCTGCTTTAGTCCTGGTTTAGTCCCGGTTTAATCCCGGTTTAATCCCGGTTTAGTCCTGGTTTAGTCCTGTCCTAGTCCTGTCCTAGTCCTGTCCTAGTCCTGTCCTAATATACTTTTAACCATGATGTACTTTCACTCAAGTACTAGTTTGTTGAGCACCTTCCCCACTTATTTTATTTTGAAATGCCAGTGTACTGCTCCTTCCTCTCAGGTTCACCTCTGGTAGTGACTCAGGTCTAGTTCATGACGTAGCTTCTTTGGTGCGTTCAAGTTTCTTCCAGATTTAGAGCCAAACTAACCTGGCCACATTCCTCTAATCTTAGATAATTCATAACAACAAGAAAACACAACCACTACGATATCAGGCAAAGGAAATGTGGTTTTGCGGTAGATGTTTGGTTAAGGAAGAAAATGTGTAGTAGATAAACTAGAAAAGGAGTGGACTGTTTTTAATATGGTGTGAACGTGCTGATCGAAGTTCCCATTTGGACAGAAGTGCTGGAATTTATCTTATCTTTCTCTCCAAGCTGTGCACAAGGAAGCACGGGTCAGGCACAGCAATTGACAGACAGTTCTTGAATGTAACAGTTGGCCTATTAAGTCTTAAAGGGCCCATATTACTCTATTTACACACACTTCTGCAGCTAAAACTAGTCCTTAATGCTGACAAAACTAAACTAATGTTGTTCTCAAACTCTAAGAAGACTCCGCAAGATGTCCCCACAGTGTCCACTCTTGAGGGAAATGAAATTGAGGTGGTACATTTGTACAAATATCTTGGTATCTTGCTTGATGACACCCTGACTTTTAAACCCCACATTGACAATCTTGTGAAGAAACTCAAATTGAAATTGGGTTTTTTATTCCGAAATAAATTGTGTTTTTCTTTTAAGGTTAAAAAGCGCCTTGTCACTGCAACTTTTTTATCCATTTTAGATTATGGAGACTTGCTGTATATGAACGCTTCAGCTCAATGTCTGAATAAGATTGACTCTGTGTATCATGCTGCTTTGAGGTTTGTTACTAACTGTAGGGCCTTGACCCACCACTGTGAACTGTATTCTCGAGTGGGATGGCCTTCTTTATCCACTAGGAGGTTGACTCATTCGTACACCTTTATCTACAAGGCCATGCTTGGACTACTTCCCTCCTACATATGTCACTTAATCACACAGAGAAGTGTTGACTCTTATGGTTTGCGTTCAAATGATCAGTTGTTGCTCTCTGTTCCGTTTGTTCGCACAGAGTTGGGAAAAAGGGCTTTTGTCTTCTCTCCCCCATCGACATGGAACAAGCTGCAAAAGGACTGGAAATTAACAGAATTTATCTCGTTGAATGACTTTAAGTCCAGACTGAGAGCTCTTGTGACAGCCTCCATAAATTGTACCTGTTTTAACTAATTTATATGTAATTTTAACTAATTTATATGTCATTTTAATTGTGTTTTAATTGTCTTTTTGCTGCCTCTAGGTCAGGGCTCCCTTGAAAAAGAGGTTTTTAATTTCAATGGGATTTCCCTGGTTAAATAAAGGTTTAATAAAAAAATAAAAAAAATTCTGATCTACTATGTTATAATGTTGTTTCCTCACCAAAAACATACCTGAAGTTGTGTTTTGTTTCATTTTAACACACAAACCATAGCATATTTCTCTCTCAAACAGAAAACAGGAGTGCTCCACTGTGTTTTTAAACTACACACACTTTTGCTAAAATGATTCTGCTGATGGAATTGCCCATCTTAACTGAACTAAAGTTAAAAAAATAGCTGTTAACTTGAAAACTACCGCTTCATGACATCACAAGATGGAACAGAGCGTTTTAAGCTTTGGAGATGTAGACAGACTGATAATAAAGGGTTAATCAAACATGTTAATGAATTAAAACAATCCTGGTTTGTTTTTTGAGTAGGTAGCAACATTCTAACATGGCTTAAAGCTCAGTCGTGAGACAATTTTGTGTAATATACAGCTCTGGAAAAAAATAAGATACCACTGCATCAGCATCTCTACATGTATTACAGCCATTCCATTCCAGCGTCTGTTGAATTCCAACACAAACACAAAGCTGAGCTACTTCAGTTCTTGCACCAGGAGTGGAATAAAGTCACCCAAGAACAATGTGAAAGACTTGTGGAGAGCATGCCAAGACGCATGAAAGATGTGATTAAAAATAAGGGTTATTGCACCAAATATTGATTTCTGAACTCTTCTTCAGTGTAAACATTAGTATTATGTTCCAGAAAAAAGAAGTTTACCTCACATGACGCTGTAGAAGCGAAAGGCGTTGTTCGCTCTCACCTAATAAAGGAATTATCGGAAAGTCAAACAAGTGTGCGGTAAACTTCTTTTTTTATGGAATTATTCAGTGTTCCTGCTGTTACCAGCACCTGGAAGCTGTGCATGGAGTTTTGAACTTTTGAATTAGTATTATGTTGTTTTAAAATTAATTTGATCTTGTTTCTTTGTATTGTTTGAGCTCTGAAAACATGTATCTTTTTTGTTATTTTGACCATTTGTCATTTTCTGCAAATAAATGCTCTAAACGATCATATTTTTATTTGGGATTTGGGTGAAATGTTGTCAGTAGTTTATAGACTCAAACAAAAATGTTCCTTTTGCCCAAACATATACCTATAAGTAGTAAAATCAGAATAAATGTAACTTGGCAGTGGTCGCTTATTTTTTTCCAGAGCTGTAGGACCGTTAATATAATTATTTGTGCTCTATACAATTTTTATGCCTTATTGATCTTGGACAGGTACATATGGGCTTGTAATGAAGTATTTAACCTAAAAGATGCATATACAGGGATTTAAGTTAATTTGATCATACAACTGATGTTCAAGTGTGTAAAAAATTAGAAATCCATAGTTATTATCTTATAAAATAATGATCTAAATTCAGACTTTGTGTTTTTTTCCAATAGGACACCAGAAACAGGTCAGTCCCGACTTGTTCCGAGTGTTTTATACCATCTGGAAGGAGACTGAGGCTGAAGCACAAGAGGTCTGTGTAAACTCAAATAAACTTTCTTAAGTTTTAGAATATGTGACCAGCCACAGGAAAACCAGTCACAAGTCTTCCTGGAGGCGTTTTGAGTTATTCACAGATTCTGAAAGTATAGATTCTAAGCTTTTCAACGATGCCTTACACATGGAAATCTGAGAACATTTGAAGATTTTTTTTTTAAATTTATTATGTTACTCTCTTAGATAGTAATCAACATAATCCAGACATACATTTGTAAATATTGTTTTTATTTTATATTCTTTAAATCCATGCTCAAAACTCATTTATTCAGCTTTCAGCACTAAGTAATACAGTTTGTTTTATATAAATGTTTAATATTTTTGCATGTTTTATAATGTATCGAGCTCTGTAAATAAAGATTGATTGTATTGCTAAGGTGCACTATGTAACGTTTTAATTTGGGGTCCGTCACCTGCTTGTTTCTATGGAGATGCCTTTGCTCTGCTTGGAATGTTCCACAGGATGTACCTTAAATGTATTAAATTACAGGTGGTTTTATAGCAAATTTATAGCAAAATACCTAGCAAAACAGGGTTGCCTCTCCACAGATCTGACCTGTAACTTGGTCTGGTTTGGTCTTCATGAAGATAAAAAAGTTATAACTATACTGTGAGCTATTCCAGACAAAATGGTGAAAAGCATTTGATGGACCCTCCAGGAGAAAAGTTACACAATGCACCTTTTAACTTTTTAACATAATTTGCTTTTCAGGTTTGCCTCCCCGCTTCAGTTTTGGAGCACATTGATGCATCCGAGTGTGTCTTTAAGCTTTCCTCTTCAGTAAAGACGAGCAGAGGAGTGGGGAAAATCGCTATGACCCAAAGACGCTTGTTCTTGCTGACCGACGGGCGCCCTGGGTATGTGGAGGTGGCTCAGTACAGAGACTTAGAGGTAAAACAATATTTATATCCTGAAAGAAAAGCTATCGTGTTTTGACAAGGTTTTAGGTTTCTAATGTGTTTATTTGATTTTTCTAGGAGGTGAAAGTCTCCTCTGCTCCAATTCTGCTGTTGAGAATTCCCAGTTTGAAGATAAGAGTCCGGGGAAGGAAAGATGCGTTCGAGGCCAATCTGAAAACGGAAACAGAGCTGTGGAATCTGATGATGAAAGAAATGTGGGCTGGGCGGATCATGGCCGATCAACATAAGGTACAGGTCACATATTTAAGTGTATGAATTTTATAGTTAGTTTTGTCCTCCAACACTGTCCATTTGCACTTTACAGATATATTTTTGCTTTATAAAATAAACAGTAAAATAATAGTAATATAAAGTAATTGGAATTAAATGTGTAGATTTCACCGCTTGATGCTTTTTACTTATAAAGATTATAGATTTACCTTATTTTTAGACACAGTATAAATACGTATAGAGCTCTGGAAAAAAGAAGAGACCACTGCAAAATTATCAGTTTTTCTGATTTCACTACTTATAGGTATGTGTTTGGACAAAAGAAACATTTTTGTTTGAGTCTATAAACTACCGACAACATTTCCCCCAAATTCCAAATAAAAATATTATCGTTTAGAGCATTTATTTGCAGAAAATGACAAATGGTCAAAATAACAAAAAAGATACATGTTTTCAGACCTCAAACAATGCAAATAAACAAGATTAAATTCATTTTAAAACAACATAATACTAATGTTTACACTTAAGAAGAGTTCAGAAAGAGGCAGTGCGGGTCGGCAGAAACACCTCAAGCTGCATTAGACTGAGCACAGGAGCCCCCCAGGGCTGTGTGCTCAGTCCGATGCTCTTCACTCTGCTGACCCACGACTGCTCACCAGCGTTCAGCACCAATCACATAGTGAAGTTTGCGGACGATACGACTGTGGTGGGTCTCATCTCTAATAACGATGAGACAAACTACAGGAGTGAGGTGAGCCTTCTGACCCAGTGGTGCAGCAATAACAATCTCCTTCTTAATGTTGAAAAGACCAAGGAGATTGTTGTTGACTTCCGGAGAGGCCCCACCCAGCACCCCCCACTGTCCATCAATGGTGCTGCTGTAGAGAGGGTGAGCAGCACCAAATTCCTGGGGGTGCACATCAGTGAGGACCTCTCCTGGACAGTGAATACTGTATCACTGGCAAAGAGGGCTCAGAAGCGCCTCTATTTCCTCCGCAAACTGAGGAGAGCTGGAGCCCCTCCACCCATTATGACCACCTTCTACCGAGGCACCATTGAGAGCGTCCTGACCAGCTGCATCACTGTGTGGTACGGGAGCTGCACTGAACAGAACAGGAAAGCTCTGCAGCGCATAGTGAATGCAGCTGGGAGGATCGCTGGTGTCTCTCTCCCCTCCCTCCTAGACATTTTTAACACCCGGCTCACCCGCAGAGCGTCCAGCATTATGGGTGACCCGAGCCACCCCGCACATAGCCTGTTCAGCCTCCTGCCCTCGGGGAGAAGGTACCGGAGTCTCCGGGCCCACTCCACCAGGCTTTCAAACAGCTTCATCCACCAGGCTGTCAGGAGGCTGAACTCACACCCGAACTCACACCCGAACTCCCACCTTACCCATCTCCCACCCCCACCCCCCATATTGGCATAACCTGTATTCCATAAAAAGACCTATCACTCTAGACACTTAAAAAAAAAAAAAAAACTGCTGCTAAGGACTACTGTTGCACTGTTGCACATTTACATTTACTACTGGATTTTACTCCTGTTGCACTGTTGTTTACTACTGTTATTGCACACTTACATTTACTACTGGAATTTTTAGTACTGTTGTTTACTCCTGTTATTGAATTTTACCCCCGTTGCACTGTTGTTTACTACTGTTATTGCACATTGACTACTGGAATTTTAGTACTGTTGTTTACTCCTGTTACTGCACTAGAATTACTACTGTTGCACATTTATTTTTATTTTATCTTAACTCCTATGCACATTCTACTGCACATGACCAAGTCACTGCTGTATCTTCCATTGCACATTTTTGATGCACACTGCACACTTTGGAAATCTGTATATAGTATAGTTTTTTTATTATGTTGCACTGTTTTAAGATTTTAGACCGTAGACTTTAGTTTTAACTTAGATCTCTGTCTTAGATAGTTTTTTGTTGTGTTTTGTCTTCATATTGTATTTTGTACACTGTCTTTTTGCACTACCTGGCCAGAGAGAAACAAAATTTCGATTCACTGTATGTTGAACACATATGGCAGAATTGACAATAAAGCTGACTTTGAACTTTGAACTTTGAACTTTGAAATCACTATTTGGTGCAGTAACCCTTATTTTTAATCACAGCTTTCATGCTTCTTGGCATGCTCTCCACAAGTCTTTCACATTGTTCTTGGGTGACTTTATTCCACTCCTGGTGCAAGAACTGAAGTAGCTCAGCTTTGTGTTTGTGTTGGAATTCAACAGACGCTGGAATGGAATGGCTGTAATACATGTAGAGATGCTGATATCAGAAAAAAATTGCAGTGGTCTCTTATTTTTTTTTCCAGAGCTGTATATGCTACTTATGTTCATTGACTGCATCCAAGGCTAATATGATTTACTTTTTTTTTTTTTTTTAAATAGGTGGGTACCTGGTGGGATCAAATAGCACAGTGAATGCCAAAGCCCCTCCTTGTGTTACAAATTAAATTTGTGTTCCAGAAATACAATAACACTGATTACTCTTATGAAGCCCCAGTAAAATAGTCAGGTACAGTATGTGAAGTAGTGAGATTTAGGAGATCAAGGATAAATGTTACATTAGTGTGAGTTCTGGTAATACTCCCCCTCCTCTTGAGTCTGAGCTGGTCTATGTGTCTCCGTGACCTTTGTGGGTGTGGCTGCCTTTCCTCAAAACCACCAGCATGAGCGCACACAGAGAGGCCTTTGTGAAACTAAGGATTTTAAGTAGCTCGCTTTCACTTTGCAATCAGATACTTTCTGTTTTTATAAAGAAAGAGACTTCAAGATGGACCAGTAATTTTTATCTATGTGTAATGCCAAAATGAGGATTTGAGGAGTTACTGTGTATTTATACTTTGTTTATCTGTTCTTACCATGAACTCATATATTTTGTCTGTGTGATCTAAAGGTGCATTGTGTAACTTTTCTGGTGGAGGGTCCATCAAACCCGTTTCTCCATGGAGATGTTATTGCTTTGTCTGGAATGTTTCACGGTATGGTATTAAACCTTCAAATCAGACCAAGTTACAGGTCAAATCTGTGTTTTTGTAGCTAATTTTGAGCTAAAAAAAAAAAACCCACCCGTAATTGTATAAATGTAAAGTAGCAGTATGGCATTAACTGTTTAATGCCATACTGTGGAACATTCCAGCCAGAGCAATGACATATCCATACAAAGACATGCAGGTGATGGGCCCCCAACCAGAAAGTTACATAGCGCTCCTTTAACTGTAGGGAGACTTTTCAAACTGGACAATAAAAGTAAAATATGTCCCTATTTTATTCTGGTAAATGTCATGTATTGGTTTATCTCCAGGACCCTCAGTACATGCAGCAGGCCCTGACCAACGCTCTGCTGATGGACGCTGTTGTGGGCAGTCTTCAGAACAGTAAAGCCATCTTTGCAGCGTCTAAACTGGCCCATTTCGACCGCATAAGAATGGAAGGTAACCTAACTTGTTTACTTGTATTTTTAGCTTTGTTTTAAATTGTTTTATTTTTATGGAAATCATTTTGAACAGCTATTTCCACTCTATTTCCACATTATTTGACCCTAATACTGTGATTCACATAGTTTATCTGTACCACGATTTTTAAGTTTCTTATTAGTTTTATTTTTTATTATTATTATTATTATTATTATTATTATTATTATTATTATTATTATTATTATTATTAATGTATTGATTTTATTTTTTAAAGATAAATTGAGTTTGGTCCAGTATTTTGGTTTAGTCATGGTTTAATTAAGACTGGTAAGTTATTTGGAACATTTTTTTCTAATTTAACTACCTAATCATAGTCCATTTTGAATATACTGCATGAAAGTACACATTGGATGAATAATTTGTAAAGTATTTTTGCTTGTCTAACCAGTATTGTATTTGCAGTGTGCAGCTGACCGTATAATGTTTCTAAGTAAAGTTTAACGATGCTTTGTGTCCCAGTGCCCATGATGGTTCCCATGACGACAGCAGAGACGCTAAAACACAAAATTAACCCTTCGCTGGAGCTGACGGCCCCTCACACTGTAGATGTCCTCCTCTACACGCCAGGTAAACAAACCAATATACCACCAATATATCTCCAATATACCACCAATACGCCCCTCTTCACGGCGCTCCTTAGCGCCCACGTTCACCATCTCCACTCTGCAAGAGAAGCGGAGTTCCACAGCGCCTTCACCCCAGACGAAACTCTTTTTTTCCCCCTCGGTTGGACTTCTGACCCCTTTCCCCCCTCCGCCCTTGCCCCCCTTAGCCCTTATACTCACTAGTGTTTGTTCCCGTGCCCACATCCCCAGTTGTGTCTTCTAAGTACTTTGCGAATGTTATTGTGGTTTTGGTGATATGTAACTTAAATAATAAAAGATTAAAAAAAAAAAAACACCAATATACCACCTATACACCACCAATACACCACCAATACACCACCAATACACCACCAATACACCACCAATATACCACCAATATACCACCAATACACCACCAATATACCACCAATACACCACCAATATACCACCAATACACCACCAATACACCACCAATATACCACCAATACACCACCAATACACCACCAATATACCACAAATATACCACAAATATACCATCAATATACCACCAATACACCACCAATACACCACCAATACACCACCAATATACCACCAATATACCACCAATACACCACCAATACACCACCAATATACCACCAATATACCACCAATACACCACCAATACACCACCAATACACCACCAATATACCACCAATATACCACCAATATACCATCAATATACCACAAATATACCATCAATATACCACCAATACACCACCAATACACCACCAATACACCATCAATATACCACCAATATACCACCAAAACCATAAACCAGGTAAACAAACCAACTGACTCTCTCCCCATCTCTTTCTCCTTCATTCTGCCCTCTGCTACTCTCTCGCTCTTCTCCCCCCTCTCTCCCTCTTCCTTTTTCTCTCCTTCTCTCTGCCCTCTCTCTCTCCCTCTTATCTCTCCCTCCCCTTTTCTTCCCCCTTCTCACCATCTCTCACTCTCTCCACCTCCCCTCCCCTGTCCTCCTCTCTTTGTCTTTCTCTCTCTGTCTTGCTTTCTCTCTCTCCTTCCCTCTCTCTCCTTCTCTCTCTCTCTCTCTCTCTCCTTTTCTTCTCTCTCTCCCTCCTTCCCTCTCTCTCCCTCCCTTCTCTCTCTCCTTCCTTCTCTCTCCTCTCTCTCCTTCCTTCTCTCTCCTTCCTTCTCTCTCCTCTCTCTCGTTTTCTCTCTCCCCTTCCTCCTCTATCCCCCCTTCCCTCTTGCCCCCTCTCTCCTTCCCTCTCTCTCTCTCTCTCCCCTCCCTCTCTCTCTCCTTCCTTCTCCGTCTCTCTCTCTCCTTCCCTCTCTGTCTCTCTCTCCTTCCCTCTCTTCTCTCTCTCTCTCTCTCTCTCTCTCTCTCTCTCCTCCCCTCCCTCTCTCTCTCCTTCCTTCTCCGTCTCTCTCTCTCGTTCCCTCTCTCTTCTCTCTCTCTCTCTCTCTCTCTCTCCTTCCCTCTCTCTCTTCTCTCTCTCTCTCTCTCTCTCCTTCCCTCTGGGCTCAGTTCCTCTGATGTTCTCCAGTCTCTTGTGGGAGTTCTTTGCTTTACAAGGTTTAGGTTTTAGTGGCTGTAATTTCCTGTGATATTATCTTATTATTATGACCCATTGTGAGTATTTAACTGTAGATTTCATTTATTTTTAACACTTAAACACCAAAATATTAAGTTAGAATGTTGTTACCTCATCAAATGTTGAATGTTTCTTTCACACATGTGCTGTTTTAACCCAGTGCTTCTCAAATAGTGGGGTGGGCCCCCCTGGGGGGGGCGCGGTGTGATGCCAGGGGGGGCACGTGTGACCCTGGGAAACATGCTTTTTTGCCATACTGTACAAGAACGAAAGTGTAATTGCACATCAACAACAGTAGTTGGCAGTAGCGCTCTCGTTGTCGCTCTGGGGGAGGGTTCGTCGACCTTAAATACGCGATATACGCACAGAACAGACTTGCCATCAGCAGATCATCCTCTGTCACAGAAAAAACACGTTATATTCCACTGAGCTTTGAGTTTATGCAAATGGACCATGTGGTTTTTAAGTTTCGTTTCTGTAAAACGTAAACAAATGTGCACAAAGCTGCATTAAAAGCACATTAATATTTGAGTCCTCAGTGCAAAAAAAGAGTGCCGTGTTTGTTGGAAGTTTCTTTCTTTTTTTGTTTTTAATGTTAATACAAGGATACATTGTTATGCAGAGGTGTACTAATACTTTTCTAGACAAATAATACCATTAATAGTCGTGCGCAGGGAGGGGGGCGTGAAATTTTTTCTTCTTCCTAGGGGGGGCGTCATAGAAAATAATTGAGAAGCACTGTTTTAACCCATTATTAGTCTGTCTACATCTCCAATGCTTATGCATTGTTCCACCTTGTGATGTCATGAAGTGGTAGTTTCCTTTTCTTTTTTGTTCAGTAGAAATCGGCAGTTGCAAGGCTGAAATCTGATTCCAGTGAAGGTGTATGATGTTTAAAAACACAGTGGGGCACTTGTTGTATTACCACATGACATCACAAGGTGGAACTCGGCCTAAATATGCAGGGTTTGTGTGTTAAATGTGTGTGAATGAAACAAAACACAACTCTACGTGTGTTTTGATGCGATTTGCCCTTTAAAACTTCAAAGCTTTGATCTTTAGTGGACACACATCTGCGAGGACTTATACACAGCTGGTGGCAGACCTCCAACAGACACACACACACGCACACACACACTCACACACACACACACACACTCTCACACACACACTCACGCGCACACACACAGACTCACACTCACACACACTCACACACACGCACACACACACTCACACACACACACACACTCATATGAAGTCTTGTGTGATTTGTGTTTTTAAAAGGACAAACCTCAGCGTTCACCTCCTCCCTCTTTCTGCTCTGAATATAGGTCACTCAATTGAATTTCTGGATAGCAGCCAGTGTACTTCTTCTTCCCCTCTCTCTCTCTCCCTCCCTCTCTCTCTCTCTCTCTCTCTCTCTCTCTCTCTCTCTCTCTCTCTCTCTCTCTCTCACCTTCATCTCCCTCACCTTCGTCTCCCTCCCTGTCTGTCTCTCTCTTTCTCCTTCCACATCTTTTTCTTCTCTCTCTCTCTCTCTCCTTATCTCTGCTGCCTCCTCTCTCTCTTTCTCTCCCTTTTTCTCATCTCTCCCACTCCCCCTCTGTCTCTCTCTCTCTCTGTCTCTCTCTCTTTCTCCTTCCACAGCTTTCTCTTCTTCTCTCTCCTCCTCCCCCTCTCTCTCCTTCTCTCTGTTGCCTCATCCCTCTCTTTCTCTCCCTTTTTTCTTGCCCCCCCATTTTTGTCTCTCTCTCTCTCTCTCTCTGTCTCTCCTCTCTCCCCCTCACTCTTTGTCTCTCTTTCCTTCTCTCCCTTTCTTTCTTGCCCCCCCTCTCTTTGGCTCCCTCTCTCCCTTCTCCCCCTTTGTCTCTCTCTGTCTCTCTCTCATTCTCCTTCCACATCTTTCTCTTCTCTCTCTCCCTCCCTCTCTCATTCTCTCCTTCTCTCTGCTGCCTCCTCTCTCTCTTTCTCTCCCTCTCTCTCTCTCCCCCTCCCCCTTCTTTGTCTCCCTCTCTCTGCCCCCCACTCTCTGTCAATCTCTCTATCTCTCCCTTTCTTTCTCCCTCTCCCCCCTTCGTCTCCCTCTCTCTCACTCTTGACTTTCTCTCTCTCTCTCTCTCTCTCTCCTTCCACATCTCTCTTCCACATTTTTCTCTTCTTCTCTCTCGCCCTCTCCCTCTTCGTCTCCCTCTCTCTGTCTGTCTCTCTTTCTCCTCCCACATCTTTCTCTTCTTCTCTCCCCCCTCCCTCTCTCTCCTTCTCTCTGCTGCCTCCTCTCTCTTCTCTCCCTCTTCCCCTTCTCTCCCTCTTCTCTCCCTCCATCCCTTGATGCCTGTCCACGTTGCTGTTTGGCCTTGAATGGACATAGGATGTTTCTTTCTTTTTCTGAGAGTGGTTTGAAAATAGCTCTGAGACGTTAGTGGAAAACTCCCCGTTAGGTCGAGCAGGGCGGGGTTTTCAGTTTAAATATTTCCCTGGATGACCGTTACTTTAGCTTTCAAGGCTAATGCCCTGAATTAAAAGAGCTGAATGCCCAAGAATATGAAGAATATGTTCTCATCCATCCACATGAACACTTCGACTTCTGGTGTAATGTTATACTACTTAAAAAGATCATCTAGAATTAAGTAAAATTATTGAGTTCAAGTACTTTCTTCTAAAACGTAGGTATGGGTGTTAAAACCTGCTCCTCAAAAACAGTTTAGTAGAGTTGTGTTGTTTCATTCACACATATTTAAGTAACGCTTTATTATTAGTCTGTCTACATCTCCAAAGATCAAAATGCCATGTTCCACCTTGTGATATCATGGAGCAGTAGTTGTCAAGTTAGACTTAGGCTGCGTCCCATTATGTCTTACCCCTTCCTCTTTATCTACATCTTTGTCTTGCCCCTCGATACCGAGCTGAGAGGGCTCGGGGTATGAATGTTTCCCTAAGAAATGGGACGCCACTCGATTACCGTTTGCGTCATCATCCCTTGCCTCTACCTGGCTGCTACGTCTACAGAGGCGACAACGATTGACGCAAACAAATGTAAACAAATGTCACGGATTATCGCGTGCCTCAGCTCGACAAAAAAACTAGCTTGTTTATGCATGAAAGTTTGATGAAAATGATAATGTTGGCTAAACAGACATCACTACAATTAAAACCGCAACAACAGTTCACTAAAAGTAACGTAGAACATAAGCGTCATAATTGTAAACCATGCTAAACTGTTAATCGATAATTACAACTGCTGAAAATACATTTATGAGACTCCTTGGCTGGTTGATGTGACGCTGCCATCCTGATCCCAAAACCTGCCTGAGCTTGTAGGCGTACCCCTTCGTTTCAAGTCTGGTCGAGAGCTTACTTCGTTTCAAGGGGTATGTAGCGCTCGGTCTTGATCAAAATTAGAATCGGGACACTCCTTCCCCTCACATGAACACGCAAAACCAAGGGGTAGGGGTAAGACGAAGGGGTAAGACAGAGAAATGGGACGCAGCCTTAGACTTCGACAAACTTTATTTTTTTGGACACAATAGCTCACTTAAACAGCTACTTTTTACCATTTGGTGAGTAGACATTGGTAATTCCAGGGCTGAAATCACCCCAAATGATTCTAGTCAAGTTGTATGAAGTTTAAAACAATTTTCTGTTTGAGAGAAGAACTCAATTAGAGCCTAAATATCTAGGTTTGTGTGTTAAACGTGTGTGAATGAAACAAAACATAACTCTAGGTATGTTTTTAGTGAAGAAACAACATTATAACAGATCAGAAAATATGTATGTATATGTATGTATGTAATATGGGCTCTTTTTTGCTGAAAGTTAAAAATGACTACAGTTACCTTTTTCCTCATATCAGTGATAAGGTAATGCAGTCACTGAATTTGTTTGTTTTTATGTGTTTCCAGGGCAACTGTGGGTGTCTGTAAGTGGGGGGAAGGTGATGGTTTTCGACGCCTCCACCTGGTCCCTCACTCACACCTGTCAAGTCGGGACAGCCAGACTGGTAAAGACATGCACATCGACATACAAGCTTTTATATGACAGAGAGAAATGGTACAGGTTAGATTTATGGGTGAAAAAAACTCAATTCAAATTTGTTTCGTTTAAGGGTGATTCTCCAACTATCAAAGAATTTGTGTCCCATTTTTCATTCACGCTGCACTTACTAGACACAAAGACGAACTTACAAAAAATGTATGATGGATAAATTACTACTAATTCTAATTACTTATTATATAAAATGTGGTTTTATATTGAGTGTTTTTGCTATATGTCCTTTGTCCCTTGGCCAGGTTTTGGACTCTCAGTCCCTCATAAGACTGAAATTAAATTTGATTCAACAGTAACTTCATTGACAAATGACACAGAAATTCCTTATTTTAATGAAAAATATCATGTGCTTGAAAGATATATTAGTATTTTATTTATTTTTCATAAAAAGAACACCTGTCCCTGGGGATCACTGTCATTTCCACCACAAAATGTAACTTTGAACTTTTTTTAAACCTTTGTCTCCTTGAAGCACATCAGTTGTGATGTGACAGGAGCTCATGTTAGCATAGCAGCGTTAGCTCCATGGAAGGAAGGGAAACAAGAACAAAATCAAGGTCAAGTTTTGCAAAACCAAGAGTAGGTTTATTGGTCGTCATTTCCAAACACCTCATATTTCCTTTGAATGTACAAATAATGAGAAAAATACCATTTTATATTGTGTATTTTGAGTATATTTTATGCTAACTCTAAAACAGAGATTAACATGCTAATATGTCATGAGATTTTAAAAGAAATGCTAAACATTGTCATTTCCACAACAGTCATTTCCATCACTTTATGTGTTGCATTTTCTGAAAAATATCATGACCAAATTTGACTGTAGTTGGAGAACAAACAAAAACTAGCAACTTAAAAGTGCATTGTGTAACTTATAGTGACAGTATATAAGACGCCTTTTATATGGTTCAATAAAATACATTACACTGTTTTTTATGTTACTGAATACAACCTTTGCCATTAAGATTTGGGTTGCCATAAACGCTGATCTTTGGCTGAACTAGTCATTTTAATAACTGATTAATATAGAAATACTACATTTGTGTTTATTTTTTCACTTGTGATCACAGTTAAACACTGTATGATACATAAAGCATTATAAATACAGTGGTACCTCACCTTACGAAAGACCCTACATACGAAAAATCCAAGTTACGAAACGCCCTCACGTTAAATTTTGGTCTCTAGATATGAAAGAAAATTCAAGTTACGAAACGCGAAATCTCAAAAATTCGAATAATGCGCGCTCAGATGCACGCCCCGCTGTTATCCCCGCTCAAAAAGCAGCCTCTTAGCTCTCAGCCTCTTAGCTCTAGCACCGAACACGCAAGATTTTCAACAAAATGTATTAAATAGTGAAGCTTGGGGGGAGCACGGCACCGCGCGGCGAGGAGCACGGCACCGCGCGGCGAGGAGCACGGCACCGCGCGAGGAGCACGGCACCGCGCGAAGAGCACGGCACCGCGCGAGGAGCACGCACCGTGCGAGGAGCACTCCTAGTCCTGGTCTGCACGACCAGCACCGGGGCTGCGAGGACGAGATAGAACCGCGGCGCCCGGACCTCGTCCTCTGGAGCCCGAGCCACAAACCAGCCGCACGAAACCAGCAAAGAGCGGCACGTGGTAGTTTAATCCTAGTCCAGTTCTGGTTTAGTCCAGGTCCAGTCCAGGTTTATACCTGGTCTAGATCTGGTTTAGTTCTGGTCTAGACCTGGTTTAGTTCTGGTCTAGACCTGGGTTAGTCCACGTTTAGTCCTGTCTAGTATTTTAGCCAATCAGGACGCAGAACCAATGTTACACTATTTTAAAAAAAAGTTACACTATTTAAAAAAAAAACCTTGGAACAAATCAGGCCTTTTCCATTGAAATAGCTACTCAACTTACGAAAAATTCACGTTACGAAACCACTTCTGGAACGAATTAATTTCGTAAGGTGAGGTACCACTGTATGTAGATTTTTGTTAGATATTCTGTTAATAGTTGATCAAAAATAAAGTACATAAAGTAGGCTACAGTAAGTTGGTAAAGAAGTAACGCTCTCTATTTACTGTATTTTGAGGAAATCTTATCAACTTTAGTCATAACTTGCATGCCTTCAAAATCAGATACAGATAAAGCTATTCTCCTCACATTTTTCCCTTCTGGTGATTTGGGTCAACATCGCAACTGCTCTATCCAAAGCTTGTAACCACATGTTTTTGAAGGGAAGACATTTCAAAATAGCTTTCGGCCCCTCTTGAATCAAAACATCTGTAAAAAAAAATGTCCATGATAAAATATTTTGTTAGAGAAAGGTAAAATGTTGAAGTATTGTGTTAAATGTAATAAAAGTATTTGGAGGCCTGTGCAAATTGACCACAAGCGTTCAAGTCACAGTCACATGAAGTATGTTAACGTATTCAAAGGTATGAGAGAGGATTTTCAAATGTAAACCTGCCCGGAGTTTATCACTGGGTCAAGAAATATTTGGATTTTACAGCTGTTGAAGTGTGATGACTGACGTGTACAATGGAGTAGTTGTAGTTTGAGTTACTTTTAAGGAAAATGTATGAAAGAAACAATTCCTTCCAAGTCTTTGTGGAGATTTCCTCTGGTGTCTTTATGTTGAGCAATGCTTCCCCCTAGTGGAGCCTCTAAATATTACAAAAATATCATTGTTTTAAAATAATGTCATAGGTTTAGACTTAGACAAACTTTATTGATCCACAAGGGAAATTGTTTTGGGTACAGTAGCTCACTCATTAAATGTAATATATAACAGAGGGTAACAAAAAAATAGATGGAATAGCAAAAAAAAAAAGAGCAAGAGAGACCGGTGTCAGATGAGACATAATTATTAAAAAAAAAAAAAAGATAATAAATGTGTATGTACAAATGGAAATAGAAAAGTAAGTAATAAAGTATAAAATACAATATCAAATAAGATGTCCAATCACAGCTATATCCTCCTGAGACCCGCCCATTCATTTGCGTCCTTTATAGTGGACATCTTTTAAGTTTTGAGATAGATTCTAGTTTGCGGCTGCTATGATAAATAATATATATAATATATAATAATATAATAATAAAAATAAAATAATAAAATAAATAATAATAATAATAATAATAATTATTATTATTATTATGATTATTATTATTATTATTATTAATAATAATACACACATACATACAATATATATAAATAAAATACATAAATAAGTAAATAAATAAATAAATAATACATAAAGCATAAAAATAAAACATAAAAAATAATAAATAAAAATAAATAAATTAATAAATAAAGTCTAAAAACTTTTTGAGGCGACTGTAGAAGCGACCAAAAAAATGTTTTTGTTAGGTTGTTAACTTGACATGGATTTAACACTATTACAGTCCATTACAGAGGACATGTTACAACATTATGAATAAAAATAAAATTAACAAAATGTAAATGCTAAAGTGTTCATTTACCTCCAAATAGAAAATTTAAATAATAATAATAATAATAATTTAGATACACTTTTTTTCTTCTGGTCCCAGGAGGATGTACAGTTGTATGGAGTATGGTATGAATGTAGTCCTGTTTGAGTGGAGCTGTAGGAGCCTGTTGGAGAATGAGCTCCTCTCTCCCTCTATGGTCTGGTGCAGTGGTGAGCAGGAGTGTCCATGATGGAGAGCAGTTTGTCCAGTGTCCTCCTGTCCCTCACTGTGACAAATATCTCCACAGCCGATCATGTAACCAACTTTGTGGATCAGTTTTTTCAATCTGAGCCGCTCCCCCAGCAAACCACAGCAAAGTCCAGGGCACTGGTCACCACAGACTGGTAGAAGATCTCCAGTAACTTACTGCACACATTGAAAGACCTGAGCTTTCTCAGGAAGTAGTCTGCTCATGCTCTTCTTGTCGACAGCATTACAGTTGTCCCTCCAGTCCAGCCTGTTGTTCACATGGACGCTGAGGCACTTATAGTAATCCACAATCTCCACGTCATGACAGTGAATGATAATGGGCTCTACCAGTTCCTTGGATTTCAGAATATAACAAGAATGTACTCCTTTTTAATTACACAACTTAAAAGGTGCACCAAGTAACTGTTTCTGTGAGGTGTCCGCTACCTGCTTGACTCTATTGCTTCACCTGGAATGTTCCACAGTATGGCATTAAACTTATCTATCTGGCTTTCATTCCGTTAAATGTGTTTTATATTGCTAAAACTATTTAGAAAAACATGTATTTTTACTCTAAGTGAGATTGCCTCTCAACAGATTTGACCAGTAACTTTCTCGTCTCCAGGGATATACTGTAGATAGTTTAATACCATACTGTGGAATATTCACGGCAGGTTGCAAATCCACTGGAAAAAGTTACACAGCCAAACCCTGCAGCTTTAAGTAAACTACTTCAACTTGAGTAAAACAATATAGCCTCAGATTTGATCAACGTAAACAGCGACTATAGTGAGTTTTGAAGTGCCATTTATTTTGCTTTCTGTATCCAAATGCACTCAGGAAGTTAAAATATGAAGGTCTGTGATTACCTTTTTGATGTTTATCTTCTTTACCTTTCAGAACTGCATGCTGGGAGTGGACACAGACCAGGTGTGGATGGGCTCAGAGGACTCTGTGATCTACATCATCAGTTTGGTGTCGATGGTGTGTAACCGTCAGCTGACCGAGCACCGCGCAGAGGTCACCGGGCTCGCTCTGGACACGGATAAATACAGGTGAGGAGATACTGAAATATACATAAAGGGCCCATATTACACTATTTTCTGATCTATGTTATAATGTTTCCTCATTGCAAACATACCTGGAGTTGTGTATTGTTTCTTTCGCACATGTTTAAAACACAAACTCATATTTAGGTTTTTCTTTCAAAAGGAAAACGCTCTGTTCCACCTTGTGATGTCATGTGTTATTACAGGATGTACCTCACTGTGTTTTCAAACTCTGTACACCTTCACGTAGAATTATTTAGATGATTAGCCCTAGAATTACCAATATCTATTGAACTAAATGTAAAAGGTAGGTGTTAAAGGGATAGTTCAGGTTTTTTTATGTGAATCTGTATGGCATCCCCTTCAGCAGTGTCGTGCATAACACTCACTTATCGCTGACAGTGTCCTGTGAGCCGAGTTAATAATAATAGGCGCGCAGTGATAGGACTTGAGAGAATATAGCACCAAGCGATTTAGACTGCTGACTTTTTCGTGTGCAACTGTTTTGTGGCACAAATATATCACTTTTTGGACAAATATTGTTTTGAGAAGAAAAACAAGCTTTATTAACTGTCCTGGCTAACTTGCTGGACCGGCTCAGCGATAAGTCAGTGTTAATGCACGACACTGCTGAAGGGGGGATTCCATACAGATTCACATTAAAAAAACCAGAACTATCCCTTTAACTTGAAAACTACCACTTCCATTTCACGACATCACAAGGTGGAACCAGAGCATTTTGAGCTTTGGAGGTGTAGACAGACTAATAAAGGGTTACTTAAACATGTGTGAATGAAACAAAACATAACTTTAGGTTTTCTTCATTCTATCATGACTTAAAGCTCACAAGAGTCATTTTTGTATTGTACAAAAATGACTAACAAACAAAGTAAAACACATGGATACATAAACATAATGCAAAGAAAATATGTCTCATGTATTTTTCTTTTATAAATTCATACAGCTCTGGAAAAAAATCAGATTTACTGATTTTATTACTTATAGATATGTGTTTGGGCAAAAGGAACATTTTTGTTTTGAGTCTATAAACTACTGACAACATTTCCCCCAAATTCCAAATAAAAATATTATCGTTTAGAGCATTTATTTGCAGAAAATGACAAATGGTCAAAATAACAAAAAGATACATGTTTTCAGACCTCCGACAATGCAAAGAAACAACATCAAATTCATTTTAAAACAACATAATACTAATGTTTACACTTAAGAAGAGTTCAGAAATCAATATTTGGTGCAATAACCTTTATTTTTAATCACAGCTTTCATGCGTCTTGGCATGCTCTCCACAAGTCTTTCACATTGTTCTTGGGTGACTTTATTCCACTCCTGGTGCTAGAACTGAAGTAGCTCAGCTTTGTGTTTGTGTTGGAATTCAACAGGCGCTGGAATGGAATGGCTGTAATACATGTAGAGATGCTGATTTCAGAGCAGTGCTCTCTTATTTTTTCCCAGAGCATCTATTTAATAAATGTACTTAGTCTTGTACTTTATCACTCAATTGCAGTCATTTTCTGAATAAACAACATGGCTTTTTTAATGTATAATAAACTCTCACTGCTTGTAAAAAATAATAAGTGTACTTTGTTTTTCAGCCAGAAGGTGGCGTACTCCTGCAGTGTAGAGGGGACTGTGATGCTGTGGGACATCGCGACACTACAAGTATGTATTTCTTACAAGAATGTTAAAGGATAAGTTAATAGTTACAGTATTCTACAATATGTATTCTAATGTAGTTACGCTACTGTGCTCTAGCAATGAGAAGCTAATGTCTTAATCTATTTTTTTTTATTTTTTAACAAAGGCAAAAAAGCAATTTCGTCTGAGCTGTGATCGTCTACAATCTGTGACGAGTTACAATGGGACTCTGTGGTGCTGTAAGTCCCGTACTTTTAATAACTATTAAGGAAAAGGAGTAAAACAACATAAACTTACCAGAGTGTGTCATCAGGTTCGAGGGACTGTGTGATGGAAGTGTGGAGGAGCGGCAACATAAAACACCGTCTGCATTTACCCGAACAACAAAAAGGATCACCTGCTACTTTCAGCTCAATCCTGCTTCTGCCTGAGGTGCACTTTAAAATACTTTTGGCCCTTTCTATTTTATATGTACTATTTTCCTTCAATATGATCAGTGTTGGGAAGTAACTGAATACATGTACTGAGAATACGTATTCTGAATAGGGCTGTCAGTTTAACACGTGAACTAGATTAATTAATTAATTACACTGCAAATTGACGCGTTATAAAAGTTAACAGAATTAATTATGAGTGGCAATTCAATGCGCACATTTTAAATTTGGCGTGCGGCGAATAAATCGCTGCTAGGCCCTTTGAACAGCAAGTTTATTTATAAAAAGAACGAAGATGGGACGATCAACAAGAACGCCGTGATTTGTAGCTTTTGTCAAAAAGAATTTTCCGATCACCGAAGCTGCTCCAGCCTGACGGATCATTTGAACGATAAACACGTCCGGACAAGTTCCATTGTTACAGGTGATGGAGCGAGCGTGAACGCACTTTGCTAAACCACTCTTGCAGAATTTGGGAAACGAATGAGCAAAGTGGGTTTCCTCTCTCTCTCTCTCGCTCTCTCGCTCTCTCTCTCACTCTCTCTCTCTCTCTCTCTCTCTCTCTCTCTCTCACTCTCTCTCTCTCTCTCTCTCTCTCTCTCTCTCTCTCACGAGATTAAAATGTGATTAATTTGATTAATTAATTACAAATCCTGCACTAATTCTGAATATTAATTTTGAGTAACTATATTCCAGTAGTTACTTTTTCATTTGGTGGCTTTCACAATACAGTTACTTTTCTAAAATCTGATATTTGATCATAATTACGCTTCAAACTGCACGTGATCAGTGATACAAACTGAAAACCCAGCTTGCGGTGAGTGCACGTGTGATTTTTCCATCCCCAATTGGTTAAAAATGCTTTATAAATGGTGAAACAAATATAAAGCTGTTTTTAATGAAATGTTACATTTTTTGTGCTATAATTTAAATGCAAACTGATGTAAAAGTATTCTAAGTATCCAGAATACAGTACTCTGACTAGCCCCTGTATCAGAATACTTTAGAAAATACAGTATTCTCTCTCCCATCAGTATGATGTGAAAATGTGTCTAATCGGTGTATGAATGATGTTGTAGATCGAGGAGATGTGGAGCATTTGTTCTGACTCTGGGGAGATGGCGATTTGGCACATGAAGGACACAAGCAGACCCTTTCACAGAGTTTTGCTTCCGGACTGCATCGGGTGCCACTGTATAATCAAAGTCAAAAACCAGGTTCGTACACAAAGTAATCCAACGTACTTTACAGAAAAAGAAATACATTAAAATCACAATACAAACAAATACAAACGTAAATAAAATCAACATTAAAAGAGAAGATCCGTTTTTGGATTCAGGTAGATACATTCAGTTCCACTTTCACTTACAGAAACGTGTATTTATTTGCGATTTAAATGCTTAGAATGTTGAGACTCAAATTGTGTAAAGGAGGTTCATAATTCCATATTGACTGTTAATATTTTAATCAGGTTTATACTTTCTCTCTGTGATCCTTTGGAAAAAAAAGTGAACTCGGGATTATAACATAAAATCCAGTGTAATGTGTATGTATGAAAAAGAAAACTAAGTTGTTGTGCATAAAAATGAAGCTTTCTCTTTACAGTTGATTAATAATTGTGATTGAAATGGAATGTATTGATGAAATGTTTTATAGTCACTCTCAGAGTTATTGTCTGGAAAAGGGAAGAGGGGACAGATAACATAAGATTACTCTTCTTTCTGCTCCCTTTTATTCAGTTTTTTTCTGTTGATGTTTTTTTATACTTTATGAATGAAATAAACAAACAAATAATAATAAATATACATAAGATTAAAAACTGTTAAGTAGCAGTTTTTCAAAACTAAAAACACCGTAAATGATAATATGCTGCTTGTGGTGAAATTAAACCTTTTTGAGTGTACAGTATTTTAAAATATAAATGCTACTTTGAAGAGTTGGAGCCAGCAATAGAGAATCAGTTTTGCAGTTTTGAAGGAGATTTTAATTAGACCCTTTTCTATTATTAAGTAGTTTTGGATCATTTTGGTCTTTGTAAACTGCAATATTGATTGAAGTATGTGATCGATTTATTACCACATACAGCTCTGGAAAAAAAAAAAAGGGACCACTGCATTTTTTTTTTCTGAAATCAGCATCTCTACATGTATGAAGAGTCCCTCAGTCGTCCAGGTAGAATCCATGATAAAAGGAGAAGTTCAATTTGTCAACTGGACAAAGTATGTTTGGTTGAAAACGTCCTTTTATCATCTCTACATGTATTACAGCCATTCCATTCCAGCGTCTGTTGAATTCCAACACAAACACAAAGCTGAGCTACTTCAGTTCTTGCACCAGGAGTGGAATAAAGTCACCCAAGAACAATGTGAAAGACTTGTGGAGAGCATGACAAGACACATGAAAGCTGTGATTAAAAATAAGGCTTATTGCACCAAATAGTGATTTCTGAACTCTTCTTAAGTGTAAACATCAGTATTATGTTGTTTTAAAATGAATTTGATCTTGTTTCTTTGCATTATTTGAGGTCTGAAAACATGTATCTTTTTTGTTATTTTAATAATTTGTTATTTTCTGCAAATAAATGCTCTAAATGATAATATTTTTATTTGGAATTTGGGATCCAAAAATGAGAACTTCGCACTTCAATCTCTTCTGACGGGTGCGTTGGAGGCGAGGGAGCAGACCCAGAACACACAAGGAGAAAACAATCCCACACTCCGTCTGACTTGCAAATTTATTAAGACATGCAACGTTTCGGCCCTAGGTCTTCATCAGGCATTTTTTGCCTGATGAAGACCATTTTGCAAGTAAGACAGAGTGCTGGACTGTTTTCTTCTCGTATTTGGAATTTGGGGGAATTGTTGTCAGTAGTTTATAGACTCAAAGAAAAAATGTTCCTTTTGCCCAAACACATGCCTATAAGTAGTAAAATGAGAAAAACTGATCATTTTGCAGTCGTTTTTTCCCCCCAGAACTGTATAAGTATAATCTGTCTTCTTCTATTGTGTAGGTGTGGATTGGAGGCCTGGGCCGCAGTTCAACCAAAGGAAAGATTTATATCCTGGATGCAGAGCGCCACCAAGTGTTGAAGGAGCTCCATGGACACACAGACAGAGTGACTGGGCTGTGCTCTGCTGAGGATCGCTACGTGCTCAGTGGAGCAGCCAAACAGGATGGAAAAATCGCAATATGGAAAGTGGAGTAAAACTGTTTTTAACTCACGGATGTGATGAACACTTTATGAGGTCATTTGGCCTGAGAAAAAAAACTGGAAAATAGTGAAACGTTGTATAATGTTTGAATCTAACTCCAATGTGAATTTGAAATGAAGGATCCATGTGACGGTCATGTGAAGAACAAAGATCTGTTTACAACAAAGTCTCCAACAGAGCCGCCTCCACCTGCCGAGCAACTCAATTCATAGCAAGTTTCCCAGAGTAAAATTCTGCACATTTAAAACAAGGATGACAAAACTTATGTAAAGGTACAGTATGTAAATTTCTGGAAGTGGCAAGTCGCCTGCATGACCCTACGGAAGTCGACAGAGGCCATATTCATAAGCAGTGTTTTTCTTCCTTGTTATCCCGAGATAACGAGATAATTAATTCGAGATCTCGAGAAAACAACACAATTAATTTGATCTCGAGAAAACAAAACAGGTATTTCGAGATCTCGAGAAAATGAAACAATTATTCCGTGATCTCGAGAAAACAACTGAAATGTCTACCACCACATTGTGACAGGCTGACTTCGGGGTTATTTCTCAGGACCCCCTTCTCTCTCAAGGCATCATAAAAAGTAATTTCTATCTTTTACACTCTCCGTAGCTACTTCTTCGTGTCGTCTCCCGCCTTCGTTGTCTGGCCTACAAGGGGGCGTAGCAGCAGCTAGGCCTACATCTCAGCTGTTTTCTTGAGATCTCAAAATAACAGTTTTGTTTTCTCGAGATCACTAATTAATTGTGTCGTTTTCTCGAGATCTCAAGTTAATTTTCTCATTATTAAGGCGGAAAATAATCATTTCGAACATGGCCTCTGTCGGCTTCCGTATGACCCCATGGAAACAGGAAGTTAAAACATTACTTCGGAACATGGTCTGTGGAGAGAAATACGTTTTATGCCGTACTGTGGAATATTATAGCCAAAGGAACAACCATGGACCGTAGATACAACCAGGAGGAGGCCAAAGAAGAGCGTTTGTGGAGGTGCAACCAAAGGAAAAATAAAAAGAACTAAACAAAAACATGACTTTATTTTAGTATTTTTGTGGCCAAGATGTTACATACTGTGGCTTTAACTTTGCTGAATAGACCAGTTCATTTATTTTTCATATTCAAACAGTGTTATACAGGAAATGCATAAAAACTCAAATTGCATGTTCTATTGTTGCCTATGTATCTTTGTTTTGGCTGGGCACAACATGAAGGTGCCATTACACAAACTGGAAAGACAGAAAAAATATACTTTGCACATGAAACTTTTACTAATGTATATAAAATGTCATATTTTATTATAACTCTTTGTATAATTGTATTTTAACATTTTAGCTTTAACATAAACTTACTGTACTGTTGATACAAGGAGAAGTTCAATTTGTCAACTGGACAAAGTATGTTTGGTTGAAAACGTTTCGCCGCTCATCCGAGAGGCGAAACTGTTGTATTATAAATGTGTAATTCTTGTGCAAACTAAAGATACAAGTTGGTCATTTACTCACTACTATCATGTTAAATAATGTTAAGGACTATTATTATTATTCATGTTTACCTTAATAGATTCTATTTTAAAAGCAAGAAAGTTATACACGTTTTACTTTGACGTTTATATTTGACTGAATTCAATCATTGTAAAAACTGGATACATGTTTTATTATAATCTGATAAAACGTATGAACAACATTTATTTAAATTTTGCTTTATTTGTTTATTTGTCTTCTTCTATTCATTAAAATTATGAATAGTCTAACATTGCTTTAAGGTTAATCTGTGCATACCTACTTGTCTCCATGGAGGTGTTATTTCCTTGCCTGGAATGTTCCATGGTATGACTTTAAACACATATAGCACTTATTCATTACGCATATTTCTATTGTTCAAAAATACAATAAACCCTTCTGTCAATAGAGGCGCCTCTCCACAGATCTGAACTATAATGTAGCGTAGTGCTGTAATCTTGTATTCTTATTATTCTTATTCAATTTCAAGTTCTGGAGGATATGCATTTTAACCCACAAACCCTGAATATTTAGGTTAGTTCTTCTCTCAAACAGAAAACACTGTTCTACCTCGTGACGTCAAAAAGCGCTCCACTTCATTAGAATCATTTGAGTCGTTTCAGCCCTAGAATTGCTCATCTGTACTGAACAAAACAAAAAAGGTACAGTAGCTGTTAACTGAACAACTATCACTCCATGACATCACAAGTTGGAATAGAGGATTTTGAGCCTTGGAGATATAGAAAGACTAATCATGCAGGGTTACTCAGACGTGTGTGAATGAAACAAAACACAATTCCAGGTCTGTTTTTGATGAGGTAACAACATTCTAACACGGCTTAAAGTTCACAAGTGTCAGTTTTGCGTAACATAGGACGTTTATGTTTGGCTGTCACATGTGTTATGACATGAATAAGTGAGCCTATTAAGTACCTTTTTTTTTTTTTTTACTCCATGGTTCTGATTTACTGGTTTTATTGTTTTGGGACTAGTAAATCATATACAGTACCTGATGTTTGTTGTGTCGCTCGCTGTAGTTTTTCTGTCTGTACAGCACTTTGGAAACTGTTTATGCTTATGAAATGTGCTATAGAAATAAAGTGGATTTGGATTTGAACCTTTAACCTCCTGGGACCTGAAGAAAAAAAAGTGTATTTCTATTTCTATTTCTATTTCTATTTCTATTTCTATTTCTATTTCTATTTTTTTATTTTATTTTATTTTATTTTATTTTATTTTATTTTATTTTATTTTATTTTATTTTATTTTATTTTATTTTGAATTCAATTCAATTCAATTCAATTCAATTCAATTTATTTTAATGTATTTTATTTTATTATTTAATGTATTTTATTTTATTATTTAATTTATTTTATTTTATTATTTAATTTATTTATTATTTTTATTTTAATTAATTTATTTATTTATTTATTATTATTTATTTTTGTGTGTGTGTGTGATTTTCTACTTGGAGGTAAGCTTTTGCATTTACATTTTGTTGATTTTATTTTTATTTGTAATGTTGTAACTTGTCCTCTGTAATGGACTGTAATAGTGCTAAATCCACGTGAAGTTAACAACCTAACTTTTGTTTATTTAATTTAATTTAATTTTTTTGATGACCAACATCTCTGAAAAGCCACTATAGTCGCCTCAAAAAGTTTTAGGCTCCCTTTTAATTTCTTATTTATTTATGTATTTATTTATTATGTATTTATCAATCCTGGTGCAGCCACAAACTAGAGTCTATCTCAAAACAATTAAAATATAAGACTGGTTAACTCAATGTCGATTGTAAAGGACAAAAATGAATGGGCTGGGTCTCTGGAGTCTAAAATAATTCATTTACAGCAATCCTAATGGATTACTACTACTTTTTTTTTTTCAAATAACAATGTAACAAAACAAAACAGTCTAATATACAATGGTATAAACGATAACAATGCTCGGGGCTTAAGAGTTCATATTCACAGGGCTCAGCATGTGCAATTTCTGCATTATGCATTATGCAAAAATATAGAAATTATCAATACATTTACAATTTATATTTCAAATTCCATACAAATTACTTTTGTTTTCATGGGTTTTGAATTTGTGGTTTTCTGGCTTGACAATTTACAGCAAAGGATGTGAAAATTTTTATAGGATAAGGAGCAAATTCAACTTTTTTTGTTTTGTTTGTTTTTTGTTGCAGGAATACCTTTCTCAAAGACACCAAAAAGTACATGTTTTACATTCAATTGTAGGTTTGTATCAAGCTTTCTATTCACAAACAGAAATATGTCATTGTAAAAGATTTGAGTGTATGAACATTCCCAAAACACATGGGGGATTCTTTCTTCATTTTGAAATTACAGCATTAACATCTATGTAGGGCTACTACTACTACTACTAATACTAATAATACATAAGAGTGTGAGCAGAAATATGAATCCTTATATTGAGGGTACTTCACATAATGTTCCCGGGCCGTAACTTTACCCTGAAGTGTCCTAAAGTACATCCTAAAGTACATCCTAAAGTACATCTAAAGTACATCCTAAAGTACATCCTAAAGTACACCCTAAAGTACACCCTAAAGTACACCCTAAAGTACATCCTAAAGTACACCCTAAAGTACATCCTAAAGTACACCCTAAAGTACACCCTAAAGTACATCCTAAAGTACATCCTAAAGTACACCCTAAAGTACACCCTAAAGTACACCCTAAAGTACATCCTAAAGTACATCCTAAAGTACATCCTAAAGTACACCCTAAAGTACACCCTAAAGTACATCCTAAAGTACATCTAAAGTACATCCTAAAGTACACCCTAAAGTACACCCTAAAGTACACCCTAAAGTACATCCTAAAGTACATCCTAAAGTACATCCTAAAGTACACCCTAAAGTACACCCTAAAGTACATCCTAAAGTACATCTAAAGTACATCCTAAAGTACATCCTAAAGTACACCCTAAAGTACACCCTAAAGTACATCCTAAAGTACATCTAAAGTACATCTAAAGTACATCCCTGACACATAACATCATCGCTGGTGCTCCTGCCCTGTGCCGGTGTCGCGTTTCCTCTCCGGTTTCCGCGCGCAAAAACACGCACGGACCGAGAGTGTCTGCAGGAGAGGAAATCTGAGTCTGCGAAACACCAGACACTTCTTGGGATTTTTCCCCCTCTTTTGTCAGCGGTCTGAGCCCAAAACATCACGGGACAGCGGCTTTGAACCTGCTGATTTCAGACGTAAAAAACAGACGTGAAAGTGCGCATCAGCGAGTCTGGGCAGATCTTGCGGTGTTAGCTTTTCAAATGGGGGATTTTTTTGCTTTTTCTTTGTCCTGCTTCCTTTTATGGTAAACATATACCAACCCAATGTCTTTCGCACGCTCTTGCACTAACTTCAGGTCCCTAGTTAATGCATCCATAAACCTTATACACCTTACATACTCCACATTTGTGGAGGGCCCCTCTGCTCTGGGATCTGGGTAAACTGTACTTTTAACTGTAGATTTTTCTTGTACATTTACATTTATAGAAACATGTCTTATTTGACATCATCCATCCATTTTCTTCTGCTTATCTGGGGCCAGGTCGTGGGGGCAACAGTCTAAGCAGGGACTCCCAGACTTCTTTCATCCCGGACACTTCCTCCAGCTCCTCTGGTGGGACCCCAAGGCGTTCCCAGGCCAGCCGAGACACACAGTCCCTCCAGCATGTCCCGGGTCTTCCCCGGGGCCTCTTTCCAGTGGGACATGCCCGGAACACCTCCTGAGGGAGGCATCCAGGAGGCATCGAGAACAGATGCCCGAGCCACCTCAGCTGCTCTTCTCGACGTGGAGAAGCAGCGGCTCTACTCCGAGCTCCTCTCGTCTGACTGAGCTCTTCACCCTATCTCTAAGGGTACGCCCAGCCATTCTGCTGAGGAAACTCATTTTAGCCGCTTGTATCCGTGATCTCGTCCTTTCGGTCATTACCCAGAGCTCATGACCATAGGTGAGGGGAGGAACGTAGATTGACGGTAAATCGAAAGCTTTGTCTTTTGGCTCAGCTCCCTCTTCACCACAACGGTCCAGTACAGCAACCGCATCACTGCCGACGCTGCACCGATCCGCCTGTCAATCTCACGCTCCATCCTCCCCTCACTCGTGAACAAGACCCCGAGATACTTGAACTCCTCCACTTGAGGCAAGGACTCCCCACCCACCCGGAGAGGGCAAGCCACCATTTTCCGGTTGAGAACCATGGCCTCGGATTTGGAGGAGCTGATCCTCATCCTCATCATATTTGACACCAGTCTTGCTATTCTTGCTACTTATTTAGAAATATTTTTGACCATTTCTATATATTTTTTGTCTTTGTTATTATAATATATTGTGATGTGTGAGCTACTGTGTCCAAGTAATTTCCCTTGTCTAAGTCTAAGGGACGAAAACACCTCTCAGGGTCAACCCAAGACTACCAGAGAAAATAAAAACAGGAGTCATATCAGTTTAGTTGAACAGAGTTTAAAGGTGCGTTCAATACAGTGTTCATCCAGAGTCCTACATATGAAGGCTCAAGCATATGTACATACATAGAGATATATACAGTCTTTATATAGAAAACAAAACTAACAAAATAATCATCTTCTTATAGCAGCAAAAAGGAAACTAAAAGAGAAGTAGGTATATTTACATCTTTTTTTCCAAAATAACAAGGCATATATATTATAGTACACTGCGCATACGTGCTTTCCCATTCTTTAAGTAATCTTCTTGACTCGGCCTCTCAAGTTTGAAGAATAGTATAGGCAACTTTCTCATCTCACTGAAGGCAGGACTAAACCAGGCTGAGTTGGATTATAAATAATTATTACATTGCCCCTGTGTTGCCATTAAAGGACAACAAACTCAACATTCAAAGATCGTCTGAGTGGCACTGGGAGCACCTGTTTCGGACGCCTGGTTGAGCCAAAACGGCCGCCATGGGGAAAGTGCAAACTCGTGTGGTGTTGTGGCCCTGCCTTGAAGAAATAAACAAAATGTGAAAGCGTAAAGACAATATAAATATCTTTTCTGTATTGCAGCTGTCCAGAGAAAAGTGTAAACCGGTTTTGATTTTAAAAACAAACACTGAGATGACGTATTTAAACACACCTTTATAGTAACAACCCCCATAACAGCAAAAACAGGTTTCATTATTCATTTGGAAACTGAAAAAAAGTGAAAAATGTCTCAAAAAATAAATATCAGTTCTTTCTTTTGCAAAACAATGCTTTTGTAACTTTTTAAAATGTGCAAGTTTGCTGCAACCCTCCTGGCTTTTTTTATCACTTCACATTCATTCATTAAGATGGAATCAAGAACTCAACTTCCCAGCATGCCGAGCGAGAGGCCAATGCTGTCAGGACATTCCCCAGTCTATATATAAAGTATATTTTGTCTTTTTCACGTAGAAAAAGGCATGGGACGAGACGTAAACAACTGCATGGGAACACTTCAAGTATGGCGATTGTTGTCTTAGAAACGGGGAGCGTCGTTCTAACATTTGAGGTGAGCTGTGCAAAAACATCAGAAGTCACATGCGATTTTAAGAGTGTACTCAGTCTAGTTTAAGTCAAGACTTGAGCAGTTTTCAAACAAAATACAAATACATCCAGCCATGCATTTTTCAGCACACACATCCCCAAACAGCCAATCAGGACAAGAAGCTCAGTGACTGTCTCTACATACTTTGGTGTCTCATGCATATTGCTGTTGCCACATGCAAATCCGCCCGAATCTCTAGTGTTTTATTATCTCAGTGTGTCCTTGTCTGTTTTTAGTCCAGGGAGAGTGATTCCCTTGAACAACACAAAGCTCTTGATCATTTCAAAGCCAAAATGATGTAATCTGCTCTGAGATTAACAGAATGTACCTGAAAGTTAAAAATAGGAATCACAATCTTTGAGAACTTCTCTGTTAAATTAACTATCCATAGAACCACTAATATGTAAAAATAAGGTTAATTTCAGCTTCACCACTGCAATTTCTTTGCATGTTAAAACTCACAGCCTTCATCAAATACAAATTTGCAAACCCTGGCCAACACATTATAATGATCATCTTTTATATATTTATATATATATATATATTTTTAAAAGGCTGTTATTGCAACAAATGGTCTGATTTGTCAAAACACGAAACACAATCACTATGAATTTTTCAAATCTGAACAGAAACAAACCCCCCAAATTCTGAATAAAACCCTGCGGCGTACTTTGCATCCTCCCAACAATATTTGAAAAAGACTCCCCTAAAGTGAAATACTTAACTCGATGCAAGTATTTCTCCATGTAAAAATCAACATTTCCAGATTTTTGTAACTGCTATAACTAGCATATAATAAATCCTAAGCCTCCACCGAACTGTCTATCTTTTTGTAAACCTTCATTCACGCACAGCACAAGCCATACAACATGACTTCTTTCCTGATTAAATTTGGCCAAAATACATTGGACCCAACTCGCACTTTAAAATCAACCCTGTCGTACTTATAGGCTACATATTCCCGACAATCGAGGCATCGTTTTTACACTGAGCACAACAAAGATGGAAGCCACTTCAAAAATAACATATTTTAAAACACTCAATGGCTCAGCGAGTTGTGCTAAAACAGCATCTTCTGTTAAAGTTAAATCAAAGCCGGAGGAGGAAGACCCTCCCCTCTCTTGTTTGGTACGACATGCAGCATTACGTAATGAAAATAAACCTTGATCTGTCTACGTCTGTGAAAAATATGTAAGTGTAATGCCCTGTATACTGCACATATTGCATCTATGCTCAGGTTATCCTGGAAATAACCTAATACACTATAAATATAACTGAATGTACACCAATCAGGCATAACCTTACGAACATCTCTTAAATACACAGAGCCATATTTCGTTCTATTTAAATCAGCTTGGTCAGCTTTCACTTCTTTATCTGCATCCTCATTGATTCTAGCTTGGACCACTTTCGGCACCCACTCTGATCTAGTCTTCTAACTTTTAAATAATGAAGTGGTCATTAAGTTATGCCTGATTTGCGTACAGACTTGAGCAGAACCTTTTGCCCTGAACAAAGACATGTAAAGAAGGGCAATATTAAACATTTGGGATCAAGCAGCAACAATGATCCGGTTTCAGGCTTTTGAAAAATGCCACTTCCAAATGTCTTAAAGCTACTGCGGTGGAGCGCTGTCCAGAGTCCCACGAAGCAGTTTTGTTGTTTATTTGCAACAAAGTCAGCAAACATCCAAAATGACATTCAATCAACTCCACAGCAAGGAAGAACGGTTTCATTTTCAGTGTCCGTTTCTGGTTTTGATTGTGTTTTAGTCCCCTGAAGATTTCTTGTTTGTTTTTTTTTCCAGGCGGTGGCTCAGTAGCACCTCCTAGAGGCCCTGAGAGACACGACACAAACTCCTTATTTAGAAGCATAACCAATAAATTAACGACTTCTGGCTAATCGGTCCGTAGTCCATTGAAAGGAGAAGTGGAAGGAATTTTAAAGATGGCCAACAACGAATGATTCTAACTTTTAAATATTGGTCTTGTGTGACGATGGTCCCGTTTAGGATGGTTTTATCTCCTAGAATCAGGAACAAAATCACCTCTCTGTCCATTACAATGTGGATGGAGACTCTCAAAAGTCAGTGATCGTGTCTTTTTAGCCAATCACAGCGCAGACTCCTTTTCTGTGTGACTTTCAGAGGTGGTAGTGGTTGCCTTCCCCTCTTTGTTCAGTTTCCAGAAGCTTGGTTTCTCCTTGACGACGACTACAGCACCAGAGTTATCATTGGGGTTTTCCGGCGTCGTCAAGGCTTTTTTCTCCGACGCTTTGGTTGAATCTGCATCACTGCTGTTTGGAGTAGGGTAAATCACCAAGAGCCAGGCTGTGAAGAAACCGAGCAGAGAGCCCCCGGAGGCCACCATGGGAATGACACGTACACTGCTCACAGCTTCCACAACGGCTCCCAGCGCTGAAGCCACCAGGATCTGACTGATGTACACCTGAAATGTAATGAATGGCGAGTTAAGATCTGCTGATGAAGTAAAGGATGTGTACAGAGTAATAAAAGTAGTAAATATTTGTACCTGGCAGGATAAGATAGCACAGTCGACACCAAAGCCTCTCCTTGAGTTACCAGGGCTGTGATGGATGTACTATAAAAAAGAAAAGGTAAGATAAGATTAATTAATTACATAACAATTATAATGTATTAGATGTTTCCAGATGCTTAAAGATAATTTACAATTTTGTTTACAAGCAAAATGCTTCCGGAACAAAAGTAGTGACATTTTTCTTGGTTTAGGTCACTAATAAAGAAAAAGTAAGTCAGAAGTGCTGATTGGCTATAGTTTCCAAGATATAGTATTGGGTCAAAATAGGAAATTTATGCAAAATAAGGCAAAAATGGTAGTTTATCAGAAGGTACAGTGTGTCTACAAGCAACCAGTTCTATCTGAAAGCCTGTCTGCACATTCCAATACATTCATTTTAATATGTCTAGAGTTTTAACATCAAATATTTTTTGATTTCACATGTGAACAACCCAGATAACTTCTGTTACGTTTACGTGCTGAAGTGACGTTTGCATCATAACTGCAGTGGTTAAAAAGGCGTACGACCATTACTTTGGTTGCAAAGTTGGAGATCAGGACAAAAGTTGGGCTCCACATTATTGTTGTAACACCTGTGACACTTTAGCTTGTTTTTCATAAGATATTCAATCACCTAATGTCTTAAGATATTTCTTGTTTATTTCCTGACAGATAAAAAAGTGCAAGTTAAATTTTTTTTTTTTTTTCTCCCTGGCGGCACGGTGGCTGAGTGGCTAGCACTCATGCTTCACAGCAAGAAGGTTCGGGTTGCCCGGGCCTTTCTGTGTGGAGACTGCATGTTCTCCCCGTGTTTGGGTGGGTTTCCTCCGGGTACTCCGGTTTCCCCCACCAACCTAAACATGCGCCATAGGTAAAATCCTCCAGCTTAGGGCCTGACCAAAGCATAAATAACAAAACAAAATCATGGGGATGGTCCCCGGGTCAAATTTAGAAACAACTTCTCCTGTGCGAGATCAATAAAGGTCAATCTTCTAATCCTTGACCACTGTAAGGCGCTTTGTGCTACAATTTTGTATGAAAAGCGCCTTATAAATGTTTGATTGATTGATTGATTGAAATATTTTATAAATATTATTTTTAAGCAAAAATACCTAAATCTATTGTATAAACAGATGTGATTTTGATGTAAAACAATATCATTAAATATCTTGAATACATTAGCTAACCAGCACAGTTATCAATTAATTTTCAGTTCATAAATGAGATTTAGACACTTTTATCTCAGAAGCAGATCGAGTCCAAAAACTTGTAGACTAGTGATTAATTTACTCCATGGTAGTCAACTACAAGTGAAGTCACAGCTGCCCTGGTGTTGCAAGGCTGCCAATCTGCACCATTGGCATCTACACACACACGCACCCACACACCCACACACCCACACACCCACACACCCACACACCCACACACCCACACACACACACACACACACACCCCATTCATACATAGGCAAGGTGGGTTTGTGTCTTGCCTAAGGACACAACAACAGTTTGTCCAAGGTCACTGCAGCCCCACTAGCGTTTCTCATAATAGAGGATCATAAATCATCTAAAACTGAACAAAAACTTGGTAAAACTAATTATACTTTATGCTTGTAGTGTTATCGTTAACGTAAGTAACTATCTTTAATCTGCAATGTGTGTGTTTTTTAATGAGTAGAGGCAATAACAGACATTTATACACCAAAATATTGTACTAAATAAAATAACTCCAATGCAGATCGGAAACACTAATTTGATCCAAGTTAAAACACATACCTCTTTCATTTCGTGATATTGTCCTAACAGAGCGTAGGGACAATAGCAAATACTCATGGAGATGATGCCCATGCTGCTGATCATTACCATGGCAACGTACACATTTGGAAATAACGCCATGACCGCCGTGCCTATAAAATAAGAAATAATTTGTTTACATTTAAGTATCTATGGTGCCAGTGTTTGTATGATGTATATTCATGTACCTATAGTAAATGCAAGTGTTCCCAGGATGTAGATAACCTTAATGCTCAAGTCAAAGTTGTCCAAGTATTTTTGAAGGATCGCTGGATGAAAAAGTAGAACACAAATTAGTTCCAAAAAGAATCAACATATGAGGTGTGCTATGAATAATTATAGTTATTGTTACCTGAACATGTAGCTGCAGTTAGAGCATATATAACCAGCCCCCAGCACCCCATCTGAACACCATTCTGGTAGTTTTCAAACTCTGTGGTGTTTGAAGGAGCCTAGAAAATTAAAATAAATCAAATATTAAGATAAAAATGACCAACTAAAACCACAATACTGAATGATGAAAAGTGTAAATTGACTGGCGTACAGTGGGATCTCCATGGTAGATGACTTGTCCCATGAAGTCTGTGAAGAAAACAGCTTGAGCGATGATGGAAAACCAGGTGAGGAGGTGGCAAACGCACAGACGCAGAAGCTCAGGGGGCATCTTCAGCATGGACAGCCACAAGAGGCGCACTGTGGTCTCAACCTAAGAGATGAGGAGGAGGAGGAGGGTCAAACATGTACAGCTAAATGTCCAAGAGAAGACATCGCAAAGGAACCAGGAGGCATTTGCTGTTCAGGTGAGTATTGTGTATAATTTTGTAACGATTCAGTCCTGTTTTCACTTGTGGTTTAAGATTAGTTTTTAAGTGAATCTTTGTTTGGAGAAAGAGCTAATTATGTCCTTCTCTGCTACCCTATTTATTACAATTAGTAACCAAGTTTTTACAATGACAGCAACACTGCCAATTAAGAGAAGACAATGATGTCCTTTCACTGCCAAATATTCTCCTGTAGTCTAAAAAATACTGAAAATCAAATCTGAATAACAAATAATTAAATACACTAACAACTACTGGGACTAAATCATAAACTTTATAAATAAATGGACACAGCTAACCCGCTAGCCACCACGTTTCAAACAGGAAGTGTTCATGGGGGAGCTTCCTGCTCAATCTGCTCTGTTTCCAATTCACTTTACATGGCAAAAGGATCATCCAAGCTGCCTCTTCAGTTCTGGTCAGCTGCTGGTGGACACTGCTTGTATCTGTCTGCAGGGAGGAGCTAACTACAATGAAATTACTTTGAAACTACCACACCTTCTGTTAGTTAGGTAGGCCTCTTAAATATGCAGTTGGAGTGGAGTGTGGGGTCTGGTTAGCACACTCCACTCCGACTGCAAGGATGAGCTGCGAAACGTATACGACCAAATAAACTTTGTCCAGTTGACAAATTGAATATTTCCTTTTGCCATGGATTCTACCTGGATGACTGAGGGATTCTACACACCATTCATTTTACAGTGAAAAATTGCTGCAGTGAGCCTTATAATCAAGTTAAATAATAAGAGTAGTTAAAATGTCCTAATAATCCACTCTACATGGTCCTGGTGTTTTTATTTCTCCGTTTTGTCTGTAAATAAATTCATATTCCTCATATGGAACTGGCCCTAAATTCACCCCATAACTGCTAGCCTCGTGAGCTTCATTTGACTGGAGCCGAATGCTACGGGTGACATCACACTCCCCTAGGCCACTTCTTTATACAGTCTATGGACTAAACCAAGGACTAAACCAAGACTAGAAGAGGACAAACCCAAGTCTACATCAGGACTAAACTAGGTTCAAACCTGGGCCTGTGTGAAGTGAAATCCCAGCCAATATCATAAGATAAGATATTTCAATCAATAAGAGCTGGATACAGAATAAGATACACGATCAATAACTGTTAACTGTAATAATTGTAACTGTAATAACTAAGTAAAACTATATAAAAAACTACCACCTTACTGGACAGGTAGTGTTTCTTTGCTGGTCAGTTGAGTGGACATACCTCTCCCTCTTCGCTCTCCGTGTCCCCACTGGAGGAGTTGGTATTCCCACTCCGATGTCTGTTCCTCTGCTTGTTTCTCCTCCGATGACGGGCCTCCACTTCGTACAGGTCGTTCATGCTGCGAGACGGTTTGATCAGTAAGGCGGCGTTGGCTCTACGGTAACGGTAGCGATGGCTCCCCACGCGCCCGTAGTACGAGAAAGTGCAAGACGGCTGCCGGTAGAAGGTGTGACGATAGCGAGAGTGACGGACCGCAGCTCCGGTACTGGCAGCTACACAAGAAAGTGAAGAATCTGTTTTAGTAGTTCTGAAATTGGATTAGAATTAGAATAACATTTTTTTTACATTTTATTTCCCATAATGTATGTGTTTTTTAAGATCCAAAATCCAATCCTTGCCATTCTCACCTTTGACCATCCCAGCGCGGTGAGCTTGACCTTTGGTGCTGAGCTTGTTAGCATCACCGCCTGATCCGTCACCGGTACCCACACCTGCTAACAGCCTTCCATTTAACGTACGCTGCTCATTCAGTTGATTATTTAGCAACGCCTCTTGTCCGTCGTCATTCTCCATTTCTTGCAAAAACATTGACAGTCGGGATATTTTGGGTATGTGCGTTTGATGGTGATGGTGGTTGACGTGTGGACGGAGCAGGTCTTGGCTTCCTGCGCTGCTGCTGCGTCGGATGTTAGTGTTCCCCTGGGGAGGTGTGACGTGATGGGGAGGGAAGACTGACGTTGAGGCTGGAGGAGAGGAGCTCTGGTATGGAGACAAGCGATCGGCAAAGATGGACGGCTCCAAGTGACACAAGAACCAAGAGTCATGCTCGATGTGGTCCAGGGTCGCGTCAGCCATGGCCAAAACACTGTCACTTTTACCTGAGGAGAGAGGAGAACATTAGATATGCAAGATGGAGACACTACAGCTTTACCTTGTACACTTCTACTTCTATGTCTCCATGTAGATAAATAAGTTTAATGTCATACTGTGGAAATGCAGGGAAAGCTGTAACATCTACAGGGGGACAAGCAGGTGGTGAACCCTCCACCAGAAAGGTTTCCAGGTTCACCTTTAACGGTACACAATGAAACATTTTGGTAGGAAGTCTGTCATTGTTATACATTACTTTTTTTTTTTTTTTTTTTTTATTACAGGTGGTTTTATAGTTCAAAAACACCTGGAAAAACAGGCATTCTGACTGGTCACCTCTCCACAGATCTGGCCTATAATTTGGTCTCTTTGGTCTCCATGAAGCTAGAAAGGTTTAATACCATACTGTGAAACATACCAGACAAAACAATAACATTTCCATGGAGAAAAGCAGTTGACTGATCTTCTATCATAAAACTTACACAATGCAGCTTTAAAAAAGTGAATCTGTATGGGTTCCTCTCTAACAATGTTGTGCATTAACACTGGCTTACCGCTGACTGCGTTGTCTGAGCCGGGTTCTGCTCCGGTTCTGGAGCTTACGGAAGTAGGTCCGGTAAGTTCGCGGGGACAGTTAATAAAGCTTGTTTTTCTTCTCAAAACAACATTTGTCCAAAAAGTTATATATTTGCGTCACATTGTTAGAGAGGAACCCATACAGATTCACATTTTTAAAAAAAGGCACTATCCCTTTAAGGCGACAGACAGAAAGCCAGATTCCAAATAAACCAACCATCCCATCCATTTATTAATTTGTTTATTAATGCACATGTTAATTAATCTAATACTACTATTTGTAGATTCTCTGGATTTTAGGTTCCAATATACATTGTATACTTCTCGCCAAAATTACAGCACATACTGGAAATGTGATTTTGAACAGTCATATCAGATCTCCAATATCTGGATGCTCAATAATTGACTTACTCCTCACAAGCTCCACTTCCAGGAAGTCCATGTCCATATCATGCTCTGACTGGTCATCTCCGTAGTGGTCATAAAGGTCAAAACTGTCCATTGTTTCATCTTCTCCAATCATCTCCAGTTTGGGGGAAAGTAATCCTGCCCTTCCATTGGTCGATGGATGAGACTGGGCAGGATCTGGACTCTCCTGAGGGAAGACAGAAGACAGAATATTATAAGCAACTCACTTATGAACAGACTATTTTTTAGGACATGTTTAACCATTTTAAGAGCAAGGATTTTTGGAGGTCATTGACACAGGAGATGGTCAGCATTAATTAATTCTAGGCACGATCTCTATTACATTGCATGATCGCCTCTAGTACCTTGGCAGAAGTCTAAGCTGCAAATGTTTTATGTTTTAATAACTTTCTTAAAGATCCCATGACATGGTACTTCTTGATGCTTTTATATGGCTCCTTAATGGTTCCCTAATACTGTAAATGAATCCTTCTTCAAAATCAACACTCACAGAGATAAGATGAGAAAGAGTATTTTTTCTCCCTCAGAACAGGTCATAATGGGAGTTGTTGCTTGAATGCAAATGAGGAGAAAAAAGCTGGCCAATAGTAGAGGGTGGGGGCGTGGCCAAACGCTCCGGTCTCCGCTGTAGCTCACAGCTGATCCATTTCCTTGTTTTTGCACGTTGTTTTTGTTAAAGCGTTCCATTGAAAAATAAACACATTTCCACAGAAAATAAAATTAAACCACTGCTGTTCAAAGGTCCAGAGGCTCAGATAAATGACTTCCGAGCCTAGAAACACTCGGACGTGCAAATAAAAAAACGCATTTCGCATTGCCTAGCGCATTCGCAGTCCAAACTCTCTGGGCGTGATTTACAGAGACGCTGAGTACAGACAGACGGGGGTGGAACTGCATTTGCATTTCTTTTTTCGATCTGACGTCAATAAGGTGCCTTGTTCAAACTCGCCCGTTTGAGCTCCGATTTTTTGTAACGCAGAAAAGGATCGCAAATGCTCAGTTTAGACATTTCACAACTTTTAACCATGGGGGGGGGGGGGGGGCCTAAACAGGGTAGGGGATCTCACATTAACGTTCAAAAACCTCAGAAAGTGAAAATTTCATGCCATGGGACCTTTAAAAACCTATTATACACGTTTGCATAATGATCGAACCTGGTCAAGTCGGTCGTGCTGGGGCATGTACTGCTGCTCCTCGATGCTGAACAGGTGGAGGACCACAGACCCGGTGAAGAGGATCGCAGCGAAGAAGAACAGAATCTGCTCCTGAGATTTAAAGGCTGCTCCCAGAAATGTGTGTGTCCAGTTCAGCCCTCCCAGAGCGTAGCCCACCGCTCCACCAAGACCTACGAGACACATATGGAGTCATTCACCAAAACTTAGATGCAGGTTTTTATTCTGCACTCCTCTTTTTTTAATGTTAAATGTGTGATGATTATTTATGTTTTGATTTGTTTATATTGCGATTTTAATGTCTTTCTTACTCTGTAAACTTGCCTTGCCAGTAGAAAAATTATAATAAAAGAAGAAAATAAACCATGGCTACATTGAAAGCAGAAAAAGTAATATATGGGGCAATTTATTTATTTATTTTTTAAAAAGAGTATTTTAAAATGTATTAATATTTAGGAACTGCACTGTCATGCTATAAAACATTTTCTTTCTTTCATACAAAACATCTATATTTTGATTAGCAATACACTACCAGTCAAAAATGTGGACTCACCCTCTCATTCAATGATCTTTTCTATAAGTTTACAACTTCTTACATTTGATATATGCATACAGAAGACATGAAATATATGAAGATGAACGGAATTATGTAGCAAAGACAAAAAAAAAGGTATAATAACTCCATGTAAAAATCCATATACTGTATCTTGCTTCATATATTTCTGAACGTAGAAAGTAGTAAGAAAAAAGAAACGGAAATTGAATTGAATGAGACAATGAGTCCTAACTTTTGACTGGTTGTGTATGTTAAACAGTTATTAAAAAAATGATTTGCTAAATAATTCCATATATCTTACTTCATATATTAGATGTCTTCTCTATGTATATAAAATGAATAAAGTTGTAAACAAAAACCAAAAAACACTAAATGAGAGTATAAGTCCAAACTTTTGACTGGTAGCGTATATCGTACTTGAAAACTTAAAGTGATCTAATAATAATTTAATAATTTCTATGACTCATTTATTTTCTTTTTTGCAGCTCATGTTAATACTACTGTTAATACTACTTACATAAATACTACTGTTTATAGAGAATTGTTTTTTGAGGGAAATCCTGCTTTAGTGATATTGTGTGGCATAAATTAGTTTCAAAATTACTGTTTATCATTTATATTTTCATCAGAAAAACATAGTACATTTGTTTTGTTTTGTTATTGTGACAGTCTGATTATTCATTTGGGTGTGGTTTTGGGCAAATGTGAAGTCATCTGAGAAGAGAAATAATAAAACTAATTGAAGTTTGGCAAGTGGAACACCAAAAATCTGGCAAAGTGAAATATGAATTATTATAAAGGATGAATTGCCAATATCTTGTACATTAAAGGTGGATTGTGTAACATTTTTTGCGGATGGTCTGTCATGTATATTTTCATCAGCATATTGTACATTTGTTTGGTTTCGTTATCGTGACAGGCTTAATGATTCGTACCAGCTGATGCAGCATGGATGTTCAGGGCCATGTCTTGTTCTTCAGTGTCAGCCACGTCCAGCAGGTATGCTCGGATCGGACCCTCCGTCGCATCTGCACAGAAGTCCAGGACCACCACCCCCAAAACAGTCAGGACTATCCCTATAGGCTGACTGCCCTGCTCGTCCCCCAATGCCAGGCCTGCAACAGACGAAGAACAACAACAGTTTTCAGTTAATCTTAAGATTACGCTTGGAGATTTTCCCATGATTTCTGTATAGTATAATGCATACATTGATTTCATATTTATATATAAATGTACTCAAAGCGGTGGCAGCTTAACCTAGAAAACATTGACAGATCAGAAAAATATTGACCCTGTTTCACAAGAACATCTGCTGATTCATGATGCAGGACCATGGTGTATCCAAGCACAATATTCAACTACTACCACTTTAAAACTTTTTTTTTTTTTCTGTTTATGCAATCACAAATGTGTTTTGCATCATTCACACATTCTGTTCCACCTTGTGATGTCAGGTGGTAATACAGGATGAAACTCCATACACCTTCACTAGAATCATTTGGATGATTTCAGCCCTGGAATTGTCAATCTGTACTGAACTAAAGGTAAAAGTTGCTGTTAACTTGAAAACTATCGCTCTTTGACAACACAAGGTGGAATGGAACATTTTGAGCTTTGTAGATGTAGACAGACTAATATAAAGGGTTACTCAGACATGTGTGAATGAAACAAGACACAACTCGATGTATAATTTTGAGGAGGCCTGCAACAGACGAAGAAGAACAAGTTTTATAATCATTTGCAACAATATATACTATGTACTACTGTATCTCAAGTGTCTATAATGGTATGTTTGTTTACAACAGAGTATTTTATAATAATAATTAGTAGATAAGCAAAAGATATCCATATACAGAAGAATACTAGGAGATAAACACAGTGGTTTGTCTATATAAATAGCATTTCACATATGACAATCAATAATTAAGCAAGGAACCAAAGCAAAAACTATTTTTTAGTATTAAATTGGCCATAATCTCAGTTAAAGCTCCTATATTACGCAAAATTGACTCTTGTGAGCTTTAAGACATGTTAGAACACTATTAGCTGGCGTTTTGCTTTGCTTCAGTCTCACATGTTTGAGTAATCCTAATAATATTATTGAATGCATGGGTTTAAAGCAGGGTGGAGCGCTTGTATTATCACATGACATTAGGCGGAGTGTTTTCAGTTTGAAAGTGTTAAATTGTGTGAATGAACCAAAACACAACTCCAGATATATTTTTGATGAGGAAACATAATATTATACTCACAAAAAACGTATAATATGGGCCCTTTAAAGATCCCATGACATGGTACTTCTTGATGCTTTTATATGGCTCCTTAATGGTTCCCTAATACTGTAAATGAATCCTTCTTCAAAATCAACACTTTTTCAACAATTTTTCTCTCTCTGAACAGGCCATTATGGGCGTTGTTGCTTGAATGCAAATGAGGAGAAAAGAGATGGCCTATAGTAGAGGGTGGGGGCGGGGCCAAACTCTCCGCTCTCAGCTCTCAGCTGTGCGCTCTCTGATCCATTTCCGCGTTTTTGCGTGGAGAAGAGATTAGAAGCGTTCCATTGAAAAATAAACACATTTCCACAGAAAATAAAATTAAACCACTGCTGTTCAAAGGTCCAGAGGCTCAGATAAAGGACTTCCGAGCCTAGAAACACTCGGACGTGCCTCCAGGCAAATAAAAAAAACGCATTTCGCATTGCCTAGCACATTTGCAGTCCAAACTCTCTGGGCGTGATTTACAGAGACGCTGAGTACAGACAGACGGGGGTGGAACTGCATTTGCATTTCTTTTTTCGATCTGACGTCAACAAGGTGCCTTGTTCAAAATCGCCCGTTTGAGCTCTGATTTTTTTCTAACGCAGAAAAGGATCGCAAATGCTCAGTTTAGACATTTCGCAACTTTTAGCCATGGGAGGTGGGCCCTAAACAGGGTAGGGGAGCTCACATTAACGTTCAAAAACCTCAGAAAGTGAAAATTTCATGCCATGGGACCTTCAAGAATCATTGTTCAGTGAGAAAGACAAAATGAGTTATAAATACAAGCTGATTATTCATTTGCAATTTGTAAATAAATAAAGAGCTTGTATTTATAATTCTGTTCAGCTGCTAAAACAATGCTGGTTATTGAAGGCCATGTGATTGGATGAACTCCCAGTGAACTGCAAACATGATCAATACGTGATTAGCTTGGTTTCTCTTTGCATGGACACTTGTCACTACACATTACTCACAGTGCACTGCATCAGCCACATCTGCCTCACAACATCTGACCCCCTATAAGCTGCTTAGTGCTTCAGCATGATACGAATGACCCAAATATGACATGGGAACAAAATGCATTAATGTTCGGAAATGTTCATAGAAAATGTCAAAGGGTGAGTCAGCTTCAGTGTGTGCTATGGTTCTGGACAATGGAGTGGTACTGCTTGCTTGAACCGTGATTGGTCGAAAGCAGGAAGCAAACAGGAAGCAAATCCCTGTGAACTGCCTGCTCCTGGGTTCCCATGTCAACACACACCACACGTAGGCACAGGCTCTTAAGATTACTATAGGAGATTTTCCCATGATTTCTGTATAGTATAATGCATACATTTATTTCATATTTATATATAAATGTACACAAAACGGTGGCAGCTTAACCTCTAAAACATGACAGATCAGAAAAATATTAACCCTGTTTCACAAGAACATCTGCTAATTCATGATGAGGGACCATGGTGTACCCAAGCACAATATTTAACTACTACCACTTTTAAACTTTATTTTTTCTGCTTATGCAATCACAAACATACCTGGAGTTGTATTTTGCATCATTTATACACTTTTAACACGCAAATCTTGCATACTCTGTTCCACCTTGTGTTGTCATGTGGTAATACAGGGTGAAACTCCATACACCTTCACTAGAATCATTTAGATGATTTCAGCCCTGGAATTGTCAATCTCTACTGAACTAAAGGTAAAAGGAGCTCCATGACATCACAAGGTGGAATGGAGCATTTTGAGCTTTGTAGATGTAGACAGACTAATAATAAAGGGTTACTCAGACCTGTGTGAATGAAACAAAACACAACTCAATGTGTATTTTTGAGGAGGTAACATTATAACACGGTTAAAAGCTCACAAGAGTCAATTTTGCGTAATATAGGACCTTTAATTAGTAGTCATCGATTTAGGGTCATTTTCATCTGACATCAAATGTAGTGAAGCCTTTTGATTAATCATACACCACCCTCCACATTACATTGATGAATTAGCATTTCCTTGTTTCCTATCACAGGTAAATTGGTTTGTTTTGTCTGAGTTTAATCTTGGCCCAGACCACAGCACAAAGAATAGAACAAGACCTGCTGACAGAAATAACATGTGTCGCTGTTATTTATATCACCATTCAAAATCCATTTCATGTTGCTCTATTTATTCACAGGCCCAGAATGTTGTGTGACAGGTTTGTAACCACAAGCAGCAGGTAAGAATAAGGGGATAGATTTTAATTATATTTGCATCAATAAAGAGTGCAGTTTGAGTGTGGTTTTGGCTAAGTGTGAAGTCCTCAGGGCACAGAAATTAAACTAATTGAAGTTTGGCAATTGGAACACGAAAGATCTGACAAAACGAAAGTATCGTGTTTATAAAGGATGAACAGTGTAACATTTGTAGTGGAAGGTCCGTCACCTGCTTGTCTCCATGTTATCATTTTGTCTAGAATATTCCACAATATAGATTAAACCCATCTATCATGAGGGAGTCGGGCAGGTTGCAGCACTACATTACATTACAATTCAGATCTGTGGAGAGGCATCTCTATTCACAGAAGGAAGTATTGTATTTTTCAGCAATAGAAACACCCATAATGAATAAATGCTCGAGGGAAGTGTTTAATGTCATGTCATGGAGCATAGACCACAAGTACTACACAGCTAGTAAATTTAATAACAATTATATTCATTTCTCTCACAACTATCCATCCATTTTCTTCCGCTTTTCCGTAGTTCAGGTCACAGGGGCAACAATCCAGACAGATCTGCCGCCCAGATCACACAATGCACTGGCCCATGGGAGGACGACCCCACGTCGCTTGACGCAACTGGCCTTGATGTACTTCTGTCATGGCTACCTGTGTACCCAGACACTGGGGGCGAGGGGGTTAAGTGTCTTGCCCAAGGACACAACGGCAGCATTTATCTGTGGGAGCAGGGATCGTGCCGCCAAACTGTGGGTCAGTGGATCTGACCGCTCAACAAATGATGTATTGTCGAGAGCAGGATTCGAACCGCCAACCTTCGGATCAGTGGACTGAGCTACTGAGCCACTGCCGCCCCTCACGCCCCCTGCCGCTTCTCACAACTAATCAACACATTACTTCAGTGTTTAAGCTTTTCCAATGTAACCCTGGTGAATAATGCATTTGCATAATTATATACAACTGATTATGCAAGAAAAAGTCATAGTCATAGTCATAGTTAGCTTACAAAGACTCAGCAGAGATCTATACTGATGTAGCCTACAGCTAATCAATGAATGTGATTGTATGTAAATGACCTTAGCGTGTTAGAGTGATGTAATGAGCTAACATCTGTTTCTCCACTGGACCAGGACAGGGACAGCTTTTGGCAAGGGACGCTCCAGTTACTGTAATTACAAATGTTTTGACCCAGGACAAGTGCATGCTGGGTAAATAGTTCAGCTACAGGGATGACAAACCTCTGAAGGCTGCTAGTTTGTTTTGTATTGAGACATCTCCATAACCCATAGTATCAGATCATTTCGATGCAGCCTTATTAATTGTATTGCAAAAATCTTGGCCTTTTTTAGAGCTGCTCCAAGACTAATGGTGAACGCTGTTACATTATCCTATTACTGAGAGTACAGCCATAAACGTCTCCAATGTTCTTAAATTGTGATAGGAAAGAGGATGCCAGTAGCTTGTGTTTTTATTAGGAATGTAGTGTTACTGAAATCCCTCGATACAATATTGTCACAATATGCATGCCACATACCGAAGGTATGATATTGATTGCAATATATTGTGGAGGATGAATTGTGGAATATGACAATTTTTCCTTTAAAAATGCCTTGAAAGTCCTTTGGTTCTAACCCAAAGAACTTTATTTATTTAAAATTGTTAAATGACATACTGGTAATTTCTTCATACTATCTGTGCTGAAATGGAACAAAGGATCATGGTCTGTGTAGTTCCCTCTGCTTTTTTAGTTGATGCTGCACCATAACAATGAATTTAAACATAGAGACTTGTGATTCAATATATTGTGATAGTCCACGATATTATTGTGAGACTTTTGATAATATCATGATATTTCGATTATTGTTACCATCCCTAGTTTTTATGTGGTTTGTAAACTCGGACAAGAACACCTGTTAAGAGCTTCTAGAAATGTATGTGGACATGTACAATTTTGGACTGTACATAAATGAGGCTGACGTTAAAGCACCACTGTGTAACTTTTTAGCCATTATTATTATTATTATTATGGATTATGTCATTGCTCCGCCCGGAATATTCCACAGTATGACATTAACCAGCTCTACCTTACATTTATTCAAATGTAGAAATGGGTTTATAGCTCAAAATTATCTAGAAAAACAGGCATTCTGACTGAGCGGGGTTGCCTCTCCACAGATCTGATCTGACCAGTAACTGTTTTAGTCTCCATTAAGGTAGAAAAGATCTAATACCACACTGACAAACAAAGCAATTACATCTCCATGAAGAAAAGCATTTGATAGAAGTATGCATTGTGTAAACTGTACAATACCTATTAACGATCCATTGAGAAAGAGAGCCACCCCCATGAGAGTGCCGATACAAAGTGCCAGGATGAAGGGCCGTCTCCTGCCCCACCTCAGGGTGCAGCGGTCACTGGCAGAGCCGATCAGAGGGGTGAACATGAGGCCCAAGACTGGACTCAAGAACCACGTAAGGCTGTAGTATTGTTCTGGAAGACCTGAAAACAAATACAAAACAAATTTAGACTTAGGGCCCGTTTACACAAGAACGCTTACGGGTAAAAACAACAAAATATTTTATCGGAAGTGCCTTTCGTTTACACGGTGACGGCGTTTTTGGGGCCTAAAAACGCAAAAATCTGAAACCACCCTCCAGAGTGGAAAAGTTAAATACGCTCCGCTGTAGCGTCTCCGTGTAAACTGCCCAAGATGCAAAACTGGTCAGATCTGCTCACGTCGGTACGCGTTTACGTCACATAGATGCGGCATGCCTTGATACCACGGATGTTCAAGCTGCGCTAGCAGCTCTAGTCAACATACAAGAGTCATTTCAACAATTGTATAAATCGCACCCACACACGTCTACGGCGTACAAGTCTTTCTCACACTCTCACAGCCACACAGACGCCAAGACAAGCGACTTCCGCATGAGGCACTTCAAATGTAAAACCCGATGTGATTTTATATTTTCTAATTCACTGTAATCCTCTGGTAATATAACTATTTTCAGTACAATATTCAAAAACATGTAAACAAAAGTACAAGTCACTGAAATGTTTGGAGCGGAACTTAACTCATTTAAAACGCAACTAGAACATTTTATTTTGAAGTTTTACCTTTCTCTTTTCCGGTACAATCGTGGTTAGAAATGTAACTTGACGCTGTTGTGATGGGGTTTTTTTTGTTTTTTTTTCAGTCCAGCGCCTCCTTTCGCTGGCTTTTGCGTCCACTTTTGCATCTTCATATAAACGCGGATAAAAAATTGAAGACGAGACGCCACTTTTGCGTCTTCTGTTTTGATCGTCGCCATATAAACGTAGCCTTATTATAGACAGAGGAGCTCAAACAGGACTACATTCATACCATACTCCAAACAACTGTACAACAACTCACTATTATGTAGCAGATAACCCTATATCCTGTCAATCATATCATTTTTGCACGGTTTTGCTCTCTTGTATATTGCTTATTACTTATTTTCTACTTAATTGTTGCTTGTACATATACATTTATACAACTATCCTGTATTTGACACCAGCCTCTTGCTATTTTAGAAGAAGAAAATGCTACTGCTACTTATTTAGAATTTATTATTACAATTTATATTTTTTCTCTTTGTTATTATAATATATTGTGATGTGCGAGCTACTGTGTCCAAGTAATTTCCATTGTGGATCAATAATGTTTGTCTAAGTCCAAGTCTAACCTACTGACTGTCATTTATTTAAGCTTTTAATCCCAACCTGGCCCAAAGACAGGTTTGGTCTTTTGTCAATAATGTAAATAATAACAATACTCAACCACTAGAGGGAACCTGAGCCACTTTCAGGATACACTTTGTACATTGTTATTGTTTACCTATACCTGTGTGTTTGAAGAACTATCTGGATCAGGGTCATGAATGACACAATATACTTAAGTGCATTATTTTTACATCAGTTACTCAAAATATTAACCTTGCATTATGAACTTTATGTATGGACTGAATGCTTATGTTTTGTCTTGTTCAGCCTGCCTGCATGGGTAACACATGCTGATTAAAGGTGCACTATGTAACTTTGGTTGGAGGTCCATCACCTGCTTGTCTCTGTAGATGCCATTGCTCTGCCTGGAATGTTCCACTCTATGACATTAAAAAGCTCTACTTTACATTTATTAAATTATGTGGTTGGAAGAAAAACATGCATTCTGACTGTGTGCGGGGTTGCCACTTCACAGATCTGACCTGTAACTTGAGTCTGGTTCGGTCTTCATGACGATAGAAAGGCTTGATACCATAGTGTGAAACATTCCAGACAAAAGCAATAACATGTCCATGGAGAAAAGCATTTGACGGACCATCCAGCAGAACAGCTACAGAATGCACCTTTAATGTGCACTGTCCTATGTTTAATAAATAAACATACTGTAAACATGTCCACATCTGCCCTGATTCAAATACAAAAAACTTTATTTATACCAGAGGGCATTTGTCACATCCATTCAAATCCGTTAGATCATCTCACAGACAGTAAAAGGTCCACTGCCTGTAGACTGACTGTGAGAGGACTTAGACCGGATTACAACACAAAAGACCAAGACAGTGACTCGTCTGAGCCAGAGAAAGACGAGAACACTCAAGAGATAGGGTTTCTTCACCATAGAAAGTAGGCTGTTTCACAGGAGTTTGTAGTTGAGTGGGTAAATGGATAAACGCTATGCTTTTGTTCGTACAAGACAAATACACAATAGAAAATACAAAATCTCCAGTCATTTCTGTCTACTCACTTAAGTACTTTTGACATGTCATTGGTAAAAGCCTGCAAGTGTATTACAAGCTATTAGTCTAAGTGGCCATTCAAGATGTAGAAATAGACAACCAAATCTCACTATATTAATCAATGGGGCTAAATGTAATGGAACATCTGCTTTGTGGATTGTAACTATTTGACAAGAGTATTTTGAGAGAACAACGTGTGAGGTGAAAAGCAGTACAAATGAAAAGTGCTCAGGAGTGTGAAGACAAACAAATGAAAAGAAAGAAGAAATAAAAGTCAATGCAATGAGCCTTTCACATTTGTTTACTTATATATCAGCGATTGGTCTAAATCTAGCCGATATGGGCGTATTATACCTGGTTATAAAGCTTATACTCTCTATATTATGTCCATTTAATCCCATTTACAGACAGGTACATGCCCCAATATATGGCACCGCATCAGTATTTATCAGGGGAGTAATTTTTCTGTATGTGATGCCATACTGTACCTGAATACACATGACTCACATACTCTTGTTTACACCTGCGCGCATTCACCATTCACTCTGCAAAATGATTTAATGTGACTAAGAACAGTGATCTGTGTTTCCACTCTTTATCCACGCTTTATTGTATCTGAGTGAGTCTGACCGAATTGATTTTCTGGGCTTATAGATGTGATTATTGTGTGTGTGAATTGTTTAAATGCTTCAGAATTGTTTTGGTGCTGTCAGACATACACTGAATCATGTTACGTGCCTGTCACACCTGAAGAAATACACCTGTAATTTTCCTAAACATGGGCCACTCCCAATTTCAGAGCCTCGCTTTTTGTAACAGATGTTCAAAACATCAAAACAAGGGGTCAACAGCCGTACAAAACAACAAAAAGGACAGTAAGAGCATACGTGTATTGCTTTGAGGGTAGGTAACACTTCAGATGCCCTCCCAGAAACACGTTTTGTTGTGAACTGATATTCTGACCCCCTGTACCTAGAGAGAGTTTGCTACCACAGAGATGTTGCTTTGCCTGGAATATTTCCCTGTATGATATTAAACTTGTCTATTTCCATGGAGACGAGCACCAAGCCAATTTACAGGTCCAATTTGTGGAGAGGTGAGCCCACTTACAGTAGAATGCATATTTTTCAAGGTATTATTTTATTGTAAAAAAAACAACCAGGTGCTGGACTTGAACAAGAAAAGTTGTGCACCTTTAATGAGAGAGCCACATTTCACCTGTTCCCCTTTATACAAATTATGGACGTAACGATATCCAAATATCACAGTACGATATACAGCTCTGAAAAAATGAGACCACTGCATTTTTTTCTGAAATCAGCATCTCTACATGTATTACAGCCATTCCATTCCAGCGTCTGTTGAATTCCAACACAAACACAAAGCTGAGCTACTTCAGTCCTTGTGCCAGGAGTGGAATAAAGTCACCCAAGAACAATGTGAAAGACTTGTGGAGAGCATGCCAAGACGTGTGAAAGCTGTGATTAAAAATAAGGGTTATTGCACCAAATATTGATTTCTGAACTCTTCTTAAGTGTAAACATTAGTATTATGTTGTTTTAAAATGAATTTGATCTTGCTTCTTTGCATTGTTTGAGGTCTGAAAACATGTATCTTTTTTGTTATTTTGACCATTTGTCATTTTCTGCAAATAAATGCTCTAAACGATAATATTTTTATTTGGAATTTGGGGGAAATGTCAGTAGCTTATAGACTCAAACAAAAATGTTCCTTTTGCTCAAATACATACCTATAAAATCAGAAAAACTGATCATTTTGCAGCGGTCTCTTTTTCTAGAGCTGTATATTGCAAAATAACAGAATTGTGAACATACTACTTTAACCTTTTAAAATTCCTTGACAAGACTTCTGAAAAGGTTCTGTTATAATCCAAATAACAAAGATTTAAAAGTGCTTAATAACAGCTATTTCTTTATGTAATCTGCACTGAAAAGAATCAAAGTATCATGGTCTATGTAATACCCTCTATTTTTTGAGCTACTGCTGCACCATAACATTTAATTTAAAAGGTCCCATGGCATGAAATTGTCACTTTCTGAGGTTTTTGAACGTTAATGTGAGCTCCCCTACCCTGTTTAGGGCCCCCCCATGGCTAAAAGTTGCGAAATGTCTAAACTGAGCATTTGCGGTCCTTTTCTGCGTTGGAAAAAAACACAGCTCAAACGGGCGATTCTGAACAAGGCAACTATGTTACGTCACATCGAAAAAAGAAATGCAAATGCAGTTCCACCACCATCTGGATGTCCACCCCCTGTCTCTGGAAATCACGCCCAGAGAGTTTGGACCGCGAATGAGCTACGCAATGCGAAATGCGTTTTTTAATTTGCCTGGAGGCACGTGCGAGTGTTTCTAGGCTCGGAAGTCCTTTACCCAACCCTCTGGACCTCTGAAACAGCAGTGGTTTAATTTTATTTTCTGTGAAAATGTGTTTTTTTCATTGAAATTCCTCTCCTTTCTTCCTCCGCGCTTAAAACGCGGAAGTGGGTGACAGCGCACAGACGCAGCGCTCCAGCGGTGCATTTGCCCCCCCCCCACCCGCTCCTCTAACCTATTTGTGTCCTTCTCATTTGCATTCAAGCAACAAGGCCCAGAATGAGTTGTTCAGAGAGAGATATTCTGACTCTGACTGTGTACATGTGTCTTTCTCATGCACTGAGTGTTGATTTTGAAGGATTCATTTACAGTATTAGGGAACCATTAAGGCACCATATAAAAGCATCAAGAAGTACCATGTCATGGGACCTTTAAAGCGAAGAAACTTGATATAGTGTGATGGCCTATGATGTTATTGTGAGACTTTTGATGATATAATACCACAAAGTTTTGGTTCTCGTTACATCACTAATACAAATTACATTAAGTAAGTAAAAAGACAATTTAAGTAGCAAGAAAGAATGACAATTTAATCTACTAAGCCTTATCATTGCCCACTGACAATGCCACTAAGCAGCGTTTGGCACACAGGCTCAGTCCCAGCCAAGATGATAACAACAAAGTAATGCATTAAAAGTATTGGTTCTACCTACCTTTGAAACTTTTAGGATACATCTGCCAAAATGAGGTCACTCTTAACATACTTTAAGTTAAATAGGTCAAAACTTGACATTTAAAGCGATGAGAAATGGCACGTTTGTGAAGAAATTTTCTCAAGGCTAAACGTGCAGGAGTGGCTATACAAGTGGGACAGAAAAGACAGTTGATTTGTATAGGGAGGAAGTTATACATTACACTGCTTATAGATAATAAAAACCATGATCTATAGCCACAGCGTGTCTTCAGCTAATTATACAAAGTTTTTTCAGGTCTTGTATTTCGTGGCCTCCTGCTCAGATCCGTTGACAGCTCGAAGCGCTCAGTTACTGAATGTGACCCAGGCTCGACTCTTCACCTGGGAAAGGCCAATGCACTCATTTTACACCAGTGGAGAGGCTGGGCTGTATCTTACGCAATGAAGCCATGTGTTCGATACAACAGTCTAATACTTAAAAATACTGATGGACTTGTGTTGTTTAAAGGGAATATTGCACCATTTTTTGATGATATAATGTTGTTTGATCATCACAAACATACCTGGAGTTGTGTTTTGTTTCATTCACACCTGCATATTAGGCTTTAGGAGTCACACGTCACATAGAATCATTAGAATCGCCACTAAACTAAAAGATGGCATATTAACTTGAAAACTAACACTTCATGACATCACAAGGTGGAACAGAGCATTTTGTGCTTTGGAGACAGACTAATAAAGGATTACGCAAACATCAAAAAAACTTTGAAAACAATATTGTAAGTAATATTGTAAGTAAGTATAATATTTTGTATTTATGGATGCTTGCCTTGTTTTTAAAGTTTTAAATGGTCTCGTTCCTCCACCATTAACGGATTTTATAAGTAAAAAAAACTACTAACCGAGTGAACACGAGAGCATTGACCAGAGGAGACTGGAACATACAGAGACAAAGGACCAAATTTGGCCAAATGGTGACGTCTATCAGAGGATAACAGTCATGGAACACATGACCTGCTCATGTCAGTAACTGTGGGTCCTTCTCAACCTTCAAGAACACTTTGAAACATCAGTTGGAAAATAAACATGCTCTCACAGGTAGATGGCCTCAAACTCAGAGAATGGTCTATTGTGGTGAACTAGACTCATGTCTATGTGCACTGTGTGAGGCTGTCTCTCTTCTGTGTTTCTCTAAATGTTCTTCTGTTCTGACCTGCCTTAGGACAACGGATGTAAAGTAGCTATTGTGCTAATTCCAGCATATTTACATTGATGCTGTTTGTTGTCATGTTGATTAATATGCATTGTGCCAATTCAAATACATAAATAAACATGAATCAAAACACCACACCAGGTATGTTTTTACTGAGGTAACAGCATTCAAACACAGCTTAAACCTCACCACTGTCAATTTTGTGTAATATAGGACCTAGCTAGCTTGCAACTAGGTCCTATATTATTTGAGAGAGACTTGTTTACCAGCACAAATCAGATCAGCTGTTGTAGTTCCAGTTAAAACCATTTTTTCTGGTCAGATTGAGTTCTTAAAGTGTAACAAAGCTGCATCAGTTGCAAAGTATCAATTATCTTGTAGAGCTGGGCGGTATCACCAAAAATTATAACAAATAATATGAACAAAATTATATCGGTGTCATGGTATTTGACCATGACACATTTTGGTGTTAATCCCATTTCCTAATAATTTAGAGAATAATTACTGCAGTAAATTCGACTTGGTAAAACATATCTGGCTCCAGTGCTTTAATCATCTCCTTGAAGCTCCTTTCTCAACAGGACTAAGTGGTACCATGTCTTTGGTGAAGTGGACAGTAACAGCGTTGGTAATATCGTTCCACCGTTTGCTTTTCTTGTCGTAGGCAGTCCCCTCAGCAAACGCATCTTTGAGTGACGTCTGAGTGGCGTTTTGTGTTGCAGGGCCAACTTGAACATGACCTGCAGATGTGGAAGAGGATGCAGATTCTTCATATTCCAGGACATGTTTGTGACGGAGGTGGTGAAGCAGATCACTCATGTCGCCTCCTGCGGCTACAACTTTAGCCCGACAACATTTACAGAATATGTTTGTTCAGGGCTCTCAAGTCTCACGCTTTGAGAGTGTGACACACGCAATTCGACGTGTTCACACGCCACACATGGTATTTCTCACGCTGAAATTTAGTTACGCAATTCAAGCGCAGCGCACAGCGCTTCTGTGCCCAGAAAATCGGTAAGATAATGCAGGCGCCGTGTTTTGCTTTTTTTTAATCGTTAACCAATTAATTGTCGATTAAGACGTTGGTCGAACAAAATGCATTAATTGCAATTAATCGCGCGAGGCGAGATCGAACTGCGGCGCCCAGGAATGCGCCGCAACGTGCCACTGCTGGTCCCGCGCGGCCGGCCGCGGCCCGGGCCCAGGCTTCGCGCGGCTGGCCTGTGGCCCGGGCCCCAAGCCACAAACCAGCCGCACGAAACCAGCAGCGGCACACAGCGGCCCAATCCTGGTTCAGTCCAGGTCCAGACCCGGTCGAGTCCCGGTCCAGTCCAGGTCCAGACCTGGTCCAGACCTGTTTTAGTTCTGGTCTAGACCTGGTCCAGTCCACGTTTAGTCCTGGTCTAGTCTCTTAGCCAATCAGGACAGAACACAATGTTACACTATTAAAAAAATGTTACACTATAAAAAAAAAAAAAAGAAAAAAAAAAAAAAAATCCGCGAACCGCGATAGAGCGAGGGATTACTGTATTTTGTTATTCAGCATCAATACATTCGTCTGCTTTTTTACTAAGGAATAATTAATTGAGGAATATACAATATAATAATACTATGATATATTTTTGACTCAGTGTTATGTATACTATAGCTTATATTCTTAAAGATCCTATTGAAACACTAAAATTCAGGTGAAAAACGCCGCTTATCAGTTAATCGTTAATCGATTGATAAGGTCAATCAACTATCGATTAATGAATTAATCGATAATTTGCATCCCTAGTTCCTGACATTTTGTACTCACTTACTGGTATTGGGGTATATGAAAAATTCATATCATAAAATAAAAAACACCGGTATTTGGTATGAACCGGGATACTGCCCAGCCCTATTGTCAGGTACCTATTACTGTATGTGAAGTAAAAAAAAACAAAAAACAAAAACAGGAGGAAAGTTGTTCTTTTATAGTAACGCACACATCTGAATACAATAGCTTAAACTATAAATAGCATGTCCCACACACACACTCTACAGCTTTGTTCCTGATGATCTGTCCACATGGTGCCCCGCGTTTCCCATGCAACAGGTTTGAAGAGGTCTCGACCCCGGCGTCAGACCTCAGACAGGTCTTGGGAACCCGGTTACTACGGTGACTCCATCACCTTGACTTCCTGTTTCCAAATATGGCTGTCACTCTCAAAGTCTCAAAGTCCTTCCTGTGTTCCTACTAAAAATTGATGCTTTGTTCCTGGCGTCGGACTTGGATGTATTATTTTTTTGCTTTCGGATACAAATAGTAAACATATGTATTTAGATGCATATCTCAAAAACAAGGTGATAAAACAGCAGACAAGAATCACTGATAGGGATCTGACTGTCTAGTACATTGTCAACACAAAACAGGAAAAGTGATGCTAATAAATACTTCCCACACACAGTAAAGGCTGAAAACACATAGTAAATAAAGATATGCCCTGTTCCCACAAACTCACCTAGATGCAAAATCATAAAAAAAACTCACATTCCCACAGTGCGGCGTGGGCTACTACACTCACATCTAAGAACAATGCTGAGAGACCCAGCGGGCAGGAAGTATTTGAGAAAGAGAGAAAAAGAAAAGGAGACGGAGTGGTGGAAAAGGAGGGAGAGAGTGTGAGAACAGACTGATAAAAGAATGAATTAACAAGAACAGGGGGACACAGAAGAAGAGGGGGTCCAGTGAGATTGTATGAGTGAGAAAAAATAAAAGGACAAAAGTCATGAATAGCACTGGTTTGACTGGTTAGATAGGACAGGGCGCTATTCACTCTTTTCCTCTTAAAAATCAAACGGAACTGATAAATGCATGTGGACTACAAAAACAAAATACACATGTTACATATAAGACTGTACAGAGCCAACAGACTATTATTGTTGTCTTATAGTTATTATTTTTGGCTGCTAAGGATTACAGATGTACTGATCCAGCTTTTTTCAGTTCCAATACTATGGCTTTAAGTACAAGTAGTAGAATTGACCCAAATGTGTTATGTAGTTGTTATTTATATCTCAAGCAACAATAAAAACTTTGTGTAAATAAAAATTCAAACATTATTAGCCTACGCCCAGTAAACAGATCTTTGTACAAAACCAATATCTGAACCGATATTTGGAAGCAGATGTCTGATTCGGCAAATTTCTCAGGATTGGCACCAAAATCTGATACCAGTACAACATCGTGAATCACTACTAAGGATCAAATCACTTTGCACTCTAAGGACAATTTGTTCTTGAACAAATCTACACCTATGCTTCATTGATGGCCACTGATGTTTTAAGTCTGCCAGACTCCAATAAAACAGGGCCTACTTTGGAAACTTCCTTCCTCACTGATGAATGGTTTATGGATGGTTTGATGTTTCTGATGACATGACATCAAAAGAAAATTAACTCTATGTACTTTATTTACTATATGTAAATACTTGTAAAGTTTTGTGATTAATGTACATGAGCAACCGCATATTTTTTTGAAACTACAGTATGTAATGACTAGGGGTGGGTTAATATAAATGTTCTTCTTCCCACTCCTTTTCGAGAAATGTGCTTTTCTGTTGCAATATACAGTATATGTAGTGTGTATATGATTTTTTCCCCTCTCTCTTGGTGCAAACTTGAAATAAAACAAATCAATCAATCAAATGTGCAGAAAAGTGCAAAAAGACAATGAGTTTTAATTAAGTGACACACCAGAAGACGACAACAACAGGAATGACTTAAAGCCTCTGGGTTTTTGTTTGCAGTTTTAAATGACAAATTAAATTCAATCAAACTTAATTTAAACTCAACCCACATATCTTCTTACGTGGTGACCTTACAGTCCCCTCTGCCGTCGATGGCACTCACCTTGCCTGGAACAATCCAGACTCATCGCTGTACCAGCTCTGTACAACAAATACAGAGAGATATCCTTCTGCATTTCCAGGCAAGCACTCACCCACAACTAAACCCAGACCTGAGCAAGTGACTCACTATTGTTTATTCATCAAGTCTGGATGCAAATTTGAACTTCAAACAACAACGCTCCTAGAAATAGTTTAGGAGCTAAAAAATGTAGCACAAAACGCCTTTCTGTTGCTAATAAATGTTTTCGATATACATAAAATAAGCAGTGCCTCACTTTAAAAGTAAAGTTTAAGATCAGTTGATACAAGCAGGAATCCTCTCTGCACAGCCTTCCTCTTGTTTGGGGATAAAGAGCTGTAATGGAAATCTTTACATAATTATTCACGTAATCAATTATATAGGTTGTGTATAAGTTAGCTTTGTGATTTCTAATGAAATGGGGTTGTTGATCAGTTTTGGACTTGGTTATCTTGTGAAGGGGCCTGTTGCTGCTGTATAATGTAACTCTGTGGTATTTTTTACTGGATTCAACTTGTTTTTCACTTGTTATTCTATTACAAATGACAGCCTTGTGCTGACCTGTCTTTGTAGAGATGTTATGTCTTGACTTTGCATCATTCCTGTGCCCTATGCCCTCCTGAGAGGTATAAAAACTTTGTATGCTTTGTTAGGATCACCAGATTAGACACAGATGCTTCTGTCAGAGATAGTGAGGGTATGATTGTGCGCACTCCCGTGGACCCACCACCCGCGGGAGGGTTCATGGGGGCTGGTGCACTGTGTTCTGGGCAGCTGCCCCCGCAACCCAGAAATGGAAAAAGCGGAAGAAGATGGATGAATGGATGTTCACTGTGAGCCTAGGGAGCGCTGCAATTTCAAATCCTGTATGTACAACCTGTACATATGGTTTTTGACAATAAAGCTGACTTTGAACTTTGAATATTTACCTTTGACAAGAATAGCCAAGTTAAGGCTGGGGTCATCATTACTTATAAGCACTTATAAATTTAGTTGCATAATTGTTTAATTGTTGGGTTTGTTTGTTTTTTAATTGATGACCTAACAGCAGGTCCAATATTATTTAAAGGTGCACTATGTAACTTTTCTGATGGAGGGTCGTCACCTCCTTGTTTCTATGGAGATGTCATTGCTCTGCCTGGAATGTTCCACAGTATGACATTAAACAGTTCTACCTTACATTTATTAAATAGGTCTTTTATAGTTTGGTCTCCATTATGATGAAATGGTTTAATGCCATAATGTGAAACATTCCATTGATGAAAAATTACACAATGCACCTTTAATACAGATGGGGACAGCTATAATGAATATTGTTAAAATGCAGATTTGTGTTGTAAGACAATGAGTTCTTGGGGGTCTAATCAATAATATAAATGATCAGGACAGGTTGAACAGTGAATTTACCTTTTGGATATTTCAATGTCAAGTACAAAGTAATCAATAGGGAAATCTGCCTCTTGCATCTGGGAGTATGATCATCACATCGTAGAATCTGTAAACTACCTATTTAGGGTAAATATACAAATCCTTTTCCATTTTTGTTTCATCTTCTATTTTTTTATTTATTAATCCTTCTTTTTTTTAAGATTTGATATAAAATCATTTCAATGGTGGGTTTATGCTTTCACACCAATACATCAAAATTCCCATTCATAAAAACTAAACAATTAGTCATATCCTGAGACGGTGTGAGAAAAGTACAACAGAAAACAAAAGGAAAATGATGAGAAAGTGAGAGTGAGTTCAAAGGTCACGGAGGGAAAAAGTGGAGGAGGAAGTGTCAAAGGAAAGGAAGCAGCTGTTTTTAAACAAACAAACAAAAAAAAAGCACTGAGTTTAGATGAGGTGACTTGGTCTGACACAAGACGAGACAGGACTTAGAGAGGAAGCGACAGATGGAGACTGAAGGAAAAAATGAAATGTTCTATTGTATTATTGACGGGCTAACAGTCTGGTTGCTGGTTTGATGTCACACAGAGCAGAGATATGCAGCTCTTATTAAAAATACATTAACATAATATGTGTTTTGAATTACAAGGGCACGTGACTAAAATAAAGGGAGAGTTGAGGTGATTTTGAAGATGACTGCAGAACATTTGCATTGTAAAAAAAAGTCTTTCTTACCAAAAAGTATAATTGCTTACTTATTTTGAATTTATTATTACATTTATATTTTTGCTCTTTGTTATTATTATAATATATTGTAATGTGTGAGCTACTGTGACAAATAATTTCCCTTGTGGATCAATAAAGTAATTCGAAGTCTCAATTGTGTGTGTGTGTTTTAAGATATAAGCACAAGATATAAACACACAAATCTATCAGAAAATGACTTAAAAGTTGTGAAATTATCTGTCCATGCAGCAAGATCATTTTACTTGACAAATTATAAAATAAGATAAGATAAGACTTTATTGATCTCACACAGGAGAAATTCACTTGCCACATTAGCTCCAGGCAGTTTAGTGCAAAGAAAGTTTGAACAAGAAAGTGCATGCAGACAAGATAAGTAATAATAAAATAAGTAAATAAGAGAGTATAGAAAAACATTGCACGTTTGGACTATATAGTGGAGTTTATCTTAATATAAATTACCTCTACACTAGAATTAAGCAGTTTCTGAACTAGTAAGTAGATAATAAATAAACCTGATAGGAGTTTTAAAATCTTGGCCAGATCAGAGAATTTGCAGTGTGTGTTTTTGTTTTCTTGTTTTGTGTATGTCTGGGGCCCCTTTTATAAGATAAGGTTGCTTCTGGGGGTTCCCTTTTACAAGACTTCCATAGAGTTGTATGAAGCATTCTAAATGTTTACATATGCTTTGTAAATCAATAAAATAAATATTTATAAACAAGTCAGCGTAATCTCTTATTTGACCAGGAGTGGTCAAAAGTAGATCAGGTGTCAAAGGAAGTCATCTTGAAATGAAGACTTAGGTCGTTTTCACACCAGGAAAGTCCGATAGTTCACTTGCTTTGGTCCGGACCAACATTTTTTTTTTTTTTTTTTGGTGCGGTTCGCTTTCACACTGCAGTTTTTCCCCAAGCGAACTAACATCTATAAACAAAAGCACATGTGCTGAGGTCGCTCAGCCATTGGACAGAATGAGCCCGGTCGGTGTCCAAACGCGGAAGGAGGAGAATAATGGTGTTACGTGCCGTTTTCAATCTAGCCTTAGCGATATGGTTTACTCAGTTTATACAGTTTGCACAAATGTTTGAGCAGCATCGTGAGGTTTACACTATTTTGCAATCAATTTACAAATGACGAAGACACAGGGCAAGACGACTACGGAGGACAGAGCTCGTGCACGCATCAAGTTCTGACTCTTGCTCTTCACACAAAACGTAAGTAAGCCTCGTAAGTTTTGTTAAGTTTCGTTTAGTTTTGTTTCGTCAGCCTCGGTTTCCCATAATGCTCGACATACGACAGGAGCTCGTTAAGTACAAAAAGCCAACTTGTGTCGGATCGAGTCCGGTCTGCATTCTCACGTCAAGCGAACCGCACCAGAGTTCGTATGGAACCGGACCGAGACCGACCTTTTTAGGTGGTCTCGGTCCGCTTGTTTGCTCCGGATGGAGACTTTTGGTTTTTATTCACACCAGCCCAAAAGGTCCGAATCAAATGAGCAAACGAACTCTGGTTCATTTTAAACGAAACAAACAAGGCAGGTGTGAAAACGACCTTAATGACTCATCCAAAAGTAATTTTAATGGTACTGGACTGAGACACTGGGATTCATATTGCAAACAGCTAACTCAATCGTGCACTAAAAGGAGGAGAGTTAATCTGTAACTGCTTTGCCTTTGTTTACAGGCTTGTCTCATTATGGGCAATTCTGGGGAGGACTTATTTAGCAGTATAAATCCAACTTTGTCCTAGGTCCAGATGATTTCTTTTAAAACCTATGTTCATTTATTTTGTTTAAAAATGTGTTTGTTTTGTTTACAAGCCGAAAACCTAAAATACGACTAGAGCAGTGACTAACAAAACAAATTTTGAAGTGCGATATATTGCCACAGATAAATAACAATAAAAAAAATAAACTATAATACTTAAACTACTTTATGCCACAGGCACAATAACAATAATGCAAGATTATCCCAGTGAACCATTATGTAAATATACTGCATCATTAAAAGTCGTGAGCTGTAACAAATGAATAACAGAATGAAGCAAAAATTACCCGTAGAAGTCACTTATTCAACCCTGTACAACTCAAATTATCATATTACAACAAAAATAACACAAATCTCTCCACTATTGCAAAGAAAACACAATAAATATTGAGTCCAAAGATATTGTTCCAGTTTTCATTTATTGAATGATAAGTGGATATAGTAAATATCGTGACAGGCTGAACAGTGACCCAACCCACTATTCGTTTTTCAGCTTTTTGTCCAGGCCAGGACAACGTGCATTGGCCTGCATGTGCATATGTAAATAAATGTAAATATATGCATCGGGTTTCTTTTCTAGGGAGAAGGTCAAGCAGCCAACTTTACTCTCATGCTTTTGTGAATCTGGAGAAAGAGACTTTTATATCTGTCTGGCCAATATGCAGATGAAATTGTGCTCTCATCCCTGTGACAATATGTGATTTTGATGATTTTGTTTTTTTTCTCGTGCAGCTCTACACTACAAAAATAGGAGATACTTCTTAAAGACTGAGATACTAAATCCTGATATGAATTTTATGGTACATCACCCACCCCTAATGTTGCCACAATTAGGTCTGTCACGATAACAAATTCTGAAGTACAATATGTTGTTTTTGAAAATATTGATGATAAACAATAATACTTAAACTAATAATTAGAGATAACAATAAATGCAATAATATCGTGATATCACAGCGTCAAAAGTCTCACAATAATATCGAGGGTTGTCACAGTATATCGAATTATAAGATTCTTTGCTTAAATTGATTATTATGGTGCAGCAACAGCTAAAAAAACTACATAGACCATGATTCTTTGTTCCTTTTCAATGAAGAGAGTATGAAGTAAAATTTTCTATTATAACTCTTTGGTTAGTATTCCAAAATGTATTAGTATTCCAAAGAATAGAGTAATATAGAGTAATATAATGAGCAATGAGCTAGCCAGTGTGGGTCCTTGGGCAAGACCCTGGGCAGTACCGGCTGCTCACTGCTCACTGCTCCTGAAAAGGATGGGTCAAATGCAGAAGTCAAATTTCTCCCGTGTGTCACTGTGTGTCATTGTGTGTGAGACCAATAAAGGCTTAATCTAATCTAATCTATAACATCAAAAACTTGAAAAAGTAGCATTTCTTTAATTCTGTTGGCATCTTGAAAATATGACAAAAAATATCGGATTGTGACAATATTGTACTGTGAGATTTGCATATTGTTAATGCCACTGACACAATACAGCAGAGATATCCCCATAAACTAATGTATAATAATTACTTTAGTAGTTAGTTTGTGTTTAATGAACCATAGAAGTTCTTTATTCAACCCTCCACAGGTACAGAAAAATACCAAAAATTTCTTCGCTAATACAAATAAAAAGCCCCAACGATAAATATTGTGACTCACTGTTGAACTTCAGAGACCCTTTTAATTCAGCGTCAATCACAAAGTGAGTCTCTCACCACTGTTAGCTACAAAGATGAAAACCAGATTAGTTTCATTCAACACTTTGGTATCAAGTGCTTTGTCTTTCTCTGGCTCCCTGCGTAAAAGCTGCCATTAAAATTGCATTGGGAACGCCTGGCTCTCTGCACACACACACACACACATACATACATACATACATACACACACACACATGCATCCGCACATACACCACTGCCGTCTTCTGTTATGTAACACTGCAGTAAATTCAGCACATGCTACCACACCACACCAACACTCAGCAAGAGACTCACATCAGAGGAGAGAGAAGTTTAAGAGGATTTGGGATTATTTTGGTATTATATGATACACTTTGTGGCATTCAAGGGTTAAGTGAGAACAAAATGTACTTAAAATGTCACTATCAAGTAACAGCAAATACAAAAGTGGAAATTGAGTGAAAAAGAGACAAAGTATACTGAGAGAAAGAGTACTGATAAGGGACATTATTAAAAAGGTGCACTGTGCAACTTTTCTGGTGGAGGTTCCGTTACCTACTTGTCTTCATGGAGGTGTTATTGCTTTGTCTGGAATATTCCCATTTTTTTTAAAATGATTATGTAATGAATAAAAATGGAAGGAAACACCTTTATTTTGTTGAAATAATGTATCAGACAACATGTGTTTGAGAGTAAATTGTTTGTGTTTCATTTTTGGATGTAACTCTTCCTACCATGATGTTATCATTATGGGACGCTCTAAAACAGAACTCTACCTCCTGTAATTTTCAACATATTTTTCAACTTTTCTTCACAAATTGCTTATTGATTGGTGTAAAACTATAACAGATATTATCCCACCAAATTAAGTCAAAATAGAGAATCATCAAAACCTGTCATACACAATTTTCATTAACTGGAATATTATTTCATGGTAAATTCCAATGAATGACATGAAAATAAAAAGGTTTTGGGTCATATAAAAAGATATTAAACTTAAATTTCAACCATCGATTCAAAATGAAATGACTACACAGATATAAAAGGAGGCACTGAAGCACTTGTCATTTACCACCAACCTTCTTTGGTTTAATAATTACTCATTTGTGTCATCTTGATCCCCGATAGCACATTATTATCTACTGTCTGACTATCCATCCATCTCCACAGGCTCCACACTGCAGTGACAGACCACAGCTGTTTTCCTCTTACACAAAAATAACCCTGAGGCGGCCATTATCGCTCCATTAAAAACACTGGCCATACACGAGATGCACTCTAAGCATTTACTCCATACTTGGACCAAACACCAACAAACCAGCAAAAGGAAAATCTCAAAAATATTTATTCATTTGTCCAAATACTACTTCAGCTGGTAGCAAGCTGAAAATATGATGTAGCAGTGACAAGTCCAGACAAACTGACACTGAAATGACATAAACAGCTACGTGCATTGTCAATCATGGTAGAAAAAAAGTATGGAAAATGTTTGCCTTTTCCCAGTGGTTTATTTTTTCATAATTGCCATGTGAGTTGCATAATTGTTTCAGGGTAGATTCTCAACTAATAAAAGAATGACATTTCAGAGGACGTCTACTCTAAACTACAGGGTTTTATACTGTCTCCATTTGTGTCTGTGCAAAGGATAATTCATTATATATAAAATAATTGCAGCCTTTGTAATTTGTTAACAATGTCCACTCAAATTGCCATTTAAATTTGCATGCAGTCAATCTTATGATCTTGTTTTCAGTCAATGAATTATCGTTTCATTATTTTTTTACTTGTATTATGACACACACACACACACACACACAAGCCTGTCACAATAATCACTATGTTGACTTATTCAATATGAAAGCTGGAACAATATTTTTTGTGTCAATATTGCAAAAGTGGGGAGATTTGGGGTATTTTTGTTTAACTTTTTTTGAGCTGTAGGTGGTTTAATAAATTACTTCTACTGTTTATTGGATCATTCTACTATTTATTAGTTGCAGCTCAGGCCTTTTAATGTTACAGTATATTTAATAAAAATAGATTTTTTTTGTGGCGGAATTAACGCTCTTTGTAGTGACCTTGATTTTTCATAAGCTGTGGCCACTGCTAGTAAGGTTAGAAAAACTACAGGATCCAGCTGTAAATTGGAAGCGAAACAATTTATACGAAAGTGGAAGTCCTGGTTGGTGGAGGTGGGACAAAGCATGGCATGCTCATGTACGCACACACTCATGACTTAACTGTACAAGCCCTGTGTGCGCAGATGTTACTCATATGAGGAAAACTGTGAATAAGGTTTGCTTCAAAACATACAGAGAATTCGCGCTTACCATCAATAAGGACTGTGACAGACAGACCTCGTCTCCGTCTGTTCTCACTGCTCCGAGCTGTTATTATATCCATAAGCTCACGGAGGAGCGCGTATCACAACAGGAGTCATATCTGCCTCACTATTTAATAGATATTTCCTGCTGCTGGACTTATTTTCGCTGCTAAAAACGAAAGCTCTGCAGCGTGACATGTAAACAAACAGCGCTGTGTGATGACGTCATTGGGCCATGGCCAGGTACGGTTGTGCAGGTGTGAGTGCGGGACATAGATCCCTGCACAATCGTTTTGACTGTTATGAAGACAGAAGAGAAGCACTTCACTGACACTGTTGCAGAACATTTCATGAAAGTGACCAGAGAACGGAACATCACAAAGTTGGCTCACGTTTCTATGTTAAGAGTTTCTAAAATGATTCAAGACAAAAATGTGCAATTAATTTGAGATGAATCATGAGTTAACTATGACATTCATGAGATTAATTGCAATTAAAAAAAAAAAGTAATCGATTGACAGCACTAACTATAACACTGTTAAATCCAAGCAACGGACCTTGGGGGACCGAGCCTTTGCCACTGCTGCCCCCACCCTCTGGAACTCCCTGCCCTTCCATATCAGAAACTCGGACTCAGTAAACAATTTCAAGTCACAGCTCAAAACTCATCTTTTCACCATTGCCTTTGACCCACATTAATTGAATTTGTTTTGTTTTGTTCTGTTTATTTTTATTTTTATTCCTTTCTGTAAAGCATCTTTGAGTTGTTTTAAAAAGCGCTATATAAATCTTATGTATTATTATTATCTTTCATTATTGTTATTGTGTCAATGACATAAAGTAGTTTCAATATTATCGTTTATCTCAATATCCCTCTGTAGCAATATATCGTGTTTCAAAATGTGTTACATGTGACAGGCCTGTACACACACATACACACCTTCAGTGCTATGGAATGGCACTGGCAGCTGGTTTGGGTGAAATGACCTCATAGAGCTGGTCCATGGCTTTTGGGGTGACCCTCGTGATACAAAATTGTTGACAGAGTTCGACTGAGCCAAGTGCTTCGTCCCACTGACCCCGTGTGGATTCAGAGGTCAAACGGTGGAGTGTTATGTACTGGTCCCAGAGTTTTCACCAGGCTACACTGCTGTTCACACCGACTTTATCTGAAAGATTCTGGGGGCCATGGGAATCAGACTAAGTCAACATCTGGGACAATGCCAACGAATGAGCCACCTGTGAGTGGAAAAAGCTCTCTGCATCTGGACATTTGTGGGAGAGAGAAGGGAAAAAAGAAAATCCCATCATGGTATTTCAGTCCTGCAATTGCCAATCTGTACTAAACAAGAGGTAAAAGAAAGAATAACTACCACTTCATGACATCACAAGGTGGAACAGAGCATTTTGAGCTTTGGAGATGTAGACAGACTAATAATAAAGGGTTACTCAAACATGTGTGCATGAAACAAAACACAACTCTGGGAATGTTTTGAGGAAATAACAGCATTATAACATAGCTAACATGAGTAAATTTTGCATAATATAGGACATATACATTCTTCCAATATATTTTGTTCATATCTCCGTCTTATATGGTTATGTTTAATCCTCTGGGACTCTGCATAATGCATTCAGATATAAATCCTTATAATGAAATTTATCTAAAGCCCTTATGTTGTCAAGCTGCCGGCAGTCACCTGAGAGAGGTTTGGGCCGTTTGTTTTCGATGACTTCATGTCCCACGAGGCCGAGCAGGGAGCTATGTGCTGACAAACAACAGCACAACAACTGCACCACAAGGACACACACTGCAGCATTCCTGACGTCTCTAACACACACAGGGCCGGTTTATCGGCAGCAGCCTGGGAAAACACACTCCCCCATCCACACATCGGTATAATCACACAGGTATCTGCTGACTGGGCATTCTCATTACACAACAGGCACTGGTTTGGGAGATAGAAGTTACCCAGTGAGATATTGGAAAATGCAAAATATGTGCAAAATAAATTAAAAATCGTATTTATTTTAAAGCCCTGTGTCATGCAAAACTGACTCTTGTGAGCTTTAAGCCATGTTAGAATGATGTTATCTCATCAAAAACATACCTGGGAGTTGTGGTTTGTTTTGTTCAAGTTAACAGTGACCTTTTACCTTCAGCTCTTTTTCATTCCACCTCGACTAAAATCATTTCTTACATACTTTGGTTTACTTTGACTTGCCTACAGGCATTCGTAATATTCACCCTGATAACTTCAAAAATGTCAACACACAACTTTACTTTCTCTAAAACCTTTTGTGTCTGTGCCCATGTCCACAGATAAATAAATGAACAGTTATATAAAAGGCCTAAGAATAGTGGGTCTTTAAATAACTTGAGTTTGTCTCCACCACGTTCCTCTTTCACAGGGGACACGGGCAAAAGAGCACAGAGATAAGAGCTGTCTGAGGCTGCCACACTGAAAACATACTAACTGCATGGGGACATGGGGACAAACCCACATTTCATCTTGTGTAATCCTGGATAGCACTTGGCATGGGACCATATAGAAATGTGAAGTGATGATTTGTAATTTTGTTTGGAAATTATTGGCAAATGATACAATATAGTATAAAAATCTGGTGTGACAATTATCGTGGCCAAGATAATTGCGATTAACGATTATATCATGAGAATTATGAAAGTTGCTGACAGTTTAAAAATGTTATGGATATGAATAATGATTTAATGGTTCTAGTGAAGGTGTAGGGAGTAAATACAGCTCTGGAAAAAATTCTTTGATTTTACTACTTATAGGTATGCGTTTAGGCAAAAGAAACTTTTTTTCAAATTTTTGTTTGAGTCTATAAACTACTGACAACATTTCCCCAAAAATTCCCCCAAAAATATTATCGTTTAGAGCATGTATTTGCAGAAAATGACAAATGGTCAAAAGATACACGTTTTCAGACCTCAAACAATGCAAAGAAACAAGATCAAATTCATTTTAAAACAAAATAATAAAGTTCAGAAATCTTAAATCACAGCTTTCATGCATCTTGGCATGCTCTCTGGGTGACTTTATTCCACTTCTGGTGCAAGAACTGAAGTAGCTCAGCTTGGACAGACGCTGGAATGGAATGGCTGTAATACATGTAGATATGCTGATTTCAGAAAAAAAAAAAATGCAGTGGTCTCTTATTTTTTTCCAGAGCTGTATGCAGGTTTGTGTGTTAAACATGTGTGAAAGAAACAAAACACAACTCCAGGTGTGTTTCTAATGAGGAAACATTATAACACAGACTGGAAAACAGAGTAATATGGGCCCTTTAACATGCAAAAGTGTCCATATATTCTCCCTGAATGCCTGTTATAACTGAAAAACTGAAAACATTATAAACCTAACTGTCCATTTCCTATCTCTGCTGTAGCACATTTTGCTCTGTCCCTCCACCATCAGGGTGTCCAGGGGAGTCTGGGTCAGATTATGGTGATTAGTCAGTGTGTGTCATCGCCAGTGGTTTATATAATGCTGTGTAACTGTGCAAGGTCAGATGTGAGATTAGAGCAGTCCATGATAGGATCACTCATGGATTAGGCCTCGTACCTGTCGTGCTGAAGCCAGGGCTAAAACTACCCAAGATCAGGTGTTCCAGACTGCAAATAGATGACAAGTCTTGGGTTACACGCTCAAAGCTGGAGAGGCGCTCTTCTAGGAAATACCACAATCTCAACATTAGTGGTCCTAGTCAGTGGGGGATGAAGTACTCGATTTTGTTACTTAAGAAGCAAAAAGTAAAAGTATCACATGAGAAAATCTACTCTAGTAAAAGTATTGAAATAGCTGTTTAAAAATGTACTTTTAGACTCAAAATAAATGTGTATTTGCAGTGATTTTTAGAACAATTTAAGGTTGAAATTTAGTGATTTTGATAATGAATTTAACTGATTTTAAGTGGTTCAATTGATTTCTAAAGTTTCTGGCTGTTTTGGGGTATTTGGTTAGTTCAAAGTTGGGACGTTAACTCAAATTTGTACTAAAAATGTGCTAAAAATAAGTCTCAGCCATTTCAACAGGTCTCAAAACATCAAGAAAAGTACTTTTTACTTTTCAGTCCAGATCTAAAATGTAGTGGAGTAGAAAGTACAGACACAAATTGTAAGAGAAGTAAAAGTAAAAAGTGTCCACTGTAAAATGTACTTAAGTAAAGTACAGGCACCTAAAATTTGTACTCAAGTATTATACTTTTACTTTTGTACTTTGTGACCTTCCACTGCTGATCTTGGTCTTGATTAAAGCTCCAGTACGTGACATTATAGCCAGTCAAAACACACGCTCACCCAGTCCATACTTGATACTGCTTTTGTGTAACCGCAGGTGACTATGACCAGACCGTAGATATGCATACAACAAACTCTCAAGTTACCATCTGAATTTTACTGTATTGTACTAGAAAACTGTATGTTTCCAAATTTTCTTGTTCAGTGTAGGTGAAACTATAGGCACCTTGAACAACATTATAGTCACTAAAAATAGTCAACCATTCGTTCACTATGGGCATTTACAGTGATACCATTTAATAAAGGCCTACCACAAACTGGAAACAAAGCTTAATCTAGAAAAGCATAAACTCCAGGCACATGCAATAATTACAGTGTACACCCTGAATTGAACATTTTCTCCAGGATTGTAGTAATCTGCTTTGGTGAAAGATTAAGCTAAAGGTTTCCCCAGTTCAAATATTCAGGAAATTAATTTGTAACATGCCAGGCACAGATTAATAAAGTAAGCTCTAAGAATCAACTCTCACATTTTATAAAACAGAAGAAAGAAAGAATAGAATGTGACCATGTTATTTTGCATTTGTTTGTATAATTAGACCTCCATTAGCTGTGGAAGCACAGCTATTCTTCCTGGAGTTATAATGATGTTTCCTCACCATTAGCCTACTCTCAGTTGTATTTCAATAGTTTCATGCATGTTTGAGTAATTTAGTATGGTTCTGCTTTTGAAGCTTGAGTGCTTGAGTGAATTTCCATTTTCACCTGCCCCCTATTTCAGCCCTTCCTGTATTTACTTGTACTTATCTAAGCCCAAGGAAATGAAAATCTGCTGCTTGCTACAGTGAAATGCCAGTCAATTCAACAGTATTGACATTCTGTTATTGGACCAATAATAAGGTTTACAATAAGCAAAATGTTTAAAAATGATCTAGGTACGTTGCTGTTTAAAGGTGCACTGTGTAACATTTCTAATGGAGGGTCAGTCACCTGCTTGTCTTCATGGAGATGTTATTGCTTTGTCTCGATTGTTCCACAGTAGACATTAAATCCATCTCAAGGGAGACAACTACTAATAGAGGCTACAGTACATTACAGGTCAGATCTCTCTGAATTGGCAACCCAATACAGAGAGAATTATTCATTATTAACTAATAATAAATGATGGATGCATGTGTTTAATCTCATACCATAGAACATTCCAGGCAAAGCAATAACTAAAATAACTGAAAGAGCAAAGATGCAAATCTGGTAACAGACATAAGTCCAGGCTGTTGAAGGTGCTGGAGTGACTATTACAAAGTGCAGTATCAAAAGGCTTGTTGAGTAGATTCAATTTTGCCTTTGATTTCCTTTTCAGGTCATCTAGTTACATTTCAGCATGCAGCTCAAGCATCAGGTAATGCCCTAATGAGACCGAGAGGCAGATAAGTGATATACAATGAAACAGACTCAATAACGGACAGATCAAAGACAAAACAAGTGGAAAATGTAGGAAGAGAAAGACAAGAGGAGACCAAAGCAGGAGGTACGAGCAGACACTGAGCTGGTTCAGAGCACGACGCCTTATATAACAATGTCCCCAGAGTCTGAAAGTGTGACAGACAGCGTTTAGGACAGTGTGATACCACTACAGATCAAAGACACAGACTGTTAACTAATTTACTAGCATTACTGTCAAAGGAGGAGCAAAGAGGAATAGTGTTTGTGTGCATTGACTTAGGGATAGGGTGGCAGTTGTTATGTTAAAGGGTCTTTTATTAAGCAAAATTAACTGTTGTGAGCTCTAAGTGATGTTATAATCTTCTTATCTCATCAAAAACATTGGAGTTTTGTTTTATTCACACATGTTTGAGTAACCCCTTGTTATTTTGTCTATGTCTATGTCTCCAAAGTTCATGATGCGGCAGTTTTCAAGTTATCAGCTACCTTTTGTCTTTAATTTAGTAAAGATTGAACATTCCAGGGCTGAAATTATCCAAATGATTCTAGTGAAGGTTTATGGAGTATAAAAACACAGTAGTGCACTTACTGTATCACCACATGATGTCACAAGGTTGAAGAGAGTGGTTTTTGTTTGAGTAAAAAACTCAGCCTATATGCAGTGTTTGTGAGTTAAACATGTGTAAATGAAACAAAACAACTCCAGTTATGTTTTTGATGAACAACATTATAACATAGATCACAAAATTGTGTAGTATGGACCCTTTAATGTTGTTTTTTATGGAAAGTTGTAATGACTCTGATTGTAAATTAAATAAAAATACATTTACTTTCACCTTAAATTCACCTGCATGTTGCGGACAGCCACTCAGTGTAACCTTGGTAGTCTCTCTCCACGTGGCTTTTCAGATTAATGGAAAAATTAGAGTAGTTGCCATAGCAATTAATGCACAAGAAATTTGAAAACAAAATAAATGTGAATGATAAAAAAAAAAATTAGCCGTCTTACCTCTCCACTGGCTACCCATAAACAAAAATAATAATAATAATAATAATTAAATAAATACACAAACAACAACAACAACAATAAGTTAATAAGTTTGCAGGCTAATACTGAAAAAAAAAGTGACTGTACTTGGGAGTCCATCACCATACACCTTCACTAGAATTATTTGGATGATTTCAGGCCTGGAATTGCCAATCTCTACTGAACAAAAGGTAGATGATAACTCATGATATCACAATGTGGAACAGAGCATTTTGAGCTTTGGGGATGTAGACAGACTAATAACACAGGATCACTCAAACATGTGTGAACAAAATAAAACACAACTCTAGGTATGTTTTGATGAGGCATTCTAACATGGCTTAAAGCTCACGAGAGTCACTTTTGCTTAAAATAGGACCTTTAAAGACTGGTTAAAACGGGTCTACCCACTGTGAGTACTTGAATGGACAGTTAACGGCTTGAACCCGTCTTTTTCTAGTGGAGGCAGACAGGTGGCCTTGAGTCTTTTTTCTGCTCCATTAGCCCTTCGCACACAAAGCTTTTATAGGCATCAGCAGCTCGACCAATCAGCATGTATACAAACGCTCCTACCGCCAGTGCACCAATCAATACAGTCTTGTTTATTTCACTTGGAATCACGCTGTAGACGCCTCCACCACTGATCTCTTAAGTACAAGCAGCTTGGTAATAGAGATTGTGGTTGCCAGTTCCACCAAAAGTATTTGTTGGTATATTTTACAAGGCTATGATTATTATATCGCCTTATTATTTATATATCAGCAAATAAAAACTGGAGCCATATATTTTGGGGCTCATTTATTACTGTGTGTGTACTTTCTTTGCAATCGTGGGGGAGATTTTTGTTAATTTTATGTAAGATTTGAGATTTACAGGGTAGAATAAATAATAATAATTGTTGATTTAAAAGGTGCACAATGTACACAATGTTTTTCCATTGGGGGTGTTCCACAGTATGGTATTAAACAGCTTGACCACATTTATTCATTTACAGGTGATGTATAGATCAAATATACTTAGAAAAACAGGCATTCTGACTGTGAGAAGGGTTGCCTCTCCACAGATTTGACCAGTAGTTTGGTCAGGTTTGGTCTCTATTGAAGATAGGTTTAATAAAACACTGTGAAACATTCCAGACAAAGCAACAACATCTCCATGAAGCATTTGATGAACCCTCCACCAGAAAAGTTACACACTGCACCTTGAACAAAAAGAAAGTTACAAGATCACACAATGTAGCATTCACTGGTCATCTTTGTTTCAAAACAGTCAAAATTCCACAGAACTGCCAACACATGCCCTCTGAGCAGACAGGAGCTCTAGACTCAGTGGGTTCAGAGGCAGGACAGAGCAGGGGACTACAGCCTTGTAAGGAAGGAGAGGAGCTTGTGTAAATACAACTCACACACAGACGCACACAGACACACACTCGGCCAACTCTGTGTGCTGGGATTACACACACAATGGACCCCCTCAACAAGAGCCAAACTGTGGGATTATGAGCCTTTTCATTTAGACAGCCACAAAGACAGAACGGGATGTGGATATGTATGATTCTAGTATTGTGATGGAAACTGCATTTAAAAGTGAACTATGGAGGTGTGCCATCTCCTTGTTGTAATGGAGGCATATTTTTAAGTGAAAAGCGCCTACTTTTTAATTAATGCAGTGATCATGCATTTATACTTCAGTTACTTCATTATTGCAATATGTAAATATATCCACTGCAAAAAAGCTTGTCCAAAATTTAAGATATAAACACTTAAATCTATCAGAAAATGACTTAAAAGTAGTGAAATCATCTGCCCATGCAGCAAGATGATTTTACTTAACAAGTTATCTTAAAATAAACTACCTCTACACTAGAATTAAGCAGTTTCTGAACTAGTAAGTAGATAATAAATCTGAAAACAAGATTAATAACCTGATAGGAGTTTTAAAATCTTGGCCAGATCAGAGAATTTGCAGTGTGCAATTCTGACCCTGGATTGTGATTTGGCATGTCTCCTTTTTTCATAACTTATTGGCCAATTTAATATTACAATATTACTCTTATCACTAGATTTAATTTGGTGGACAAGACTACTTAACAGCCATTTCAAAATAATGCAATCACAGTACTGTCTACAGTGCTGTCTATGCACTGACTAATATAAAGGCCAGAGTAAATGGAGGTCCATTAGCTTGACAAGAAAAGGATGACCCGTCAGGATTAAGTGTCCCAAATATCATCACACTCTCAAGTCACATCCTGGGTACTGTCTGCTGCATTCATTTAATATTTCAGACTTATCACAAACATCTCTGTATGTGTGTGGTTCCAAAAAGAGACAGACACCAAAAAGTGATACAAAAGGGTGGGTTAGGAGAGCTTAATCAGAAGGAAAAGAACAAAAATGGCTACTGTGGGGTCATTGATGTAGCAAACATGATTATGATGATGAGGGGTATGACAATGCAAGCTTTATTTTATTTTTAAAGGTCTTATATTATGCAAAACTCACTATTGTCCCTTAGTCCAGTTCTTTATACAGCCTATGATCCTGCCTTAATTTGTCTAAGTGCAACCAACATCGCTCAGATAAGATAATTCAATCTTTTGGCAACTCATCTATGACAACTCAGATTAATGAGAGGAGAGGAGTAAGGAGAAAGAAAGGGAAGCTACTGCATACGAGAGGTGACTTTGACTTAGAAAACACCAGCTTAGGGAATATATCTTGCCTTTCCTACACAAGTATCTTTTCAATCTTAAGTTCACACATTGTCCGCCCAAACAAAAAGGACTTGGCATTTCCTCAGAGCTTGTCACACATGGCACTTTCGTCAGTGTGACCGCTGGGCTGATCGATTGTGTGCGAGCCTAAGGGAGTTGGTAAATCTCTTGGCAGGATTCACAGTAGGTGGTGGACAGAACGAGCCAGGATTTTGAGCGGTCAAGACAACAGTTTAAATGTCACGGCAGCATTGGGATAACAGGAGGCTCAAGTTGGTTATGTCACTGACTTATGAAGGCATCGTTACAACATCAAGCCTCATTATCAAGCAGGTGTTTGTTGATGACACAGGGTTTAACATTAACTGCACCACTATTTTTTTTTTTGTCTATGTCTATAAAGAAAAACCAATGTCCTCAACATTCACATTTTGCATGTCGTAAATCATTTGCAACGTCATCAATGATTCAATACATGGCCCACCTGCAATCACAGTAAAAATTGTCCAGTAAAATGTAGGGATGTAACAATAGCCGAAATATCATGATATCATATAGCCAAAAGTCTCTTAATAATATTGTGGGCCATCACAGTATATCAAATTACAAGACTATTTGCTTAGATTAATAGTTATGGTGCAGAAATAGCTAAAAAAAAACAACCTACATAGACCATGATCCTTTGTTCTGTTTCAGTGCGGACTACATGAAGAATATATCGTGAAAATATTGTACCAAGAGATTTGGACATTGTTACATCCCTAGTAAAATGGTTTAATACACTGACCGAACAAAACCCTTATTCAAATATTACTATTACTACAGTATTTTTTTTCATCTCCAAGTTCATCTCCATTCATGCGCCTCTAAAATAAGTAATAACTTTGGCATTACTCACCGATCTGCAGCAGCACAGGTGTGACCAGCGCCGTCTCCATGGCGTAGCAGAACTCCCGGCCGAACATGACCGCTCCATGCATCACCCATCTCTTCACCGGGATGCCCTCTATGGACCCCTCGCTCTCCGACTCCCCTTCCCCCACCGGCGCTGCGCTTCCTCCCGATCCGTTCGCCTCTCCCGCTCCGCCCTTTTCCTCGTCCACGTTCACCACCGTTGAGTTTTTGTTTCCGTTGACCACCAGAGACCCGACCTGCATGGCTTCAGCCTCTGTGTTCTGTGGAGGCATCCTGCAGGGCATCCACTCTGAAGAAATCAAACGCGCCCTCCTGATGTATCTCTCAATCAAAATTGCAATACTATAAGCAATATTATTATGTGAAGTCTTCGTAGTAGCAGGAAGTAGCAATAGCAACACTAGGTAAAGCAGTTCAAGCTAAATTATTGGTATGAGAATAATGTAACAAAATCAGAGCTTTACAAACTTACATCCTGTCTTGTGAGGTAATAAAATTGTCTAAATTTGCTAAACTAGAAGGCTGTGAACATAAGTAAAACAATAATAAAACTACTCTGTGCAGATCTGCATTGATTCAAAACTGGCTAATGTAACATGTAACAGACTAATCTTCAAGAAATAGCTTTTTTTTTTTTACATAGATCCCCCCAAAACAAAGGAAGCAGTTGTATTTTCACAGAAAGATTGCACAATACATTCCAATAGTGTGCATTTGAGTGAGCTCCTGGAAAGTTGTCAGCTTCGGTTTTGGATTTGTGTATGTTAAAGTCTGTATAATGGCTGTATGGTGCGTGTATGCTGTATGTAGTTAGGTGTAAAATTGAAAAATTATGGCTTTTCTGTCATTTGAGGTCCGCCCTCAGTTTGGTTTACTGTCTATTTGAAGCAGTAAAAATCCATATAGAAGACCATTCGGTGAGTTCAAGAGTCATTTTTATTAAACAGGGCTCGAAGAGGGCGTGGAGGGAGGCGGGGGGAGGTGGAGCGGGGCGGGCGGTGCAGGTGGGCGGAGCTCCTCTGAAAATCCCCATCGATTGGCTGATCAGTCTGGAGGCGGGACGAGAGGAAGGCAACGTGGTCCACAGAGATGCCCAGTTGTGTAGTGGTATATGGGGACATGGAGAGAAGAAAAAAAACAAAAAAAAAACAAGTGAGTCACTGCAATTAAACTTTCAGACAGCTACCTTCAATATGCCATATATAAACCTGTTTGGACCACATAGCAGGCGTGGTGTACGTCAGCGGGGCTAAAAGCATTGCACTAAGATGTATACTGAATCTTTTAAGTGTTCCGACAGCTTGACGCAAATGCTGGAAGACACGATGTTCTTATATTTGAAGTTCTTACTTTGGTTTTCCAGTTGCAAAAATGTCTTACGAAGTTTTGAATGAATTCTGCGATATTTGGATAAAAGGTTACACTGAATAAACTAACTGTGTGATGTGAAACAGGCGACAGTTGGGTTAGTTAGACAGTTGGGTTAGTTAGACAGTTGCTGAGGTCTATGTTTAGTATTGTATGTATTTTTTGAGTATTTTCAGACTATATTGAAGTTCACCTTGCTACACATTACTGGAGATAAAAGCAAGCTAAACCTTTTATACACAATGCAACATATTATTGTTTCAGGTTTGGACATTCTGCTTTGCATTAAAGGGCCCCTATATTATGCTATTTTCTTATCTATATTAGGTTTCCTTATCCTTATTTTCAATGCACATTCTATTGCATATTACTGTACATTTCACTGATGTATCTTCCATTGCACATTTTGATGCACACTGCACATTTTGGACATCTGTAAATAGGTATTTATTCTTTTGCACTGCTTTTAAATTTTAGATTTTGTCTTAGAAGTTTTTGTATTGTCTATATATCATATTTTGTACACCGTCTTTTTGCACTGCTTGGCCAGAAACGAAATTTCGATCCACTGTATGTCGAACACATATGGCAGAACTGACAATAAAGCCGACTTTGAACTTATCGCAAACATTCCTGGAGTTGTATTTTGTTTTATTCACACATGTTTAACACACAAACCCTGCATATATGGGTTGAGTATATGGGTGTCCTGAAATGGAAAACACCCTGTTCCACCTTGTGATGAAGTGCTCCCCTTTGAAAATCCATAATAAATCATAATAATTTGGATGATTTCAGCACTGGAAATGGAAGCTGGAAACTAAAGGTAAAAGGAGGTGTTAACTTGAAAACTGCTGCTTTATGACATCACAAGGGGGAACAGAGCATTTTGAGCTTTGTAGATATAGACAGACTAATAATGAAGGGTTAAACATATGTGAATGAAACGAAACACAAAACTAGACATATTTCTGAGGAAGCAACATTATAACATTGCTTAAAGCTTGCAAGAGTCAGATAGAGAGATAGAGAGAGAGAGAGATAGAGAGAGAGAGAGAGAGAGAGAGAGAGAGAGAGAGAGAGAGAGAGATAGATAGATAGAGAGAGAGGGCCTTTAAAACATACTGTATTCCTTTACTAGCTATCCTGCCTCTTTTGCAGGAAGTATGAAGAGAGAACTTTACTGTGGTCAGATTACATCAGCCTAGCATATTTTCCTCAAGAAAGATTCTCTATAAAACTTCTTCATCTGAAAAATTTTCATACCCTGATTGTTATTCTCATCATACCTTGTTTATAGTTACAAATCCTTGTGGAAAAAGTCTTATTTGAAATCAGTTTTCACAAAATCCCATCTAAACAGACAAACACATTCAATACAATGTAATATTTCATTCGTGCAAACAGCCCTTTCTTGTTGATCTTTAACATGTGCTGCATCTCCGGGTGCAGACACATGTGTTAGTATACTCCACTATGAAAAGGCCCCATTTGTAGAGACAGTAATTGGCTGAGCACATGATTCACTCTCTTTCACACACACACATTTGAACACCGCTCTTTGAAAAACCAGACGGCGAGATAAAAGCCAGCAATGCGTTTTAAAGCTTTTTAGAACTGTACTAAGCTGCAGAACAGAAGAGTAGTGTGCGGAGACCTTGAGTGAACAAGCGGGCCCATACAAAACACCGCATACTAGCCGCTCAGTATAGCAACTGGAATTCCTCCGTTTCTTTGCAGTGGCCCTGGTGGATAATAACCACTGGAGACAGCACGTTTCATCACACCCAATACTAGCTAATGCCCAACACGTGAACAATAACATTAGCAGCAAATCTCCCATCAAGCTTCTTAATAAAGAGGTGAAAGAAGTACTGCAGTTAAAATAAGCAGACATATTGTTACTTTACAATATTAAGCAAGTAAAAGTATCAAACTAGAGGTGCACAGAATATAGAAATAACCATATTGTGAATGTCATTTTGAAGACAGGGGGAAAAAAAAACTTGAATAAGAGTACTATTAAGTGAAGTTTCAGAGTAATTTTACAATTATTTGCTACTTTGACCTCATTTAATGCCTGTCACGAATTTTTAGGTACGATATATTGCTGAAGTAAATAATGACAATAAACAGAAATACTGAAACTAATTTATGCCACTGACACAATAAAGCTAAAACAGAATTATCTCCAACAAGCTATTCTAAACGTGAATGTGAAGATGGTTAAAAAAGAAAAGGAAAAAAAGAACTGCAATACATCTGTGTAACTTGTCTGGTGGAGGGCCCATCACCTGCTTGTCGCCATGGAGATGTGGCTAGAATGTTCCACAGTATGGCCATAAACCTATGAATCTCCATGGAGACTTACAAGCCAAATTACAGGTTAGATTTGTGGACAGGCAAGCCCACACACAGTAAGAATGGATGTTTCTGAGCTATAAATAACACCTATAGTTGAATAAATGCAAGGCAGATTAGCTTAATGCCATACTGTGGACAAGTTAAACCAAAGCATTAACATCTCCATGGAGACAAACAGGTTGTGTTCCTCTCCAGAAAAGTTATATAATGCACCTTTAAGTACTTAGTTTCCATCTATAATGAGTCATAGAAATTATGTTTTTAACCCTCTATAGCTCAAATCTTACTATAATACGGAAAAATAAAACGTTCCCCATTAGTACCATGAAAAAGTACCCACAATAAATACTGTCCCCCAAAAATTATGGTTCCATCTAACATACATATTGAAGGATAAGTACAGTAATTATTGCAAGAGGCCTAATTTAATGATATATTTTAACACATTTCTGTTGGATTGACATGATATTGTCTGATTATTGTTATTGGGATAGTCCAAACATAACTAGATATGAATTTGTGGCAAAAGGAGAAATTCAATTTGTCAACTGGACAAAAGTTTATTTTGTTTCGCAGCTCATCCAAGCTGCTTCTTCAGTTTTGGTCAGACGCTAGTATCTGACTGAAGGGAGGAGCTAACGAAACGAAATGAAATTACTTTGAAACTTGTTTTTCAGTTTCTGTTAGTTAGGTTGGCCTATTCAATATGCAGTGGGTGTGGAGCTGGGGCTGCCCTGTTGTTTTCTTTGTTTGTTTTGATTTAGGTTTGAGGATAGAGTTATAAATGGGAGACAGATGATGTCTGAGACCCCCATTTCTGTTCAAGGAAGGATTCTCTTTCTTGACAAAAATAGCCTCTTTAACTCCCTTCTCAAGAGATATGAATTTGTCAATATAAACCACCAAAGCTGATATGAATAATTTTAAATACAGTGAAGAAAAACAAAGCAGCTAAATAGGAAATATACGTTTCTATTTTGATACCTTTCTCATGTCTATTAATATTCAGGAAGCGCTCAAGATGGTCATGAATATTTGATCTGAGCCCGCAGTCAAACGCCCCCTCCTCTCCACAGCTCACACTGCAGTAGATTACATAACACAGTCCCCCTTACAGTGCACACACACACACACACAAATCTACTAGGGTTTAATTATCTTTTGATTACAGCCCCACCACAAACTACTGCAAGTATTTCTGACCCAAAACAGCCCCAAAGTGACATAAGCGAAAAAAGTGGTTAAACAGAACGCGATTATGAGCAGGCTGGAGATAGTTTTGTGTGTTATCCTTGAGTGTTAAAGTGGGTGTACACGATTTTTTTTTTCAGTTGAGTTAAATTAGTTTTGCAGAGATAAAAGCAGCTCTTGTAGTCTAAATCCAGGCAATCAGGTAGTGCACTGTGAGCATGCTAGTTGTTGAAAGTTGGGAAAGATTGTAGAAAATAACAGGAATATGTTAGCAAAGTGAGGAATAACTGGGCGGCTGGTAACTTTTTTATGGTTATACAAAGTAGGAATCTTTTTTTTTTGTTTTTAACCTTCATATGTCCTTAACCGTTAGCCCAGAATCCCACACACAGTCCTGAAAGTTGAGTGAATGCCATCTGATTTTTTTACAGTCTACATTGTTAGCTGTACCATTGTGCTTGCTGTTTGTTTGGAACCGGAGCTACAGTTATATAGAGTTACACTTCCAGCTTTTTCAGTGTCACACATGCACACGAGCAGACTCACGTGAGGAGACATGGGGAGCAGAGGAAAGATGAGGACAAGACCCAAGACCTGGGGTTAGCGAGCTCTGGTGGTGTCCAAATGTGGTATTAGTAACTTGTGAGATATGTTAGACCTGGAGCTCTAGTTGTATAGTATAAAGTTGGGATAGGGGTCTCAAATCTTATAATTGCTTTTATAATTGACAAATATGAATGGGTTATTTAGGTCTACTAACTTTTGTGGAATGTTTATTTTAACACTTCAACACTATTTCAAAGCGTTTAAGGTGAGTTCAGACCTGCTCTATCCAGTTCCATTGTGAATAGTTCAAGAATTAGGCCATGAAAATCAAGTCTTACTGAAATGAGTTTAACATAATGTTAAACTCACTTCAGTAAGACTTGATTTTTATAAAACTTGATTTATTATAAGACTTGAAGCCATCCATCAAAATAGCATAGAGCCTGGTGCCACAATAGATTACCTGTTAACTTTTAAGACAATAGGCCTCATTCATGAATCTTTTCTTAAAAAATGTCCGTAACTTCCACTTGAAGATGCTGAGAGAACTCTTAAGTGACAGTTGCGTCGAACACCCAGCTACGAAAACCTCTACGCTCATTTATATTTCATTTACATAAAAAATTAATATGTATTTGGTTGGAAACGCCCTTTGAACTTCCATATATCGCCAATATGGGTTTGGCATTATGACGTGTGAAAGTGTGAGGGAGAGAGTGGCCCACGAAGTCAGGTGGAGCGTATCTACAGACTACAGACTCAAATGTCCAAACTCACATCAACACACTCAGTGAGGGAATATTTAAGTGATAAACTTACTGAAATAAGCGGGATCTCTTATTGTATTTATTGTGCTTTCGTGAGCCTGGGCCCGCGGTATATAGCGAGGGAGGGCGGCTGTGGTAGGGATGCGTAAGCGTGCGCTTTGGTCATGGGGGGTCAGGAGGTGATGGGGAGTGTTGAGTCCAGCGCGGTGACCAGGAGCAGGGCTGCAACAGTGGCCCATATGGACAGCACTGGGGTTGGGACAGACTGAGGCTCACTGCAGCCTGTATAAAGCCTGTCTGACCACATAATAATATGTCTATAGAAAATAATTTAAGAAAATATATAACTTACAATCATGGAGGTATTAGATTTTTTTTGTTTTGTTGCATTATCATATCATATCATATCATAATAATATTCTTAAACTGAAGAATATTTGTTCTTACGAGTGCTCCTGACTGATCGTAGGACTTGTTCTTTCAGAAGAACATTTTCAGTTAAGAAAAAGAATGCCAAAGATGTTTGTAAGAAGATATTTATTTGTAAGAAAGTTTCATGAATGAGGCCCAAAACTGCCAAGCTATGGGCCCGCTTCTCTCTTCTTCAGTGTTTATTTTTGTCATGTGTGCATTTGTGTAGTTAAAGTTTCTCTCCTTCTGCACTCTTTAAACCCACTAGGACTACTGTAGTTTTTGCCCACTCTTTAACTTGTCCTACATAACCGATTTTGTCTTAGTTCTGACTTCACGTGAGGACTATTTTAGTACACTTCCTATATATCCTACTTATGACTACTTGACTGTAAATATTGAGATCTCTTTGAGACTTGGACGCAGTAGATGGAAAAAGTTTGGACTGAAGACTGAGACCCAGACTGGGTTTGAAAGAAGACTCCAGCAAAGTTCAAGGTCGAGGACAAATTAAGATGCATGCATCTCCTGTATCTCGCAGATCCACACGTAAGTAGACCACTCTATTTTGGTTGGCGTTTATTCCTGGTCAAGAGATTACCTGCATGGAACCAGGGAGAACCAGGGCAGGCTGCATCAACTGTGCTGAGAGCTTACATGGCTGCCGTGAGACATAAGGTCAAAATGTCAAATCATAGGAACAGGAATGCTTTAACAGTTTTCTTTTTAAGAGTTGTTTTTGATTAACATAACGTGACAAAAAAACAGTTAACTTGATTTAGAGCAAAATGACAACCTTTCAAAGATTTGGAATGTCAAGTTGTCAAGTCATTATCAAAAATGTCATTCTTGTTGTAATATTGTTGTTCCAGTGAGTTTCTCATTTCTGTAAGAATCTGTTTTTCTCGTGAAATCATCATTAATCAATATTTCTCAATTTAATGCCAAAATTAAGCAAGCAAATTACTAAGAAATTCCTTATTCAACCAACAAAATCCTTCTTAGCTATATCATATTGTAAACACACAATAGAACTACGCAGCCAAAATATTAAAAGGTGCTACTTGTTTATTTCACAGTGTCAAAATGTTGTCTTTTTGCACGTTTTTCCAATGTATTTTTTAACATCAAATGGCAAATAAACTAACCATCTAACTAACTATTCTCAAGTCTATACAAAGTGGCATTGTTTCAGGTGTTAGAGGATCAGGGCACGTGACATACAGAGGAAGGGACACTCACAACATGCGCTGACCCATATAGACGAGGAGATAAGTTACAGGGGTGATGACTTTGGGATTGGGTTTTGAATACTAACGAGGCCCTATGGATGTTTGTGTTTGTGTTGGAGCAGTGGGAAGGGGACAGTGGGAGAAAGGGAAGACATCAGTGAAAATAAAGAGTTTTCATTGGAGCAGAGATGGGTTTAAAAGGGGCTGATAGTACCAGTGCAGTGCCTGAGTTCTGAATAAGGGTCAGCCACCTAGAAGAGGATCTCTTTGGTTAAACAGATGGTCTCAGATCGCAAGTAAAAAGAGGGGTCATTATGTAATTTGTGAACACTGCATTCATGTAAAGCTATACATGTTATCAGGCAGTTTCTAGTGTTTGTTATACAGGAAAAAAAATCCTTATCCTGTCACCAATCCCAACACAGCTAATTGCAAGGTTCACCCCATAGACTGTATGGACATAGCTAACCTGCTAGCCGCTGCTTTCCATATAGGAAGTGAGAAGGTGGGCGCTTCCAACTCCATTTTCTCAGGTTCCAATTTACATTGAAAAAATATGACCCCTCTAACTGTAACTGCAGCTTTGAGACTCATCATTGTGGTCTTATAATATTTGTATTAACCCATTCTACATGACCCTGGTGTTTTTATTTCTCCATTGTGTCCCTAAATAAATTCTTATTCCTAATATGACACTGGCTCCAAATTCGTTCCCATTACTGCTAGCCTCACAAGCTTCATTTGACTGGAGCCAAACGCTATGGGTGAAGTCACACTCCCTTAGTCCACTTCTGTATACTGTCTATGGTTCACACATGCAGACAAACTACCATTCATTTTCTTATTGATTTACTAGAGGCACATTCACTCAAATGCATGAATAATATTGCAAATCTGTCCAGGTCCAAAGGTAGAAAATTTGGAGTTTAGCATCAAAATAATGTATTGATCTTTACCTTTCTGTGCTCATCTTGACCCAAACTTGGAACAAGGGATGCACTAGTCCCAAGGGATGTTTTAAAGGTCCCCTGGCATGAAATTTTCACTTTCTGTTTTTGAATGTTAATGTGAGTTCCCCTACCCTGTTTAGGGCTTCTGTATTGATATATAGCCAAGAGTATTTTTTTTTGGCAACTTTTAGCACTGCAATTTCGTTGCTTATTTAGTGGAAAGAATGCAATACACTTGACAAATTCACTGTTGATGTGTAAAATGGATGTATTTCATATTCACTTTGTAGAGGTAGTGATTTAACAAAGAAATCTTGTTGCTAAAATGTATATGGTTATAAAACAGCAGTATATTACAGGGTATCATGTGCAACGTATCGATTACACTAGTCTATAAGCAAAATGCTTCCGGAACAAAAGTAGTGAAATTTTTCTTGGTTTAGGTCACTAATAAAGAAAAGTCAGAAGTGCTGATTGGCTATAGTTTCCAAGATATAGTATTGGGTCAAAATAGGAAATTTATGCAAAATAAGGCAAAAACGGTAGTTTATCAGAAGGTACAGTGTGTCTACAAGCAACCAGTTCTATCTGAAAGTCTGTCTGCACATTCCAATACATTCATTTTAATATGTCTATTGATATGTTAAAATTCTATATATAATATACATATTATTATTATTATTATTATTATTATTATTATTATTATTATTATTATTATTATTATTATTATATCATTACATATCTTGAATACATTAGCTAACCAGCACAGTTATCAATTGATTTTCAGTTCATCTTATCAATATAAATGAGATTTAGCCACTTTTATCTCAGAAGCAGATCGAGTCCAAAAATGTGTAGACCAGTGTTATCATATGTATCGCCATATAGTGATAATATCATGAGCTGTGCATCGTATCAAACAAGGGGAACCTGTGATTCCCAGCCTTAGCTCCTGACATGCATTACTTCTCCTTTCCTTACTGGTCCTTCTATTCCCATGAGAGCAAACTGCATCTTGTAGTTAGGCAGATGGTGAGATAAGTAGTGGTGGTCTTTGGGATGCAGAGGGGGGCAGCCAGTGTTATTGTGTTGCAGTACTGCGGCAGTGCTGAGTGTGCAGTGCGTGTGAGTGAGGGGGGCACATGTGAATCAACGTGCACTCGAGTCAATGACAAATCCCTTACTCATAACAGGGGGCTTATATCACAACACCGGCTGCTCGCGGATGTGACGCAATATACCTGCTGTTCTCTGTGCTCTGTAGTATTTATGAGTGCTTTAATATACCCCCTACCCAGACTCCCCCGTGAGGCTAAACCAGGTTTCAATCAAACCCCCTCAGCACCTCAGCTACTGCAGCATCCGCTCCCGCAAATATGAAATGCCATCTCATTAACCTTTCTCTTCAGCTGGGATGAAAACATAAACAGAAGCAAAAGAGTGTCAACTGAGACTCAGACAGGTAACATGCCTGAGTCAGTGCACCGTAGAAGATGTGCCACATGTTCATTGGTTTAATTGTGTTATTTACAGTAATTACATGTCATAAACCTGATTACAGCATCATTTGTCCTGCATCAGATATTATGCAAGTGGGCCTAATCTAATCCTCTACTGAAACTATAACAACTATAAATAAACCAGAAAATTTTAAATACAGCTCTGGAAAAAAATAAGAGACCACTGCATTTTTTTTCTGAAATCAGCATCTCTACTTACTTGGCCAGCCAAATGATATCTCTCTGTATTTCCTATACAGCGCGATACCATTTGGACACCCTCGCTCCACCCTCGCTCCTCCGGTTAAAAACGGACTCCGCGATTCTGATTCGTTCAAAGATGGTGACGTCAGTGCACCCGCCTTTGCCTGCAAAGTCACTCTTAGGCAGCGGAAGTTCCTCCTCAGTTTTGAATCAAGATGGCGCAATCTCTGATTGGTTCACTTAGCTGTCTGTCTACGCGAAACTGCAGCGCATTTTGGACCAAGCGTTACCAGACTCACTCGCTGGTACAGCGATGAGTCATGGATTCTTCCAGGCAACATCTCTACATGTATTACAGCCATTCCATTCACAACACAAACACAAAGCTTCAGTTCTTGCACCAGGAGTGGAATAAAGTCACCCAAGAACAATGTGAAAGACTTGTAGAGAGCATGCCAAGACGCATGAAAGCTGTGATTAAATTTTTTTGTTTATTTATTTTGTATTTATTTATTCATTTAAATTAGGACAATGCATATTAATCAACATGTCAGCAGAGAGTTTCAATGTAAATATGCCAGAGTTAGCACAATGGCTAATTTACATCCGTAGTCCTAAGGCAGGTAAGAACAAAACACATTCACACAAACAGAGAAAACAGAATGCACAATAGACATTACAGCAAGAGCATGTAGGTGCAATAGACCCATCTCAGAGTTTACGCGCCCCCAAAAGTCAGAATAACCTACATGTGTGAGCACGTCTGGTTAGTTCGCAACCAATTTTACAGAGCCGTTTTAAAGGCTGAATAGGTGCCACAGTTCCTGACGTGGGCTGGCAGTGGTTCCATGTCTGTGAGCCTCTGATAGACACCACTATTTGGCCAAATTTAGTCCTACGCCTTTTTATGTTACAGTCTCCTCTGGTCGATGCTCTGGTACAAAATAAGGGTTACTGCACCAAATATTGATTTCTGAACTCTTCTTAAAGATCCCATGACATGGTACTTCTTGATGCTTTTATATGGTGCCTTAATGGTTCCCTAATACTGTAAATGAATCCTGCTCCAAAATCAAGACTCAGTGCATGTACACATGTACACAGTCAGAGTCAGAAAATCTCTCTCTGAACAACTCATTCTGGGCGTTGTTGCTTGAATGCAAATGAGAAGGACAGAGATAGATTAGAGGAGCGCCGCTGGTTCCTTGTTTTAGCTGTGCGCTGTCTCCCACTTCCGCGTTTTAAGCGCGGAGGAAGAAAGGAGAGGGAAAAAAAACACAACCATTAAACCACTGCTGTTTCAGATGTCCAGAGGCTCAGATAAAGGACTTCCGAGCCTAGAAACACTCGCACGTGCCTCCAGGCAAATAAAAAAACGCATTTCGCATTGCGTAGCTCATTCATTCTGCATTTTTTTCGATGTGACGTCACATAGTTGCCTTGTTCAGAGCTGTGTTTTATTCTAACGCAGAAAAGGACCGCGAATGCTCAGTTTAGACATTTCGCAACTTTTAGCCATGGGAGGGGGGCCCTAAACAGGGTAGGGTAGCTCACATTAATGTTCAACAACCTCAGAAAGTGAAAATTTCATGCCATGGGACCTTTAAGTGTAAACATTAGTATTATGTTGTTTTAAAATGAATTTGATCTTGTTTCTTTGCATTGTTTGAGGTCTGAAAACATGTATCTTTTTTGTTATTTTGACCATTTGTCATTTTCTGCAAATAAATGCTCTAAACGATAATATTTTTATTTGGAATTTGGGGGAAATGTTGTCAGTAGTTTATAGACTCAAACAAAAATGTTCCTTTTGCCCAAACACATACCTATAAGTAGTAAAATCAGAAAAACTGATAATTTCGCAGTGGTCTCTTATTTTTTTTCCAGAGCTGTATATTAATGGCAGCAGGTTTCAAACAAATACATTTTTATATAAACATAATTTTAACCAATACTGAATGATTCCTGTGGCTTTTGATTCCTGAAGGGATGTTACCCTAAGTGAATGGGTAAAGTGTTGTGTCCCCAAACCACAAGTAAACAAGGTTCACACACCGTAAGCCATAGGGTAGTGGAACATAAGACATGCCAAATAGATAGATTACAATCATGGACTAGATTTATAAATGGACATCGCTAACCTGTTAACCGCCGCGTTCCAATAGGTAGTGAACATAGCCATGCTTCCGAATCCATTGACTCTGGCTCCAATTAACTTTCTACTGAAAAACTGTGAAATTTAAAACCACAGGGACATTGCTTTGTGCTTCTGCTGATAGCGGTATCACACACATAATTTTAGGCTTAATAAATTGTACAAACTTATTCCAAACTTTAAATGTGGATTATTGGTCATATAAGCTCAAAAAAACTTAAATGAGATGGAAGAAGATCAAATCGAAAATCAAGACTGATCAATATGCAATATGTGGAGAAAAAAAATCATATCCCACATCTCCCAGCCATCACCAAAACAAATGTCTAGACATGCCGTGTTTGTGTCTAATATTGTCCTGGATTTCTAATTAAATCAAATGTACTGTTGTTATTCGTCAGCTGGTCCAAAAGCTGGCAGCCAATACTGCAGTTTTGACAACCTGCCGACAGTTGCTTGGCCTACTTCTGAGCTGGAGTTAAGTTACGTAGTGTGTCTTCTGACCACAGAACCACAAGCCAACAGCCACCCTCCACCCCCTTTGCACCCAACCAGCATGCAGACGTACGCACCCTGTCTCTGAACCCAAGAGGCCTGGCCCATTTAGGAGGGACAATTAAGTCTGTTTTCTCCCTAAAGGCAACGTGACTACAAAGAGGGACGAACAATATTAATCTTGTTTGATTACCCAACAAAACGACAACCAAAAATGTGTCTCATTTAAAAGAAATGTCTCAAATCTCTCAGTGCTTTGGAGCAAAAGGCAGGTTCTTCCACTTTAAATTCCTTTTAATTAAATTAACGTTTACATCCCCCAGTCTGGGGGGAAAAAAACAAAACAAAACATTCATTCAAATTGCAAAATTAAATTAGCCTAGCCTTGCTTGTCCATGGGTTTCAAGGAGATACAATTTGCTATGTTGCCGTAAAGTTTAACAAATCATTATAGCTTTTGAATTGGCCAAAGTTGCCAATAAAGGAAGCTGAAACACATCATCAAGTAGCTGCAATATCATTACAGAATGTTTTCATTTGTACAAAAACTAATATGTGATGCATAAAATTGGAGAACAAAGTACATACAGAGCAGTGGGTGTATGCCAGTAGTGGCTAAAACGGGCTGGTCGATACTACGGAGTATTGAAAATAAGCGATTAAAGATTGCTCAAACTTGCACAAGTCAGTCCAAATACAACTTTCAGAGAATAAATGGTGAAACAAATATAACATGGATAAAAGCATAATATTCTGGATAATATGTCTGCTTCAGTATTATAATTTCAGTTACAATAATTGATTTGCATTGTTAAGCATTAATCAAACAACTGTTGGTCTGCAATTACATTCCTCTACCTAGTGACTTGTCTGTCCTGAATGTCAGAATAAATCATCATTACTCATGTTTTGTGTCTATAAATACTGCCAGTCTTTATATCCTTTGGCCCTGACAGAGAGCCATTGCCACAGCAGCTTGCACAGACCTGTCCAAGGCTGCTGCAGACATTAAGTTTGGTCTCCGCCCACTCATCTGATGGAATATTCCACTCACACAAAAACGCGCATACTTCTCACTCCTCCCCGCACCGAGACATGCAAGCCGCTGATAAAGCCAACGGACTACACCAGCCCTCGACTAATCCAACACAAGCAGGTTTGGTCAGTGCAAGAACAAGCCTAAGCTCTAAACAAAGCAAGTGCAAATACACGCCAATTAGTGCTGTAAAAGAAATAAGATCACTAATGGCACATGATAGTTCAACAGACATTGTTTTGCTTGAGAATGCAGGAGATTGAGTATTTAAACATAACTTACATGTTTTGCCTTGTTTTTTGCTACTTATTTACAATTTATTATTACCATTTACATCATTTTATTATTTGTTATTAAAATATATTGTGTCCAAGTAGATTCCCTTGTGGATCAATAAAGTTTGTCCAAGTCCAAGTCTACATCTAAGTAGGGGCCTCAAATGTGCAGTGACATTCAGGAAATATGCAACACTACTGTACCACTACTAGATTACTTCAAATGAGTAAACATGACTCTAGCCTGACTATATAGCTTTAAAGGAGCACTGTATAACGTCACTGGTGGAAAACTAGCAAGTGAGGCCACAAGGTCAAGTTACGGGTCAGGTCTGTGGACAAGCAACTACGCTGACAATGACAAAGCTTGTGTTTTCAAAGGTAGTGTTTAGTAAAAAAAAACAACAACTGTAATTTTCATGTAAAATTGATGTGTTTATTTTTTTTGTGGCGTAGGGTGGAACTTTCCAAGGCAAACCAGTAACAGCTCCTTGGAGACAATTAGGTGGCACACCCTCTACATGAAAAGTTTCACAGTGCACTTTTAATGCCAACACTTAATGGATGGAAAATTTACCTTTCACCAAATATTGACTGTTTCAGCCAATTTAGCTAGCAACTAATAATTCCAGTCACATTCCAACACCTTTCGCTTTCAGTACAATGTAAATATAGATAAATGTGGTGTGCCTGATAATAATAATTAAAAAAAAAAAATCCCTATACCATGATACAAAACTTGTATTAAAACTAAGTACTAATATGAGCAAGTATAGATACTGACAAAAAATAAATGCATAAACTCTACTGAAAAATACTGGACCTTATAGTTTTTGAGTATCCAAATTGAGTATCGAGTATAAGAATCAAGTTTTTAAGGAGGAGTTGTGTTTTGTTTTATTCACACATGTTTAACAAACAAACCAGCATATTTTGGCTGAGTTCTGTTCTGCTTCTGTCCCACCTTATGATGTCATGTGGTAATACAGGAAGCGGTCCACTGTTTTTAAACTCCGTACAACCTCAGTGTAATCATTTTGATATTTTCAGCCCTGGAATTGTCATTCTACTGAGAAAAAAAAAAACTGTACAGCTTCATGGAGCATTTTGAATTTTGGAGATGTAGATAGACTAGTAATAAAGGGTGTGAATGAAACAAAACGGGACTCCAGGTCTGTTTTTGAGGAGGTAACAACATTCTAACATGACTTAAAGGTCACAAGAATCAATTTTGTATAATATAGGACCTTTAGATTTTAACAATGCAACAACAGACAACAGGCAGGACTCAAAACCCAAAGTCAAACAGCCCAAACAAAAGGATGTGGGAGGCGAGTCCATGACAGATGATGTTTATTGTTTGAGTAAGCCCTGACGAAGACCAGTCATGGTCAAAACATTTTGGCTTTGGCCATTTAAATAAAGGCCTTTTAACTATACTTTTCATCATGTGACATTTTACTTTTTTTTGTAGTGCCTGGATTTTGTTGTGTCTAAAGTTTTTATCCTTTTTCCAAGAGCACCCTCTGCCTGTTCTCACTGACTGGAATACCTGCAGCAAACAGCCACATTTTTGTTTGTACATAATGTTTGACTGTTGTATTTATTTATTTATGTATTTAAATTAGGACAATGCATATTAAATCAACATGTCAGCAGAGAGCTTCAATGTAAATATGCCGGAGTTAGCACAATAGCTAATTTACATCCGTAGTCTTAAGGCAGGTAAGAAGAAAAAAAACACATTCACACAAACAGAGAAAACAGAATACACAATAGACATTACACCAAGAGCATGCAGGTGCAATAGACCCATCTCAGAGTTTACACGCCCCCAAAAGTCAGAATAATCTACATGTGTAAGCCCGTCTGGTTAGTTTTCAACCAATAAACAAAAGTAAACAAATGTCCTCAAATATTTTACATACAGCTTCAAACACGTCTTATCTTTATACACTCATGGTTTGTTCGGGGCAGATCAGCTCAGGGTGAAACACAAAACGTACGAGAAGTCCTCATTCTTAACTATGAAAAATGCATATTACAGCCAATGTTGTCATGTTCTTTCCTCTTAAAATAAACGATGGAAAACCCCTTCAGATACTAATCATACTTACACAATAACTTTTTATAAAGTAAAGATAAACTTCTTTTACAATACTGGCAATCCACAAAATGTTAAATCTAACTTTATTTTGATTGTGTATTTTGTGTATTTGATTTTGTATTTATTTGACCTGTGGAAAACCAAAAGTAAAACACATAAATATACATACAACAATACAACTACTGCATTACTTCAAACATGTAAGCCTGACTATATAGCTTTAAAGATGCACTGTGCAACTTTAGTGACGCCACAAGGCAGATCAGATCTGTGGACAGGCGACTACGCTGACAATGAGAATGCATGTTTTTAAGGTATTTTTAAGCAATAAAAATACCTGTAATTTGCTTAATGTAAGATGATAACAGGAGAAGTTCAATTTGTAAGATGTATATGTTTTATACTGTTCATTGGTTCTCCCTTATTTCACTATTGTGTTGAAGTGTGGGGGGAACACTTACCAATGTACAGTTAATCCATTGATTATGTTACAAAAACAAGCTTTGCAAATCATCTATAAAGTTGGATTTTTAGAACACACCCATAATCTTTTTACTCAATCCAAGCTCCTAAAGATTCTTGACCTTGTAAAATATTACACACTGATAATGTTATTTAAAGCATTCAACAGTTTCCTACCAAGTAATCTGCAAAGCCTGTTCAAAATGAGAAAGTGAATCATAATTTAAGAGGGTATGGAAATTTCAAATTGCCAAATGTTCAAACTACCCGTAAAAGTTTCTGTGTGTCGACATGTGGTGTAAAACTCTGGAACAGTCTGGATACACATCTCAAGCAATGCCAAAATAATCATAAATTCAAGTTATATAAACATATGGTCTGGTCACAGTATATAGAAAGTGGGTCTTAATCTTAGAACTTCTGTACTGCTGGTTTATGCTGTTGTTTCCTGACCATTTTTGGTTTGTTCTGTTCATCACATTACTTGTATCTGCTGTCTGTTACCATTGTTGGATCATTGTTGGTATCCTTTTGTAAATAGTTCATATGGTCTAATGTAAAATGTCCAAAGAATGCAAAAGAAAGCTCATTATGATAAATTAAATTAGACTCCTTTTGGGGCAAATGTTTTTGTTGTTGTTATTTTCTGTTATGCTTACGCTTTTAAAAGAATGTAAATTGCTTAATTGCAAAAAATAAAACTTCTATAGTGGATCTAGTTGCTCCATAGGCCAAATATACAGGGGTGATCATGTCTGACCTTCACCAAACGAAAAATAATAATCTTTTCTACACAATAATCAAAGCAATACATGCTAAATATAATGTAAATGTATAGACACCCTACTGAGATTGTAAGAGGAGTTGAAAAAGAGCAGCTATAGATCCAGCCCAAACCTGCTCCGGCTCACCTGACTTTGACTTAGGTAAGTGTGCCAGGCGGCTCCAGTTTATTTTACCCAAAGCCATTATGTATAATCCATCATTCTGCCAATCATTCCTGGCTCGGAGTCAGTGATTTGCTAATTTAATTTGGAGGTGGGACAAAAGTCAATCCTGGAATCTTTTGTGCCCCGGATAACTCAGTGAGATGAGACTGCAAACTGGAACAGGACCAAGCATATTTAGACTTGACTTTGGAGATTGGGCTTGATTTAAAGCAGATGTCGTTGGGACAAAATGACTGAGCAAAAAGACTCCAAACCAAAGCATGCACTCTGAAAAGCCATTAAATCAAGCATGTGAGCTCAAATAAACTACTCCAAAGTGTGACCAAGTTTGTTATGGCTTTTACATGCTCTAGTCCCACCGTGGCAACAATTAAACTGATTTATGTTAAGATAAAAATTTAGAGAGAGAAAATACTGATACGAGACACTCTTTTGAATCAATACTGAGGAAAAATATATACACACACTGCTGAAAAGTCTGGCCAAAATTTAAGATATAAAAACTTAAATCTATCAGAAAATGAGTTAAAAATAGTGAAATTAACTGTCCATGCAGCAAGATGATTTTACACGACAAGTTATCTGAAAATAAACTACCTCTAGACTAGAATTAAGCAGTCACAGAACTAGTAAGTTGATAATAAATCTGAAAACAAGATGAATAGCCCGATATAGGTTTTAAAATCTTGGCCAGATAAGAGAAATTTGTAGTGAGGGTTTGTCCGTTACATGTGTCAATGAAACAAAACACAACTCCAGTCATGCTTTTAATGTGGAAACAACATTATAAAGACAGATCAGACAATAGCAAAAATATAAAACTACATAAAAACTAGATAAAATTACAGTTTTATAGAAAATTGCATTCTATTGTAAGAAGGGTTATTTTTATGTATAATTTGTATCAAGCCTTTTGCTGAGTAAAAAAATGTTGTTTCATATTTAGTATTGTGTCACTATAGTTGCACAATACAATTAGAAACTTGTGGCTAATGGACTCCACTACACCAACAGAACGTGAATAATCGATAACTAATACACCACTACATAACAGAAGTGACACCAGACAACATTATCACATTTGTTTCCACACCTGGATATGAAAAGCATCTATTTAAGGAAGTTCTCACCTCCAAAAACAATCGTGGAAAAGCACTAGGTCAGATGCCAGCTCACTTTAGCAGCTCGACGCCTGAACCTAACACAGCCTGACAGTTTCCTGCTGACAGTAAGAGCCACTAACCTCTGCACTGCATTAAACAACAGGAAAAACTCTGGCAAACTGAATAGACGGATTCATCCAGATTGAGGTCAAGTTTATTTTCATTTAAAACATATTGCGATCGTCACTTCAATACACATTATCAGTGGGCTTATCTTTGCCACTCGGAAAAGTAAAGTGTGGATAAATCACTGTTATACTTTAGCAAGAGCATTGTGTGCTTGCCAAGTCGAAATATTATGCTTACAAAAAACATGTTTTCATCAGTAGCCTACCACCAAATTCAACAAAACACACACACCATTTTAAACAAAACTAATTTGGGTGCTCTTTGACCTTTATACCTTAATAGTATTATCAGTGCGTAATACCAGTAAGATCACAGGTCATGCTCTGGAGCATGCTTTAGCATCACATGCTTTAGGGCATGTGATGTTTTTTGTGTGTTTAAATCATATGATATGTTGTTAATTAAAATGTGTCATAAAATCCTTGTGTCATAGCAGCTACTGAACAAAACCAGACAAACCGGGATTGGCAAGTGAAACAACTACTACTTAAAATGAAAAAAAAAAAACACACCATATTACCGACTATGCAATATTATTACAGTAACCAATAATCACAATGTAATAATGTAAGAAATAATTATTTTAGTTGAAAAAATATGTAATGTTTAATCCCAATGGAATTTATACTCCAAAAACATTACACCAAAAATATTAAGCGCTTTTTATCTGGCTGTTTATTAGTGATTAACGTGACTTTTTCATTCAGAAAGTTTGATACTAGAAGAAAGTTGATTTATTAGTGATTGTGAATGAGAGTAAATATGGATTTTGTTGTTTGTCCGTGGGGTCGATTGTGAATAATCATAAAAATCATGATTCATGATTCATTAAAAAGTAAAAAAAGTTTAATAATATGCATTTTTTTCAATAAATGTATGTCAAATTCTTGGCTTCACCTCTTGCACAACACATTTTGCCCTAATTTCTGTGTTCCGCTTCAAGCTACACAAAATGTCACACTGCAGTAGAATAAATGAAACACACACACACACACACACACACACACACACACACACACACACACACACACACACACACACACACACACACACACACACACACACACACACACGCACAATCATTCAACAGCTCTATGCATGAAGGATTCTATAAAATACAAGAAAGTCTATTCACAACAATGATACAACAACGAAGAACACAAATAGAAAAATGCTTGTGCTCAACGGTACATACAGAGACTGTTTGTTAGAACTCAAAAACATTGGATTTTTCTCAGAAGTAAATTCTGGAAACTCAAGGCCAGGAATAGTAGCTCATCTGTGGAATGCATAGTTAAAGGTGCGTTCCATAGTACGACATTTAACATATCCATCTAGTATTTATTCATTATTGGTATTTCTATTGCTCAAATATACATAATTCCTTCTGTGAATAGGGACAAATCTCCAGAGATCTGAACTGTAATGTAGCGTAGTGCTGTTACCTGCTTGCCTCCCTCGTGATAGAGAACATTCTTGACAAATCAATAATATTTCCATGGAGACAAGCAGGTAGCAGACCCTCCACTAGAAATATTACACAGTGCATCGTTAAATGTGCCAAGAAAGCAGCCAAATCATACATGGTAGAATTCAAATTTTTGGGATGTAACAAAGGACATAAAAGGGGATTTTGTTTTGCATAGCCTGGAGCAGCTCCCAAAGAGAGTCTCAAGCTTATCCAGCCCATGAAGAAACCACTAAACAAACATATACATTGCACCATTCTCCACCAGCGTTGGCTCATGTCCCAGAATCAAACAACAGAGTAAGAACATGCCAAGTTCAATATGAGCCTGGGAACAGTATGGAGACAATATCCAAGGGGCTACAGGTCAAGGGATGCAATGGTGAGTTCATGTTTCACCTTTTTGACTATTGCAAAACTGTTCACACGTTTCTGTCCATCATCTGCCTCTATGGATATAATGTATATAATGGATATAATTGTATCGTCAAAAGTCTCACAATAATACTGTGGGCCATCACAAATGATCAAATCACAAGTCTATCTGCTTAAATTAATAGAAATACGAGGAACTATATAGACCATGATCTTTTGCTCAGTTTCAGTGCCAATTACATGAAGAAATAACTGTTATAAGCACTTTGAAATCTTAGTTCTTTGGAAAATGACAGAACCAAAGTCTTAAAAAAGGAGAAATGACACATACTTGAATTGTGGAAGACTATAAGAAAAGTGTTATTTTTTATAACATAATACCAAGAACTGGACAACTCGCAGGAGTTCCTTAAAATTACAGTATGTGACTTTGTGGAGGTAGCCTGTGACCGACTTGATTCCATAGAAATAGAGAGTTAAAACCATACTTCAGAACATGAATGTTATAGCATGGATATGGATCATTTTTATGCCATATTGGAGAAGGTTTTAGCCAAAGGAACAACTTTACCATGGAGACAGTGAGAAGTCAGGTTTGAGGAGATGCAAGCCCATTCACAATAAGGATGTTTTTCAGCTCAATAAACTTATAAAAAATTATGCTTTTATTTATGTCCATGTTTGGCTAATACTGGAGTTACATACTTTACATAAAAGGTGTGTTATGTAACTTTTTGGTTGGGGGTCTGTCACCTGCTTGTTTCTATGGAGATGTCATTGCTCTGCCTGGAATGTTCCACAGTATGAAATTAGCTTTACATTACATTTATTAAATTACGGGTGGTTTTATAGCCCCAAATTACAGAGAAATACATGCATTCTGACTTTGCCCAGGGTTGCCTCTCCACAAATGTGACCTGTAACTGGGTCATGTTTGGTCTCCATGAAGCTAGAAAAGTATAATACTGTGAAACATTTTAGACAAGGCAATCTCCATGGAGGAAAAATGTTTGACGGGCCCTGTATGAGAAAAGTTACACAACGCTCCTTCAAAAGAAACTTTGAGAAGAATTATATGAATAAGTAAGTAATTATATGAATAACAAATTGAAAGACATAAAATGATTCCAAACACAAGCTGAATCCAAGAGCTTTGCAAGTATTTTAAAAGTAGTCATTAACAAGACAAGCTGGTACAGTGTCATATGTCAGATGTCATTGTTGGCATGTAAGCGTATATGTGTTTGCATAACGTCTCCATACGAAGCGTGCATGTGACTGCCTTTGTGTGCCGTGCTGCTTTCAAGTGTGTCAGTAAATCCCTCCGCTTAGTCAGCATCATTCATCAGTCAGCTACTTCATCAAGAGGAAGTCGAGCAGTTTCACTTCAGTTTGCATAAAACAGAAAGGGGCAAAAGGCTGGTTTAATCCTGGCTAGACAAACTCTTTTAAACTGTGATTCAGACAAAACCTTTAGACCTTTTACCCTTAGATCAGGTCAAGACAGGAGTCCTGGGACATTCTGGGTTAATTCCACTTTGGTTTATGACTTAAGACTTGGACTTAAGTCATTGTGGCCAAATAAGGGAAATTATTAGGACACAGTAGCTCACGCATCACAATATATTATAATAACAAAGAGAAAAATATAAATGGCAATAATACATTCTAAACAAGAAGGAAAAAACTATAAGAGACAGGTGTCAAATGAGGTATAACTACATAAATGTATATGTACGCAAGTAAAAATAAAATCCAGAAATTCAGCTGTATACAAGAGGTCGTAAGGAAAAACAGTGCAAAGATAATATGATGACTGACAGGACATAGGGTTATCTGGTACATAAGGGTGAGTTGTTGTACAGTTGTATGGAGAATGGTCTGACCTGTATTGTTTAGCCAATATTTATGCTATTTTAGTTTCCTCAAAGTGTAGTGTAGTTGTAAACTGCAAAATATTTGTGGAGGTATTACTTGCCAAAACACAATAATGAAGTAAGGATTTTTAGGAGATGGTGCTTAAGTGCAGTTGTGTTTTTGTGCATTGCTGCAGATGCTTAAAGGCTGACTCAAACAATTACATGGCATTGCAGCAGCTGTGTGCAGAGTCATGTTTTTTTGTCTTTTCTTTTCGGTTTACACAATAGAGAAAGCACATCTGTGGACAATTTCTTTTTCTTTTTTTTGACTCACCAAAAGGCCTTAAAAGCTTCATAAATGTCGCTGAGACGTGGCTGTTTTGGTCCAAGCTACAATCTGCGTCGCTGGTCCTGAAGTTGCACCTGCCCTGACAGAGAGTACAATAAAGAAGAGTTAGAAGCTAGTAAATCAAGTTAACATGTGTACAGCGAGTATAATTCAGCGTACAGAAGACATGAAATCAATAGAGAAAATTTGCACATGCATTTTACTTTCCTCATGGTGGAAAACAATATAAATCACATTAGACGTGGACTTCATCAGAAGTCCATACAAACAAACAAATAAATTACTAAGCATTACTGCAGTTTAAGGTATCTTCCTGGTGTAGTTGCAGCAAAACAAGTTGTACCTCTCTTCATAGAGGGGCATACCAATTCAAAGTCTATAGTATTTAAAAACACAAATAAAAGTAATAATGTTGATGTTGCCTTTATTTACTTCATTGACCAGTATTTTGGTAAAGGAGATTAAAATGACTAATCTGCCCATTTCTGTCTAATTGCATGTGCATTAATGAAGAAAACAGGCTCTACCCATTTGCAGAAACACGATGACACATCCACGCACCATTAAAAGCTAATGTTTATGCTTTTGCGGCACTTTCAGCCAACTATTCTAATTATAGCCACTTTATAATTAGGATTTAAGCCAATTACGCGACGCGACTAGTTGGTAGTTGGTTGCATCTCGGAGCTGAATCAGTCTCTTTTTGTTTTTGACACAGCCCGTTGTTGAAAGTAGTGTAAACCCCGCTCCTCCTCCACCTCCGTCCCCCTCTGCAGCAGCAACCTGAGATGCTGTTCCGCCTGGAGACGACCGACAGCGGCCAGATCACTGACATAACCCCGCCGCTGCTGCCCGCGTCCTCCTCCCCGGGTTTAAAGGCTCACCTCTCCGCGCGGTGTCAGCCCCGGTCCTCGTCTGGTTTCGTGTCCGATCAGCTCCGGACAGCGGCTCGGTTTTGGTTGCATAGGTTGTCGGTAGCTGCTCCCGCATCTGAAGCCAGCGCTTTAAATACGCCTTTAAAAAAATAGATGTCGGAGAGAGAAAAAAAGAAAAAGAAAAAAAAGAATCGCCCACTTCCGGAAACGTCACGGCTCATTTGCGTATGTGGGCGCGGTTTAATTTGACGCACGGTTGCTGCTTTTGTTTTATATTATTAATTAGTTTGAGTAGTGCTAATTATACAATCAAATTACTTAGAATTGTGCATTTTGCTAATTGATTTGTATAATGACTCTGTAGTAGTTTGCATCAAAAGGCAATTATATACAGCTCTGGAAAAAAATAAGAGACCACTGCATTTTTCTCTGAAATCAGCATATAATCTAGCCTACATGTATTACAGCCATTCCATTCCAGCGTCTGCTGAATTCCAACACAAACACAAAGCTGAGCTACTTCAGTTCTTGCACCAGGAGTGGAATAAAGTCACCCAAGAACAATGTGAAAGACTTGTGGAGAGCATGCCAAGACGCATGAAAGCTGATTAAAAATAAGGGTTATTGCACCAAATATTGATTTCTGAACTCTTCTTAAGTGTAAACATTAGTATTATGTTGTTTTAAAATGAATTTGATCTTGTTTCGTTGCATTGTTTGGGGTCTGAAAACATGTATCTTTTTTGTTATTTTGACCATTTGTGATTTTCTGCAAATAAATGCTCTAAACGATAATATTTTTATTTGGAATTTGGGGGAAATGTTATCAGTAGTTTATAGACTCAAACAAAAATGTTCATTTTGCCCAAACACATACTTATAAGTAGTAAAGTCAGCCTGTAGCTTCAGTGTAGGCCTGCAAGATTTTCTCCATACACATGTAGATTTTGAAGCTGCAGTGGGTGGAGCAGATAGACTTCAGACTAAACACAGGTGATGTGGTTAGCACCCTAAGTGAACAGAGAGAAACCCTGTTGTTTTGGTGGTCGTCATTTATTATATGAAAGCAGAAGGTATGTGGCATTTAAAGCAAAGGCACAACACAGGAAAAACAGAATAGAGTGCAATATACAGGATTATTGTACTGTACTGTCAAAAACAAAATAAAACAGAAAATTATTGTGCTATGCCAAATAGCTTCCGAACGTTTGCATGCATAATATAAAAAACAAAGTCTGCCTTGCTCCATCAGTTTACATTGACATACCTACAGTGTTACAGTGTTCACAGCCCATGATCTCAGTTTCACTGATGGTTATATGTGTTCACAGCTTTCAGTTATAATCCAACACACGCTTCCTCTAAAAGTTAATGATTGTGGATTAACAGAAAGTACTTAAAAGCTCCAGGAAAGCCTGAAAACAATTTATCGCCTCAGGGTGCAGCTATACATGAACCTGCATGCCATGGGATTATAGTGGTCGCTTATGGGTTTATGTAACAGAAATGTCCACAACATATTACGCACAGGTTTCTCATGTGTCTCCTTTGTGTTAAGAAGAAAGGAATATTATGAAAGCCTTCATGTAGAAAAAACACAGCACCTGCTTGTTATTGTTGACTTTAGCTAGTTTTACTAAAGGTCAGAGATCACTCAGACAGGGGCATAGCTCCTGGAACACTTTGTTTTTTTAAGTTTGAGTATGTGAGAATGTTCAACACCTTTGTACAAATATTTTGGTCTGCTGCACCTGACTCTTCACAACATGCAGGCAATACTATAATGAACACACTGACCCCTAGTGGACCAAATACAAACTAGTTTTTATAGAGACCTGCTGCTTTCAGGGTTTGACAAAACACGTTTTATACTGATAAAACAGAATATACATTCATATTTTAAGATACAAAGATAGTATAAATTGCACAATTGAAATTGATGTAGAAGTGCTCATATTATGACAACATAACATTATTCATAAGTGTTATATACAGCAAAAGTTGGTATTGACTTTGGTCAAGAAAATGTTCTAATTGAAGTGTCACCCATAGATTGTATAAATAAGTTATACAGTTTATATATACAGTATACATATACATAATCCAAAATAGTGTTGTTTTTGTTGTTTTCCTTCTTAAGAATTAAAGGTAAAATCTTCTGTTGAAGGTAATCTGCTACAAGAGTCCATCGTTACAGCAAGAGGATGGATTTAGGAGCAAACGAGTGCACCAACCCTTTTGTCATAACTGTTCATTGTTTGTATTCCTTTAAAGGGGCACAGTGTATTGGTGGTGTTGACCTCTTTTGATCTGTGTACATAGACTGTACACAGATCAGAGAGAGACAGAAGAGAGACAAGGGCAAGAAACAAGACAACAGAGAATCCGAACCCAGGAGGAAAGGGGTAGCGATTCCGTACCTGGCCGGCGTTTCGGAAAAACTACAGAGGATTTTCAGACAATATGAAATCCCAGTTTATTTCAAACCCACAAACACTTTAAGACAAAAACTGGTCCACCCAAAGGACAAAACACCGAGCCACAAACAAAGCAATGTGGTCTACTCCATTCAGTGTAGTGAAGACTGCAGTGAGCGCTATATTGGGGAAACCAAGCAGCCACTTCACAAGAGGATGTACCAACACAGACGGGCGTGCCAGAGTGGACCGTCATCTGCCGTTCATCTTCACCTAGAAGCCGCGGGCCATTCATTTGAGGACAGTGAGGTTCAGATCTTAGCCAGGGAAAAGAACTGGTTTGAGAGGGGAGTTAAAGAGGCTATTTTTGTCAAAAAAGAGAATCCGTCATTAAACAGAAATGGGGGAGTTAGACATAACTTGTCTCCCATCTATAATTCGATTCTCAAACAAAGAATCATTAGGACAGACAAGCCATTGCAGAGGGGTGGAGAGGGTCGTTGTCTTGAATAGGGAATTGGACGCCAGAGAAATTTGAAATACAAAGAGACAGATTAGCTGATGGTTTCAGAGTTGTTGCAGTGTAGTGAGCGGGCTGATAGATATGCTAAAACAAGACGCCAGAGGAATTCGTAAAACAAAAGAGAGTAGCGGGGATAGGTCAGGGCTTTGTTCAGGGAAGCTAGCTCCTCCCTTGCAGCTAGATATAAACAGGGTCGAACCAGCATGAGGGCCAGAGCTGACGAAGCCTCTCGGATGAGCGGCGAAACGTTTTCAACCAAACAAACTTTGTCCAGTTGACAAATTGAACTTCTCCTTTGATCATAGACTGTATAGATATAAATGGACATAGCTAACCCACTAGCCACCGTGTTCCAAATATGAAGTGAGCAGGAGCACTTCTGGCTCCATCAACTACCGCTCCAATTACGCTGTATTGAGAAAACATTGCCCCTCTCTCCGTAAATGCTGCTGTCAGACTGTTAATGTTTGTCTTAAAATGTTTGTATCAGGCCACTCTACATGATCCTGGTGTTTTTATTTCACTACTTTGTCCCTAAAACAATTTTCCCTTTTCCTAATATGGAACTGGCTCCAAATTTGCCCCTATAACTGCTAGCCTCTGCAAGCTTCATTTGACTGGAGCTATTGGTGATGTCACACTCCCTTAGACCACTTCTTTATACAGTCTATGTCTGTGTCTTAAATTGTTCAAATCAGGGCACCTTTTCAACCTCCAGTGTGAGTGCGAATGGCCGTAAGATTCGGATAGCCCGGGCCTTTCTGTGTGGAGTTTGCATGTTCTCCCCGTGTCTGGGTGGGTTTCCTCCGGGCACTCCGGTTTCCCCCATCAACCCAAAACATGCACCATAGGTAAAATCCTCCAGCTGAGGTCCTGACCAAGCCTAAGCAATAAGATCATGGAGATGGGTCCCTGGGCACCTGAAAGATGTGCTGCCCACTGCTCCTGAAGGATGGGTCAAATGCAGAGAAATAATTTCCCTACATGGATAAATAAAGGATGATAAAATACAAATAAAATAAAATAAAATATTTCATTGCCTACACACACTGTTCTATGTTGTCAGCAGACAGCGGCCGACCTGTCAGCGTAATCGTAGCTACGCTGTGAACTATGGCCAGTGCAGTCCCTGAGCATTTCTTCTCTGAGATCCTGCCAGGTTCCCTTCCGTTTGTTTGTCCCGCCTCTCTGTACATGGCCCCGCCCCCTCCGCTCTGCCCCCGCCACAGCCTTTTAAAGCTGTCCGTCACAAAGCAGTACACTACGGGGTCCAGGCAGCTGTTTAAACTGCTCAGAGTGACTGTGATGTGATAGGCCAAAACATGCTTCACTCCATGCTCAGGTGACTCCGCCCCCACCTGAACCCTGAAGTAGACCAGGATCTGACGGATGTGGAAAGGTGTGAAGCAGATTGTGAAGACCACCAGGACAGTAGCCAGAAGTCTAATAGCGCGTGCTCTTCTGGCTCGACTCTTCTGGGACATATGTCTGTGCCGGGATGACAGGAAACAGGCTACACGTAGAGTAAATCCCACCACAGCCAGCAGGGGGAGCAAGAACTCCAGAACAGTGAGGTAGAACAAGGCTGGGAGCAGGACACAGGAGGAGTTGGACCCAAGAGCTGAGGTCTGTACAAGTAAATAAAATTATGGTTAAGTACAATGGCACCAATGCACTGTCAGAAGAATATATGATAAAAGAAGGTATAACTTTTCTGGTGGAGGGTCCCCCACCTGCTTGCCTCCATGGTTATTGCTTAATAATATTCCACAGTATGGTATTAAATGTTGTCAGTGGACACAAGCAGCTGACACCATGGTACAGGTCAGAGCTAAAGAGAAGCGACCATGTTCGGAGTAAAAATGCATGTTTTATAAGGTCAGCTGTAGCAGGTTTAATGTCATATGTATTCTATGTAAAGCATTTCTCTGTTTATGCCACATACAGCTCTGGAAAAAAAAAGAGACCACTGCATTTTTTTCTGAAATCAGCATCTCTAAATGTATTACAGCCATTCCATTCCAGCGTCTGTTGAATTCCAACACAAACACAAAGCTGAGCTACTTCAGTTCTTGCACCAGGAGTGGAATAAAGTCACCCAAGAACAATGTGAAAGACTTGTGGAGAGCATGCCAAGATGCATGAAAGCTGTGATTAAAAATAAGGGTTATTGCACCAAATATTGATTTCTGAACTCTTCTTAAGTGTAAACATTAGTATTATGGTGTTTTAAAATGAATTTGATCTTGTTTCTTTGCATTGTTTGAGGTTTGAAAACATGTATCTTTTTTGTTATTTTGACCATTTGTGATTTTCTGCAAATAAATGCTCTAAACGATACTATTTTTATTTGGAATTTGGAGGAAATGTTGTCAGTGGTTTATAGACTCAAACAAAAAAGTAGCAAAATCAGAAAAACTACTCTCTTATTTTTTTCCAGAGCTGTATGGTACAGAAGGTTGAAATGCATATCGTCTATGCTCTTTGAAGTGGTTTGATGTGTGCTTTATGATTATGATGATTTTTATCATGATTTTTTACTATTGCCTGCTCTTTAAAGCAGTCTAATAATTGGAGCAGCCAGTTCCCTTGTACATAGGCCTATGTGTTCATTTTACCTGAAAGGAATAGGTGACCACAATTGCTATGAGCCACACAGTGCAGCTTACAATCCTTGCAGCTCCTGCCGTCCTCCATCGATGAAGAGTACTGGATGCATGGACTACAGCCAGGTACCGGTCTATACAGATACTGAAAATGTACAGGAAAAGTATGAGGAAATACAAGTTTTATGTTTTAAGTTTGTTTTTTTTAGTTTTTTTTAAAGGTCCTATATTATGCTAAATTAACTCTTGTGAGCTTTAAGGCATGATAGAATAATTGTTACCTCCTCAAAAACATACCTGGAGTTGTGTTTTGTTTCATTCACTCTTGTTTATTATAACTCTGTTTACATCTCCAAAGCCCAAAATGCTCTGTTCCACTTTGTGATGTCATGAAGTGCTAGTTTTCAAGTTGGCATCTACCTTTTAGCTTTAGTTCAGTAGAGATTGGCAATTCCAGGGCTAAAATCATCTAAATGATTGTAGTGAAGGTGTGTGGAGTTTAAAGACATAGTGAAGCATTTTGTGTATTACGACGTGAGATCAAGGAGGAAAAGAGTGGCTTCAGTTTGAGAGAAGAACACAGTGTAAATGTGCAGGATTTGTGCTTTAAAGATGTAAAAATGAAACAAAACACAACTCATATTGTGCAATAATATTATGTTTGTGATGAAAAAACAACATTATAACATAGATCAGAAAATAGTGTAAAATAGGCCCAACCTTGTCAGAAAAAGGATACTGCAGTACATGTTGACAAAGTAGCTAAATGTGTGGATATAAGAACAGGCCAAACAGCTGCCTCCACTGTGATACAGAGCAATACGAGCGGGCAGGGACAGCGCCACCAACAGGTCAGCAACAGCCAGGTTTATAGTGTACACCACAGAGGCTGAGGAGCGGCCAAATGTCCCACAGAAGATGTACAGGGCCAGAGAGTTTAAAGAGACCCCGAGAATCAGCATCACACTGTTACACACCTGCAGAGATGAAGGATACAAGGAACTTACATATGGAAATTAGACACACTACACACTAATACTAATTTGTAAAACTAAAAATGTATATTTACAGTAGTTAAAATTCCACCAAATTATAGAATCATAAAAAATATACTGTAAAATGCTAGTTACAGTGCACATTTAAACCTGAAAAGCAAGATGATGGATTATCTTTGTTCTGTATATATCAACAGAAAACATCAACTTTAAAGTGTGCATGACATACACTCAACAAAAATATAAACGCAACACTTTTGTTTTTGCTCCCATTTTTCCTGAGATGGACCCAGAGATCCAAAATTCACTCCAGATACACAACACTACCATTTCTCTCAAACATTGTTCACAAATCTGTCCAAATGTGTGACAGCGAGCACCTCTGCCCCGCCGAGACAATCCACCCCACCTCACAGGTGCGCCACATCAAGATGCTGATCTGACATCATGACTAGTGCACAGGTGCGCCCCAGACTGCCCACAATAAAAGGCCACCCCGAAATGTGCATTTTTTTTTTTTTGCTTTATTGGGGGTCTGGGGACTCAGAACCAGTCAGTATCTGGTGTGACCACCATTTGCCTCATGCAGTGCAACACATCTTCTTCGCATAGAGTTTATCAGATTGTCAATTGTGGCCTGTGGAATGTTGGTCCACTTCTCTTCAATGGCTGTGCAAAGTTGCTGGATATTAGTGGGAGCTGGTACACGCTGTCGTATACGCCGGTCAAGCACATCCCAAACATGCTCAATGGGTGACATGTCCGGTGAGTATGCTGGCCATGCAAGAACTGGGACATTTTCAGCTTCCAAGAAGTGTGTACAGATCCTTGCAACATGGGGCCGTGCATTATCTTGCTGAAACATGAGGTGATATTCATGGATGTATGGCACAACAATGGGCGTCAGGATCTCATCACGGTATCTCTGTGCATTCAAAATGCCATCAATAAAATGCACCTGTGTTCTTCGTCCATAACAGCCTTTGAAGAGGAGTGGACCAACATTCCACAGGCCACAATTGACAATCTGATAAACTCTATGCGAAGAAGATGTGTTGCACTGCATGAGGCAAATGGTCACACCAGATACTGACTGGTTCTGAGTCCCCAGACCCCCAATAAAGCAAAAAAAAAAAAAAAATGCACATTTCGGGGTGGCCTTTTATTGTGGGCAGTCTGGGGCGCACCTGTGCACTAGTCATGATGTCAGATCAGCATCTTGATGTGGCGCACCTGTGAGGTGGGGTGGATTGTCTCGGCGGGGCAGAGGTGCTCGCTGTCACACATTTGGACAGATTTGTGAACATTGTTTGAGAGAAATGGTAGTGTTGTGTATCTGGAGTGAATTTTGGATCTTTGGATCCATCTCAGGAAAAATGGGAGCAAAAACAAAAGTGTTGCGTTTATATTTTTGTTGAGTGTATGTCATGCACACTTTAAAGTTGATGTTTTCTGTTGATGTTGTTATATACAGAACAAAGATAATCCATCATCTTGCTTTTCAGATTTAAATGTGCACTGTAACTAGCATTTTACACTTGATTGGTGTAAAATCTGTCATTTGCACTTTAAGCCCATTAGATTTCAGATTTCAAGTATTTATTGTCATTGCACAAGAAAGAACAACGAGTGTGTTGTTTGGAGCATCCACATACGTAGTTATAAAGTGAGAAATAGTAAAGTGCAAACCCAGTGAAATAAATACGCCTCAATAACCCCTAATTAACCCCAGTGTAAACACTTTGTAAACATTTGACATACAGTACAGCAGTATTGGCAGCAGCATCAGGGCATGTAATTAATATTATCATTAAAGTGCATTAGAGAGCAGGACCATTCAGACAGATAGATGAGAATAGTGACATTATGCAGCAATGCAAAACCAGTTCAGAACTATTGATTGGTGAGTGTGGTTATTGTCCATGGGAGGGGGGTAGAAAGGGGTGGGGGGCAGTGTTCAGTAGCCTCACAGCTTGTGGATACAGGCTGTTGGCCAGTCTGTGTGTTCTGGCCTTTATGGCCCTGTACCTTCTCCCTGAGGGCAGCAGCTGAAAGAGGTGGTGAGCAGGGTGGTGCTGGTCCCGCTCAAACAGCGAGTGGAACAGATGGCACTGATCTCTGGGAGAGTCAGTACCATCTATTCCACTCGCTGCTTGAGTAGAGTGCGCATTAAAGGATCACTTCTTAATAGAACGTGTGTGTGTGTGTCAGTTTTCTTTTTCCTCACCATAAGTGAAACCCAAAGAGCATAGAAGTCATAATACAGCTGCAAGTCCAGGTGCGCCAATCTGTGGAGATATGGCGCCCCCCAACGCTGGTCCCAAGTAGTGCAGTTGGACTGTTCAAGAAAGGAGACGCTGATGTTTTCCATTGGTTTTGGAGATATCACATTGATAGTTCTGCCTTCAGTGGAAAAAAAAAAAGAAAGATATGTGAAAATAACAAAAATATTCATTCAAAAATCTGAATTGGGTAACTGCACTTGATTCCACCCAGCAGTGTCCCATAAAATGTATATATTTGACACACCCTGTAGGACGAGAGGTCTTTAAACTATAAGTGGTAGATGAGTTGGATGTGTGTCTATACAATCAGCTATAAATAGACCCAAACTGTGAGGAGGAAGAGGAGACGTTACACTGTCTAGGCCTACGCAAAAGGTCTATATCTGTATGTACAATTAAATATAATATAGACCTTGTTGCTAATTTTAACCGGTCAGCATGCTTTTCATCAATTAAATGCCAACACTTTTATTAGCAGTTATAAATTAAAGCATTTTACTTTGGATGTGTTGTTTTAAACACACATTCTTTAGTAAGCGTTCTTGTCTTTGAAAAGACTGACCATAAGATGAACATGAAAGCCCATATTTCTTGTTTATTTTTATGAATTTGGTACTTTTTTTTAAATGCAGCTCAACTTAAAATCTCACTGATCCACTGGTTCCTCTACAAATGACAGATGACTCTCTGCTAACACATCCTGCTTTCCACTCTCCATCACCACTGCTCTGACATAAGGATAAAACATGACCTAATTGTGGCAAAAAATATGGTACGTTTTGGATAAAAACAACAACAAGCTTTTATAAGCACCCTGTTGTAGACAATACATTAGCAAGTAGTAGTGAATCTAGTGAAAAGGAGTGGCTTGCAAACTATTGTCTTATTAAAAGAAGTATAATCAAAGTTATGTGTAAATGGAATTAGTTTTCAACGTGTGTAAACAATGAAACGAAGAAAAGCAAGACTTACCTTATGATGAATATGCCTACTTGTTTGCAGGTAATATATTTGTGGCCTGTCCAAAATCCCATTAACAAACCATGTCCTCTCCATCTGCTGTGTCCTTATGGACTGTCAAGTTGAAAGTGGAATAAGGATGAGGAGTCTTCTGGGGCGGGGTACTCTGTGGAAGTCTGGGACAGGCCTATTCAGATACATGCTTTAAATCTTTGTATCAGCTGGGGCCTATGGGTACACAAAAACAGACATGCATTTTAGGATACATGCACAGATTTACATATAGCCGTGGCAAGTTTATTTAACCATGTCTGGTGTATAGTAAAGGCTATGTCTAGGCCTATATGAAAGTAGTCTTCATAGGAAACTATGTAGGCTAAGTATGTTGGAACACTTTTGTTTAATGACCACTTTTACTTTAAAACCTGGTCAATAACACTTTTATTAGTCCAGACCAGAAGTATTTACAGTAAAACAGCACCCCATAAAGCACAGTGACATAAACAACTCAAGTGGGGGCCTTACGGAGTGAGCTCTGTGTCCATGTCAAACAACTGGTCTGATGTCAACAGTTTAGAAAAGACCTATTACCCATTAAAATGGATAGCCTGAAACAATACAATATACGCTGAATACATGGGATAGATTATTTACAATGTTTAGTTTCAGCTTTTGCTGCATAAAGAATGTACATATATATCAAACTCCAGGCACTGGTGGAAGATATTTATTATTATTATTATTATTATTATTATTATTATTATTATTATTATTATTATTATTATTATTATTTTACATTTGTAGTTAGTAACCTGTTTTGTTTATTAAGTGTAAAGTCAGTAATATGGCGGAGAAATGTCCAACTGATGAAAAGGAACATTCCATCTGATAATTTCAGACTTTTAACTTTAATTGAATGCTTGTATATAATTATTTTTGCACAGTCATTTACCCATTTGGCTGTCTACTTTTTCTGACATCTTTAGTGCTCGTCCTGCATTCGGTTGCCGTGGTTATGGGATGTGCTCTTTTCAAAGGTCCAGGGGGAACTACAACTTAGCAACGCTAAAATACCGAAGGAAATACTGAAGGGGCGACCTTTGATTCACGATTCAAAGCTTTTATTGTCATATGCACAGTAAAGAAACACGTTAGCCTGTACAATGAAATTCTTACTTTGCTACCCACTCTGGATGCCAAGAGCATGCAAAAATAAATAAATAAATAAATTAATTAAAAAATAGATAAATAAGGTAAAGAGAAGCATGTAAAAAAGTATATTCAAATAGAAACAATCTTTACCGAATATACACTATGAAAAATATAGGCTAGGTGCTATGTACATATTTACAGATAATGTGCAACTTTGGTTTTATGTGCAACTGTCAGTAGTAAAAATGGTGCGTAAACATGGTTGATATAGTGCAAACAGGAAGTGTAAACATGGTTAATATAGTGCAAACAGGAAGTGTAAACATGGTTGATATCGTGCAAACAGGAAGTGTAAACATGAGCCGTTTTCCAATTCAGCGACTGCACGCTTGTGAGCGTCCTTGGAAGGGGATGTGCGTCATATCCGGCGCGATGACCGCCGTTCCATTTGTTTTTTGTCCCCTGCATAGTTAAGATGCGCTCTGAACAGCGCAGTCGTTTCCATGGAAATCGGGGCGTGGACCAAGCGTGCGAAAATGCACGCTTCGCACCCCAGCATGCACAGCCCGGGAGGATATATGACTACAAAGACCGACTCACCAGCGATATCCACATGTGACAGTTGCGACGTCACTATAAAATATACGTACTGGTTCACCTCACCTACAACTATGCTACATGAAACTCTTCATAAACTACGCTAAACATGTGTGACGGTAGCCGTAACGGCATAGATCACGGCACCTGTTTTACCGTTCACATGCTTTTCCCCTTACACTTATATATTTCCTTTGCTGTTGTAATGCTGGATATTCTACAGTGTAGCCATGTCCAACGTTTACTCTAAGCTGCGCACTGCTCGCACATTCTCAGCGCACAAGAAAACCTTTGCAGCGCACTGTAAATCAGGGATGAAAGAGCTTTTAGCGGATCTCCGCTTTTTATTCAGCCGCGGGGTCATTTTTTTATATCTGCAAAGTGCGAGCCGCGCGGGGAGGGGGCATTTCGGATGTCGCGCACAGGGCTCCAAGGAGCGCTCAGGGAGTTAGTGTGTTTGCTCAGACACATTAAAAATTAGGGGGAACATTGGCCATGTCCCAATTCCAAGTATTACTAGTCGCAATTGGGTGGCATCCACCCTGGGGGAAAAAATAGTCAAAATCATCCCTCTTCTAAAACGGTCATCACTTCTTCCATCCCTTGTGGCATTTTATCAATCAGACATGAAAATCCCTCACCTTTTGGCGAAATTCGCCGTTTTGAAGTCAAAATAGCCATTGCCAAGAGCCAATCATAGGCCGAACTGCGCTCCAGCTTCCAATCATGTTGCAGCATAATTACCCACCAACCACGCTCCTGCCAATCGTCACAATTAGCGCTGTTGTGTTTGCGCCTGTTCGTCAATCAGCTGTGAGCAAGCCTCGTGAATATGTACGCGGCATTTCAAGAGAAGAAGAATCCTTAACTTGCTATGTAAATGCTACGTAAGAAGGAACTCTTGCCTCAGGACACGGGATATATTCGGGATATGTCCGTTTCTTTGAAGCTCCGGATAATTAAAGACCGTGGATATACGCGAACTATCGGACAACACAGCAAACTGTTACAACGGAGTGACCGCGTTCTTATGGGGGTGAGTCAGATTATCAGAATATTTCTGCATCAAAGGGACAGATTATCTGACAGCAGGGGCCTTGTGTCACAGGGATGAAAGTGGCCAATCATGAAAAATTTTAATTTCTGAAATTTGGATTTCTATATGCTATATGTTAAAGTAAAACTGTACATAAAAGTACAAAAAAAAAAAACATTTTATTAACAGGTAGGCCTACTAGTAGCATATATTGGATTTGTTTTTGCTTTGCACTTCGTCTAATCAGACCGCATTGAGGAGGAGATTATGCGCGCTAAAAGGTGCAGGTGAAAAAGCGAGGAGCGACGTGTTAAATGAGGCACGGGCAGGTAGGATGAGGTATAGGATGTTTTATAAAGTTTAACCTGTGTACACGCAATGGTACACGCTGTTGCGAGAGCTGCGCTCGCTCACTCGGTCCGCAGCTCCAGACACGGGCTCGCGCGGCCTGCAGTTTAATAAGAAGTTTAATACGAGACATGTACTTTTGTTCTGAATACGAGACGATTCTGTTTTTCAAGGGACGGTTGGTGACCCTAAATCTTTCTCAACGAATTTGCACAGATATATATATATATATTTTTTTTTAAATACCCCGCGGCTGAAAAAAAAGCGGAGATCCGCTAAAAGATGGAACTCTTTCATCCCTCTGTCAGCGTGTGTGTACAGGACTAAACCAGGACTAAACCAGGTCTAAATCAGGACTAAACCAGGACTAAACCAGGTCTAAATCAGGACTAAACCAGGGCTAAACCAGGTCTAAACCAGGACTAAATCAGGTCTAAACCAAGACTAAACCAGGTCTAAACCAAGATTAAACCGGGACTAAACTGAGACTAAGCCAGGACTAAACCAAGACTAAACAGGTCTAAACCAGGACTAAACCAGGTCTAAACCAGGACTATACCAGGACTAAACCAGGTCTAAACCAGGACTATACCAGGACTAAATCAGGTCTAAACCAGGACTAAATCAGGTCTAAACCGACTAAACCAGGTCTAAACCAAGACTAAACAGATCTAAACCAGGTCTAAACCAGGACTAAACCAGGAATAACCCAGGTCTAAACCAAGACTACAGTAAACCAGCTCTAAACCGGGACTAAACCAGATGTAAACCAGGACTAAACCAGGACTAAACCAGGTCTAAACCAGGTCTAAACCAGGTCTAAACCAGGTCTGAACCAGGACTAAGGTGTGTGTGTGCACACACACACACATAGAGTATATCCTGTGTATTATTGAATTATTGAAGAAGAAGAAGAAGAAGAAGAAGAAGAAGAAGAAGAAGAAGAAGAAGAAGAAGAAGAAGAAGAAGAAGAAGAAGAAGAAGAAGAAGAAGAAGAAGAAGAAGAAGAAGAAGAAGAAGAAGAAGAAGAAGAAGACGTCCTTTGTTTATCCCCGTAGGGAAATTATTTCTCTGCATTTGACCCATCCTTTTTTTTTTAAGGAGCAGCTCATCTTTCAGGCGCCCGGGGACCCATCTCCATGATCTTATTGCTAGGTTTGGTCAGGACCTAAGCTGGAGGATTTTACCTGGAGCACATGTTTTGGGTTGGTGGGGGAAACCGGAGTGCCCGGAGGAAACCCACCCAGACACGGGGAGAACATGCAAACTCCACACAGAAAGGTCCGGGCGACCCGGGGATCGAACCCGGACAATGCATGCAAACTCCACACAGAAGACACACAGAACGGCCCGGGTGACCCGGGGATCGGACCCAGAACCTTCTTGCTGTGAAGCGTGAGTGCTAGCCACTCAGCCACCGTGCCGCCATTGAATGATTATATGGATATTGTTATAAAAGCATTTCCATTTTAACAAAGTACCTTCTAATTCTGCCCTGCCCTGAAACATCACACCACAGGGATGTCAGTGATGGGGGAGGGCTTAGCTTAATGTCATGCAAATGAGTTCTGTTCCACAAGCAGATCTTTAATGCGAAATTTTGCAGATTGTTGCCTTCAGAATGTGCTGCTTTCACCAGGGGGGTTGTTTCTTTCCGATAAATAGTATTGTCTTGTGCAGGCCATGCAACTGAGAATGCAAGCTATGAATCAGATGGGATTTAGGATTTGCCATGTCTAGCAAGTCACCCTAAAATGGACTAGAATGCAGGAAACTGCATCTAAGAAATACAAAAAAATACCCCAGACCCCCTACTGGATACACCCTATCACAGCGGTGTCGTCAGCAAACTTCAGGATGATGTTCTCGGGGTGGGATGTGACGCAGTCGTGGGTGAACAGGGTGTTGAGGATGGGACTGAGGATGCAGCCCTGTGGCATTCCGATCCTGGCTGAAGTTCTGTTTCCAATCCTGACAGACTGGGGCCTGCCACTAAGGAAGTCCAGGAGCCAGTCACAGAGGGCAGGGTGTAGTCCAAGTGACATGAAACCGCACGCTAGTGAGCCTGAAAATAGATAGAATTAAATAGCTAAACTAAATCGTAAGTGGAAGTGCTTTTGTGAATTCATTGAATGTTCAAAATATTATAAATCTTTATTTACAATAATAAATGAATACATTTTTTTAAACAATATTTTTATTTCGTTTTTTGTACATTATTAAAAGCATATTCACAAACATTATGCCAGTTGTGTACCTAAACAAGAACAAAACAAAACTAACAACAGATCAACCTCAGATTTAGTAAATTAAAATATAGCCATCCATATACACATAAACTATATACATATATTTTCCCTATATATATATATATATATATATATATATATATATATATATATATATATATATATATATATATATATATATATATATATACACATATACACATAGGTTTACAGAATAATCTCAGTCCTCCCCAGTACCATCCGCCAAATTAAGATTCCCTATAAAAGTTTTTAAATGGCCCCCATACATCATCAAGCAGTTTCAGCTTTCCTTTTCTAATACATTTAATCTTTTCCAAGGGAAAAACTATGAGCATCTGCTTTGCCCAGTGTAACAACTTGGGCCTATGAGGTTTTTTCCAAAACATTGCAATTGTTCTTTTAGCTTGTAAAAAGCACATATTAATCATAATTTGTTCATTTTTAGTAAACTTGGGATTTTTGGGATATATACCTAAAATAAACAGCAGAATTTGTTGGAACATTCTTTGAAACAATCATCTCCACTGCTCCTCTAACCTCCTCCCAAAAGAGTCCTATCTCAGGGCACTGCCACATGCAGTGAAACAGAGTTCCTTTAGCATTAGCACACTTATTACAAGTATCCGGTATATTATGATTATAAAGGTTCAATTTGACTGGTGTTACATATGTTCTCATAAGCCACTTATATTGCAGAAGCCTAAATCAAGTATTAATTAACTGTTTGTGGGCTTTGCTGCATGCTAATTCCCAGTCCTCTTTTGACAGATTTGTTTTGAGATCCTCATTCCATGCCCTGAGTTTAGAGTCAGAGTTTTCCTTTGAATTAGATAGTAAAAGGTCATACAGCTCTGATATGGCGCCCTTACTCTGACTGTTTTTAGAGATGATTCTTTCCAGCAATGTTTTTTTTTTGGTCTTGTTAATTGATTATCCTGATTGGTTCTAAGAAAACTCCTTAGTTGGAGAAATGTAAAAAAAGTATTTTCTATCTATATTGTACTTGTATACCATTTCCTCAAAAGACATAAGTGATTCTGAATTTGGCATAAATAGATCCTGTATTGACTTTAATCCATTTGATGCCCAGTTTTGAAAGACGATGTCTGCCCTCCCAGGGATGAAGTACTGGTTTCCCCAGATTGGAGCATACAAAGACAAAATACCAGTCTCCTTAATATATTTGCGCACCCTATTATTATTATTATTTTTTCCATTGCATTTATATAGCGCCTTTCATGACATGCCTTGTCATCCCAAAGCGCTCCATAGTTCACCGTTCATTCACTCCACACTTGGTGGTGGTAAGCTACCTTCTGTAGCCACAGCTGCCCTGGGGCAGACTGACGGAAGCGAGGCTGCCAATCTGCGCCATCGGCCCCTCCGACCACCTCCAACACTCACGCACACTCCACTTTCAAACTACCCTAAACCAGATTTCTATCATATGTTTAACAATTGGATTTGTGTTTTTTTTTTATTAGGTTGAAGGCCTTATCTGAGTAAAGATAATATGGTAATGGTAAATCTAGACCATTTGACTCAATTTCTTTCCACTGGGGGGCATTATTAGATTCAAAATAAAATTTAATTGATCTTAATTGTGTAGCCCAATAATACCAAATTACATTTGGACATTTTAACCCTCCCTGGTTATATGGCAAATGCATTAAAGATAATCAAATTCGAGCTTTATCATTTTCCCAAATAAATGCATTAAATTGTTTTTTTAATCTTTGCAAAAAAAATCGTTGGGAGGGGGCAATGGCACATTCTGAAACAAATATAACATTTCTGGGAGCATATTCATTTTTATAACATTAATTCTTCCAATTAAGGACAAAGGTAATGACATCCACCTATCAATAGATTCCGTTATGTCATGCATCAAAGATTCATAGTTAGCCCTGACAATAGAATTCAGGTTGCGCCTTATTTCTATACCCAAATATATAAAGTGATCCACCACTTTAAAAGATAGAGCCTGTGGGTCAGGATTATTAGCTTCATTTCCATCAAGTAATAGAATGGACTTGGTATTATTAATTGTGTATCCAGAAATCCTACCAGTCTCCTATCAAATTTAAGATAACTGGAATTGTTCTACTAATATTTGAAACGAAAAGGATAACATCATCTGCATACAGTGCAATTTTGTGTTCGACATGGCAAATCTTTATTCCAGCTATATCCGCGTCTTTTCTTATGGCAATTGCTAAAGGTTCTATTGCCAAAGTAAACAGGAGGGGCGACAAAGGACAACCCTGTCTACATCCTCTTTTTATCTCAATCGGCTGTGAAGTGTTTTTATTTGTCACCACTTCTGCAGTAGAATTTAAGTATAACAATCGCACCCATTTTAGAAAATTATTCCCATATCCAAATCTTTGCAAAACATTGAAAAGATAAGGCCACTCAACCTTATCAAAAGCCTGCTGTCAGTGATTTTGGTAGACACCCACTCTGAAATGCTTCTAGAAACATATCTGAAAGAGGTTTAAGTAATTTAGTTTTGAATTTTTTATAGAAGTCTATTGGGAATCCATCAGGACCTGGTGTTTTACCTGCCTTCATATCATCAATAGCCTTATTTATTTCCTTCTCCTCTAAAACAGTTTCAAGCCTTTCTGTGAGGTCATTTGGAATTTGAGGGATTTCCAGAGTATCCAGAAAAGCACTTTGATTGTCACAGTTTTTCCCACAGTCATATAGTTTTCCATAATACTCTCTGAATTATTTATTTATTTCTATAGGGTCAGTTATTGTAGAACCATTACTTTTTATAATAGAGGTTATTGCTTTTCTTGTTTCTAGCTGTTTGATTTGCCATGCCAACAATTGTCCAGTTTTCTCCCCCTGTTCATAAAAGGTCTGATTAAGCCTGATGATATCTGAAGCTGCTCTATCAGCTGACAGTTTATTATATTCTGCCTTTAGTGTCAGCAATTGTTTTTCAGCATTAGCAGTGTTCTTATTGATTACCTGGTTCTGGAGAGTTTTTATTTTAGCCTCAAGAGACAATCTCTTTTTATGAAGGTCTCTAGATTTAGATGAGGTGTAGCTACGGTAATTATATGTCCTCTTAATACAGCCTTAAATGCCTCCCATTTTATTGCTGCAGTTGTTTCAGTTGTGTTATCTTTGAAATAGTCATCTATTACCTTTCCAATATATTTAAGAAAATTATTATCCAACAGCCATTTTTGATTTAAGCTCCATCTGGGTGGATCTTTGACTAGGGCGTCCTCTATATAAGTAATGCCACAGGGTCCATGATCTGACAACAGTATACTATCATAGAAGCAATCCTCAATTTTTGATATCAGCAAGGCTGAAACTAAAAAATAATCGATGCGAGAAAAAGTTTGGTATGTACCAGAATAGCATGAATAGGCGATGTCATTAGGTTTCAAATGCCTCCAAATATCAATTAAATTTAACTCGCTTATAAAATGTGTAATAATTGCCCTGCTTTTATTGTGGGTATTGTCAATGCCAGTAGATCGGTCCTTTGTTGGATCCAATGTGCAGTTCCAGTCCCCTGCAATTATATATTGACCTGGGAGGGTAGAAAGAGTAAGAAAGAGATCTGTATAGAATTTTTGATCGTCCACATTTGGACCATATATATTTACCAAATTTAAAATGGTTTTAAGTAATGAGCCTTGGACAATTCAATACCTTCCTAATTTGTCTTCAATTGTATTGGACACCTGAAAAGGAACTGAGTTATGAACAAGGGTCATAACTCCCCTTGCCTGTGAGTTAAAAGATGCTGCATAGACAGTGCCCTGCCATCTCCTACTAATTTTAACATGGTCTTCTTTAGTAGTATGAGTCTCTTGTAGGAATATAATTTTTGCACCGGAGTCTTTTAGCTTATTCATCACCTGCTTAATTTTTTTAATTTTCTGTAAACCTCGGCAGTTCCAGGATATGAACTTAAGTTTCATTTTTTGGGACATACAAAAATAAAAAGCAAAATTCTGATGGCTGGATGTCTGAAAAGGTTGACGAACATGAAATGAACCTTCTGAACTTTATAAACTGAAAACCACCCCCATCCCCACATTAAGTGGTTATTCCCCTTATTTCTGTATCCTACTAAATTACGAAGCTCCCCTGCTCATTTTATCTTTTAGATAGTGCTTTTATAAATTATTGTGCACCGATATAAAGATACCAAAACAAAATTCCAGCAGTGACAATAAACATGACATGCACAGCTTTAACCTCAAAGACAATAAAATAAGATGTTAATGAAAGACCAGATATTGCGCACTGTGATGCACCCTAATCTTGCTGGTCAGAATTCTCCCCTTCAATGCTACGAATGAACTCCTGCACTTGAGACACATTATCAAATGTGAACTTTTTTTCTCTGTATGTTACCAGCAGTTTGGCAGGCGGTCTCAGTCCATGTCTCAGTCCCAGCCGCCGCAGCTGTTGCCGTACTGAATCGTATTGCCTCCTCTGCTTGTGCACCTCCGTTGCCAAATTGTTGTAGAGCCGCACGTTGATATTCTTATATAGGACGTTCCCCTTCGTTCTTGCAGCATTGATCACGGCGACTTTCTGTTTATAATTCAGAAACCTCATTATCAGAGGTCTTGGTGGATCTCCTGTACCTCTCTTTGGCCCAATGCGGTGCGCTCTCTCCAGCAGCACAACTCCCTGGAGGCTGCATTAGAGGAGAAAATTGAGCAGCTCGGACTACTTCGCCAGCCCCGCCACAAGCGGTGCTCGAGGAAGCAGAAGAGAGGCAAGCAAGGCGGTATCTGGGCTTGGCTAGCAGCTAGCCCGCACCGGCCGGCTATCTCATCTATTTTCCTCGCCAATGTGAAGTCTCTGGACAATAAAATGGACTATCTCAGACTGCGGTCTGCCCAACGCGACGTGAGGGAGTGCTGTGTTTTTGTTTTTACGGAGACATGGCTCCACAACAACATCCCGGACTCCGCCGTGCGACTAGACAAGCTAACATGCTACCGCTCGGACCGAGCTAGCGGCGTCACCGGAGTTAAATCCCATGGACGGGGTTTATGCATCTTTCTTCAGGACGCTTACTGTTGGGACGCTGTGGTGGTATGTCGACACTATTCACCTCTGGTAGAGTTTATGATTCTGAAGTGCTGGCCCTTCTATCTCCTGAGGGAGTTCACAGCGGTTATGCTAGTCGCTGTTTACATCCCCCCTCCACAGCCAACAACGCTGATAGAAGGGAGGCATTTTATGAGTTATATAACTCAATCAGCAAACAACAGACAGCTCACCCGGAGGGATTTTTTATCATTGCGGGTGATTTCAATCATCTCGACCTTAAGACTGTCATTCCACAAATGCATCAGCATGTTGATTTTCCAACCAGAGGAAACAACATTTTGGACATGGTTTACACGACACACAAAGGAGCATATAAGGCTTCCCCCCCTCTCCCACATAGGCCTCTGACCACATCTCTGTTCTGCTCAGACCGGCATACAGACCCCAGGTGAGAGTCATCAAAACAGTTCTGAAGCAGAGCCGAGTGTGGCCAGAGGGGGCCTCGTCTGCACTACAGGACTGCTTTGGCACAACAGACTGGGCAGTGTTCAAGCAGGCTGCCACACACAATAACCACACAGACATTGAGGAATACACAGACACTGTGATTTCCTACATCACAGACTCGCCCCCCACCCCCTCTGCCCCTCTGCCGACTCCCCCTCCTCCTCTTCACACCTCCCCGGGCCAGTGGCCACATCCCCCTCCCCCTTCACACGGACCCAACCCAGCACCAGCCCCCCTCCAGCCCCCCCCCCAGCCCCCCCCCCCCCTGCAGTCCACCCCAGTCCCCCCCCCCCACACCCCCCTCTCCATCACACCAGACGAGGTGAGGAGGCGGCTCAACCAGAGGAAGTCCACAGGACCTGACGGTATCTGCCCCAGGCTGCTGAGAACCTGTGCAGACCAGCTCTGTGAGGTTCTCTGCTACATGTTCAACCTGAGCCTCAGCCTGGAGAAGGTCCCCGTCCTGTGGAAGACCTCCTGTGTGGTCTCGGTTCCCAAAACAACAAACAACCGGGGAACCGGCCCACTACAGACCAGTCGCCTTGACCTCCCACCTCATGAAGACCATGGAGAGGGTGATCCTCAGCCACCTCCGCTCTGTGGTGAGCCCCACCCTGGACCCGCTGCAATTTGCCTACAAGCCAAACGTAGGAGTAGAGGACGCCGTCATCTACTTGCTGCAGCGGGCGCTCACCCACCTAGAGACCGCCGGGAGTGCTGTGAGAGTCATGTTCTTTGACTTCTCCAGCGCCTTCAACACCATCAGGCCAGCGCTGCTGCGGGGGAAGCTGGAGGATGCGGGAGTTGATGGACATCTCGCTGCCTGGACCATCGACTACCTCACTGACCATCCACAGTACGTGCGGCTGCGCGGCTGTGAGTCAGAGGTGGTAGTCTGCAGCACTGGGGCCCCCCCAGGGAACTGTCCTCTCACCCTTCCTCTTCACCATATACACCTCAGACTTCACCTATAACACGGACAGCTGCCATCTCCAGAAGTTCTCTGACGACTTGGCCATTGTGGGCTGTGTGTCTGAGGGGAACGAGCTGGAGTACTGCTCGGTCCAACCACCTGTGCCTTAACACAGGTAAGACAAAGGAGCTGGTGATCGACTTCAGGAGGAGACCACTACCTCACTCACCGGTGAACATCCAGGGGCAGGACATAGAGACTGTGGACAGTTTCAAGTACCTGGGTGTTCACCTCAACAATAAACTGGACTGGTCCCACAACACCAACGCCCTGTACAAGAAGGGCCAAAGTCGCCTCCACCTCCTGAGGAGACTGAGGTCCTTTGGAGTGAGCAGGCCTCTGCTCAAGACTTTTTATGACTCTGTGGTGGCCTCTGCTCTCCTCTACGCTGTCGTCTGCTGGGCCCCAAGCAGCACAGAACGGGACAGAAAAAGACTCAACAAGCTGGTCAAGAGGGCCAGCTCTGTCCTGGGCTGCCCTCTGGACTCTGTAGAGGAGGTGGCTGAGAGGAGTGTACTGGTCAAATTCACGTCCATCAAGGAACAACACCTCTCACCCTCTGCACCGGACTGTAGAGGAGCTGAGCAGCTCCTTCAGCAACCGACTGAGGCACCCCCAGTGCAAGAAGGAGCGCTACCGCAGATCCTTCATCCCCACCGCCATTAGACTGTATAACTCCACTGTATAGTCCAAATGTGCAATATTATCTTTAAATACTCTCCTAGTTACTGTTTCTTATTATTATTACTTGGATAACTCCACTGTATGGTCCTATCGTGCAATATCGTTTCCCAATGAAGCAATATTGTTTTTTTTTTCAATACTCCTATCGTGCAATATCGTTTTTCCAATTTTTCAATACTCTCCCTGTCACTGTTTTTATTATTATTATTATTATTATTACTATTATTATTATTATTCGATTTATTACTTATTTTATTATTATTATCTATCTTTATGCCATTCTTGCCTGCATGCACTTGTCTTCTTGTTCAAACTGTCCCTACCTGGAGCTACTGTGACAAGTAAATTTCTCCTGTGTGAGATCAATAAAGTCTTATCTTATCTTATCTTATCACCAAATGCACTGGTGATGTCACACACTCCAAGACCATCACCACCAGAGCTAACCAGAAGCCATGGCTGACAGGGGAGGTTCACAGACTGTTGAGAGCCAGGAACGCTGCCTTCAGAGCCGGGGATGTCACACATCTGAAGGCAGCGAGAACTAACCAGTCCCGTGGCATCAGGAAAGCTAAGCACAAATACACACAGAAAATAACTGTACATTTTAAAGACAGCAGGGACACACGGAGTCTGTGGCAGGACATCCAGAACATCATGGACTACAAACCCTCGCCACAGACCTGTGACAGAAACATCACCCTGCTCAACAACCTCAACAGCTTCTTTGCACGGTTTGAGGCACGAAATGACACCCGGCCACAGAAAACTCCACCATCTCCTCACGACCAGCCTCTGTGTGTGTCTGCAGCCAGAGTGAAGAGAACACTCTCCCAGATCAACACCCGCAAGGCTGCAGGCCCGGACAACATCCCTTGTCGTGTGTTGAAGGACTGTGCAGAGGAGCTTAAAGGTACACTGTGTAGGATGGTGGCGCATTGGTGGATGGTGGGTATTGCAATTCCGGTTCTAGCTACGGCAGACCTCGAGGGTCACCCGGGAGCGACGTAACGCGGACAGCTCGGCGTACCCGGAGGTGTGTTCACCGGCAGCCTGCGCGGGTGGGGGGAATCGGGAACCGGACCGCGGAGGGCGGAGGCCGGTCTGAACCCGGGGTGCGGGCCCACGCTGCAACAAAACCCCAGCCGCGGTAGGTACTATGTCCTTCTTCTTTTCCTCTTAGATGAAGGTGCTTGCTCCTGTGATGTATGTGCGGCGTAAGTGTGATCCGGCAACATGCTTGTCGTTTATCCAAACGCGTACTATCTCGTGTGAAAACCACGGGCCAGTGCCGACAACTACTGTATAAAGAAAACGGCAAAGGCGGAGCCCAAAATACAGTATGTCCTTCTGTGGCTCTCGTAATCAAAATGGATGCCTCCACATGGGGAAGATCCCCCTTTTATGCGACTATATCTAAGTCCAACAGAATACTTTGATTTCATGATGGAAGTGAAAAGGCTTGGAAAACACTGTATTTTTGAATGGGTATCTTCAATTTCGGTAATAAACGGGTAAAAATCTTACACAGTGTACCTTTAAGGATGTCTTTACCGACATCTTTAATACTTCTCTGAACCAGGCTGTCATTCCCTCCTGCTTCAAAACCACTACCATTGTTCCTGTGCCAAAGTCCACTCTAGCCACCTTTAATGACTATCGCCCTGTTGTACTGACCCCCATCATAATGAAGTGCTTTGAACGGCTAGTCATGGCACACGTTAAATCCCTTCCCGCCCCCCCACCTTGAACCCATTCCAGTTTGCATACCGGGCCAACCGTTCCACCGAGGATGCAATCTGCTCTGCTCTCCACCCAGCCCTCACCCACCTGGACAATAAAAACTCATATGTGAGAATGCTGTTCATAGATTTCAGTTCTGCATTCAACACTATAATCCCACAGCAGCAGCAAACTGGACCACATGGGGCTTCAGACCTCACTGTGTAATTGGCTGCTGGATTTTCTCAGTGAGAGGCCACAGGCAGTGCGGGTCGGCAGGAACACCTCGAGCTGCATTAGACTGAGCACAGGTGCCCCCAGGGCTGTGTGCTCAGTCCGATGCTCTTCACTCTGCTGACCCACGACTGCATACCGACCTTCAGCACCAATCACATTGTGAAGTTTGACTTCATGACTGTGGTGGGTCTCATCTCTAATAACAATGAGAAAAAACTACAGGAGTGAGGTGAGCCTTCTGGTGAAGTGGTGCAGCGATAACAATCTCCTCCTGAATGTTGAAAAGACCAAGGAGATTGCTTTTGACTTCCGGAGAGGCCCCACCTGGCACCCCCCACTGTCCATCAACGGTGCTGCTGTAGAGAGGGTGAGCAGCATCAAATTCCTGGGGGTGCACATCAGTGAGGACCTCTCCTGGACAGCGAACACTGCGTCACTGGCAAAGAGGGCTCAGAAGCGCCTGAAGAGAGCTGGAGCCCCCCCCCCACCCATCATGACCACTTTTTACCGAGGCACCATTGAGAGTGTTCTGACCAGCTGCATCACTGTGTGGTATGGGAGCTGCACAGAACAGAACAGGAAAGCCCTGCAGCGCATAGTGAATGCAGCTGGGAGGATCGCTGGTCTCTCCCTCCTTCCTGGACATTTTTAACACCCACCCCCATACACAGCAACTGGACATTATTCTTTACACTCTCAGGAAGCACTGTTGCTGACTGTGCCAAGTGTTCACACAGAAGCTGGTAAAGGGGCGTTCCAGTATTCTGCTCCCACAACTTGGAACAATCTACAAGAAGACTGGAAACTAAAGGAACTGGTCTCTATTAGGGGTGGCACGGTATATGTATTCGTATTGAACCGTAACGGTACGGAGGTCACGGTTCGGTGCGCGCATTTTGACGGAGAATATACGGTACACAAGTTTAATATTGAACTGACCACGGGACTTTCATTTTGCAAGGGTTTCCTTGAGGACTCTTTAAAGGGACAATGTGTGGGATTGGTGGTGCATTGGGTGATGGTGGGTATTGCAATTCCTGTCCCGCTACGGCAGACCTCGAGGGTCACCCGGGCGCGCCGTAACGCGGACCCTCGGCGTACCCGGAGGTGAGTTCACCAGCAGCTGCGCACGAATCGCGCACACGTGTGAAGCGCACCCAGCGCTGTGCGCGGGTGGGGGCAATCGGGAACCGGACCGTGCTGGGCGGAGGCGGTCTGAACCCGGGGTGCAGGCCCGCGCTGCAACAAAGCCCCAGCCGCAGTAGGTACTATGTCCTTCTTCTTTTCCTCTTAGATGAAGGTGCTTGCTCCTGCGCAATGTTCCCCCTAATTTTTAATGTGTCTGAGCAAACACACTAACTCCCTGAGCGTTCCTTGGACCCCTGTGAGCGACATCCGACATGCATACTGTGGCCACACCAGTATCACACCTGAGATCATCACAAGTTACAGCTTATTCATCAGATTACTGCAGTTATTTGCATTAGATTACTTTTAATTTAACTGATTTTTTTGGTCCACTTAGAATGACAAAGAGAAAAATCTGTTCATGAGCTTTGTATATGTTGCATGTCAGTACAATATTTTGAAAAATAACCTCAAATAATTAAAATAACTTCAAATAAAAAAAACTGTGGGCTACGGCCCATAAATGAGCAGTGTATAAATCTGTAAAATTACATTAAGATATTTTTTTAGCTTGATAAATATAGCCTGCATATAGCTGCAGATTTTTTTTATGGATTGTAGGACCTATAGGCCATAAGATGGGTAATCTTTCCCAAAATAATGATCACCAAAATAAGTATAAATTATTATCACTTTATATCTTGTTTTTTTAATTATTAGCCTATTTCAGTAATTTTGCATGAGTGACAGCACTCTGTGGTATAATGCTCTGGGGAGAGGATTCACACTTTGAGAAAGTCCCATCTTTTTGGCTCACAAAAAAACTATGAAAACAAAGTAAACATCGGAAGATTACATTATGGTTCTACCTGTCTCCTCTTCCTGTGTTCTTCCCTCCATGATCTGCCGCTCTGACAGCGGAGATGTGCAACTACAACTACTGAAGGAAGTTAGACCAGCCACCGGCTGGTTAGCTCAACTGGTAAGTCATGGACTTTCCCCCTGGAGGTTGTAGGTTCAAACCCCCCCCGGGCAATGAGCTAACCAGTGTGGGTCCTTGGGCAAGACCCTTCACGGTACTGCCCCCCGGGCGCCGAAAAAGATGGCTGCTCACTGCTCCTGAAAAAGGATGGGTCAAATGCAGAAGTCAAATTTCTCCCGTGTGTCACTGTGTGTCATTGTGTGTGAGACCAATAAAGGCTAAAAGCCCCAAAGCCCAAGCTTAGAGAAACGCGGTCGAAATGTGTCTGTAGTTGGCTTCTCCCTGACACGTGTCACATTCACATGTGCATCTATCAGATTGGTCGTTCCGTGCGTCTAACCAGCGCTTTGTTTGTCAGTTGAGGTTAGATTTTATTTTATGCGCTGCACGCACGCACCTAGAGGGAGCTCTGGTTAGCATTAGCGTATCTTAACTCCGCTGCACTGTTATTACTGTTACAGCGTGTATGTTCAGGGCACGTACGCAAGTACTGTCAAGGCCATGATTGGCTGCGTAGCGTAAGTGAATCGTATCGTATGATTGGCTGGGCACCTGTCACTCACTGAGTTACACAGCAAAATGATACAGAAAAAATATAGATCTAATTCATTCACAGTGCGCTGCATAAGGTTTTCTTGTGCGCTGAGAATGTGCGAGCAGTGCGCCATTGCGCAGGCGCGCAGCTTAGAGGGAACACTGCTCCTGCGATGTATGTGTGGAGTAAGTGTGATCCGGCAACATGCTTGTCGTTGTTTATCCAAACACTGTATTTTTGAATGGGTATCTTCAATTTCGGTAATTAACGGGTAAATATCTTACACACTGTCCCTTTAACCATTGCCATTTGCGAGCCCTGATGAGCACATAAAGGCTACGTTCACACTGCAGCCTGAAACGACCCAAATCCGATTTTTTTGCCTCTATGCGACCTGTATCTGATCTTCTAATGACAGTGTGAACGACACAGATCCGATTTTTTCAAATGCGATCCAGGCCACTTGGATATGTGGTCCTAAATCCGATACATATCCGATCTTTTGACATGCGACTGCAGTCTGAACGGCCAGGTCGCATTCATCCGACCTGAGTGTGTTTCCTCCAATGAGAGTGGTACAAGTAGGCGTTCACAAATGTGCACAAACGTTCTTCTCGTCATGCGAAAATAGTATATAAACTCGTATCAGTGAGGCGGCGAAGCACGGAGCAATCCCACCCCTCCTGCCTGTGACTCCGCACCCACATGTTCCTTTCTGCACACGTTGCTGCCACTGCCCCGCAAAACGCTGTGGCCAAAAACCTCGTCCTTCTCCGTCTCCCTCTCTGTCTCCTCCTTAAAACAAATAAGCTGTACATGTTTTGGCTCCGGTACGAAAGCAACTTTAGGCTACTTCCGTAAACATTGAGCGCGTTCGCTGCGTGTGACGTCATCGTGTCCTCCAAGGCGCATGCGGGACACTTTTGGGGAGTTTAGCGTTCACACTGGAGATCACATACAATTCGCATTTAACTGGAAATGTGAACGGCCTCGCAAAAAAATCGGATTTCACAAAAAAATCGGAATTGAGCATTAAGCCCTGCAGTGTGAACGTAGCCAAAGTCATCAGTCATGAAAAGTCACGGACCCGCTCCCGCACTTAGCCCAGAGAGTTTGGACCGCAAACGAGCTACGAAATGCGAGATGCGTTTTTTTTATTTGCCTGGAGACACGCGAGTGTGTTTCCAGGCTCGGTCCTTTATCTGACCCTCCTAACCTCTGAAACAGCAGTGGTTTAATTTTATTTTCTGTGGAAATGTGTTTATTTTTCAATATAAATCGTCTCATATCTTCCTTCTGTGCTCAAACGCGGAAGTGGAGCCAGCGCACAGCGCACTGCTAAAGAGGAAAGAGCGGAGAGTTTGCCCCACCCGCTGCACGGGGCTCTCTCTCTCTCTCTCTCTCTCTCTCTCTCTCTCTCTCTCTCTCTCTCTCTCTCTCTCTCTCTCCTTCTCATTTGCATTAAAGCAACAGCGCCCATAATAAAAGTGTTTCAGAGTTCAAAGCTGCCTTTGAGGACAGCCTTTCTGGTTATGTTTTTTTTTCCCTGCACTGTACAGAAAATGTACCGAACCGTGGGGTCTGAACCGAGGTACGTCTCGTACCGTGAGTTTTGTGTACCGTGCCACCCCTAGTCTCTATAGGACAATTTAAAGTCTTGCTCAAAGGTTTGGAATTGAAATCTATGGTTTGTAAATGTTTTTAATTCTGAAACATTTGATTACTTGTAATTGCTTAAATTGTTTTTGAAATGGTTTTGTAATTGTATTGATCTGTGCCGCTGTCTTGGCCAGGACTCCCTTGAAAAAGAGATTATTAATCTCAATGGGACTTTCCTGGTTAAATAAAGGTTTAAAAAAAAAAAAAAAAAACATGCCCCCTCCCCATCCCCCCGTGTATGTGTTTTTAAGGAATACAGGTTATGCCAATATGGGGGATATTGGCATAACCTGTATTCCTTAAAAACACATACACTCTAGACCAATTGTCTCAGGCCCGCGGCCCGCGGGCCAACTGCGGCCCCCGGGACGATAATTTGCAGCCCTCGTCTTAATATGAAAGATTAATATAAGTGAGGCCCGCAAGATTAATATGAATTTCATTTCTTGTGTGCGACGCAGAATGAACCAATCACGATGTGGTATATGGCTCTGGAGGGCGGGACATCGGTCGTGCTTATTTTCTCTAAATGTGTGGCGGGGCTAGGGTGAGGTCCCAGTGCTTAGAGCTTTTAGGGCTTGTGTGCTTGTGTGTGCTTGTGTGTTTGGGGTTGCGGCAGGCAGACATCAGACAGGGACAGTGATTGATCCATTTCTTAGACACGAGGGAGGCAGGTGCATTTGTGTGTCCCTTCTTAACAGAGTGCTCGCTCGCTCATCTCTTCCTCCCTCGCGCTTTTCCCTGCGCGGGCGCACAGCTCCGGCGGGAGGGAGGGCGCTACTTCCGTGAACGCGTCTTCGTCCGTCTCTGACTCCATTCAGAGCCTGTCAGATCTGTGGAGAGGCGGTGGGCGGCCCTGTTCTCACACGTGCAGATAGTGTCACGGCCTCACTCGCGCTACGTGTTGTTTGATGTGCGCGCGCGTGAGACCCGGGCGATACTGCGATAATCCATATATTGACTAGACCAGGACTGAACCAGGTCTAAACCAGGTCTAAACCAGGACTAAACCAGGACTAAACCAGGACTGAACCAGGTCTAAACCAGGACTAAACCAGGACTAAACCAGGACTAAACCAGGACTGAACCAGGTCTAAACCAGGTCTAAACCAGGACTAAACCAGGACTAAACCAGGACTGAACCAGGTCTAAACCAGGACTAAACCAGGACTGAACCAGGACTGAACCAGGTCTAAACCAGGACTAAACCAGGACTAAACCAGGACTGAACCAGGTCTAAACCAGGACTAAACCAGGACTGAACCAGGTCTAAACCAGGACTAAACCAGGACTAAACCAGGACTAAACCAGGACTGAACTAGGTCTAAACCAGGACTGAACCAGGACTAAACCAGGACTGAACCAGGACTGAACCAGGTCTAAACCAGGACTAAACCAGGACTAAACCAGGACTGAACCAGGTCTAAACCAGGACTAAACCAGGTCTAAACCAGGACTAAACCAGGACTAAACCAGGACTGAACCAGGACTAAACCAGGACTAAACCAGGACTGAACCAGGACTAAACCAGGACTAAACCAGGACTGAACCAGGTCTAAACCAGGACTAAACCAGGACTAAACCAGGACTGAACCAGGACTAAACCAGGACTAAACCAGGACTGAACCAGGACTAAACCAGGCATAAACCAGGCCTGAACCAGGACTAAACCAGGACTGAACCAGGTCTAAAACCAGGACTAAACCAGGACTAAACCAGGACTGAACCAGGACTAAACCAGGTCTAAAACCAGGACTAAACCAGGACTGAACCAGGACTAAACCAGGACTGAACCAGGTCTAAAACCAGGACTAAACCAGGACTGAACCAGGACTGAACCAGGACTAAATCAGGTCTGAACCAGGTCTAAAACCAGGACTAAACCAGGACTAAACCAGGTCTAAACCAGGACTAAACCAGGACTGAACCAGGACTGAACCAGGTCTAAACCAGGTTTAAACCAGGACTAAACAGGACTAAACCAGGTCTAAACCAGGTTTAAACCAGGACTAAACCAGGACTAAACCAGGTTTAAACCAGGACTAAACCAGGACTAAACCAGGTCTAAAACCAGGACTAAACCAGGTCTAAAACCAGGACTAAACCAGGACTAAACCAGGACTGAACCAGGACTAAACGAGGACTGAACCAGAGAATCCATGTTTAAAACAGTTTATGTTCAATGTTCCATTTCAGGCAATTAACGTTTAAAAAACTGTTAATACATACATTTAAAACTGAATAAAAAATAACTAGCCAGCCAGTCAATATGCGGTTTCTTTAGTCGTCTGTATCTACCGTATGACCATTATTATTATTAAATTATTTATTACTGATTGATTTATTATTTTATCATTTTTTCATTTATTTCATTTGTATTAAAAATAAATATATTTGAGAACATTGGAATGATTTATTTGCACTTTTCTTGTGGAAATCCTGATGCGGCCCAGCCTCATTCAGATTCTACCCCATGCGGCCCCTAGGTAAATTGAGTTTGAGACCCCTGCTCTAGACACTTTATAAACTGCTGCTAAGGACTACTGTTGCACTGTTGCACATTTACAACTGGTATTTTACTACTGTGGTACTGTTACTACTACTACTACTGTTGTTTACTACTGTTGTTGCACTGGAATTACTACTGTTGCACATTTATTTTTATCTTTAATTCAATGCACATTCTATTGCACATTACCATCTCATTGCTGTATCTTCCATTGCACACTTTGATGCACACTGCACATTTTGGACATCTGTAAATAGGTATTTATTTATTCTTTGCACTGTTTTTAGATTTTAGACTCTCGATTTTAGATTTTTGTCTTAGTCTTTGTTGGGGGCTGGTACATTGTGTTCTGGGTGGCAGATCTGCTTGGACTGCTGCTCCCGCGACCCAGAAATGGAAAAGCAGAAGTAGATGGATGGAGGGATGGATAGTCTTTGTTTTTGTTTTGTCTTTATATTGTATTTTGTACACTGTCTTTTGCACTACTTGGCCAGAGATAAACGAAATTTCGATTCACTGTATGTTGAGAACACATGGCAGAATTGACTATAAAGCTGGCTTTGATCATTAATCTTGATCTTTGATCTTGGCTGTGGGGAAAAAAAGATGTAGCGGGACCTTTTGTATTTAAAAGGAGGAACGTGTGTTTAGTGTCCTGTGGAAGCAGGTGCATTGGGGACCGCGGAAACAAAATTTGTCAACAAACGCAAAGCACACATATTAAAACACATGCGCTAGTTACACTTTTTCAGCTAAGATGTTTAAAAATACATTCCAGAGTGGATTCTTGTCTATTTTATACAGCATTGGCAGCAAACCTCTTCAGATTTGGGACAAAAAGGTAAGATTACACCTGCAATGACATCTAGCATCGTTAGCGATTGGTACGAGCTAGCGCTACTTGAAATAATATAATAATAATTAGGGCTGCTAGTTTAACGCGTTAATTTGATTAATTAATTACAATACAAATTAACGTGTTATAAAAATTCACGCAATTAATTATGAGCGGCAATTCAATGCACGCGCATTTTAAATTTGGTGTGCGGGACCTTTGAACGGCAAGTTTATTTATAAATATAGCTGCAAGCAGCAATGTGGGGGCAAAGCACCGTTTGATAGGGTCTAACAAGGTCTGACAGGATCTAACAGAGTATGACAGGGTCTGACAGGGTCAGGGTATAACCCTGTCAGAACAGACACATCAAAGACAGATCAAAGGTTGCTAGGTGCGTTGCTAGGCAATTGACACATTTTTGCAACTTTGACCTGCTGGTGCCACTAGACGGTTGGGGCTGGGGGCCTATAAATCGCTGTGGGTAATGAGGAGACTGGCTGGAATGTGCATACAAAATTTCACAACTTTTTACCAGACAGTTCTAGGGGTTGCCGTAGACTCCCATGGTGAAAGGAATAAAGAATAATACCAGAACATCAAAGGAAAGATCAAAGGGTTGCTAGGCAACTTCGCTAGGCAACTTCGCTAGGCAACTTCGCTAGGCAACGCAAAGCAAACACTATTTTTTTTAATCTTTTTTTTTTATCTTACCGAAGGTGCTAGGCACCCTAAATATAGCTGCAAGCAGCAATGTGGGGCCAAGCACCAAAGGTGCATGTAGGCCTCAGCATGTAGGCCGCATGCAGACTCAGAAACAGGGTTTAACAGGGTCTAACACGGTTTAACAGGGTCTGACACGGTCTAACAGAGTCTGACAGGGTCTAACGAGGTCTGACAGGGTCTAACAGCGTCTGACAGGGTCTAACAGAGTCTGACAGGGTCTAACAGAGTCTGACAGGGTCTAACAGGGTCTGACAGGGTCTAACAGAATCTGACAGGGTCTAACAGGGTTTGACAGGGTCTGACAGAGTCTAAGAGTTTTCATAAACTATAAAAACCTTGTTGCAGGTGCTGGGGTTTAGATAGACAGTCTGACAGGGTTCAACAGGGTCTAACAGGGTTTAACAGGGTCTGACAGGGTCTAACAGAGTCTGACAGGGTCTAACAGGGTAGTTAGACCCTGTCAGACTCAGAAACAGGGTTTAACAGGGTCTAACAAGGTCTGACAGGATCTAACAGAGTCTGACAGGGTCTAACAGAGTCTGACAGGGTCTAACAGAGTCTGACAGTGTTTAACAGGGTCTAACAAGGTTTAACAGATCAAAGACACATCAAAGACAGATTGGTTGCTAGGTGCGTTGCTAGGCAATTCCTGAAAATTCCTGCAAATTTGACCTGCTGGTGGCACTAGACGGTTGGGGCTGGGGGCCTATAAATCGCTGTGGGTAATGAGGAGACTGGCTGGAATGTGCATGCAAAATTTCACAACTTTTTACCAGACGGTTCTAGGGGTTGCCATAGACTCCCATGGTGAAGGAATATAAAATAATAATAAATATAGCTGCAAGCAGCAATGCCGGGGGCCAAGCACCGTTTGACAGGGTATAACACTGGGGACCTATAAATTGCTGTGGGTAATGAGGAGACTGGCTGGAATGTGCATGCCAAATTTCACAACTTTTTACCAAACGGTTCTAGGGGCTGCCATAGACTTCCTATATAAAATATCCTTATATTTTTTACCACAAAGTGGAGAAAATGAGCGTTATGTACAAAGAGTCATTTCGAGCAGATCAGTGATTTTGATGTCAATATTTATTGATTTAATGACACCTCAAACATCTAAAACAACAGAGAAACAGATTTTTGATGACAAAGTACATTTTTTATTTACAAATATAAGAATATAAGGCTCTTTGAATTGAAAATTCCTTCAAATCAATAGTGCCAAGAGATGTTTACAGGATATATCTTTTCCTATAAAATAGAACTTTGTCACTTCACAACAATATTGAGGCTCAGAGTACAGATCCATAATAAAAATAAAAATTAATACACACACACACACACACACATATATGTACATACACACAAGCCCATGCATAAACCTTTACACACACACACAGCTACACACACACACACACGCACACGCACGCACACACGTGCGTATACACACGCACGTACACACACATAACTTCATTCATTACAATTCCCACACAGCAGCATCATGTAAACTTAATTCTTCTCATCTCATGCCTCTCTGGAGACCAGGATCTACTGCTCCAAGTCAGTAAACTTCTTCTTTGGCGCTGTCGTAGTTCTGATCAGAGTTCTTGCTCCACGCAGCGCACACACGACATGCCCCCTGCCTCAGACAGAGCAGATCTCGGCCCTGACCTCGCTGCTTGATCCGGCTTGTCTCTGTGATCCTCTGATCCAGGATCCTAGGTCCCAAGAGCGATCAGACCGCTCCATAGGCGCTGATCAACAGTCATCTGCTTTTCCGGATTCCCTCACCATCTTGCTCCTCTGGCCAATACACAGTACACAAACTACACGGTCTAACAAGGTCTGACAGGATCTAACAGAGTCTGACAGGGTCTGACAGGGTCAGGGTCTAACCCTGTCAGAACAGACACATCAAAGACAGATCAAAGGTTACTAGGTGCGTTGCTAGGCAGTTGACAAATTTCTGCAACTTTGACCTGCTGGTGCCACTAGACGGTTGGAGCTGGGGACCTATAAATTGCTGTGGGTAATGAGGAGACTGGCTGGAATGTGCATGCCAAATTTCACAACTTTTTACCAAACGGTTCTAGGGGCTGCCATAGACTTCCTATACTAGAAGAATAATAATAATAATAAATATAGCTGCAAGCAGCAATGCGGGGGCCAAGCACCGTTTGACAGGGTCTAACAAGGTCTGACAGGATCTAACAGAGTCTGACAGGGTCTGACAGGGTCAGGGTCTAACCCTGTCAGAACAGACACATCAAAGACAGATCAAAGGTTGCTAGGTGCGTTGCTAGGCAATTGACAAATTTCTGCAACTTTGACCTGCTGGTGCCACTAGACGGTTGGAGCTGGGGACCTATAAATCGCTGTGGGTAATGAGGAGACTGGCTGGAATGTGCATGCCAAATTTCACAACTTTTTACCAAACGGTTCTAGGGGCTGCCATAGACTTCCTCTATAAAATATCCTTATATTTTTTACCACAAAGTGGAGAAAATGAGCGTTATGTACAAAGAGTCATTTCGAGCAGATCGGTGATTTTGATGTCAATATTTATTGATTTAATGACACCTCAAACATCTAAAACAACAGAGAAACAGATTTTTGATGACAAAGTACATTTTTTATTTACAAATATAAGAATATAAGGCTCTTTGAATTGAAAATTCCTTCAAATCAATAGTGCCAAGAGATGTTTACAGGATATATCTTTTCCTATAAAATAGAACTTTGTCACTTCACAACAATATTGAGGCTCAGAGTACAGATCCATAATAAAAATAAAAATTAATACACACACACACACACACACACATATATGTACATACACACAAGCCCATGCATAAACCTTTACACACACACAGCTACACACACACGCACACGCACGCACACACGTGCGTATACACACGCACGTACACACACAACTTCATTCATTACAATTCCCACACAGCAGCATCATGTAAACTTAATTCTTCTCATCTCATGCCTCTCTGGAGACCAGGATCTACTGCTCCAAGTCAGTAAACTTCTTCTTTGGCGCTGTCGTAGTTCTGATCAGAGTTCTTGCTCCGCGCAGCGCACACACGACATGCCCCCTGCCTCAGACAGAGCAGATCTCGGCCCTGACCTCGCTGCTTGATCCGGCTTGTCTCTGTGATCCTCTGATCCAGGATCCTAGGTCCCAAGAGCGATCAGACCGCTCCATAGGCGCTGATCAACAGTCATCTGCTTTTCCGGATTCCCTCACCATCTTGCTCCTCTGGCCAATACACAGTACACAAACTACACTCTTCCTCTCTTCCGGGTCTCCGATCGGCAGATAATGATACAAGATTGCTACCTACAGGTTGGGAGACGTGAATTACACCTTCAAAGCTGCTCCAGGTCATATTCTAGCGACCCCCGCTGAAACTGTCAGAACAGACACATCAAAGACAGATCAAAGGTTGCTAGGTGCGTTGCTAGGCAGTTGACAAATTTCTGCAACTTTGACCTGCTGGTGCCACTAGACGGTTGGAGCTGGGGACCTATAAATCGCTGTGGGTAATGAGGAGACTGGCTGGAATGTGCATGCCAAATTTCACAACTTTTTACCAAACGGTTCTAGGGGCTGCCATAGACTTCCTATACTAGAAGAATAATAATAAATATAGCTGCAAGCAGCAATGCGGGGGCCAAGCACCGTTTGACAGGGTCTAACAAGGTCTGACAGGATCTCAGAGTCTGACAGGGTCTGACAGGGTCAGGGTCTAACCCTGTCAGAACAGACACATCAAAGACAGATCAAAGGTTGCTAGGTGCGTTGCTAGGCAGTTGACAAATTTCTGCAACTTTGACCTGCTGGTGCCACTAGACGGTTGGAGCTGGGGACCTATAAATCGCTGTGGGTAATGAGGAGACAGGCTGGAATGTGCATGCCAAATTTCACAACTTTTTACCAAACGGTTCTAGGGGCTGCCATAGACTTCCTATATAAAATATCCTTATATTTTTTACCACAAAGTGGAGAAAATGAGCGTTATGTACAAAGAGTCATTTCGAGCAGATCAGTGATTTTGATGTCAATATTTATTGATTTAATGACACCTCAAACATCTAAAACAACAGAGAAAGAGATTTTTGATGACAAAGTACATTTTTTATTTACAAATATAAGAATATAAGGCTCTTTGAATTGAAAATTCCTTCAAATCAATAGTGCCAAGAGATGTTTACAGGATATATCTTTTCCTATAAAATAGAACTTTGTCACTTCACAACAATATTGAGGCTCAGAGTACAGATCCATAATAAAAATAAAAATTAATACACACACACACACACACACACACACACACATATATGTACATACACACAAGCCCATGCATAAACCTTTACACACACACAGCTACACACACACACACACGCACACGCACGCACACACGTGCGTATACACACGCACGTACACACACATAACTTCATTCATTACAATTCCCACACAGCAGCATCATGTAAACTTAATTCTTCTCATCTCATGCCTCTCTGGAGACCAGGATCTACTGCTCCAAGTCAGTAAACTTCTTCTTTGGCGCTGTCGTAGTTCTGATCAGAGTTCTTGCTCCGCGCAGCGCACACACGACATGCCCCCTGCCTCAGACAGAGCAGATCTCGGCCCTGACCTCGCTGCTTGATCCGGCTTGTCTCTGTGATCCTCTGATCCAGGATCCTAGGTCCCAAGAGCGATCAGACCGCTCCATAGGCGCTGATCAACAGTCATCTGCTTTTCCGGATTCCCTCACCATCTTGCTCCTCTGGCCAATACACAGTACACAAACTACACGGTCTAACAAGGTCTGACAGGATCTAACAGAGTCTGACAGGGTCTGACAGGGTCAGGGTCTAACCCTGTCGGAACAGACACATCAAAGACAGATCAAAGGTTGCTAGGTGCGTTGCTAGGCAGTTGACACATTTCTGCAACTTTGACCTGCTGGTGCCACTAGACGGTTGGAGCTGGGGACCTATAAATTGCTGTGGGTAATGAGGAGACTGGCTGGAATGTACATGCCAAATTTCACAACTTTTTACCAAACGGTTCTAGGGGCTGCCATAGACTTCCTATACTAGAAGAATAATAATAATAATAATAACTTTCAGACCCGAACATCAAAGCAAAGATCAAAGGGTTACTAGGCAACTCGCCTAGGCAACGGAATACAATTCCTAGAGGGTGCCCAGCACCTCTGGTGCTTGGCCCCCTAATAATAACTTTCAGACCCGAACATCAAAGCAAAGATCAAAGGGTTACTAGGCAACTCGCCTAGGCAACGGAATACGATTCCTAGAGGGTGCCCAGCACCTCTGGTGCTTGGCCCCCTAATAAGAAGAATCAGGAGACCAGAACATCAAAGGAAAGATCAAAGGGTTGCTAGGCAACGTCGCTAGGCAATGCAGAGCAAACACTATTTTTTTTTTTATCTTTTAATATTACAAGGTACACGATAATACACACTTCAGGCACATAATAGTACATATTTCACCACCACAATAACATTCACAAAGCACTCAGAGGACACATCGGGGGATGCGGGTACGGGAACAAACACCACTGGGCACAAGGGCTAAGAGAAACAGGGGGAATGTAGAGGACCAACCCAGGTGAAGAAAGGGCCCGGGGGAGAGCAAGGGTGATGCAGTCCAAACACAATTTTTTTTTTTTTCTCTCTTCAGAAATATGTACCCTGTGGTACGAAAATGTACCACAAGGTACATACATTCGCAAAGCGCTCAGAGGACACATCGGGGGATGTGGGCACAGGGATAAGCACCACCGGGCATTAGGGCTGGGAGGAACAGGGGAAGTGTAGAGGACCAAGGGGCTTGCCCTTACAAACACTATAGGGTCGGGGGATAAGAGGGCTAAGAGGAACAGAGGAAGTGTAGAGGACCAAGGACCAAGTGTAGAGGACCTTCGGTGCTTGTCCCCTAAAAATGTGACGGGGCAGGTCCGTCCCTAAGCCCCGGGGAGAGCACGTGAAGACGCGTGCGCCCTTTTCCATATCTGCTGCACTCTGCGCGCCGAACTCTTTTCAATTCCCCATAACCTCTCCAGCGTATTTGTATTCTCTATATATCTGAAGCTTTGTATATTATTTATTGACACTGCATGAAAGCTACTGTACGTGCTCACCTTTTGGCACCAGAAATATTCACCATGTAATAGTGGAATGGTGTAAATGAGCTTTTGAATGAATGTTATGTAATGTGGGAGGGGGAATGGGGGTATATAAGTAACTCTCCAGGTCTGCCAGCAGTCTTGTCTTGTGTGCACGGAGAGAAAGAGAGCGAGCCAAAGACTGAAAAAAGGGGAAGTCTGCAGTCTTTTCACTGTACCACTATAAATCACACGTTCAACACCTTTTTTGCACTGTGGGAGAGCACAATAAACCACCTAAAAATTTATTAAAATGCGATTAATTACATAAATTAATTACAAATTGGATTACAAAATTAATTAGATTAATTTTTTAAATTGCCTGACAGCACTAATGATAATATATATAATATGACTTGAAATAATCTCTTTTGGTTAGGATCTCTTACTCCTTATTTTAATCATGTTTGGAAACTATTTTGCTTGTTGTTGTTTTATCTAACGTTACCAATTTGCAAGTATGCACATTTGGTTAGCTCTAATAATAAACCGTTAGCAGTATAGCTTCAAATGGTATTCGACGAAGATACATGCAGCAACAGATCGTGGATTAATTTTGTAATAACATTAACTACTTGTATCTTGTGATTCTAATCTGCATCATGTCCTTTATCCATTATTATAGCTAATGTATTAGATAGATCTCATGTTTATATTTTGAATAATACATGTAATGCTAAAATATTTAATTAGTTCTGAGGGGTTAAAATGTAGTTATAAATCCATTTGGAAATTGGATTAGTCCAGAATATGGATTGTTTGGGTGTGCAATAAAGCCACATCAAAACAGGGCATCGTGGGCCAGACAGTCATGTTACGGAGCAACTCACAACAAGACTTTGCTTATGATAAAAAAACGAAAGGTTATCATAACTTTACAGAGGCTTTTGTGGTAATGGAATCGAATACAAGTGCACTGCAGCTATATGCACAATTTTCTTACATTATTTGTTTCCTATTTTTGACATTTTAAGGTACGAAATGGACACATAAAGAGAATAACAGATAATGACATCAACTCCTTGGTGCTAGAGGTGATAGGGACCAATGTCAGGTAAGATAAGTTTTGTGAAGAATCCCTCAGTCGTTCAGGTAGAATCCATGGTAAAAGAAATTCAATTTGTGAACTGGACAAAGTTTATTTGGTTGAAGACGTTTGGATGAACTGCTAAACGTCTTCGACCAAATAAACTTTGTCCAGTTCACAAATTGAATTTCTTTTACCTAGGATAAGTTTGGTTTCTCTAATTTGTTTGTTGCAGTATATTTTGATAACAAATTTCTCTTTTTATTCCTGCAGTACTACTTACATAACATGCCCTGCTGACCCAAAGAAGACACTGGGTATCAAGCTCCCATTTCTGATCATGATTATTAAAAACCTAAAGAAATATTTTACCTTTGAAGTCCAGGTAAGGCTCTTCAACAGTTTATAGACTCTCAAACATCTTGCTGCTTTTTTGAGTAGCAACCAACTTAATTTTCTATCTTATTTATCAGGTGTTAGATGACCAAAATATTCGACGGAGGTTCAGGGCAAGTAACTTTCAGACCACGACAAGAATGAAACCATTTATCAGCACAATGCCATTGTGGCTTGACGACGGCTGGAACCAGATTCCTTTCAACCTGTCAGATTTGACCAGGAGAGCGTACGGAACCAACTACATCGAGACGCTAAGGGTACAGGTACGTACACTGGATACTGTGACAAAATCATGTAGACTATTATGCTGTCTTACAAGTATAATATTTATTCTAGATCCATGCCAACTGCCGCATAAGGAGGATATATTTCTCAGACAGACTTTACTCCGAGAATGAGTTACCAGAAGAGTTTAAACTGTATGTGCCTGTTCAAAACCAGAAGGCAAAGGTAAGGCCCTGTTCAACAAAGAGGTATGATACATATGGTATGATTTGAACAATCTAAATTTATTTTAATTGTATTATTGTTTGTTTATTTGCAGCAGTAAAACTTCCATCACTTCCAACTTGTTGTAATGAAGTTTAAAGGGATAGTTTGGGTTTTTTGATGTGAATCTGTATGGCATCCCCTTCAGCAGTGTCGTGCATTAACACTGACAGTGTCCTGTGAACCGAGTTCTGCCCAGTTCTGGAGCTGACGAAAGTAGTTCCGGCAAGTTAGCCAGGACAGTTAAAGGGATATGCCACCCCCAGGTCAAACTTGGGCATTTCCCCACAGTCCAGAGACTAAAATAAGTGATGGAAAGCGTTTTCCTGGTCACCCAGCCATTGTCCGAGTCTGTCAGCACTGACCGCCGCGGTATCTGCAGCTACTCCGCGTTAGACTGGAGTCTATTTTTCAGTGCGGAAAAACAGAGCCAAAGCACACACCACGCTGCGTAACAGGAGAACTCCCAACATGGTGCGTAACAGGGATTCCCCTGTGTGCTTCGGCTCTGTTTTTCCGCACTGTAAAATAGTTCCCACCCAAAATGACCAAGTCAAGCTCTCCCACATTTATTTGCACTCGATATGAATGCGCACTACACAGAAAGTAATTGGGAAAAGCATCGAGCAAATTAATTCCTTTTGGACGAAATCTTTCTCTGGCGACGTTAGACTCCAGTCTAATGCGGAGTAGCTGCAGATACCGCGGCGGTCAGTGCTGACAGACTCGGACAATGGCTGGGTGAGCAGGAAAACACTTTCCATCACTTATTTTAGTCTCTGGACTGTGGGGAGATGCCCAAGTTTGACCTGGGGGTGGCATATCCCTTTAAATGTCCTGGCTAACTTGCCGGATCTACTTTCGTCAGCTCCAGAACCGGGCAGAACTCGGCTCATAGGACACTGTCAGCAATAAGTCAGTGTTAATGCACGACACTGCTGAAGGGGATGCCATACAGATTCACATCAAAAAACCTGAACTATCCCTTTAACTGTTTATTTTTTGTGAAGATGTGCCCTCTTGTGTTGCTGTGTGAAAATAAAGTATTTTGTAGGCACATTGGTTATTATAACTTTATTTCATTAATGATAAAAGGAGAAGTTCAATTTGTCAACTGGACAAAGTTTGTTTGGTTGAAAACGTTTCGCCACTCATCCGAGAGGCTTCGTCAGCTCTTTATTTCATTAAGTAAACATCCTTAGATTTTATGCAGAGTAGATGCAGATCAAGTACTGAACAAAAGTACAAGACATTGTTAATAGTACAAATAAACTTACATTATTTATACATTTGAACAATCAAAAACAAAGGCAAAAGCAAAAAACTCATGCTTTTGTACAGCTTCGGCAGGAGACTCCCCTGTATTCCTGTTACAACATTTATTTTACTTAAATCAGTAGTACTAGTTACATGCACTGCCTCTTTAATAGTTTCTATTGGTCCAATGTTTATTCAAAAACAATTTCCAGCAGGCACTTCAAGTTAAGTACTCAAACAATATAATCTCAGCTCCAAGAACACTTGAATCTCATCAAAACTGCACAACTCCTTCCTCCTAAACAGCTTTTCTCTTCACTTAAATTAACATACACATTGTCAAAAAGGTCTACAAAATTTTACTTCAAGAACTAGATTGTAAATCATGATTTAAATTAGTGCTGTCAGGAATGGAAAAAACAGTAAAAGAAGATCAACCATATCAAATGGTTTGGGACCTGTAACAAGAGAGATTATTATTGAAATTATTATTGTTTAGATTGTGTGCTAAACAATAATAATTTGTACTGTGATATTTACCGCCAACTTAAGCAATCGTTCCACCATTCGGGAAAAGTCAATTTCCTGTAATATACAATATTATATTAATATACAATTAACTGCATTAGACAAATATCAGACTACACAATTAAAAAACAACTGAAAATATTAAAATATTCACCTTAAATGGTTTCATAGAATTTTGTACAGTCGGAACCATCCACTGAAAAAAATGTACAAGTCAATGTTAAGGATGTACTTTAATATAAAGGTTTTGTTTGTTTTTTCTCCAAACCTGCTGTATTAATCCCACCAAAAGTTGCACAAGAAAAAGCTAAATGAAAAGTGAGGTGTTAATTATAATCAAGACATCCAAAGTGCAGAGTTTATGCACTGAATCCTTCATACCATTTCAAAAAGTCTCCTCAAGAGAAATCTTTTCTGTATCCTTGGTGATCATGGGAGGTTAAGCTGATAGCAAAGAGTTGGGACAAATACAAAATAATACATATCTAGAAAGAAAGACAAAATACTTAGTAGGCCAATTAATTCAACGTGTTTTAGAATTATATGTTTTACCTCTATGTGTGAGATTGCCAGGATGGGAGACTGTACTGTGCACAGCAGAACCATTGGACTGGGTCACAGAAGGACCTGGAAAAAATACATGTATATAATAGATTATAAATAGATGTTTGCTCATCATTACTGACATATGGCTTGACACACAAGCATGTATTACATGTATTACAGCCATTCCATTCCAGCGTCTGTTGAATTCCAACACAAACACAAAGCTGAGCTACTTCAGTTCTTGCACCAGGAGTGGAATAAAGTCACCCAAGAACAATGTGAAAGACTTGTGGAGAACATGCGTGTTTTGTTTCATTCACTCTTGTTTATTATAAGTCTATATACATCTCCAAAGCTCAAAATGCTCTGTTCCACTTTGTGATATCATGAAGTGGTAGTTTTCAAGTTGGCATCTACCTTTTAGCTTTAGTTCAGTTGAACTTGGCAATTCCAGGACTAAAATCATACCTGAATATACATAAATAAAAATGATACCTCGAATTATAGACCTGTGTCACTGCTTTCACAGTTCTCTAAAATATTAGAAAAGCTACTCGTGATCAGATTGAATACATTTATTGAAAATTTTAAAATTTTAAGCAACAGCCAATATGGATTTCGCTCTAAACATTCAACTGCTACAGCAATAATGGAACTGACAGAAGAAATAACCAATGCCATGGACAATTAACAGTTTTTGGTCAGCATTTTCGTAGACCTTCAAAAAGCATTTGACACTCTGGATCATGAGATACTATTGCAAAAATGATATAAATATGGCATAAAAGGGGTAGCACATCAGTGGGTCACGAGCTACTTAAAAGACCGATATCAGTATGTGGAAATCGATAATAAATCAAAGTATTATCATACAGTATGTGGAATACCACAAGGATCGGTACTTGGACCTATACTTTTCCTTATTTATGTTAATGATATTGTTTCTAGTTTACTCAAATTTTGTTTGCAGATGATACTTCTCTATTTTACTCAGGAAAAAATATAAATTAGGTTTTACAAATAGTCGAGAGTTTCAGAAAATTTTGATGTGGTTCAAGGTCAACAAACTATAAATATTAGTAAGAATAAGTTGATGATTTTTAGTTGCAAAAAGAAAGACAGATGCAAGATTGGTCATACAAGGACTGGAGATTGAAAGGACAAGTGAGATCAAGTTTTTAGGTGTTATGATTGATGAACATTTGACATGGAAATCGCACATAGAGCAAGTTAAATCAAACGTATCACAAACAATTGCTGTATTACACAAAGTGAAGGACTGTCTTAACAAAAATGCCATGTTTCTTTTGTATAACTCACTGGTTGTTCCATATATAACCTATTGTATTGAAGTGTGGGGAAGTGCCTGTAAAACACTCATTGAACCCAATCTTCCTTTTACAGAAACACGCTATCCGTGTGGTAAATGGAAGTGGATACAGAGCCCACACAAACCCTATATTTGTACAATTAAAAACATTAAAATTTAAAGAATTGGTAGAATATAACTTACTCAAAATTATGTACAAAGCTCATCAAATAATATTACCAATCAACTTGCAAAATAGATTTGAAAAGAGAGAAACTAGTTATAAATTAAGAGGAACTGATGTTTTTTCTAATGTTTTCTATGTTTTTTTGGTTAAACTCATTGGAGTTGTAATATAATTTTTAGTTGATAAAGGGCAGCTGTTATAAGCTTATGCTTCTTTCTGTACCCTTTCATTCATAGTTAAATTATAATTGTATAGATGCAAGTATGTTGCATCTGTTTTTTTGTCTTAACGAATGAAATAAATAAAGAAAAGAAAAGAAAATGATTTTAGAGAAGGTGTGTGGAGTTTAAAAACATAGTGAAGCATTTTGTGTATTACGACGTGAGATCAAGGAGGAAAAGTGTGGCTTCAGTTTGAGAGAAGAACACAGTGTAAATGTGCAGGATTTGTGCTTTAAAGATGTAAAAATGAAACACAACACAAATCATATTGTGCAATGTGCATAATATTATGTTTGTGATGAAAAAACAACATTATAACATAGATCAGAAAATAGTATAAAATAGGCCCAACCTTGTCAGAAGAAGGATACTGCAGTACATGTTGACAAAGTAGCTGAACGTGTGGATATAAGAACAGACCAAACAGCTGCCTCCACTGTGATACAGAGCAATACGAGCGGGCAGGGACAGCGCCACCAACAGGTCAGCAACAGCCAGGTTTATAGTGTACACCACAGAGGCTGAGGAGCGGCCAAATGTCCCACAGAAGATGTACAGGGCCAGAGAGTTTAAAGAGACCCCGAGAATCAGCATCACACTGTTACACACCTGCAGAGATGAAGGATACGAGGAACTTACATATGGAAATTAGACACACTACACACTAATACTCATTTGTAAAACTAAACATAAACATATTTACAGTAGTTATAATTCCACCAAATTAGAGAATCATAAAAAATCTGTCATACGCACTTTAAAGCTGATGTTTTCTGTTGATGTTGTTATATACAGAACAAAGATAATCCATCATCTTGCTTTTCAGGTTTAAATGTGCACTGTAACTAGCAATAAAACGTTTTACTGAATTACTGAAGATAGGTAAGTTTAAAGGCATCCTGTAAAACATTCAAAGTACATAGTGCACCTTTTAACTTAAAGTGCCTATGACAGGTTAGGCTACTCATTTTATTAAAACACAGTTAAGTTCATTATATTTAAGATTTGTGCAAAAACCTCCTGATTGGAAACCATGACATCAACTACCTCACTGACCGTCCACAGTACGTGCGGCTACACGGCTGTGAGTCAGAGGTGGTAGTCTGCAGCACCGGGGTCCCCCAGGGAACTGTCCTCTCACCCTTCCTCTTCACCATCTACACCTTGGACTTCACATACAACATGGACAGCTGCCATTTCCAAAAGTTCTCTGATGACTCGGCCATTGTGGGCTGTGCGTCTGAGGGGAACGAGCTGGAGTACCGCTCGGTCATCAGTGACTTTGTGGACTGGTGTGGGCGCAACCACCTGAGCCTGAATACCAGTAAGACAAAGGAGCTGGTGATCGACTTCAGGAGGAGACCACTACCTCACTCACCGGTGAACATCCAGGGGCAGGACATAGAGACTGTGGACAGTTTCAAGTACTTGGGTGTTCACCTCAACAAGAAGGGCCAAAGTTGCCTCCACCTCCTGAGGAGACTGAGGTCCATTGGAATGTGCAGGCCTCTGCTCAAGACTTTTTATTACTCTGTGGTGGCCTCTGCTCTCCTCTATGCTGTCGTCTGCTGGGCCCCGAGCAGCACAGAGCGGGGCAAGGAAAGACTTAATAAGCTGGTCAGGAGGGCCAGCTCTGTCCTGGGCTGTCCACTGGACTCTGTAGAGGAGGTGGCTGAGAGGAGGATACTGGCTAAACTTACGTCCATCATGGACGACACCTCTCACCCTCTGCACCAGACTGTAGAGGAGCTGAGCAGCTCCTTCAGCAGCTGACTGAGGCACCCCCAGTACAAGAAGGAGCACTACCGCAGATCCTTCATCCCCACTGCCATCAGACTGTATAACTCCACTATATAGTCCAGATGTGCAATATTTTCTAAACTCTCTTATTTACTTATTTTTATTATTATTGCTATTTTTCTGCATGCACCTTTTGTTCAAACTTTCTTTTGCACTAAACTGCCTGGAGCTAATGTGGCAAGTGAATTTCTCCTGTGTGAGATCAACAAAGTCTTATCTTATCTTCTCAAAGTGCTTCTTGATTGGTGTAAAATCTGTCATTTGCACTTTAAGCCCATTAAAGGATCACTTCTTCATAGAAAGAAGTGATCCTTTTTTTCCCCCTCACCATAAGTGAAACCCAAAGAGCATAGAAGTCACAATACAGCTGCAAGTCCAGGTGCGCCAATCTGTGGAGCTATGGCGCCCCCCAACGCTAGTCCCAAGTAGTGCAGTTGGACTGTTCAAGAGAAGAAACGCTGATGTTTTCCATTGGTTTTGGAGATATCACATTGATAGTTCTGCCTTCAGTGGAAAAAAAAAGAAAGATATGGGAAAATAACAAAAATATTCATTCAAAAATCTGAACTGGGTAACTGCACTTGATTCCACCCAGCAGTGTCCCATAAAATGTATATATTTGACACACCCTGTAGGACGAGAGGTCTTTAAACTATAAGTGGTAGACGAGTTGGATGTGTGTCTATACAATAAGAGGAGGAAGAGGAGACGTTACACTGTCTAGGCCTACACAAAAGGTCTATATCTTTATGTACAATTAAATATAATATAGACCTTGTTGCTAATTTTAACCGGTCAGCATGCTTTTCATCAATTAAATGCCAACACTTTTATTAGGAGTTATAAATTAAAGCATTTTACTTTGGATGTGTTGTTTTAAACACGCATTCTTTAGTAAGCGTTCTTGTCTTTGAAAAGACTGACCATAAAATGAACATGAAAGCCCATATTTCTTGTTTATTTTTATGAATTTGGTACTTTTTTTTAATGCAGCTCAACTTAAAATCTCACTGATCCACTGGTTCCTCTACAAATGACAGATGACTCTCTGCTAACACATCCTGCTTTCCACTCTCCATCACCACTGCTCTGACATAAGGATAAAACATAACCTAAATTGTGACTAAAAATATGGTACGTTTAATTGGATAAAAACAACAACAAGCTTTTATAAGCACCCTGTTGTAGACAATACATTTGCAAGTAGCAGTAAATCTTTGCAAGGAGTGGCTTGCAAACTATTGTCTTATTAAAAGAAGTATAATCAAAGATATGTGTAAATGGAATTAGTTTTCAACATGTGTAAACAATGAAACAAAGAAAAACAAGACTTACCTTATGATGAATATGCCTACTTGTTTGCAGGTAATATATTTGTGGCCTGTCCAAAATCCCATTAACAAACCATGTCCTCTCCATCTGCTGTGTCCTTATGGACTGTCAAGTTGAAAGTGGAATAAGGATGAGGAGTCTTCTGGGGCGGGGTACTCTGTGGAAGTCTGGGACCTATTCAGATACATGCTTTAAATCTTTGTATCAGCTGGGGCCTATGGGTACACAAAAACAGACATGCATTTTAGGGTACATGCACAGATTTACATATATAGCCGTGGCAAGTTTATTTAACCATGTCTGATAAAGGTAAAGGCTGTGTCTAGGCCTATATGAAAGTAATCTTCATAGGAAACTATGTAGGCTAAGTATGTTGGAACACTTTTATTTAATGACCACTTTTACTTTAAAACCTGGTCAATAACACTTTTATTAGTCCAGACCAGAAGTATTTACAGTAAAACAGCACCCCATAAAGCACAGTGACATAAACAACTCAAGTGGGGGCCTTACGGAGTGAGCTTTGGTGTCTGTGTCCATGTCAAACAACTGGTCTGATGTCAACAGTTTAGAAAAGACCTATTACCCATTAAAATGGATAGCCTGAAACAATACAATATACACTGAAAAAAGACCACATGGGATAGATTATTTACAATGTTTAGTTTCAGCTTTTGCTGCATAAAGAATGTACATATATATCAATTATTATTATTATTATTATTATTATTATTATTATTATTATTATTATTATTATTATTATTATTATTATTATTATTTTACATTTGTAGTTAGTAGCCTGTTTTGTTTATTAGGTATAAAGTCAGTAATAAATGTTCAACAGAAAAAAAGGAAAATTCCATCTGATAATTTCAGATTTTAACTTTAGTTTAATTTTAACTTTTTTAACTGCTTGTATATAATATATTTTTGCACAGTCATTTACCCATTTGGCTGTTTACTTTTTCTGACATTTTTAGTGCTCGTCCTGCATTCGGTTACCGTGGTTACGGGATGTGCTCTTTTCAAAGGTCCGGGGGGAACTGCAACTTAGCAACACTATAATACTGAAGGGAATACTGAAGGGGCGACCTTTGTTATGGTTTAGTTGCTTTGCTTCTCGACAAAAGACGCGCACAAATACGACAATATATCTACGAGTGACGGCTGAAAGTTGGTTGTTGACTAGATGTAGCGGGAACTTTTGTATTTAAAAGGAGGAACGTGTGTTTAGTGTCCTGCGGAAGCGGTTGCGTTGGGGACCGCGGAAACAAAATCTGTCAACAAACGCAACGCACACATATTACACATGCGCTAGTCAAACAACACTTTTTCAGCTAAGATGTTTAAAAATACATTCCAGAGTGGATTCTTGTCTATTTTATACAGCATTGGCAGCAAACCTCTTCAGATTTGGGACAAAAAGGTAAGATTACGCCTGCAATTATGCTAGCATCGTTAGCGATTGGTACGAGCTAGAGCTACTGACTTGAAATAATCTCTTTTGGTTAGGATCTCTTACTCCTTATTTTAATCATGTTTGGAACTTATTTTGCTCGTTGACGTTTTATCAACGTTACCAGTTTGCAAGTATGCACATTTGGTTAGCTCTAATAATAAACCGTTAGCAGTATAGCTTCAAATGGTATTCGACGAAGATACATGCAGCAACAGATCGTGGATTAATTTTGTAATAACATTAACTACTTGTATCTTGTGATTCTAATCTGCATCATGTCCTTTATCCATTATTATAGCTAATGTATTAGATCTCATGTTTATATTTTGAATTATACATATTTTGCCAAAAATATTTAACTAGTTGTGAGGGGTTAAAATGTAGTTATAAATCCATTTTGAAATTGGATTAGTCCAGAATATAGAATGTTTGGGTTTGCAATGGGGCCACATCAAAACAGGGCATCGTCATGTTACTGAGCAACTCACAACAAGACTTTGCCTAATGATAAAAACCGAAAGGTTATCATAACTTTACAGAGGCTTTTGTGGTAATGGATTCGAATACAAGTGCACTGCAGCTATATGCACAATTTTCTTACATTATTTGTTTCCTATTTTTTACATTTTAAGGTACGAAATGGACACATAAAGAGAATAACAGATAATGACATCCACTCCTTGGTGCTAGAGGTGGAAGGGACCAATGTCAGGTAGGATAAGTTTTGTTTCTCTAATTTGTTTGTTGCAGTGTATTTTGATAACACATTTCTCTTTTTATTCCTGCAGTACTACTTACATAACATGTCCTGCTGACCCAAAGAAGACACTGGGTATCAAGCTCCCATTTCTGGTCATGATTATTAAAAACCTAAAGAAATATTTTACCTTTGAAGTCCAGGTATGGCTCTTCAACAGTTTATAGACACTCAAACATCTTGCTGCTTTTTTAAGTAGCAACCAACTTAATTTTTGTACATCTTTTTCTATCTTATTTGTCAGGTTTTAGATGACAAAAATGTTCGACGGAGGTTCAGGGCAAGTAACTATCAGAGCACGACAAGAGTGAAACCATTTATCTGCACAATGCCAATGCGGCTTGACGACGGCTGGAACCAGATTCAGTTCAACCTGTCGGACTTCACCAGGAGAGCGTACGGAACCAACTACATCGAGACGCTAAGGGTACAGGTACGTACACTGGATACTGTGACAAAATCATGTAGACTATTATGCTGTCTTACAATTATAATATTTATACTAGATCCATGCCAACTGCCGCATAAGGAGGATATATTTCTCAGACAGACTTTACTCAGAGGATGAGTTACCAGCAGAGTTTAAACTGTATGTGCCTGTTCAAAACCAGAAAGCAAAGGTAAACAAAGAGGTATGATACATATGGTATGATTTGGACAATCTAAATTTATTTTAATTGTATTATTGTTTGTTTATTTGCAGCAGTAAAGCTTCCACCACTTCCAACTTGTTCTAATGAAGTTTAAAGGGATAGTTTGGGTTTTTTGATGTCAATCTGTATGGCATCCCCTTCAGCAGTGTCGTGCATTAACACTGACTTATCGCTGACAGTGTCCTGTGAGCCGAGTTCTTCCCGGCTCTGGAGTTGATGAAAGTAGTTCCGACAAGTTAGCCAGGACAGTTAATAAAGCTTGTTTTTCTTCTCAAAACAATATTTGTCCAAAAAGTGATATATTTGCATCACAAAACAGTTGTCCACGAAAAAGTCAGAAGTCATAATCGCTTGGTGCTATTTTCTGTCGATTCCTATCACTGCGCGCCTATTATTATTATTATTATTATTATTAACCTGTTCACTTGTAAGAAGTGACTTTATTGAACTCACACTGGAGAAATTCTTCTCTGCATTTAACCCATCCTGTTATTAGGAGCAGTGGGCAACACATTACTGCGCCCGGGGACCATCTCCATGATCTTCTTACTTCGGCTTGGTCAGGACTTAAGCTGGAGGATTTTTACCTATGGTGCATGTTTTGGGTTGATGGGGGAAACCGGAGTGCCTGGAGGAAACCCACCCAGACACGGGGAGAACAGGAAACCCACCCAGACACGGGGAGAACATGCAAACACAGAAAGGCCCAGGCGACCCGGGGACCGAACCCAGACCATGCATGCAAAACACACGCGCACGCGCGCACGCGCACGCGCGCACGCGCACGCGCACACGCGCACACGCACACACGCACACGCGCACACACACGCGCGCCTGGGCAAATCAGGGATCGAACCTTCTTCCTGTGAAGCATGAGCGCTAGCCACTCAGCCACAGTGCCGCCAAGTGGCCATTCAAGACTTTATTCATTCTAGTCCTCTCACATACATAATATTCTCACTCACATACGAGGTCCATTCAAAAAGTTCTAAGACAAATACCATAAATTCAAAATGAGTTGAACTAGTTCAACAAAATGACCTTGAATTGTAGCACTGATGACTTATAAACATTTGACAAGTTTTGGCATTCTATCTTTGTTATTCAAAGATGAGTGAGAATATATGTATGTGAAAGGACTAGAATGAATGACTCATACTGAAGGGGATGCCATACAGATTCACATCAAAACCCAAACTAGCCCTTTAACTGTTTATTTTTTGTGAAGATGTGCCCTCTTGTGTTGCTGCGTGAAAATAAAGTATTTTGTAGACGCATTGGTTATTATAACTTTATTCCATTAAGTAAACATCTTTGGATTTTATGCAGAGTAGACGCAAAAGAAGTACTGAACAAAATGTCCATATGACATCAAATCATAAAAATAATCTACATTGTATTTGTGTACACGGAGACATTAATAGTACAAATAAACTTACATTATACATTTGAATAATCAAAGGCAAAAGCAAAAAAACATGCTTTTGTACAGCTTTGGCAGGAGACTCCCCTGTATTCCTGTTACATTTATTTTACTTAAATCAGTAGTACTAGTTACATGCACTGCCTCTTTAATAGTTTGTATTGGTCCAATGTTTATTCAAAAAAAATTTCCAGCAGGCACTTCAAGTTAAGTACTCAAACAATATAATCTCAACTCCAAGAGCACTTGAATCTCATGAAAACTGCACAACTCCTTCCTCCTAAACAGCTTTTCTCTTCACTTAAATTAGCATACACATTGTCAAAAAAAGTCTACCAAAATATTCAAGAACAAGATTGTAAATCATGATTTAAATAAATTCTGCTCATTACAATGTATGCATGCAGCATGTAAACAGTGCAAAAACAAATCACAAACTTTATTATGGCAGATGATATACAATTTTAAATTGATATACTATGCAATTCAAAAATAAAAGCCAAGCTCTACAATAATGACCGCTACAAAAGCTTTCAAAGCTTGCATTGATGTTGCATTTGATGAGCACACGAATGAGACTGCCTGTTTGTTCATTATCTATTTACAAATATCTCAATTTGCAGTTTTTATTTACTTAACTACTAAAGTAGTGATGCAGTTGAAATGTATTTACACAATACAGTCCATCATTTTAATATACAAAAGAGACATCTTATGTTGGCCAAAGGGCTTTCAAAACACTGAGTTTCTTTATGAATACATTTCCGTGGCAGTGCATAGTCTCATTTGACTAAATACTATATAAATATGTATTTTAAATGTTTGCATTTATGTTGTATAAAATGTAAAGAAAAGAGCAATATATATTTTTTTATTTGGCCCATGTAAAGTAATGATGCAGGAAACAGGCCATTGAAAGTTACTGGCGAAGTACATTCAAGTCACTTTCTATTAAGAAGTGATCCTTTAATGTGCAAATAACACTTTTCTCCCAAAAGTGTGTGGCAGGTTCATAGACTTCATTGCTGTGGACTTCTGATACAGTAGTTGATACTGTGTTTGGTATTTATCATGTGGGGCCTCCATAGTGAGTGACATAATAGTCATGGACGTACATCAGCACTGCGACGGGCTGACCAATGATGAGCGAGATCCAGACAGCTGCATTTCCGTAAATACCATTTAGGTAACGACCCACAAACCAGGCAAGAGGAACCTGCACGATTCACAATAAACATGAGGTTTGTATAATGTCTACAATGTTTAATTAAGAATATTAATTTACAGCCTCACCTGAGCCATCATCCCCATAAAGGCCCATAGTCTGAACATCTTCAGTGGGACACTTACCAAGTACTAATAAGGTAAAAGGTATTATTACATTAAGTTAACTGTTATTAATAAAGTACTTTGTCTTTTGTTCAAACTTTCTCTTGGTCTTAATGCCAATATGTATGGGTGTCGATCTACCCTTATTATCTAAATGAATACTTGTAAAGTGTATTCTATATTATGTCCAAAAACAAAGGTCCATAAAGGATAAAGTTTGAACTTTGATATTTCTGCTCATTGCCGAGGCTCATATGGGCAGTGGGAGAGTGGATTATTTACCTCATGGAAGAAAGCGGACACAAGAAAGACTGCAGTTTGAGCCAAAAACTTATTCACCCCTTTCTTCAACATTGGCTTATAAAAGTGTCTGCAAAATAGCATATTGTGTGATTAACATTACTTTTGTCAAATATGAAACTGAACTAAAACTTTGTATTGTTGATACCTGAGGCACCACTTGTGAACTGGGATGTTCCAGTTGGCCCAGAAATATGTTACAGTCTCTGAGTTCCTGAAATGAAAATATATGTATTTTTAAGGTCTACATAAGGCTAATTATTACATAAGGCTAAGCATTGTTATATCACTACAGGGTTCATGTGTTATATTTGAATATTGAGTAAAATTTCAGGTAATTTCCTCAAAAACGACAATCCCTATCCTATTCCATAAAATATGCCTTCTTCGTCCATATTACCAGAGCTAATTATGTAAAGTACTTGTCTGTAATAATGAAGGAGGTCCTTGTAATAGATTGTATTTCTTTTACAAATCCTCAAAACAGTCTGGCTGTAAGCTTTGCTAAAAAGAAAATCCTCAGATTAACCAAAGGCTAGAGTGTGTTAATGAATGTGTTTACCACCAGTCTCTGTAAAACTCCCGGTCCCCAAACTGCAGCAGCTCGGCCACAAAATTCAGAGTGGAGTGGAAAAACCAGTAAAAGAAGATCAACCATATCAAATGGTTTGGGACCTGCAACAAGAGAGATTATTGAAATTATTATTGTTTAGATTGTGTGCTAAACAATAATAATTTGTACTGTGATACTTACCGCCAACTTAAGCAATCGTTCCACCATTCGAGAAAAGTCCATTTCCTGTAAAAAAAATATACAATGAACTGCATTAGACATATATCAGACTACACAATTAAAAAACAACTGAAAATAATAAAATATTCACCTTAAATGGTTTCATAGAATTTTGTACAGTCGGAACCATCCACTGAAAAAAATGTACAAGTCAATGTTAAGGATGTACTTTAATATAAAGGTTTTGTTTGTTTTAATATTTCTCCAAACCTGCTGTATTAATCCCACCAAAAGTTGCATAAGAAAAAGCTAAACGAAAAGTGAGGTGTTAATTATAATCAAGACATCCAAAGTGCAGTTTATGCACTGAATCCTTCATACCATTTCAAAAAGTCTCCTCAAGAGAAATCTTTTCCGTATCCGTGGTGATCGTGGGAAGTTGAGCTGATAGCAAAGAGTTGGGACAAATACAAAATAATACATATCTAGACAGAAAGACAAAATACTTAGTAAGCTAATTAATTCAATGTGTTTTATAATTGTATATATTTTACCTCTGTGTGTGAGATTGCCAGGATAGGAGACTGTACTGTGCACAGCGGAACCATTGGATTGGGCCACAGAAGGACCTGGAAAAAATACATGTATATAATAGATTATAAATAGATGTTTGCTCATCACGGAGATTGTTATAGACTTCCGGGGAGGCCCCACCCAGCACACCCCGCTGTCCATCAACGGTGCTGCTGGAGAGAGCACCCTCTCCTGGGGGCGCACATCAATGAGGACCTCTCCTAGACAGCGAACACTGCGTCACTGGCAAAGAGGGCGCAGAAGCGCCTCCATTTCCTCCGCAAACTGAGGAGTGCTGGATCCCCCCCACCCATCATGACCACCTTCTACCGAGGCACCATTGAGAGCGTTCTGACCAGCTGCATCACTGTGTGGTACGGGAGCTGCACTGAACAGAACAGGAAAGCCCTGCAGCGCATAGTGAATGCAGCTAGGAGGATCACTGGTGTCTCTCTCCCCTCCCTCCTGGACATTTTTATCACCCGCAGAGCGTCCAGCATTGTGGGTGACCCGAGCCACCCCTCACACAGCCTCTTCAGCCTCCTGCCCTCGGTTAGAAGGTACCGGAGTCTCTGGGCCCACTCCACCAGAATGTCAAACAGCTTCATCCACCAGACTGTCAGGAAGCTGAACTGTCACTTTACCCGTCTCCCACTCCCCCCCATAAAGACATATCACTGTAAACACTTTAAAACTGTTGCTAAGAGCTACTGTTGCACATTTATGTTTACCTTATTTTCATTGCACATTTTACTAAATCTGTAAATAGGTATTCTTTGCACTACTTTTTAGATTTTGTCTTAGATAGTTTTTGTTTTGTCTTTATATTGTATTTTGTACAGTGTCTGTTTGCACTGCTTGGCCAGAGACAAACAGAATTTCGATTCAATGTATGCCGAACACATATGGTAGAATTGACAATAAAGCTGACTTTGAACTTTGATTACCGACATATGACTTGACACACAAGCCTATAGTTATTACATTTATTTTCCCTGACAAAAAAACAAAACAATTTAAGGTGCCAGATTTAACTTTTCTGCTTGTCGCCTGCTTGTCTCCATGGAGAGATTAATCCCTTTCCTGGTATGTAGCGCAGCATGGCATTACATTTGTATTGCTTGCTCCATAGATCGGATTTGCAACTTTGCCTTGTGGCTTCAGCTGTGTGTCTACATGTAAATAGATATGCTTAATGCGATACTGTGGAACATTACAGGAAAAGAAATAACTTTTCTATAGAGAAGCATGGGGCAGGCCCTTGTTACGCAGTGCACCTTTGAATATATTGCAATGTAGTTCTTAACATTTGTGTTCAGGCTGTTTAATAGCTTTAAATTTACAAGTGTATTCCTTCAGTGTTACAGTCTGTTTTGAAATACTCACATGAATGAGACCTTGTGAGTCTTTTGGCCTTGGCCAGTCTGATCTCTCTGTTCCATCGGTTTGTGTCCTGGTACGAGTACAGCTTTAGGAAGAGAATAGTGTAGATGCCGAGGGCCAGCACTCCACCCACTGAACACACACAAACAGCAGGCAATCTGCTTCAATCTGGTTTGTGATAATAATACATAATCCAGTTTGTGACAATATGGTGAAATAATGTGTATTTATTTATGTGTACCTGGAGTAATAGAGGTGAGACTCAAGACTGTTGTTGCTGGAAACACCAAAATAGCTGTAAGGTTAAACATGTGCAGTATTCGTCCTGTGATTTCTGAAATTGTGCCCTAAAAGTGAATACAAGAATGTTATATTATAGATGCATGAACACAGCCCCAGGTTATCATGCATTAATACCAACATTGTAAAATTGTTTCTGTAAAAAAACAAAAAAAAAAACCAAACAAACAAAAAAACAAATGTTAATCCAGCATTTTTCCTTACAAATATCTGACTGTTTCTTGCACTGGTTTGTTTTAACCGAGCCTGACTGTAAAAAGGCAGAGTTCAGTTGTAAATGAATCAACACTCACCACAGCCAAACGCCTCTCAACGTACAAGGCCGCCAAAATAAACACATTGGACACTGAAAGAGAGAAAAGATTTTAAACTCTAATAAACATCCTGTTATTATGGTCACAATGTAATAGATACTGAACACATCACAATGAAGTGTTCATCTAGACTAGTACTTAAAAACATATTTGTATAGATTATATATAAAGTTAGAATTTGCAGTACTGTGCAAGTGAATGGATGATACTTTGCAGCTGATTCCATCAACATTTCCTGGGGGTGTGAAGCTAACTGAAAGTACTACTGTTAGAAGCTCTGTTAAGACCTTAATCTGATCATTATTTTACAATCTGACCATAAACCATGATTTAGCTGGAACGACACCAGGTGATCTGATTTGTGCTCTTAAACAAGTCTCACACACAAAATTAGACGAGCTAGATGACATTACTACCTTTATTACACTATACTTTACTTTACATTACTTTACTACTGAAACTACTACTGTTGGACATTTATTTTTATCTTTGCACATTCTATTGTACATTACTGCACATTTCACTGCTGCATCTTCCATTGCACACTGCACATTTTGGACATCTGTAATAGGCATTTCTTTATTCTTAGCACTGCTTTTAGGTTTTAGAAATAAACAAGAAATATCTTAAGACATCAGGTGGACACAATTTCGAGGCATTTCTCTTATGTGAAATCAAAAAATATTTGATGTTAAAACTCTAGACATTAAAATGAATGTATTGGAATGTGCAGACAGGCTTTCAGATAGAACTGGTTGCATGTAGACACACTGTACCTTCTGACAAACTACCGTTTTTGCCTTATTTTGCATAAATTTCCTATTTTGACCCAATACTATATCTTGGAAACTATAGCCAATCAGCACTTCAGCACTTTTTCTTTATTAGTGACCTAAACCAAGAAAAAATTTCACTACTTTTGTTCTGGAAGCATTTTGCTTGTAGACCAGTGCAACCTTTACAAAGTGCTGTACAAGCCGCAAAGAATAATGCAAAAAGCATAAAAATGGCATACAGAAGGCATACAAAACCAGACAATGATACAAACAGTTCAATTGTAATAAAATAAAATATAGAATAAAAATGAATACAGAATAAAATCAAGCTAAAGGAAGGCCAACCAATAAAAATGGGTTTTAAGAAGTGATTTAAAAGATGATACTGATGGTGCGAGCCTCATTTCCTCAGGCTGGTCATTCCAAAGCTGAGACTCCCGGACTGAAAAGGATCGATCACCCTTCAGCTGGAGACTGGACTTTGGAACAGCCACAGGGACCTGCCTGAGGACCTAAGGCTGCGGGGCTCGTACGGGGTAAAAAGTTCTGAATTGCAACTTAGTGCAAGATCTAAACGAGCTTTAAAAGTGATCAGTAAAATCTTAAACACAGGCAGCCAGTGAAGGGAAGCTAAAACTGGGGGAATGTGTTGATGTCTGTTAAAACCATTCAGGAGCCTCACTACCAGTCAACGAGAGAAAGAGAAAATAGAGCAGAAGAGTCTATATGATTTGGTTTCACACAATAAAGTTGCCGTGTCTACATATAAGATAATCAAATATACCAACAGTGTCTTAAATAGGGATGTAAATCTATCGGTACAATCATTTTCTTGATATGCATCTCACGGTACGGCATTTATTGCAATATTTTGTGGAGGTTTCCTCTTAAAATGCCTTGACAAGACTTAACTCAAAGAACTAAGACTTAAAGGTGCTTACAACAGTTATTTCTTCATGTAGTCTGCAGTGAAATGGAGCAAAAGATCATGGTCTATGTAATCCCCTCTGTTTTTTTTTTTTGCCATTTCCGTACAACTATTAATCTAAGCAAAAAGACTTATAATTTGATATTGTGATGATCCACGGTATTACTGGCATAATAACGATATTTAGGTTATTATTACATTCTCAGTCTTAACAGACCTAATAGTTCACATATCGTACCAATAATGAGGCATGCTGATGGCCAACTATAGGGGTCCTTCAAGAACAGCGACACCACTTGAATTGGGTCGACCAGAATCCCATATCTAGGAAAAGACCAGATGAATCATTGAACAATATCTGAATAGTAGATAAAGCTTTGAAGTGCGTTGTGTTTACATTAAGGAAAAATGCCTTTACAGTGGCCCCAGTGGACAAACAAAAGCTTAAATGTTCTATTCTCTTTCTACCATAACAATGACAGTAAAGTGGCAATGTGCATGAGCTTGTGGGTGGACACTGTGAATCCTTCTGTTACTCACTTAATGATGTTCTCCAAAAACAGCCGTGCATTGCTCAGCACCTAAAAAAACGATAACCCAGAAGAGAAAAGTTCATAATGCAGTTACTACAATGAACAAATGTGCATGTAATGAGACTGGGAATAAAGAACATTTTTTGTGGTGATAGTGATCAAATTTACAGCGGTGTTTATCACTATACTGTGTAGTAAAGCTCAAAGTCTGAGCCAAACCCAAGATAAATATGTGACACAGAGATGCAGAAAAACAATGACAATTATACATTTTAGATAATAGTCATGATATTTTACTGATAGAATAAGATAATCAGGTTATGACCCTAGTCTTTCACAAGAAAATATAATAAACGGCAGGCCCATTTCAAGACAGATTGAAATTTTAGGTGGATAAATATAAAGGTATATGTGTATTTCTGACCTCAAACAATGCAAAAAAACAAGATCAAATTCATTTTAAAACAACAAAATACTAATATTTACACTTAAGAGGTCAGAAATCAATATTTGGTGCAATAACCCTTATTTTTAATCACAGCTTCCATGCGTCTTGGCATGCTCTCCACAAGTCTTTCACATTGTTCTTGGGTGACTTTATTCCACTCCTGCAAGAACTGAAGTAGCTCAGCTTTGTGTTTGTGTTGGAACTCAACAGATGCTGGAATGGAATGGCTGTAATACATTTAGAGATGCTGATTTCAGAAAAAAATGCAGTTGTCTCTTTTTTTCCAGAGCTGTATGGATAGTTTGAACCTAAATTTCTAACAAGCATTGCATCCAGTACTGTTTAAAGGCCCTATATTGCACAAAACGGATTCTTGAGCGCTTTAAGCCATGTTATAATAGAATTACTTCCTCAAAACTCCAAGTTGTATTTTGTTTCATTCACACCTGTCCACATCTCCAAAGCTCAAAATGCTCTTCTGATGCCTTGAAACAATAGTTTAAGTTAACAGCTACCTTTTACCGTTTGTCAAGTAGAGATTGTCATTTCCATCGCGGAAATTTTCCAAATGATTCTCGTGAAGGTGTATTAGTTTAAAAACAAAGTGGAGTTTGATAGAAGAACTCAGCCTAAATATACAGTTTTTGTGTATTAAATGAAAACAACTCCAGCTAGACAGATTAGAAAATAGCGTAACATGAGCCCTTTAAAAAGGTCCCATGGCATGAAATTTTCACTTTGAGGTTTTTGAATGTTAATGTGAGCTCCCCTACCCTGTTTAGCCCCCCCCCCCCCATGGTTAAAAGTTGCGAAATGTCTAAACTGAGCATTTGCGGTCCTTTTCTGCGTTAGAAAAAAAAACACAGCTCAAACGGGCGATTCTGAACAAGGCAACTATGTGACGTCACATCGAAAAATGCAGCTCCACCCCCCGTCTGTGTCTCTACTCAGCGTCTCTGTAAATCACGCCCAGAGAGTTTGGACTGCGAAGGAGCTACGCAATGCGAACTGCGTTTTTTAATTTGCCTGGAGGCACGTGCGAGTGTTTCTAGGCTCGGAAGTCCTTTATCTGAGCCTGTGGACATCTGAAACAGCAGTGGTTTAATTTTATTTTCTGTGGAAATGTGTTTATTTTTTAATGGAACGCTTCTCATCTCTTCCTCCGCGCAAAAACGCGGAAGTGGGGCCAGCGCACAGCGCACAGCTGAAGAGGAAAGAGCGGAGAGTTTGGCCACGCCCCCACCCGCTACTCTGGCCTATCTTTGTCCTCCTCATTTGCATTCAAGCAACAACGCCCATAATGGAGTGTTCCAGAGAGATATTTATGACTCTTTCTCATCTTATCTCTCTTTCTCATGCACTGAGTCTTGATTTTGAAGAAGGATTCATTTACAGTATTAGGGAATCATTAAGGAGCCATATAAAAGCATCAAGAAGTACCATGTCATGGGACCTTTAAAAGACTGTTTGCATATATTTATGTAGCTAAACCCAAGCACTGATTACACTGGTCTACAAATTTTTGGACTCGAACTGCTTCCGAGATAAAAGTGGCTAAATCTCATTTATATTGATAAGATGAACTGAAAATCAATTGATAACTGTGCTGGTTAGCTAATGTATTCAAGATATTTAATGATATTGTTTTACATCAAAATCACATCTGTTTATACAATAGATTTAGGCATTTTTGCTTAAAAACAATATTTATATTTTGAAAATATTTAACTTGCACTTCTTTATCCATCAAGAAATAAACAAGAAATATTCTAAGACATCAGGTGCACACAATTTCGAGGCATCTCTCTTATGTGAAATCAAAAAATATTTGATGTTAAAACTCTAGGCATATTAAAATGAATGTATTGAATGTGCAGACAGGCTTTCAGATAGAACTGGTTGCTTGTAGACACACTGTACCTTCTGATAAACTACCGTTTTTGCCTTATTTTGCATAAATTTCCTATTTTGACCCTATACTATATCTTGGAAACTATAGCCAATCAGCACTTCTGACTTACTTTTTCTTTATTAGTGACCTAAACCAAGAAAAATGTCACTACTTTTGTTCCGGAAGCATTTTGCTTGTAGACCAGTGATATTAGTTGTATGATAAAATAAAAAGTATAGGATTGTATATAAGATTTTATAACATAAATGAGATTCATGAACATCCAGTACAGTTACTAACCCCATACTCAAATTACACACAGAAATGCCCAAACCCGCATTTGATGCAAAGATAAAAATGCATCCAACCACATCCTTAACAAGCATACTTGTATTTTAACCGTTAAATGTTGGCATAACTTTTACTGTATAAACAAATTATGAATCACTGCAAGATTTTAAATAGGGCAGCCATAACAAACCAAGCAATAATTTTCATGACTTAAAGCAGCAGTTGAGGAAAAAGTAAAAATTTTGCGTTAATCCTCTTATAAACTAATCCAGATCCCCTTTTTGCACACTCTGAATTAAGAGCAGCCTCCTGTCCCAAGTGGCAGAAGTGGCAGTTGCTGCATATGAAACTTTAAAAGAGAGAATAATTTGTCACTTATATGGGCCAGAAGGTTTATTTGCACTGTAGCAAGATTTATTATAACAGGATTTGTGTTAATAGTGCATAAACTCCTGACCAAAGTAAGTGCAGTTTCTTAAAAAGGCAAACTTGTCCTTAAATGACCCCAGCTGCAAATGGCAAACTATGACACATCTGGGACTAAAGCCAGTATCTCAGTAACTTATAATTAACTGATCCAACATAAAATCAGTTTGCATATTCACCAGGCTTTCCATTTACTGCCCTGAATTTAATGTCACTGTGCACAACTTCCTCAAGTAAACAAGGACGAAAAAAGCCAAGAGTTTACTTTAATTTTGTGCAATATTTGAACTCATAGAATAATTACTTTTAAAAAGAGTCACTAACATTTGTTTTGCATTACAAGATTTTGTAAAATAAGTGGACATATATTGTGTGATCTGGGAATATAGCCAAATTATTGCTCATGATAATATTTTCATAATTAATATACAGCTCTGGAAAAAAAAAAAAAGAGACCACTGCATGTTTTTTCTGAAATCAGCATCTCTACATGTATTACAGCCATTCCATTCCAGCGTCTGTTGAATTCCAACACAAACACAAAGCTGAGCTACTTCAGTTCTTGCACCAGGAGTGGAATAAAATCACCCAAGAACAATGTGAAAGGCTTGTGGAGAGCATGCCAACATTAGTGTAAACATTAGTATTATGTTGTTTTAAAATGAATTTGATCTAGTTTCTTTGCATTGTTTGAGGTCTGAAAACATGGATCTTTTTGTTATTTTGACCATTTGTCATTTTCTTTAAATAAATGCTCTAAACGATAATATTTTAATTTGGGGGAAATGTTGTCAGTAGTTTATAGACTCAAACAAAAATGTTCCTTTTGCCCAAACACATACCTATAAGTAGTAAAATCATAAAAAACTGATCACTTTGCAGTGGTCTCTTATTTTTTCCCAGAGCTGTATATTTGAAGTTTAAACACTGATTGTGGAGGCTTTGCAGATGATAAAACAATAATAATGACAGAAAAAGAGTCATTTGTCAGCATCACTTATACAATTGAGTTGAATCAATTACATAATTGAGATGAATATACACTTTATAATTAATACATTTTAGAAATTTGGACCATAATCGCTCTGGTGGTGAATATTGTCAAGTTGCAGTTATGAGTTAGAAGTGAAACAAGACACAGGCTGTTTGGGAAAACCGATCACATGACACATGGTTTTGAGTGTGATTGTCATTACTCACCAACATAACAACACACCAGTTTAGGATTCCCCTGTAGTTACTGTAGCCACTGGCCGAGCTCAACAGCGACTCCTGCAGAGTGTGACAACTGAAACAAAATACAATATTCACAATCTCGACATTATTCTTATCGCCCTTAAGAGGACTTTTAATTTGCCTGTCTAGAAACCTTGCAACCCTCTATTTGCAATTCAAATTTCATGCTACTGCAAGTGTGTTGAAAGAAACCCATTCAACTCTACAAGCCAATTCTTGGAAAGTGACATAAGGCAATTACTCAATTTTGATGACCGATTTCATGTTTGGTCACAGTTAAGGCCAAGGGCATTATTGGGTAAATGGGGCAAAAAGGTGCAGTGAAAAAAAAACGGTATTGTGAAAACTGTGGTAGTTCATAAGAATACAGACTGACTGACGCAGTGCAGTTAGGGTGGGAAGCAATGAAGTAACTTGATAAGGCATAAGGAAACGTAATGTAAAAGAAACCAGAACTGTGCAACATGTTGACACTAACCATTTAACAATTTTCTGCTTCCAGAGCCCTGCCATGACCCACCGTGTTAATTTAACTACAAATTATAATACAATTCTTACTTATTCCAGTAAAGTGGAAGCGTCACCAGACTGTTGATATCCTTACGCAATATCAGCTTTGGCTGTTAGTATTTGAACCAATGAGTCAACATGCAATGTTTACGGTAAATATTTGCTTTAAATTGCCTTGACAATCCAAATTGTTTAGAAAAGTTTTCACAGGAAAACTACAGTAGGTCCATATAAATTGAATAAGCCTGATTTTTCTTTTTAATATATTATGAGAATTAGACTCTAACTTTAAAATAATGACTGATAGAGGCCTGATTCAGTAAACAGCTGGTATGTAAGCAAAACTCTACTTACACCTTATTTAACCCTACCTGTACCTTTGTATTTTATTATATTTTATTACATTTTTTGGTTATATTGTTTACCTTTTCCCTTGCACTTTTTGCAACACTTTTTTTAACCATGTACTATTATTGCATGCTATTAGTACTTCTTGACCATCTTAGTGAATCAACGGGTTCTTCTGATCCTAAGCATTTCATTGCATTGTTGACCTTGTGTTGATCCTGCATATGACAAATAAACAATCTTGAATTTTGAAAAAACAGGACCCCAGGCTTAATAATAAGTAGTGGAAATACAGGCCTAGGTAGAAATTGTGTGTTGAAAAGATTTTTCCTTAAAGCAACATCTTGTGAATTAATGTGAATTAAATTTTAGCCTCCATTACGTGCAGAAGGGAGTAAGATACAGAAGGTCTCCACAGATCTGTTTACTGATTAACCTATACATTGATTTGAGAGTGAAGGCGCGCAGGTGACCACGTTTACCTGAGTTTTTCACTGAGGTCTTCCACCACACTTTTCTCTTTCTTGGTGCTGTCGGAGAAGTGCTGATGATGTTGTCCTCTCGTCTCCATGTCCCTGTCCAGTTTCCCGTTGTTAAGACTCGTCCGTTTTGACACCTGCTCCATCTTCCCCCTGGCGGCTCTCTGCGGAGGATGGTCCCCGGCTTCGTGCCACTTACCCCCGTTCGCCTGTTTGCCATTGCCCGCTACGGTTGTCCTTCTCTTGCGGGTTACGGGCCCGGTCGTTGTTGTTATTTCGGCTGTGTCGCTCATCTCGGGCGGCTCGAGTCACGTATTTGCCTCACCTCCTTGGCATCGCAGCGGAGATGTAGCGTCTCAATCGTCTCCGTGTGAATGAAAGGACACGCGGTGGACTTGACGCGGTGCTGGGGAGCCTGACTCAAGTCCTGTAGATGTGGCGATAAAGATGTGGGCGTATTTATCATGGTTTATTACCGCTGCCCAAGGTGCTGCCGTCGGGTTGCCAGGTTTGCCCTTACTCCGTACAATTAACACTACTCTTATTCTTCAACCAATACTATTTCTAACCATTCTCGTGCCTTTTTACTATGATCTAAATAAGCCTACCTAAAATTCTATAAAAAAAAAAAAAAAAAAAAATCATTGTTTACTTTTATTGACGAAGAGCCGAACTGTTTCCTTTCATTTAACAAAACAGACGACATAAAAATAAAAAATAATTGTAATTGTTTACTTTTATTAACGTATATGTACGTATATGAAATAGCCGAACTGTTTCCTTTCATTTAACAAAACGACGACATAAAAAAGTAATTGTTTACTTTTATTGACGTATATGTATATGAAAAATAGCCGAACTGTTTCCTTTCATTTAACAAAACAGACGACATGAAAATAATAATAATAAAAAAATATATTTAAAAAAAACTACAGTTGAGTTAGGTTGTAGTGCACTAAAATTCAGCCAATCAACTTTTGAGGTTATGTCACATGTTTTTGCGGACCAATCAGGAAATCACAGACTAACACCATCTTAGATTGTTCTTACCGGATACAGCTGTTTAGGTAAACGTTTTCGTCCAGACAGGCAATTTTAGGTAATTATCAAATCATTTGTATTTATTATCCAAATCAGGGAAAGTACAAATGTTTATTTTTTTTTTTTAATCTTAACTGTCAGAAATCATGAAACGACTCAAGCGTAAGAAACAACACGCAGAGGTTCACGGCAATGGGTTTCTCAAAAGAGGTAAGCAGGTTTTATACCGATTTATTAGTTATTACTTTATATATGCTGGCTAATTAGGGTCAATGTAACTTAATTTATTTGTTTTATTTGTAGGTGTAGTAGTTACGTGTAGCCTGGGAAATGTATAATAGCATATAATAGATTTTTGATCTGAATTTTTGTTACACAAGAGCTCACTAATGCAAAACACAAGTCTACATTTAGCATTTAAATACTTTACTTATTGTATCTCAATGTGACCATTTTGTGACCCTGCATTACTGTTATCTACACGTTGCTTGCGTGGCATGCTGTGTAGATGGCAGCCACGTTGAGAAACTGATTCAGATCCAAGCTAGTATTGATTTCATGCGTTTTATTGCAGCTATTACGTGCTAATAATAGCTCATTGATAGATGAGACTTCTACAATTTGTAAACAATCAGATGACCTATTTTCTATATCCTCATATTTAAGTGTTTTCATTTTCTGTCATTGTAGAAACAGACATGGGAAAAAAACAGAAGTTAGCAGAAATTCATCAAGCCTTAAATTGGTGAGTGTGCAAACAACCATAATAATACGTACGTACATACATACATACATACATGCATACATACATACAGTAATTATAAAAGATCTGTTCTACACAATCCCTGAACAGCCCATTTTCCTGTCAGATATTTCAGTATCCACAAATGCCCCACTTAACTCTTGAGCTATGGGCCTATGAGTACATCTTTGCCCCAACGGTCCCTAACTTGGCTAATCCAGTGTGCCTTTCCACAATTATGGGCAGTCCACAGAGAATCGCCCTCACCACACTGTGTTAAGCTAATTTCACACATGAAGATTAGTCACATAGGCCCAGTGGAATAATATTAAGAGGATCAAGACACTGGAGGCATGAGACTAAATGGGGAGGAATCCAGAGAAACATTAGTCTAAGCCACATATTTTGACTGCTATTTTAATGTCACAAGCCTTGTCTGCAAATGTGTTACTCTTATCAGTGTGTTGTTGATTTTAAGGTACATTGTGTAACTTTTCTGGTGGAAGGACTGTCAAATGCTTTTCTCCATGGAACTGTTTTTGCTTTGTCTGGAATATTTCATAGTATGGTATGAAACCTTTCTATTTTCATGGAGACCGAACCAGACCAAGTTAGAGGTCAGATCTATGGAGAGGCAACTCACAGTCAAAATGCCTGTTTTTCTATGTACTTTTGAGCTATAAAACCACCTATAATTGAATAAATGTACAATAGAGGTGTTTAATGTCATACTGTGGAAAATTCTAGGCAGAGAAATTAAGTTACACAACCCAGCTTTAATTCCACAGTGACCCGGTGGATATTGAGACTCTGAGGAGAGCAGCGGTCAGTAAAGGAGGACTGCTCACAGATGAAATGAGGAGGAAAGTTTGGCCTAAACTACTGAACATCAACGTGTATGATTTACCTCCTAAACCTGGTAAGTACAGTGCAATTTCTTCCTCTTTATTGTTGACTGAAATTAATAATTGGTAGCCTTATGTCAGTAAATTGACATCACAAGGCCAGAAAACTATGACAATACATGTTTTATATCACTCAAATCAATAAATATAAGATGAGCAACCTTTTATAAATTCCATAATGGGAAACTAAAATAACAGCATCAAAAGTAGCACTAGAGGCAAATAACTGGAAAATAAACATTTACTCCCAAAACAACTCTAGCTCTTTCAGACACAGTACGTTGAGTTCATTGTTTTCTTGTGTCACTCTACCAAAACCCACATTCTGACCAGCTTCTCAGTTCCCCCTATAAATAAATCAAATAGAGTATATAAAAAAATCAAATTAATTTTTTAGGCAAAGATGTGAGGGAGAACCACAAAGACTACAACCAAGTGCTACTTGACGTCAGGCGGTCCATGAAGCGGTTCCCAAAAGGTTTGTGGTCATTATAAAAGATGTCATTTTCACTGACTGTAAATTGGATGTTATTACAATCCTGTTTTCCTGTCTAAATCAGGAATGCCAGCTGCAGAGAGAGCAGTTCTTCAAGAGCAGCTCATTGACATTATATTAGATGTTTTAAAGTATCATGCTCAGCTTCACTATTACCAAGGTTACCATGATGTAGCTGTCACTCTGCTGCTCGTGGTCGGAGAGAGGATGGCCCTCGCTTTGCTTGACAAACTCTCCAATTTCCATCTAAGGTAACCTTTTCACATTATTTAGTTATTGTATTTTCATCATCATCATCATATATTTTTTTAAATATTTATTCACATTTGGTTATTTGTTTTAGGGACTTCATGGATCCCACCATGGACAGTACAAAGCATATTTTAAACTATCTGATGCCTATTTTAGAGCAAGTGGATACAGATCTCCATGATTTTATGATCAGGTAATCACAACCTAAAGACCAACTGAAAACCTCAGTTATAGAGGTGCAAGTGCTTGTAATGACCACTAGGAGGAGCTGCAGTGTAAAAATTATAACCTGCCTTGAGACTGGACTACTTCCTTTTTTTCTTTTAATAACAGATGGCTGTGCACATTTGAGGTTTTTATAAAGAGTTATGTGATTGTGCAGTATTTACTAATACACATCCTAGTTGGCAGTATATGGTAATATTGGCCGGCTGGTTAGCTCAACTGGTAAGTTATGGACTTTCCCCCTGGAGGTTGTAGGTTCAAACCCCCCCGGGCAATGAGCTAACCAGTGTGGGTCCTTGGGCAAGACCCTTCACGGTACTGCCCCCCGGGCGCCAAAAAAGATGGCTGCTCACTGCTCCTGAAAAAGGATGGGTCAAATGCAGAAGTCAAATTTCTCCCGTGTGTCACTGTGTGTCATTGTGTGTGAGACAAATAAAGGCTAAAAGCCCCAAGCTTAATCTTATTGACCATTTAATTAATCATTTCTAAATTCACCAGCAAAAGTATAATTATCCTACCAGAGGATATGCCTGCCTTTTTGTCACCTCATTGCTTTATGCACTGCACCGCTATGGAGGAAAACCACAGCATAAAATAGTATTACTCAACAACTTTTTACTTGTCACTCCTTTCAGCTAGAGCTCCTTCTATCTAATATACAATTTAAACCAGACTCTGTTCTGAGTGAGGACCCCTGAGAGCAGAGTACTATCAGACAGAGATCTTGTTGAAGTTTTATACAGTATATGACAATATAAAAGAAAAAGCTTTAACTTATAACATACAGTTACATTTTAGACATTTGGACATACATTCTGAAGATGGTAGCTAGTGCATTAACAGTCAGGTTTCAATGTCAGTTGTGCATCTATGTTAACCTTACTTTGAATTGATATGTAAGACCTTTGGCACTTAAGTTATTGGTTCTTTTTTTCTTTTTAAGTTTCTTTCTATTAACTGTTATATATTATAATATTATATCATATTTTATTATAATATTATAAATAATATTCTACACATATATGATCCCACACTTGTTTACAGTACCAGTTACTATATAATATATAATTACATAGTGGTAAAGGTGGGGAAATAGATTTACTGTAATCAATTTAGAGGCCAGTTATAAAATCTTGTTTTACATGGCATTTAGTATTGTGCGGGTACTCCTATATCTACACAGTATGTGTCTGGATATCTGTTTTCGCACTAGCTGGTGACAATTAATCTCTTACATTGTTTGATTTCTCACTCTTCCCTTCCCAGAGCGGAGGTGGGCACCATATTCGCCCTGTCCTGGCTGATCACATGGTATGGCCACGTCCTACCCGAGTTCAAACACACCTTGAGACTCTACGACTTCTTCTTGGCCTCTCACCCACTGATGCCCATCTACCTCGCTGCTGCGGTGAGGACGCCACAGGAAACAGAATCACAGAGCGAGAGAGAGAGCGTATGACAGATGAGAGAGGAAGAGGAAGAGAGAGGAGGCAGATGAGAGAGAGACATAGACAGATGAGAGCTATGGGAGAGAGAGATGGGAGAGAAAGCAAGTGACAGATGAGAGGGACAGAGAAAAGGGTGTGACAGAGGAAAGGAGTCGAAGAGAGAGAGGAGAGAGAGAGGAGAGGAGCTTGGTGTGTCAGTAATCCAGGACACTTCACGCTGAGCACCAAGAAGTCTCTGAACCAGTTAATTAGCCAGTCCTAATGAAGAAAATGAAAGGAGAAGGTGCTGGGAAGAGGAAAGGATAAAAAGGGCATTGCTGTATGAGAAAAGTACCAAGCCGAGCGTTAAAAGGGATTTGCAGCTCAGGAAAAACATGATGTATTTTATTTATTTCATAAAGCCATGGGGGTTGTTTTTTGGCACAGGGGTTGTCTGGTCACAAAACTCACAAACAGTTGGACTTCAATAACATTTTCAGATACTTGATATGTTTTCATTAAGTGACTAAAATAATAAAAAGAAATATTATAAATTGCAAGATAGGATTGATTTAGTTACAGAATACAAAATACCTGCATGTCTTTTGTAACATATTCTGGGCCATATGGGCCAATCGGAGTACAGTATTCTCAATACTTTGAATATTTTTACATCACGTTGCATTTAAATTATAGAGTAAAGACACGTGCACTCACCAGAAGAGTATTTTTCATTAAGTATTTTCTCACTGACTTTGTGCAGTTTGAAGTTTAAATCGTAATTGAAGCTTAAAGTACCACCATGTATTTGTGTTCTGAATACCACCAGTTAAAGTTACTCAAAATTTGTGTTCTACCTATTCATGTATTCAAGTTTTTAGTATATTTTTGCAAGAGATAAGGGTAGTTACTTTTGAAAGAGTATACCGATTTAGATCTATAATTAATTTAATTTCTATGCAATATAACATTAAGATGCATTTGTATTTCTTACACTTTATACACGCTGCACAGTCCCTGTTGGGGCTGAACAATTTTGGACTCTGATAAGATTGGATTTGCAATTTATTTTTTAATTGTAGTACATTGTTCAAAGTCCATATTTCAAACACGTCCACCAGAAGCATTCACATTCAAGAGAAAACTAAAGTATTAACACCTGCCTAACACAAGAATGTTTGTAAAGGCGTAAACTTCAAGATTAGCAATAAGAAAGAGGATATTTAGTTGTTTTCAAAGAATGTAAAGGTGCATTGTGTAACCTTCTAGTGGAGGGTCCTCCATCTGCTTCTCTTCATGGAAATGTTATTGCTTTGGCTAGAATGGCATGGTGGCTGAGTGGCTAGCACTCACGCTTCACAGCAAGAAGGGTCGCCTGGGCCTTTCTGTGTGGAGTTTGCATGTTCTCCCCGTGTCTGGATGGGTTTCCTCTGGGCACTCTGGTTTCTTCCATCAACCCAAAACATGTGCTCCAGGTAAAATCTTCTTCTTCTTCTTCTTCTTCTTCTTCTTCTTCTTCTTCTTCTTCTTCTTCTTCTTCTTCTTCTTCTTCTTCTTCTTCTTCTTCTTCTTCTTCTTTTTCTTCTTCTTCTTCTTCTTCTTCTTCTTCTTCTTCTTCTTCTTCTTCTTCTTCTTCTTCTTCTTCTTCTTCTTCTTCTTCTTCTTCTTCTTCTTCTTCTTCTTCTTCTTCTTCTTCTACACTCAACAAAAATATAAACGCAACACTTTTGTTTTTGCTCCCATTTTTCATGAGATGGACTTAAAGATCTAAAATTCATTCCAGATACACAATATTACCATTTCTCTCAAACATTGTTCACAAATCTGTCTAAATGTGTGATAGTGAGCACTTCTGCTTTGCTGAGATAATCCATCCCACCTCACAGGTGTGCCACATCAAGATGCTGATCTGACATCATGATTAGTGCACAGGTGTACCTTATACTGCCCACAATAAAAGGCCACTCTGAAATGTGCAGTTTTGTCTCACAGCAAAATGCCACAGATGTCACAAGCATTGAGGGAGCGTGCAATTGGCATGCTGACAGCAGGAATGTCAACCAGATCTGTTGCTCGTGCATTGAATGTTCATTTCTACACCATAAGCCGTCTCCAAAGGCGTTTCAGAGAATATGGCAGTACATCCAACCGGCCTCACAACCGCAGACCACGTGTAACCACACCAGCCCAGGACCTCCACATCCAGCAGGTTCACCTCCAAGATCGTCTGAGACCAGCCACTCGGACAGCTGCTGAAACAATTGGTTTGCATAACCAAACAATTTCTGCACAAACTGTCAGAAACTGTCTCAGGGAAGCTCAACTGCATGCTCGTCGTCCTCATCGGGGTCTTAACCTGAATCCAGATCGTCGCCGTAACAGACTTGAGTGGGCAAATGCTTACATTCGATGGCGTCTGGCACGTTGGAGAGGTGTTCTCTTCACGGATGAATCTCGGTTTACATTGTTCAGGGCAGATGGCAGACAGCGTGTGTGGCGTCGTGTGGGTGAGCGCTTTGCTGATGTCAATGTTGTGGATCGAGTGGCCCATGGTGTTGGTGGGGTTATGGTATGGGCAGACATCTGTTATGGACGAAGAACACAGGTGCATTTTATTGATGGCATTTTGAATGCACAGAGATATCGTGATGAGATCCTGAGGCCCATTGTTGTGCCATACATCCATGAACATCACCTCATGTTTCAGCAAGATAATGCACGGCCCCATGTTGCAAGGATCTGTACACAATTCTTGGAAGCTGAAAATGTCCCAGTTCTTGCATGGCCAGCATACTCACTGGACATGTCACCCATTGAGCATGTTTGGGATGTGCTTGACCGGCGTATACGACAGCGTGTACCAGCTCCCACTAATATCCAGCAACTTCACACAGCCATTGAAGAGGAGTGGACCAACATTCCACAGGCCACAATTGACAATCTGATAAACTCTATGCGAAGAAGATGTGTTGCACTGCATGAGGCAAATGGTGGTCACACCACACCAGATACTGACTGGTTCTGAGTCCCCAGACCCCCAATAAAGCAAAAAAAAAAAAAAAAAAGCACACTTCAGAGTGGCCTTTTATTGTGGGCAGTCTAAGGCACACCTGTGCACTAATCATGATGTCAGATCAGCATCTTGATGTGGCACACCTGTGAGGTGGGATGGATTATCTCAGCAAAGCAGAAGTGCTCATTATCACACATTTAGACAGATTTGTGAACAGTGTTTGAGAGAAATGGTAATATTGTGTATCTGGAATGAATTTTAGATCTTTAAGTCCATCTCATGAAAAATGGGAGCAAAACCAAAAGTGTTGCGTTTATATTTTTGTTGAGTGTATTTCCATGGAGGACAAGCCTGCAGGCCAATTATAGGTCAGATCTTTGGAGAGGCAAGCTCATTCACTGTAGGAATGCATGTTTCTAGTACTACTTTTGAACAGTAAAACCTGTACTATTGAATAAATGCATCGTAGATGAGTTCATGACGATACTATGAAATCTTTCAGGCAAAGCAGTAATATCTCCATGGAAACAAGCTTGTGGCAGACCCCCTACCAGAAAAGTTACAGTGCACTTTTAAGTAGTCTTTGCCATTTGCTACTTGCTACCATTCAAATTGCAATGTAATATTGGTAGTTTTCAGATTCTACAATAAGATAAGATAAGACTTTATTGATCTCACACAGTAGAAATTTACTTGCCACAGTAGCTCCAGGACAGTTTGAACCAGAAAGAAAAGTGCATGCAGGCAAGGATGGAATAAAGTAAGTAATAATAAAAATAGTAATAAGTAATAATAATAATGTGATGATGTTTGAGATGGTGGGCACAAGCTAGTTTTTTCTATTGATTACGTTGTACTTCGCCATGAAATGTACAAAAGATAAATTTGCAAATGTTGATCCTGATCATTTTTATTATTGAGTAGACTCACAAACTCACTGTATTACAACAAAATACTGCATTTTAACAATATACATTTTAGCTGCCCCCATCTGTATTAAATATAATTGGCCTATAGAATGTTGTGAGGTCGACTGAAACACCACAATAGATGTACAGGATCTTTTTGTTTTCCTATCTTGTTTCTTTTCTGAGAGCTTTGTCTGATCTTTGTAGAGCCTGGCTGTTGCTGTTGCTGCTGTGTTGTGTATGTCAGCTCTTTAGTGTCTATTTGCATGTGTGCGTCTCGGAGAAGGGGCTGGGCAGAGGGAGACTTGTGTTTGAAGTGTGAGAAAAAACAACAAAGCCAAATGTAGATCATGTTTCCTCCCAGGCTACAGAGTACAGCGCTCAGCATGGGGGGTTAACTCTTCATCTGCCTAATTCACCGCTAAGCCCCACTTGTGTCTCAGTGGAAACCCACAAACGCACCCATATCCAGGAATCTAATTTATGTGTAAAAATCCAGTGTTTCATCTTTTCACAGGCAGACATTGATCCATTTTCACACTTACTTAATATGTTCTTTGGTCTGTTACTAACCTCTCCAAAACCGTAAGTTGGAGACAGAGCTGCACTGTTGTAAAAAGGCCCCTCGCGAAGTTGCCCCCGGGGCAGTTTGCATGTTATCTCTCTGTCTTTCTGTCTTTGCCCCCACTGATTCAAAACATGCTAATGAGCCATAAGACAGTGGTTCAGACTTGGACTATAAGAGTCAATCCTATACATGTAAAAGTAAGTATAGGTTTGTTAGAAAAAGCACAATAGAAGATTGGCCCAGACTCACATCTTCACTATCATCACTATTTAGCACTATGTTATTTAAAGGTGCATTATGTAACTTTTTGGTTAGGGGTCCATTGCCTGCTTGTTTCTATGGATATCATTGCTTTGCCAGAATGTTCCACAGTATGTATAATTAGATTAGAGCAGTACTAAACAGCTCTACCTTACATTTATTAAATTACAGGTGGTTTTATATCTCAAAAATACCTAGAAAAACAGGCATTCTGATTGTGAGCGGGGTGGCCTCTTCACAGATCTGACCTGTAACTTTGTCTGGTTTGGTCTTCATAAAGATATAAAGGTTTAATACCATACTGTGTAACATTCAAGACAAGAATAACATCTCCATGTAGAAAAGCGTTTGACGCACCCTCCACCAGAAAAGTTGCACTATGCACCTTTAATTGAAGAGCCACATTCAAACCTGCATCAGGAACAAAAGAATGCAAAACGAAAGTGAAAATGATGTAACATTGTCCACACCGCTTACATCTTTTGTAATAAATATTGGTTTGGTATCACTTAACTGTACACTGGGGTTGTCAGAAATTGATAACTATTAATAACTGCTACACAAAACTAGTATCAAAAATAGTATTAGTAGTCGTGGTAGCACATGTACTAGTAGAAGAAATAGTAGTAGATGCAGTAGTAGTAGTAGAAGTACTAGTAGTAGTAGTAGTAGTAGCTGTTGCAGCAGCAGTAGTATTAGCAGTAATAGTAGTAACAGTAGTAATAGTAGTAATAGTAGTAGCTTTATTGTACGCTCTATAAAAGCAACTGAACCAAGTGTTGATTAAACATTAAGATTATGCTAATTTATGTGTGGGACTCCAGGGTTACATTTCTCCACGTTTCATCTTTTTTGCTTAGATCGTTTTGCACCGAGAAAAGGAAGTGAAGACCACCGAGTGTGACATGGCCATGGTCCACCACCTTCTGTCCCGTATCCCCCACGACCTCCCATACGAGCTGCTCATTGCTCGGGCACAAGAACTCTTTGACCACCACCCCCCGTCTGTGCTGGCCAAAAAGGCAGCTCTGCAGCCCAGAAAGAGGTGAATATCTGTAATATCTGTAATGACAGTTTAAAAACCTGTTAAGGATTATAAGGCACGTGTTGATGTTTATCGACTCAACTGGTCTTATGGTGGGACTTGGTTTTATGGTTTTGGATTTTTACTTGGTTTTTCCTTTAAGTCCAATATTACGCAAAATTGATTCTTGTGAGCTTAAAGCCATGTTATAATGTTACCTGCTCAAACACATACCTGGAGTTGTATTTTGTTTCTTTCACACATGTTTAACACTTATTATTAGGCCCGAGCACTAAAGCGTAGGGCCTATTGTTATTGTTCTGGTTCCCCCCTTTTCATTTTCCTGTCCTCGTATTTTAACGAACTCCTCCTTGGGTTTTTGACCCAGACTCACCAGAATCGTGCTGTATCATCTAGACAAGTGGGACATTAAAAGTTGTTAAAAGTGTTCTAAAAGAGTGAACAGTGTTTCTGTGACAACACCACAAATTTCGGGTTCGTTTTTGCGGCTTGCCATCAAACTTCAACGAGCGATAATTTGCGCATACTTTGGCCGATTTCACTCAAACTTTAATCGTTGGTAACAGGTCATACATCTGTCCCTGCCATTAGGATGCCCGGCAAAAACTTTGGTGTAGCCACACCTAATTTAGTACATATATGGTTCATGGGAATAGGAAAATGGCGCATTAGCGCCACCCCCCCTGCGAGTGCAAGCGAGGGCCGATCATTGCCGCTTGTGGCTATATTTAGGGCCCGAGCACTGAAGGTGCGTAGGACCCTATTGTTGTTGCTTCGTTTCCGTATTACTTTTCTTGTTCACACACGCTCGGGCAATTTTGAGCATGTTCCCATGCTTCAAAACGAATGTAACTTTGCACGGGCATCACAAAGTGCGGCCAGTACGACCACAAAAAGACCCGTCCCCCGGTGACCCCCAGGAGCTCCATAGCGCCCCCTAGCGCGTTGTCTTTCGGGGCTGGCATACCGTTTAAGATAGGCGCACGAAATTCGGTAGGGACGTGTATCTCAATAAGATGCACAAACGCCTCACTGCAATGTCATGGCCACGCCCAACAGGAAGTGAGATAATTGGCCTTTTGTGTGATTTTGGGGTATTTGACATACAATGGAATTTGAAACACTTCTCCTACACCGTACCTCAGATGGGCTTAAATTTTGGTGAACATAATCTTAAGACGTTGGAGATGTTAAATTGCAAAGGATTTTCAAATAGGTAATATGACGATACGGCGGATCGATAAATTTAGGTATTTATTGAATGGGAGTTATGAGTTATGAATGGGAGGTATTTGTTGCTAGGCAACGCCCTGATCAAAGATCTTTGATCTTTGTACCTTTGATCTGATATAGCTGCAAGGAGCAATGTGGGGCCAAGCACCGAAGGTTCATGTAGGCCTCAGCATGTAGGCCACATGCAGGGTCTGACAGGGTCTGACAGGGTCTAACAGAGTCTGACAGGGTCTGACAGGGTCTAACAGAGTCTGACAGGGTCTAACAGGGTCTGGCAGGGTCTGACAGGGTCTGACAGGGTCTGACAGGGTCTAACAGGGTCTGACAGGGTCTGACAGGGTCTAACAGGGTCTGACAGGGTCTGACAGGGTCTGTTCTGACAGGGTTAGCCCTGTCAGAACAGACCCATCAAAGACAGATCAAAGGTTGCTAGGTGCGTTGCTAGGCAATTGACAGCGTGTGCACAACAATTTTTGGAATAAATACACTTTCTTTTCACAATCCACTGCCTCCTCTTTATTTCTATCTTTTCAGCACACTCAGCGCCATCTTGTGTTAGGCAGGTGAACTGTAAGAAATGTACAGCAAATGAGCCCCCTAACCGGAAATTGGTTCAGGTTCATACCGCTTTAGCCGGCCGCACGAAGTTTGGGGTAGGTTTGCATATGCTGAGAGGAAACATTTTTATGCAAATGAATTGCCCGTATGTCATAGCGCCACCATGTGGTAGACAAGGGAACTGTAAAATATGCACGGAAGGTGCCATCGCGCTTTCTATTAACATGACATTTTGTGCAGCTGAAAATACTTTGTATGCAGGTGTGGAGAATACCCCCCACCCACCATTGGAATGCACTGAAACTGCTACTGTGCTTTAGATTGACATGACATCTTGTGCGGCTGAAAATACTTTGTATTGCTGGCATGGAGCACGACCCCCCACCCCCATAGGCCGCAGGTGCGAGGGCCCGACAACGCTGCTTGCGGCTTTAATTAGTCTTGTTATTGCTTTGTCTGGAAAATTCCACAATATTACATTAAAATCGTACATATGGCATCAGGTAGAGGTGTAAAATACCTTGAGATACCTGCAGTTTTACTATGAGCAGGCTCATCTCTCCACCAAAAAGGTTATATAGAGCATCTTTGGACAATTTAAAATATCTACAGCAATCCCCATTCAAATTGGTTTGTTCCAATGTTTGTTTATAGTTGAGTTTATATTGTATTGATCAAAGTAAAAAAGGAAAAGAAAGGGAAAAAAATCAGCAACTATCACTGATTTGCAGTGTCCATTTCCTATAAAACCCCATTAAACTGTGTTGTTATAATCACACAATCTTGCATTATCTCCATTTATACATAGGTTAAAACCATGAATTTTCTGTGCTTTAAAACAACATCCATCCCTTTCTCTTGGATGTTCCTGTTCCTCATACCGTTAATTTTCCTCTTCTTTGCCCAGTCTGTCCATCAGCACCTTCCAGGAGTTCCAGCTCTCCACTCTGCACCAAAGACCAGACTCTGTCCTTCAGCGCCTCACTAAAAACGCAGGCTCCTTCTCCAGACACGGTAACAAAACTGCACTCACACCCTCACTGTCTGGTAGGCTTTGTCCACATCAATGTGTTTCATTCTCAAATCGCACTGAGGGATGTAATAGCCTCTTTTATGATCCTCCCTGTTATATTTCTTTCACCAGTATCTAGTTTTGGTCAGCCAATGGGCCATCTCTGCTCCCCATTTAACACAGAATAGTAGCACAATTTTAGGATTAGGTGAAATGAAGGCAGGACAGAAGTAAGCACCAGAAAGAAAATGACAAATACCTCAGTGACACTAATTCAACACGTTATTTGGTCAAATTGACTTTTGTTCTTTATTTTCTTTCTCAGTATGTTTTGGTATAAACTTGTACAGTGACACCAGTGTTCTTAGGGAAGGATAACTTATTGCTGCAATAGCAGTGAAAGTAGTGCAGGCTGAGACATTTTTGTTCACATTCACACTAATGGGCAATCTTAAAATCCACACATATTCTCAAAATGATGTAATGTCTGGGAGAAAGCAGTAGTGTAGATTCCTTCTGACCTTCATGTAAGTGAATTAATGACTTTAAACTAAACTTATTGAAGATATTTGAAAGGGAATGGTTAAGATCGAATGTAAATGTTTTTATGTAGTTTTGATAGAAATAAGGCAGCTAACTTCACCCCATATAAGCGTTATTGCACCAAAATATAAAGAGAATTATAGAAGTATTAGTATTTTTATTGAATGAGTTATCTTTGGTGCTCAGGCCCCAGCAGGAGACATTATGATGAAGTGCGTGACTGATTAGATGTTTAGGAGATGCCCGTCAGGCCAGATCTGTGGAGAGGCAACCCCGCTCACAGTTAGAATGCCTGTTTTTCTAGGTATTTTTGAGCTATACAACCATCTATAAGGTAGATCTGTTTAATGTCATATTGTGGAACATTCTAAGCAAAGCAATGACATATCCATAGAAACAAGAAGGTGGCGAGTCCTCAACCAAAAAGTTACACAGTGCACCTTTAAGGTGGGTTAAGACAAAAAATAATCCATCCTCTATAATGATAAACATATATGTGTAGAGCTGTAGGCAATAGTGCAGAAAAACAAGTCATATTTTATCCTTTGAAGTACTGCTTAGAGAGTTAATAAATTGTGCAACAGTAAAAACCAACAGTGGCCAGGACATAATAGCTTCACAAAAGAATATTTTCCACAATAGCTGTTTTTATACCTTTGTAAATGGCAAATTTACTTCAAAACAAGGTAATAATAAATTCATCCTCCACCACTGTGTCTGCCCCCCTGTGGGCCAATCAATAACAAGTAAACACATGTTGAAGCGCTCCTTCCAACCAATCAAGTCCACATTTGAATATGCCTGAACAAAAGAAGGCTGTATTCTCATAGATACTGTCTTATGTTATTCGCACATAGTCATTAGTGTTTTTTTACTTGAGTAAAATTACAGATAAAGAGGCAAAAGTTTACTCAAGTACCGGTACCCGTTTAGAAATTTACATTTAGAGTAAAAACAAAAAGTATTTAACACAGATTTTGATAAAGTGTCATTAATTTGTTAAGATGTTAAATGTAGTGATACAGATTAAAAATGATACAGATTTTGGTCTACAGTGTCAATACCAATCAGTTTCTTAATCTTCTTCTGAATTTTGTGTGTTTATTTCGGTTTGCTCAAAGCCAAAACTTGCTCACAAAAACTTCAAGAATTAAGATGTTTCCACAAACATGGTAAAAATAACCCCAAAAATCTCATGAAAAGTACTTTTTACTTTTCAGTCCAGTTAAAAAATGTAGTGGAATAGAACGTACAGATACCTGCTTGCAAATGTGGTGAAGTAAATGTAGAAAGATTTACATAAAGGTGTAATGCAAAGCTTTTCTGGTGGACTGTCTGCTACCTACTTGTCTCCATGGAGATGTTATTGCATTGCCTGGAATGTTCCATGGTATGACTTTAATGCATTTTATTTATTTAAACACCCAAGGACACTGTACAAGGTTAAACTTTAAACATTTCCATCTAGCATTTATTCATCAGGGGTATTTCTACTGCTGAAAAATACAATAATTCCTTCTGTGAATAAGGGTGACTCTCCACAGATCTGAATTGTAATCTGAATTATAATTATGTCTCATCTGACACTGGACTATTGCTCTTTGGTTGCTATTCCATCTATTTTTCGTTACCCTCTGTTATTATATTTGATGAGTGAGCTACCGTACCCAAAACAATTTCCCTTGTGGATCAATAAAATTTGTCTAAGTCTAAGTCTAAGTGTAGTGCTGCAACCTGCTCGTCTCCCTCATGATAGATAGGTTTAATAAACACTGTGGAACATTCTAGACAAAGACATGTCCATGGAGACAAACAAGTGGCGGACCCTCCACCAGAAATGTTACACAGTGCACCTTTAAGTAAAGTACACATACTTGTATTTCATTACCTTACACCACTGCTCAGTGTATAATAAAAAAGTCGAATTTCCCTCAAAGTGAATGAGTGCAATTTAAAAAAAAACGATGCACATTATTCTTTGCGTTTCCCAGTTAATTCAATTAGCTGTGTCCAAAATGAAATGCGTAATGGACAGACAGAAGACTGAAGTAAGTACATCCTGACTTCATTGAGGCAGACAATGGCACCGCGAAATGGCTTTGATGGGGCCAATAGAAATGACAGAGTGAGTGACAGTACAGTTTATTCCACGTCTAATAGAGAAAACCCAAATTATAATCCACCAATCCTCCTAATGTTTCCTTGTTTATGGGCTTTCCCTGCCTGCATTAGCTCAGAGTCCAGATGTTGCAACAGATGTGTGGGTGTGTGTCTGTGTGTGTGTTTTCGCTGTTGAATATTTTGAGAAGCAAGGACTGATTGACAAGATGCAGTTCCCACGTCTCTGTACTTTAATTAATCACTCTTTACAGGCATACAGAGGACAACATGTTTTGTATTACAGTGAACCCTCGCTCTATCGCGGTTCATTGTTCGCGCCCTCGCTGTTTCGCGGATTTTTTTTTTTTTCAAATTTCTTTTTTTTTTTCAAATTTCTTTTTATAGTGTAACATTTTTTTATAGTGTAACATTGTGTTCTGCGTCCTGACTAGGACTAAACGTGGACTAAACCAGGTCTAGACCAGAACTAAACCAGGTCTAGACCAGAACTAAACCAGGTTTAGACCAGGTCTAAACCAGGTCTAGACCAGAACTCATACCTGCAAACTAGTCACCTTGATCCCAAAATGGGTCACTTGTGTGAATCGTGTAGATCCGAAGAGTTTTGTTTTTTTGTTTTTTTTTTTTGGGGGGGGGGGGTCTGCGTTATCAGACAAACATTTGGTTTGTCGCTAAATAAAACAGTAACGGTGTGCATCTTTTCCTTTGGAGTTCTGGTTGCCAGTCCTCGCTTCTGAAAATTCCATAGCAGTTAGGATTCAGAGTCTGCAGTCACCTTTTTTACTGAGTGATCTGGCAACCTCATTTCGTGAAAGGATCTGATCAACGGATCTGGGACAGTTCGTTTTCACACCAGGAAAGTCCGATAGTTCACTTGCTTTGGTCCGGACCAAATGTTTTTTTATTTTTTTTATTTTGGTGCGGTTCGCTTTCACACTGCACTTTTTTCCCCAAGCCAACTAACATCTATAAACAAAACCACATGTGCTGAGGTCGCTCAGCCGTTGGACAAAAATTAGCCCTGTCCAAACCCGGTGTCCAAATGCGGAAGGAGGAGAATAACGGTGTTACGTGCTGTTTTCAATCTAGCCTTAGCGATATGGTTTGCTCAGTTTTTGCTGTTCTCACAAATGTTTGAGCAGCATCGTGAGGTTTACACTATTTTACAATCAATTTCCAAATGACGAAGACACAGGGCAAGACAGCTATGGAGGACAGCGCTCATGTGTGCATCAAGTTCTGACTCTTGCTCTTCACGCAAAACGTAAGTAAGCCTCATAAGTTTCGTTTAGTTTCGTTTCGTCAGCCTCGGTTTCCCATAATGCTCGACATACGACGGGAGCTCGTTAAGTACAAAAAGCCAACTTCGTATGGAACCAAAAATCTTGATCCGGAGCAAACAAGCGCACCGAGACCACCTAAGGTCGGTCTCGGTCCACTTGTTTGCTCCGGATCAAGATTTTTGGTTTTTATTTACACCAGAACAAAAGGTCTGAATCAAAGGAGCAAACGAACTCTGGTTCGTTTTAAACGAACCAAACAAGGCAGGTGTGAAAACGAGATGAACGGATGAAAAACTTGTTGCTGTTACATGTGTTGAGGTAAGTTTTGCAGTGCCAGAAATATGTACATGAATGTATTTTTTTAACATTATACGTGCTGAAAATTAATATTATGCCAGCTAACTGCATAAAACAGCTGCAGATGTAAATGCTAGCTGCTAGCTGTTCTGTCGTCGGATATGAGAGTTGAAAACGAACACATTTGCTTAGTGCCTTGCCTAGAGAATGTCCCTGTTCACACTGGATGGTTTTCAGATACAGAAAACACCCGATCAGAAACAAGGCATAATTTGCATCCCTAATGGAAAGATAGAAAGCTGCCAGGGCCTGTAGCTTGCCTTTTAGAGCCCAAGCAGGCTAGTGTCAAAGACATTAGCTATTTGTTATCATCGTCAACTAGCAGCTGTTTATTTCATATGTTGAAGGTGAAAAGGCGCTTGTTTTAGCGTTAGAAGCCAACGAGAATTCCACCAAACATTATGTTTCTGTTTTTCTTTTGTTAATTGAGCGCGGTAGGTGGTCACTCTTTTTTTGCCCGAAGAAGGACTTCACTCGCATCATTCATGGTCAGCTGTCAAGAAAGCACCTGCCTACCGGTGTGTTTTTGTTGGAGAGATTTGTTCAAAAACACTATCGTCAAAAACATCCAATGTGAAACTGGTTCTAGCCTACTATGTCACGCCAACACGAACCCCATGAATTTGAAAACCATATACATTTTTAAATGTCAACAAATGCAGTTGGGTGTCGCCTTAATGTTTTTAGTGACGACATGTACCCTGATCTAGGCAATAAGGTTGGATTTTTTTTCTTCCAGATGAGAGAGCTTGAGGAGGATGATGCACTGTATGTGCATCAGCTTGAAATAGGGCAAAAATGCAGGTGGAGCTGGGCATGGCTGAAATTGAAAGTGAAGACTGAGGTGAAGGGGGTGCAGTACAGCTTCCCACTGTCACAGTATTTCAAAAAAATTGACAAAGCAGGCTACTGTACATGCACCCTTTGCTACAAAGAAATAAATTATGGGAAAAAAGGTTCCCATGCTCTGATGGCACACTGTCAAACAGAGGTGCACAAGAAAAAAGTGAGCACAATACTCACTACTACTAGTGTCCTTCCTCCTTTTACACTTTCAACACAAAGTGCTCCCAAGGGTCCTGCGCTGATGATGGAACGAGTAAGGTTACCTGTACCTGTATTCCAACGGGTTGCTAATGCTGAGGTGTGTATAGATTAAATAGGCTATCTTGAGTGTGAGTCAGTATTAAGTGTAAATTATGTAAATCCAAATACATTTGGTTATATTATAACAGCTTTACAGTGAAAATGCCCTTTATTTTCCTTGATTGTGCACTGTTTAAGGGGGCCGCGAGGTTACCGATAGTTTGTCACCTTTTTCAACCCTCATGAGTTTGCAGGTATGAGAACTAAACCAGGTCTAAACCGCAGGTCTAAACCGCAGGTCTAAACCGCAGGTCTAAACCGCAGGTCTAAACCGCAGGTCTAAACCTGGACTGGCCCTGGACTAAACTAGGACTGGACCAGGTCTAGACCTGGACTAAACCAGGATTAAATCACTCCATGCAGCTCTTGCGTTCGTTTGTGCGTGTTCGGTTTGTGGCTCTGGCTGAGAGCACGCGGTCCGGGCGCCGCGGTTCTATCTCGTGCTCGCAGCCCCGGTGTACGTGCGACACATGCTGCTCTGTCACGGATTTGTCCACGATGAGGGGTTCATCGTGGACAAATCCGTGACAGAGCAGCACGTGTCGCGCACTTCTCCAAGAGGTTGCTGTGCGCGTCCGGTGGGGCTCCTGGAGCCGTGTCTCCCCCCACGAGTCACTATTAATACATTTTGTTGAAAATCTATGAAAGTGTTTAAACTAGAGGCAAATGTGAGAAAATGTTAATACCAGTCTGAGAAAAGTGTATAATGTGTGTGGTGAGGCATTTACAGCCTTAAAACATGTAGAATAATTGTAAAATATAAAATTGTCCTACTTCGCGGATTTCTCTTATTGCGGGTTATTTCTGGAACCTAACCCCCGCGATAAACGAGGGATTACTGTACACTTAAAGGTGCACTATGTAACTTTTCTGGTGGGGTCCAATTCCTCTGCCTGGAATGTTCCACGGTATGGGATTAAATGTGTTTTTTAGCAATTTTAATTTACAAGTGTTATTACTGGTCAAAAACAGCTAAAAATATATTTCTTGGTAGTAGGGCAGGTTGCCTCTCTACAGATCTGACCTGATGACAGTGATAAGCCATAACCACTTCATAGAGATAGATTGATAAACTAGTTAGAGAACAAAATAAAGATAAAAACCTGTGGATGAAGTGATCTATAGGTACATGTGGCCTTTCAAACTAAAGCTTTTTAAAATATTCTGTTAAAATAAATCAGATAATAAAAGTAATTATTATTCCGAATACACTGGTGCTGTCATCATTTAACCTTTTTGGTGGAAGTAATTATAGTTATTATAAAATACAACAATTATTTTGTTTCAGGATCATTTTAAAATCTAAGTACTGAAATATTTCTAAAAAAGAAAAAAAAATACACATTCAGTATTGTTTTGAAAAAGGCTAAGTCATTGACATTGTTTATATTTGACATTACAGGTATGGTTATTGAAAAAACACTTAAAAACATACTCCTTACTGTGAGCAGTTCGCCTCTGCACAGATCTGACTTGTAGTAATTTTAAGTTGTTGATTTGATTTAAATTGACTTTTTTTTAAATGCCTTATCTTTATACACTTTTTTTATTCTCACTATTGTCATCACTGTATAGTGACTCTCACCTCACAGTCTTGATGAATCCTCTTGACCTTCACATGTCTCCTCTCTCCTTCCCCCTGTCCCCTCCCTCTCCTCTGTGTTTTATGCCCCATAGCCCCTCCGAGCTCTGCTGTGGCTCTTTTGCCCCGGGACCCCTCCTCCGTGTGGGGGCAGGGCAACAGAGTGGTGAAAATGGCGGTGTGGGGGCTTTCGGCGACACTCGGGGCTGCTGTGTTCGCTGTAGCTCAAACTGCAATGGACTGGGGACCTGAGGTGTTACTACAACTGTTCTGACAGTTACGTGTTGTGACAAATGTATTTAAAAACAAGCAAACAAAGACTCCGGGCCAGTACACAGGTGGTCCCGCGCTCACATGCCATACAGGTTGGTGCTACTTGTTGTGAATAGACTGCCTACAGAGGGTGCCACTGCTGATGTTTTCCAGTACCTTAGTTTAAAGGACTTATATTGAGTGGCAAGCGCTCATGCCTCACAGCAAGAAGGTTCCGGGTTCGATCGCCCAGACCTTTTTGTGTGGAGTTTGCACGTTCTCCCCGTGTCTGGGTGGGTTTCCCCCATCAACCCAAAACATGCACCATAGGTAAAATCCCCCAGCTGAGGTCCTGACCAAACCGAAGCAAGAAGATCATGGAGATGGTCCGTGGGTGCAGTAATGTGCTGCCCGCTGCCCCTAATAACAGGATGGGTTAAATGCAGAGAAGAATTTCTCCTGTGTGAGATCAATAATGTCACTTCTTCTCCTAAATTATCTCAGAAACATACCTGGAGTTGTTTTGTTTCATTCACACATGTTTGAGTAATCCTTTATTATTAGTTTGTCTACATCTCCAAAGCTCAAAATAACACTTAACAGCTACTTTACTTTTACTTTTATTTCAGAATACACCGACAATTTCAGGGCTGAAATTATCCAAATGATTCTAGTGGGGGTGTATGGAGTTTAAAAACACAGTGGAGCACTTTCTGTTTTGCCACATGACATCCCAAGGTGGAACAAGGTGGAATGTTTTCCATATGAGAGAAGAAGAACTCAGCCCAAATATGCAGAGTTTTAAACGTGTGAATGAAATTAAATTGATGAGGAAACATCATAATAACAGAGAAAATAGTGTAATATGGGCCCTTTAATACACATTTGGAAGTGTCTTAAATGCACTGTGTAACTTTTCTGTTGGGGAGAGGGTCTTTGTCTCCATGGATATGTAATAGTTTTGCTTGGAATATTCTACAGTACAGTATGGTATTAACTATCTAGCTTGCATTTAAAAATACATCCAGAAAGACATGCTTTCTTACTGTGAGTGGGGCCTCCTCTCCACAGATTTGACATGTAACTTAACCTAGTGCCGTCATATGCTTGAAGAAGGTGGAGAACTAATCAATTTTCAGTTATGTCTACATTTTATTACTACTTTTATAACTTTATGACACAAAAACAAACTACACAGTATGACTGGTAATGCCAAAGATTTTTATAGAATCAAAGATTTTTCTAGCATCACCATATGTAGGGGACTTGACACTTCCTTCTGCCTCTATCAACTAAGAAGAAGTGAACTTTATTGATCTCACACTGGAGAAATTCTTCTCTGCATTTTAACCCATCCTATATATATACATACATATATTAGGAGCAGTGGGCAGCACATTACTGCGCCCGGGGACCATCTCCATGATCTTCTTGCTTCGGCTTGGTCAGGACCTAAGCTGGAGGTACCTATGGTGCATGTCTATTTAACAAGAATTTGGGAGTGTAAGCTGTACTGCTATTGAATTTAGCTTTTGGGCATTAGGCCCGTCATGATAATTACTATATTGACTTTTGAAGCTTTATATCGATATTTTGGAGCTCAATATTTAAGGTGGGCACAGTTTATTTGTAAAAAGTGGGGAGATTTGGGTTATTTTTGCTGTAATACAATACGATCTGAGCCGTACAGGGTAACTTCTTTGGCTATGGTTCATTCTGGTGTTGCAGCTCAGGCCTTTTGAATGATGCTGTCAATTTAAAAGTGCACTATGTAACGTTTTGGGCAACATCTACATGGAGACAAGCACTTGACAGGTACGCCAACAGAAAAGTTACACAATGCAGCTTTAAATATTGGTGTACTGGGATTATCCTGCTTTACTGTTAGTGTCTCAGTGGCATAAAGTAGTTCCAATATTATCGTGTATCTCAGTATATCTCTAGATGTGTTATGGTGACAGGCTCACTCAAACTAATTGGAGTCCATTTTCCATCTTTTATGCTTAATTTGTTGGCAAATGAATTTGCCTTTTATATGCCTAAAATAATTTACTTCAGATTTTGATAGAAACCCAGCATCCAACAGACCTAGCATTTTGTCGACCATTGCCATTTAACAAGCCCCATATTATTTCTTTGTTAGCAGTTTATTTGGCTGATAATTCACATTTGCACATGTTATTTTTACATTTCACTTTTGTGGGATCAGGCGCTACATCTTGGAGTCAAAAGTGCTCGTACAGCCAGCGCGATGACACATGAATACAAATTATTTAAGAGCAGCATTTTCTCCTGAAAGCCTGGAGTTATAGTGAAGAAAAGCTTACAGAAATGGGAGAGACCTTGTCTGCCAGCTATGGGAATTAATTGCTTTAGGTGTCAGCAAGTTACACTGCTAAATACAGTTAGCATGTGTACGCCAATGCTTAATGATCCAGAGCAGGTTTATCCTGTGCTGAAATAGCTAGTTTTTGTTATTTCTCTGTCTCTTTTCTTACACTTGTGGCTGAATGAACACGGGCATTGCTAGTACTTTTATAATGTTTAAATATTTATTAGTTTTGCTCCAGTGTGGCCCTCAACATGTATGTCAACAAGCTGAGAGCCAGTGCAATTTCAGTCGATTGTGAAGAATTTTCACAACTTTGATGTAAAATTATTTTGATCTTTGTTATAATTTGAGCAATTTTAATGGTGCACTATGTAACTTTTTGATTGGGGGTCTGTCACCTGCTTGTTTCTATGGAAATGTCACTGCTCTGCTGCTCGGAATATTCCGCAGTATGACATTAAACAGGTCTACCTTACATTTATTCAATTATAGGTGGTTTTATAGCTCAAAAATACCTAGAAAAACAAGCATTCTGTGAGCGGGGTTGCCTCTCCACAGATCTGGCCTGTAACTTGGTCTGGTTTGGTCTCAATGAAGACAGAAAGTTTTCCTAGCATACCGTGAAACATTTCAGACAAAACAATAACATCTCCATGGAGAAAAAACATTTGACAGACCAGAAAAGTCACACATTGTACCTTTACTACTAATACTATAGATTTTTATTTTTTGTTAAATTGCCAGCTTCTGTTTAAGCTTTATTGCACTAAAATTTGACGTCATCTTAATGAGTGCGTCCTAACGTGGTAGTGGTATATGAATAATACAGACACATGCAGATGTAAAACACTGTAGTTTGTCTGGGCAGTAGCCACTGAAATATTTAGCAGTTTTCACTACATCACTGCATCTTTTAATACAGCTTTAAAATGTCACACTTTTCAGACTGCCGCCTTAACATGCAACTGATGCTAATGTCAATCTTTCACTTATGAACATGTATTTTTTTAAGAACAATACTCACTAAGTTGGTCAATACCATAGACATAGTCATATATAATGGACAATGGACATACTGCAGCTAATCCGCTAGCCGCCATGTTCCGAATAGGAAGTGAACATGGGCGGGCTTCCGGCTCCATCCGCTCTGTTTCCAATGACTTTACACTGAAAAATTATCTCTCCTCTCGCTATCTTGGTCTTAAAGTGTTCGGATGAACTCACCTCACATGTTGATGTTTTTATTTCACTATTTTGTCAGTAAATAAATTCCTATTCTAATAAGATAAGATAAGACTTTATTAATCTCACTTAGGACAAATTTACTAGCTCCAAGCAGGGACAGTTTGAACAAGAAAGAAAAGTGCATGCAGGCAAGAATAGAATAAAAATAAGTAATAATAAAATAAGTAATAATAATAAAACAGTAACTAGGAGGAATGGGAAAAAATATTGCACGTTTGGCCTATATTTGACTCTGCTCCAAATTCACCCCTATAACTGCAAACCTCAGTGAGCTTCATTTGACTGGAGCTCAACGCTATGGGTGACATCGCATTCACTTAGTCCACTTCTTTATACAGTCTAGGGTCAACACGTATAGATTTAGATTGTATGAGCCAATAATAATGTTGATCGGTCAGTTTATGGAAGTATTTCTCATATAATCTTGGTTTTGGTGCTTGAAATATGACTATCAAATGTATGTATATTTGTATTGTATTATTTATTTGACTTTTAAATTCAGGGTAAAATGTTTTTGTTAACGCATTCTTGCCTTGCTCCTTTGGGAGAGAGCTTATTTTAAGTCGCGAAAAGTGTACAATGAATCATAATCTTAATTGCAGGGAGAAACGTTATACACGTTATCTTTTGTTGCTTTTGCGGGCATGCAGTGTTAGTTACAGATACACAATAGCCATTATAGCCAGTGGTACGAGGGATGCCAGATCTTAATGAGAATTTAATTTCAGCCCAGGGCACTTGGCTTTGGACCTACAGTACTTCTAGTGTATTTTCTTTATATTTTCACTCTTACATCTGCACCTGTCACAAACATGATTTATGAATGCATTAAAATGATGGAAACCAAACTTTATCAAAATTGTTAAAAGCTTGTTGATTGTTACTAAGTTTTAATATCACCAGAATACTAAAATAGATTCATATTTAATTTTTAATTGAAGCAGAATGAAGTTAAAAGTTATATTTGTGGCTAATTTTTACTTTATACTTTTTACAAAACACCCACTAACCAGTCTCATGTAAGTATTATCGAAATATAGTCCACAAAAGTTTGATTAACCTGGATTTTAACATAATAAAGGTGCACTATGTAACTTTTTGGTTGGGGGTCAAACACCTTGTTATTTCTGTAGATATGCCATTCTATAGATCTGCCTGGAATGTTCCACAATATGACATTAAACAGCTTTACCTTATGTTTGGTTTTATAGCACAAAATACCTAAAAAAACAAAACAAAACAGGCATTCTGACTGTGAGCGGGGTTGCCTCTCCACAGATCTGACCTTTAACTTGGTTTGGTTTGGTCTCTCTTGCAAATAAGCGTTTAATAGTATACTAAGAAATATTCCAAACACAAAAATAACATCTCCATGGAGAAAAGCATTTGAAGGACCCTCTGCCAGAAATGATACACAATGTACCTTTAAACATACCTTTGGCAACATTTTTTTCTGTAAATTGTAACAACGTGATGGGAAGTCCGGTGTATGTGAGGAGTTTGCCTTTCAGTGAACTCCCGCTGGGCTGTGAGGCTCTTGGGACAAAACTCAGGTTCAAATCCCCCAAAGACTGTACCTCACCAAATGCTTTTATAAAGAAATGGGTTAAGGTCACGGGGCATTTAGTGCATGTTTCACTGTAAATGGCTGATTGTGGTTTTAAACATATCAAGCTTTTTGCACTTTAATGTAATGTGTGGAGGAAGAAATTGTTATTTTGTGATCAATAAATGAATTAATTTAAAACTTTACATGTTTGCTTTCATTTTGTTATGTCAAATGTAAGAAGAAGACTGAGCAAATGTACTGACGTTAAACATAATCCTATAACAATCATAGACTGTATCATGGACATTGTTTCAAATAGGATGAGAGCGTTTCCGGCTCCATTGGCGCTACATTTGACTACATTGCACTGAAAAATTGTCACCCTCTCGCTTTCTCTGTGACTGCTGCATTGAGCCCCGTCATTTTGGTCTTAAAATGTTTATATTAACCCACTCTACACAATCCTGGTAAATTCCTATTCCTAATATGAAACTCCTGTAACTGCTAGCTTCGATCAGCTTCATTTGCCTGTTGTGACTTTACACTCACTTTGGCCACTCCGTCTAGTCTATGATAACCATGGCTATAGATTTAAACTGATCTATTTTCTCTTAATTTCTAAGATATAACGTTCCAATTTTATTTCACAAAACATGACAGTGATTTGTGAGTACTGTAGATCTAAAATATGTAATAATGTGTTCTTTGCCCCAAGTGGCTGGTGATGTTATCTTTAACCCTATCTCACAATGGTAGAGAGTTCCATTTGTCTGAGTCCTGTTTTACTATTAAATTACAACTATTATTAATTGTACTATTAGCAGTACTTTATAATGCCTTTCAAAAGCCCCCCTTGTGCAGTACCTGGTTTGTACTGTACAGCTGTTCCCTTTCCTCTCTCCGCTTGTGAGAAATGAGGTCAGAAAAGTGTTTTTATGCAGCGCATCTGTCCGGCTGACCCCAGGGGAGAGGGGCAGGTGAGTGGGGCAAGGGGAGAGGGGCAGGGGGAATGGGTCAGAAGCGAGAGCGGCGGCGGGCACATGGGACGGAGCGTTCCGGCGAGGGTTAAAGACCAGGGGCGTCCAAGAGTTAAACCTCATACTGTAGCCAAAGACATCTGGTGGGCGATGGTGCAGAGGTAGGAGAGGTGCTTAAAGTTGAATTTAAGGCCAGTCTCAGGAGATTCACAGGGAGCTTAATGAGCTGTGGTGAGGGTACGAGAAGAGAGCAGATGAGGCTGGCCATGGTTTATGCTTTCGATCTGTCTGCCGAAGTTATAATCCTAATTTTAAGGCTGGAGAGCTCAACACACAAGACTTGCGTGTGTCGGGTTGTGTTGGTAAATGCAGTCTTTGATTTGGTGTTTTGTAACTGTTGCATAAGACGCGCAACAATGTGCTCAGAGAGGAGTCATTAAGCGACAATGTGTGTAATTTGGCTTAAAGCCATCAAAACACATGGAACAGAACAGGAAGGTGCATGGGCTAGACAGGCCCGGGTCTAGAGGGGGGCAAAAGCAGTGGTGGTAGTAAGTACAATACTACTTAAGTACTTAAGTACTTAAGTACAATACTTAAGTACAAATTTTAGGTATCTGTACTACACTACACTACTTTTTACAGTGGATACTTTTTGATGTCCATGCTGCTTTCAGCACTCTTGCACCTTCACTTATTGCACCTTACATATTGCACATTTAATTCTACCTCGAATTTTCCTTCTTGTTGAAGCGTATATGTTTACCTGTATGTCTTATGTCTATTTATTGTTGATGTCTGTATACACTTCATGTCCGTGATTATAGCTGTGTGTGTGTGTGTGTGTGTGTGTGTGTGTGTGTGTGTGTGTGTGTGTGTGTGTGTGTGTGTGTGTGTGTGTGTGTGTGTGTGTGTGTGTGTGTGTGTGTGTGTGTGTGTGTGTGTGTGTGCGCGTGCGTGCGCGTGCGTGCGTGTGTGTTTCAGTCCTCTGTGTAATATCTGTTACATAGTGAATTGACAATAAAGTACACTTTGACTTTTTACTTTTACTTCACTTCAATTAAGAATGTGTATCTGTACTTCCTACTCCACTACGTTTTAGATCTGGACTGAAAAGTAAAAGGTACTTTTTTATGACCTGTTGAAATGGCTGAGACTTTTAACACATTTAATTTGAGTTAACGTTCCAATTTTGAGCAAATCAAATACACAAAAACAGCTAGAAAAATTAAGAAATCAACTGAATCACTTAAAATCAGCTACATTTCATCCTTTAATTGTTTTACTTGAGTAACCTGTTGCCCCTGTACCTGTACTTTTACTAAGTAACAAATTGGAGTACTTCATCCACCACTGAGTATAGCTGAGTGGATTTGGTCGAGGTGGGATGAAGTAATATTTGTATTGCACTAAAATAGATTTGGCTTTTGAGAACACTGCCAGACAAAGGGTAAACTGCAAGGCTCAAACAGCACGTTCTTATCTGTTTTTGCAAATGAAATCTTATTATGCAAAATATGTTTTAGACTACAGTATTTACATCGTCTGACTCAAATCTAAAGGACAAACTGCTCTCCATCTACTCCATACAGGTGTAATACACAATACTCCCTACAAATGCGCAACAACTCACCCTTATGTACCAGATAACCCTATGTCCTGTCAGTCATCATATCATTTTTGCACTGTTTTCCTTACAACCTCTTGTATATATGTATATGATTGTGATATACTGTATTTATATTACTATGTTTATTTTTTTTTACTTTACTTGTACATATACATTTATATAATGATGCTGTATTTGACACCAGTCTCTTGCGATTCCTGCTACTTTTTTATTATACCATTCACATGTTTCTCTTTGTTATTATAATGCTGTGAGCTACTGTGTCCAAATAATTTCCCTTGTGGATCAATAAATTTTATCAAAGTCCAAGTCTAACTAGCTGCACAGTCCTGGTCCACTGGTACAACAGGAGATTTGAACATCCCCAAATCATGTTTGTGTTCATTAACCTGCGCCGTGTGATGTGGCTCTGACCTCTCATTTAAAAACACAGGCAAAGAGTGAAGCCAGCCAGAGTGGGCCTCGAGCCCAGTGTTTGACTGGTACTTGACCCATTGTGTGTCTGTGTGTGTTTGTGTATGTGTTTGTGTGTGTCTGTCTGTCTGTGTGTGTTTGTGTGTGTGTGTATTTATGTTTGTGTGTGTTTGTGTGTGATCATCAGGCGCACTGGGGACAGCAGCAGTTCGGGGTTCTGTCTGACATGAGCTTTTCCCCAGTGTGTATTTGTGTATGTTTGTGTGTGTGTGTGTCTGTGTGTGTGTGTGTCTGTGTCTGTGTGTGTTTGTGTGTGATCATCGGGCGCACTGGGGACAGCAGAAGCTTGAGGTTTTGTCTGACGTGAGCTCTACCCAGTGTATGTTTGTGTGTGTCTGTGTGTGTTTGTGTGTCTGTGTTTGTGTGTCTCTGTGTGTGTTTGTGTGTGTCTGTGTGTGTTTGTGTGTGTGATCATCGGGCGCACTGGGGACAACAGCAGCTCGGGGTTCTGTTTGATATGACCTCTCCCCGGTGTGTGTTTGTGTATGTTTGTGTGTCTGTGTGTGTCTGTGTGTGTTTGTGTGTATGTGCCTGTGTATATTTGTGTGTCTGTGTGTGTTTGTGTGTGATCATCGGGCGCACTGGGGACAGCAGAAGCTTGAGGTTCTGTCTGACGTGAGCTCTCCCCATTGTATGTTTGTGTATGTTTGTGTTTGTGTGTGTCTGTGTGTGTTTGTGTGTGATCATCGGGCGCACTGGGGACAACAGCAGCTCGGGGTTCTGTTTGACATGAGCTCTCCCCGGTGTGTGTGTGTGTGTGTATGTTTGTGTGTGTCTGTGTGTGTTTGTGTATGTTTGTGTGTGTCTGTGTGTGATCGTCGGTCACACTGTGGACAGCAGCAGCTTGGGGTTCTGTCTGACATGAGCTTTTCCCCAGTGACACTTACAGTCAAACAGCCACAGACTGCACTAACAAGAGCTCAGCACCTCTGCTACTCACAAGGAAAACTACATATACACATTTAGATAATAAATCATTTAAAGGTGCATTGTGCAACTTTTCTGGTAGAGGGTCTGTCATCTGCTTGTCTCCATGGAGATGTTCTTCCTCTGCCTGAAATGTTCCACATTAAACAGCTCCACATTTATTAAATTACAGGTGGTTTTGTAGTTAAAAAATACCTAGAAAATCAGCCATTCTAACTGTGAATGGGGTTGCTTCTCCACAGATCTGACCTGTAATAGCATCTCCATGAAGAAAAGCATTTGACGGACCCTCCACCAGAAAGTCACACAATGCACCTTTAGCATTTATTCATTACTGGTGTTTCTATTGCTCAAAAATACAATACTTCTGTCTCTGAAAAGGGTCGCCTCTCCACAGATCTGACCTGTAATACAGTCTATAGGTTTAATCTCTACTGTGAAACATTCTAAGCAAAGCAATAACATTTCCACTGAGACAAGCAGGTGGCGGACCCTATAAAGTGTACGCAGTGCACCTGATTGTGTTATTGTTTTTAACGTGTTTATTCCTATGAGATTATACAGCATTTCTGACATGGTTTTCATAGTTCAAAGTCAGCTTTATTGTCAAAAACTATATGTACAGGTTGCACACACAGGATTTGAAATTGCAGCGCCCCCTAGGCCCACAGTGAACATAAAACATCTGATAAACAAGACAATAAGCACAGTGACTAAAACATCAGATATACCCGTTTTGATTTGATTTGTGTATCATTTTCCTTTCTTGAAAATAATTGAATGTGATGATTCCCTTGTTTTGTACAATGGGAATGCAATGATATAGAAGTGATTTAAATAATTAAAACTACTGACTTTGTAGTTCAAGGGTCCTTTCTTTAAGGTGTGTCAATGCTCTTTTACCTCACAATTACTATGAATACAGTAAATATCCATTAATAACACCAAGATGGCCACATAACATACATGCTGTTTTCCAAATCTAAAACAACACATCAGCATCTCCCCCAAATCACCACAAATGAAGGCAAACCAATTGATATTTATTGAATATAAATATCTTGGGATTTTGATCGATGACTGCTTTTCCTTTAAGCCACATATTCAAAAATTGACTCAGACTGAAATTGAAGTTGCGCTTCTATTTTAGACTTAAATCTTGTTTGTCATTTGAGGCTCGTAAAAAACTTGTAAATGCTACTTTTCTGTCTGTTCTTGATTTTGGTGATGTCATTTATATGAATGCCTCTGTAGATTGTCTGCATGCTCTTGACACTGTGTATCATGGTGCACTACGTTTCATTACAAACATGAGGTCCCTGACCCATCATTGTGTCTTGTACGCCCGTGTGGGCTGGCCTTCCCTGACCAATTGTAGACTGAAGCATTGGTACCTTTTTATTTATAAATGTCTTGTTGGGCTGGTGCCGTCATATCTCCAGCAGCTCATAGAGGTGAGGAGCAGCGGCACTTACGGTCTTCGCTCTCAGGAGCTGCTCCTGCTCTCTGTGCACAGAGCTCGCACAGAACTTGGAAAAAAGGCTTTGTTTTGCTGCAACTCATTCCTGGAATGAACTCCAGAGGGATTTTAAATTGAAAGATCTGGTGTCATTGAACTCTTTAAAGTAACTTTTAACTGAACTTGAAACAAAATTATCAATTTGTAAATGTTTCACATAAGACTCGTTTTATGATGCTTTTATGTGTGTGAAAATGTGAACATTTTGTGCTATTGTTTTTGTCTCTGTGCTGATGCTGCCTATTGGCCAGGACACTCTTGTAAAAGAGATTTTTAATCTCAATGAGTTTTTTTATCCTGGTTAAATAAAGGTAAATAAAATAAAAATAATAAATAACCTTGAAAGTGCCCAATCTAACCAGAACTTGGAAGCTAACCTGAGCTGGACCTGTAGACTGTAGACTGTAGACCTATATATAAATGGACATAGCTAACCCACTAGCCGCAGCGATCCAAACAGGAATACTCCATCGATCCAATTGACTTGAAAAATTGTCTTTCCTCTCTCTGTAACTGCAGCAGTGAGTCTCCTCATAAAATGTTTGTATTAACCCACTTTACATGATCCTGGTGTTTTTATTTCACTATTTTCTCCATAAATAAATTCCTTTTCCTAATGGGGCACTAAATTTGTCCCTACAGCTCTGGAAAAAAATAAGAGACCACTGCCTTTTTTCCTGAAATCAGCATCTCTACATGTATTACAGCCATTCCATTTCAGCGTCTGTTGAATTCCAACACAAAGCTGAGATACTTCAGTTCTTGCACCAGGAGTGGAATAAAGTCACCCAAGAACAATGTGAAAGGCTTGTGGAGAGGACGCCAAGACGCATGAAAGCTGTGATTAAAAATAACTCTTCTTAGGTGTAAACATTAGTATTATCTTATTTTAAAATGAATTTGATCTTGTTTCTTTGCATTGTTTGAGGTCTGAAAACATGTATCATTCATTCATTCATCTTCCGCTTTTTCCATTTTTCTGGGTCGCGGGAGCAGCAGGCCAGCAGTGTTCTGCTGCCCAGAACACAATGCACCAGCCCCCATGAATCCTCCCGCGGGTGGTGGGTCCACAGGAGGACGGCTCACGTCAGAACTGGCCTTGATGTATTTTCTGCCATGGGGGCTACCAGTGTCCACAGACACTGGGGGCGTGGTGGAGTTAAGTGTCTTGTCAAGTGTTGCCAACCCCTGGATCACTAGACAAGCGCTCTACCAACTGATCTACTGCCACCCCCATACTGTGAGATATATAATAGATGTATAATATAATATATATAGGCTATATATATACATATGTATATATATATAGAATCTGAGCCCGTGTCTTCTCTCCATCTCTCTGATGAAAACCCCTCCCTGCTCAAGGTTCTGCCTGCGCGCCCTACGTCTCCTCATGTCTCCTGCTGCCCACCGCTGATGTTCGCTCTCCTCCTCTCCCATGATCCTCCTCCACATCTCCCGTGCTCTCCACAAGTTTCTCCATCCAATGTTTTCTATCCCCTCGTCCTCCCGTGCTCTCCACAAGTTTCTCCATTCAATGTTGTCCATCCCCATGTCCTCCCATGCTCTCCGTGTCTCTCTCCACTCCTCCTCCCCTCCCACTGCTCTCTCAGGAGAGCTGGAGGTGGTATTGGAGCTGGTATTCTCCATGATCCATCCATCCATCCATCTTCTTCCACTTTTCCATTTCTGGGTTGCGGGGGCACTTTTTAAATTATTATTCTCCATGATACTAATTTAAAGTCTTGTGTGGACTACTAAAGATTTCTCTCTCTCTGAGTCTGCTGTCTGTGAAATCGTTGAATACCTGTGTCTGCAAGAGGACACACTCACATACTTTGTTCTGTGACATCACAAGCTCTAAGTTCAAGATCGAAGTGAAAGCTTTGTTCACAAAGCTTTGATCAGTCACATGACCATGGGTTCCATTAGAAGTTACCATGGTGACATGCCGCATTCATCAGGCTTTATTGGTGGTTTTCAGATTCTAGAATGTGATGATGTCATGACCACATACAGGGGCGACAGACACTTTATTAATTAACATTGTATCTTTTTTGTTATTTTGACCATTTGCCATTTTCTGCAAATAAATACTCTAAACCAGAGGTTTTCAACAGGGGGGTCGCGACCCCTAGGGGGGTCGCGGAGGTACTGCAGGGGGGTCGCGAAATCTTTTGATTTCACTTTAAAATAATATAATTTTATATTTTATAGTGTAAAATACAGTATTAACCTGTGTATTATTTCCTTGTATTGGATGTACCATAACAGAGTAGCAATGTTTATACATGACACTAAGCTCAATTTAATATAAAACACAATTATATGCCGTATATATAGTAGGGGGTCCCTGGCCCAGTTCGCCATCTGTTTGGGGGTCCCTGGCCTGAAAAACGTTGAAGACCCCTGTTCTAAACGATAATATTTTATTTGGAATTTGGGAAAAATGTTGTCAGTAGTTTGTAGACTCAAACAAAAATCTTCCTTTTGCCCAAACACATACCTATAAATAGTAAAATCAGAAAAACTGATCATTTTGTAGTGGTCTCTTATTTTGTTCCAGAGCTGTATATCTGCTAGCCTCACGAGCTTCTTTTGACTGGAGCTGAATGCTATAGGTGACGTTACACTTAACCTTAGTCCACTTCTGTATACAGTGTATGGTTAGGCCTGGTTAGTTCTTGGATGGGGGGGCCGCTGGGAATACCAAGTGCCACAGTGGTTCCTCTAGTCAAGTGCATACTGTTGTCAATCAATCAATCAATCAAACATTTATAAGGCGCTTTTCATACAAAATTGTAGCACAAAGCGCCTTACAGTGGTCAAGGATTAGAAGATTGACCTTTATTGATCTCGCACAGGAGAAGTTGTTTCTATATTTGACCCGGGGACCATCCCCATGATTTTGTTTTGTTATTTATGCTTTGGTCAGGCCCTAAGCTGGAGGATTTTACCTATGGCGCATGTTTAGGTTGGTGGGGGAAACCGGAGTACCCGGAGGAAACCCACCCAAACACGGGGAGAACATGCAGTCTCCACACAGAAAGGCCCGGGAAACCCGAACCTTCTTGCTGTGAAGCATGAGTGCTAGCCACTCAGCCACCGTGCCGCCAGGAAAAAAAAAAAAAAAAAAACAGGAACAGCAGCAACAACAGCATCAACAACAGCAACAACAGCAGCAGCAACAACAGCAGCAGCAGCAACAACGACAGAACAACAGCAACAACAACAACAACAGCAAGAACAACAGCAGCAGCAACAGCAGCAACAACAACAGCAGCAACAACAACAGCAGCAACAACAACAGCAGCAGCAACAGGAACAGCAGCAACAACAACGACAACAGGAACATCAGCAACAACAACAGCAGCAGCAGCAACAACAGCAGCAACAATGACAGAAACAACAGCAACAACAACAGCAGCAGCAGCAACAACAACAGCAGCAACAGCAACAACAAGAACAACAGCAGCAACAGGAGCAGCAGCAACAACGGCAATAGCAACAACAGCAACAGGAACAACAGCAGCAACAATAACAGCAGCAACAACGACAGAAACAACAGCAACAACAGCAGCAGCAGCAACAGCAACACCAACATCAACAGCAACAGCAACAACAACAGCAACAACAACAGCAACAACGGCAACAACGACAGCAACAGCAGGAACAGCAACAACAACAAAAGCAACAACAGCAACAACAGGAACAGCAACAACAACAGAACCACAGCGACAACAAAACAATAACAGCAATAACAGGAACAACAACAACAAACAAAAGAACAAATAAAAGACAAGCAAACAGACGACCGAAGTCAGTCAAAGGCCAAGCTAAACAGGTGAGTCTTGAGCCCACTCTTAAAAACATGAACGTTCTCTCAGGCCTGCAGAGAACGCCTGCCTTGTTGTGTCCTTAGGCAAGACATTTCAGCCTCCTATATAATGTAAAATATATAATGATGTAAAGCGCATATTGAAAGGTGCTATAAAAAACCTCTAACTCTGAGTAGAAACCGAACCTTATCTGTTTTGGACGCTCATCAAACATGAATTATTTCTTTTTAACAAGAGGAAAAGTGCTGTTTCTGCCTTGAAAAAATAGTTATACATATTTGTTTCTCATTTGAATATGGCATTTGTTCAGACTCCCCAAACTTTTTTTTTTTTGTTGTGTTTGTAATTGATTAACTTGATCTCAGTCTCAGAGGTCTGCGAGCAACTGGAAAGATGCCAAGCTGTTAATTAATACGGCACACAGTAATGTTTCAAATATTCATGAAAATCAATGGTAATTACCCAGAGAAAAGTGACATTTGGGGATCATCACAGTTTGCATTAAACTGATGCCCTGATTAAACGAAATTGATGACATTAATATGCTTTGTGTAGCTCTAATTTAGACAAAAAGGAAAACCAAATGGCGTGACAAAAAGCTGTTGGATTCTTGTTTGTTGTGGTGGTTTGTTTGAAAGAAGAGTGAGCACAAGAACTCGAAGTCTGCCCCCTACACCACAGATCCCTCAATGTTCTGTAAATGTTTCTTATTATTTTTATGTTTTGATTTGTTTGAATTGTGTTTTAATGTTTTGAATTACTGTGTACAAATTGCCTTGCCTTATTACTCAAACCATACAGCTAAAAATGCTGTTTAAAATGAATCTACATGCACTGACAGTTCTCATCTTGGTTTGTAACAGAACAGTCTAGACTGTTCCACAAGACAGGTTACAGCACTATGTTACAGTTCAGATCTGTGGAGAGGCACCCCTATTCACAGAAGTATTTATTGTATTTTTAAGCAATAGAAACACCAGTAATAAATGCTAGATGGATATGTTTAATGTTATACCATGGAACATTCCAGGCAAAGCAATAACATCTCCACGGAGACAAGTAGGTAGCAGACCCTACAACAGAAAAGTTGCACAATGCACCTTTAAATTAGTAATTTGTTTATGGATTCTTGACCCACCACCAATGGCTATGAAAAAAATGAGTTGTCCAGACTGGGACTAAAACCAGACATGCTGTAATGTATGAACAAAACTCACTAAACTATTTTAATTTCTTTATTGACAATCCTGAATATCTTTGAGATCCATTACTGGCCGTTTTTTTGTGTCTTGGCTCTGACCTCTAAAAAACATTACAGAATCAATAAAAGTATAACATTATTGACCTTGTACACATTTCTATCAGAGCATACAATCAGCTTATAAAAATGGTAGAATTTGAACTCTTATCAGATAACTCATGTGATAGATACGTTTATAAAATCAATTCTTGTTGTTTTTTGGTGGTGCAGGTGTATGTCTATTGACTGGCCTGGCAAAACAAAGACACTTTGACCATGTAACATTTAATTTAGTGTGATGCTTCATCAATCACAGAGCCTTCTAAAGCTGGACCTGACCATGTGGACACAATGTCACGCCTGCCCCAGCTCTCCTTTTGTCTGATGCTCTTTTTACTCCCCCTCTCTCTAACCTCTCTTCATTCCTCTCTCTTCCTCTCCTTTCTCTACTCTCTCTTCTCTCTTTTCTCACTCTCCCTCCACACTCTTTTCTCTCTCTTCTCTCTCTTCTCTCTCCTCTCCCTCTTCTTCCCCTTCTCTTTCTTCTCCATTCATGCTCTCCCCTCCCTCTCCTCCCACTTCTCTTTCTTCTCTGTTCACTCTCTTCCTCTCTTCGCTCTCCCACCTCTCTCTTTACTTTCCCTCCTCTCTCCCACTCTCTCCTCTCCCCTCCTACCCTCTCTCTTTCTTCTCCATCCACTCTCTCTCCTTCTCTTCTCCCTCCCCCTCTCTCCTTTCTCTCTTCTCCTCTCCTCTCCCCTCCTCCCCTCTCCCTTCCTTCTCCATTCACTCTCTCTCCCTCTCTTCTCCCTCCCCCCTTCTCTCCCCTCCCTCCCCCTCTCTCTCTCTCTCTCCTCTCCCCTCATTTCCTCTCTCTTTCCTCTATGTCTACTCTCTCCCTCTCTTCTCCCTCCCCTTCTCTCTTTCCTTTCCCTCCTCTCTCTCCCACTCTCTCCTCTCTTCTCTTTCTTCTCCATCCACTCTCTCTCTCTCCCTCTCTTCTCCCTCCCCTCTCTCCTTTCTCTCTTCTCCCTCCTCTCCCCTTCTCCCCTCTCTCTTTCTTCTCCATCCACTCTCTCTCCCTCTCTTCTCCCTACCCCCTCTCTCCCTTTCTCTCTCCTCCCTCCTCTCCCCTCCTCCCCTCTCTCTTTCTTCTCCATTCGCTCTCTCTCTCTCCCTCTGCTCTCCTCTCTTCTCCCTCCTCTCCCCTCTCTCTTCCTTCTCCATCTGCTCTCTCTCTCTCCCTCCCTCCTCCTCTCTCTTTTCTCTCCCCTCCCCTCCTCCCCTCTCTCCATCCGCTCTCTCTCTTCCAGCCTTCAGTCTGTCATGGATCACAGAACATGTCCCAAAGTGTTTTACAGGCTCTACACGTGCAGCCTGTCTCTTGCATGCTGATGCGCCCCAACCTTGTACAGTACGTGTGAACATAAGACTCTTCTGTACGCGAGGGGAGAAAGGGGGGGACCCTGAGCTCTCCACGCATGACGCCTTCCTCTGTTGTTACCTTGAACACGTCACCAGCCAGAATGAGATGTAGTGTATTCAAATCCACATGTTCTTGAGTAATGGCTAGAAAAGCTATTTGCGGAGACTAAAACGGCGCATAAATCCTTTCGTAACGCACAATTCAAGTGAAGGTAAGGTCAAGCAAGACAATGTAGAGGACGCTTGGCCAATCACAAACAACTTTACATCAATATCTTAATAGCAATGGATACTCTTTGTGGGATAAAATGCTGCTATTCTGCTAATGTGAACTTTGAAATGGGTCAAATTGCTTTCACCTTGTACCGCTGTAAAGAAGCTATCATTACGAGTGAATCTGTGATAACCCAGGGGTCTCATTAGCTAAAAGCAGGGCCAGTCTGTACAGCTGGATTAATGCCTAATATACTTATTGCAGGATGTGTGCATTTGGTTGAGTGTTTTTTTTTTTTTTCACCTCTGGAGACTTGGCCCCTGTAGCTTTGGCGGCTGACCTCTCGTCCTCTGGCCCACCTGACGCCCCCCGAGTCCGCGACCCCTCACGACCTCACTTCTGTTTCCATGGACACCAGAGGAATTAGGAAGTGTCCCAGTAGCTTTATAGACCAGTCTACTGTATGAAATAGTCTGATAGGGACAGTGGTTAAAAGGTTTATAAGATTATGGTATGAGAAAACTGTTGGCCTTTTGTGTTACAACAGGTCTACTTTAGGCTCAACTGACTTTTCTCTTGTGTGTGTTTGTGTGTCCTTAGTTCACTTCTTTATGCAATCTATGAATTATACGGCTCTGGAAAAAAAATAAGAGACCACTACAAAATTATTATTAGTTTTTCTGATTTTACTACTTATAGGAATGTGTTTGGGCAAAAGGAACATTTTTGTTTGAGTCTATAAACTACTGACAACATTTCCCCCAAATTCCAAATAAAAATATTATCGTTTAGAGCATTTATTTGCAGAAAATGAAAAATGGTTTTCAGACCTCAAACAATGCAAAGAAACAAGATCAAATTCATTTTAAAACAACATAATACTAATGTTTACACTTAAGAAGAGTTCAGAAATCAATATTTGGTGCAATAACCCTTATTTTTAATCACAGCTTTCATGCATCTTGGCATGCTCTCCACAAGTCTTTCACATTGTTCTTTGGTGACTTTATTCCACTCCTGGTGCAAGAACTGAAGTAGCTCAGCTTTGTGTTTGTGTTGGAATTCAACAGACGCTGGAATGGAATGGCTGTAATACATGTAAGATGTTTTCAGAAAAAAATGCAGTGGTCTCTTATTTTTTTCCAGAGCTGTATAAAGCTCACCGTAGATAATTATTGCTAATCGTGAGTTTGTAATGTCTTTTTTCATTTCATATCTATTAAGAGACCATAACAGTCTTATTGTCTGGACAGATTTTAAAAAAAGTAAAAGCAGTGTTCTTTTTTCTTGGTACCTGTATGATCCACCATGCAACATTTCTGGTGGAGTGAACTTCACCTGGCTATCTCTTTGGAGAGTCTATTGCTTTGTCTTGAATGTTTCACAGTATGGTATTAAACGTATCTACATCTGGAAACAAGCACTACCTGTAATTCTTTTTTATGTATTTTGTAGCAATAAAAACATCTGTAATTGAATAATATATCATATATCATCATAGACAAGTTGAATCAAAACAGTTATAACCTAGCTCAAGGCAAAAGTGAAATATTTTGAAGTTATTATTTTTCACTGTTACATGAAAAGCCCCCAGTACATCATAGACCTGTTGACCCCATCTTCCAGTCTAGTAACAAACTCAAAATTGCAAGAAAACTGGAGTGCCAAATCCCTTTATTTCCCTATGAGCATTCTGCAGAACATCTCTATCTCTGTTCTGCGGCATCTTTTTAGTTACACTTTTTGCCCCATCTCCTCTGACTAATTTAAGACATGTCATAACTAAATCATGGCGTCTTGTTAATCTTTCAGACTAGCTGTGAGTGGCCCAAGCCTCTCGAATATTACACCCTTTATATCATCCCTACGTAATCTAATTTACCCACAAACACTTTGGGGTCAGAGTTTAGCAAGAGACGACAAGCAAATTTTATGCTTAAATTGGATAAGTCTGCGTTTGTGTACACCATGAAGGCGCTACTTTGGGCTGGAGTGAAGCAAGTTTTATGACATGAATGGATCAATTTGTCTTAAGTCTCGAGGATCTATCTTGCGTCGTCCGTTTGAAAATGCCTGGCAAATGTCAACAAGCGTGCAGTGGAGTACTTTCTCTACAGCGGTGTCTTGGAGTGTGTGTTTTTTTTCTGTGTAAGAAATATGAATTTGTTGCTAAATGTCAAGAAGTTGGCAGTGTAATGGCCAAGGTGACAGATGATCCATAAAGCTGTAACGTGATTGGTGGAGATGATCTCATTCATTCTGATGCAAGTGTCATGGTGAAGAAGTGCGGTGTTGTGTGGAGTATTACTTATGTTACGAGGAGGTAAATCTGCTTACACCATCAAATAACATGAGGGTGACGCTTTTAGGGCCAAAAAAACTGGGTTGGGAGCATTAGTCATTTGGTTAACTTTGCTTTTCTTGCACCTTGAATTCATCAGGTGGGCTGAAGAGGAACTGCATGTAAACAGTGATGATGAACCACAAGAATCAGTTGTTGCACCAATTGTTTTTTGTATGTTTAGTAATTGTCTTTACTAAAATAGACTAGCAGAAAACATTAATTTGACAAAATCTCAAATCTTATAGATAAATCTTATTATCCGTTGCTGCCCCCACCCTTTAGAACTCCCCGCCCAAACACATCAGAGAGTCATCTACACTCACTATCTTCAAAAAAGCCCTGAAAACTCACCTGTTCAAAACTGTGTTTAAATAACTGCATCTCCTGTTTTTCTGTTTCATTAATTTGTGTTTGTGTCTGTCCTGATCTATGTGAAGCATCTTTAAGTGTCCTGAAAAATACTATTATTGTTATTATTATTATTATTATTATTATTGTTATTATTGTTATTATTATTATTATTATTATTACTACTACTACTACTACTACTACTACTACTACTACTACTACTACTATAGGGCATGAGATGTGATTTCTAAACTAAAATTTGTGCCACGTCAATTCATGTTCTGTTTTCGCAGGGTAGTTTTACACATTATAACAATGATGACAATGATTTTCATTTTTAAATAGAGGATAGTTTGATATTAATACTGATGGACAAGATACTTATTACATCTTTAGCCATTAGAAAGTATGTTGCATTGTACAGATTCACAATTTCTGCAATATTTCTTGCATTCAGTTAATACCAGCTTCAGGCTCACTGGAAGCCTTGAAGCAGCTTTGTTCATTGCAGCCAAAAGTTTTGAGAAGTTATCGAAGAACATTTAAAGGACAATGCTGCTTAGTTCATGTGAACGTAACCCTAAAATATTGTGAACAAATGGCTCCGTTACCGTTGGCCTAGAGAGACTGATGTATTTGACTTTGTGAATGTCCAAATGAGGCTCACACTTCATTAGACCCCAAATGGCTGACCACAGTGGGGCACACAGGAACATGGAGGCAATAACTGTCCAAAATTCATCAATCAAAAAGACGGCAACATAAGACTTGTCAATTCTAAGAGTATAATATTACTCACTGTACCTGTCATTGAGCAAAAGTCTGCAATTCTTCAAATTCAAAAACAAAGGGTTGCTTTAAGTGCTACTTCTAAATAAACCAATTAAGATATGTCATTTTATTCATTCACACAGCTGCTTTAGGGTAGACTGACTGAAGCAAGGCTGCCAGTCTGCACCATCACACACACCACATAGTAGGCAATGTCGGTGAAGTGTCTTGCCTAAGGACACAATAACAGATTTGCCACTGGTGCTGCACTGTGGCACCTGGCATTCTCAGAGGTCTCGCATCCAAGTACTAACCAGGCCCAGACCTGCTTAGCTTTGAGATCTGATATGGCCAAAGTTGTGCAATCCACAACTTTTCTGGTGGATTTCTTGTCTCCATGGAGATAATAATAATTCATAGCATTTATATAGCGCCTTTCATGACACGCAAAGCGCTTTACAGTTCATTGTTCATTCACTCCACACTTGGTGGTGGTAAGCTACTTTCTGTAGCCACAGCTGCCCTGGGGCAGACTGGCAGAAGCAAGGCTGCCAATCTGTGCCATCGGCCCCTCCGACCACCTCCAACAATCACACTAGGCAATGTGGGGGAAGTGTCTTGCCTAAGGACACAATGACAGTTTTTACGACTGGCGCCCCACTGTGGCACCTGGAATTCCCAGCGGTCTCCCATCCAAGTACTAACCAGGCCCTGCCTTGCTTAGCTTCTGAGATCTGACGAGATCAGGCTTTGACAGGCAGGTATGGCCACATGTTATTTCTTTGCCTGGAATGTTCCATGGTATGACATTAAACATATACATCTAACTTTTACTCATCATGGATGTTTCTATTGCTCAAAAATGCATTAATCCCTATACTATACTGTACTTCATATCCCATCTGTACTGTGAAACATTCTAGACAAAGCAAGAACATTTCCATGGAGACAAACAAGTGTTGGACCCTTCACTAGAAATGTTATGAAGTACAGTGGTCCCTCGTTTATCGCAGGGGTTACGTTGTAAAAATAACCCGCGATAAGTGAAATCTAAGAAGTAGTCAGCTTTATATTTTACAATTATTCTACATGTTTTAAGGCTGTAAACACCTCACCACACACATTCTACACTTTTCTCAGACTGGCATTAACATTTTCTCACATTTTTCTCTCGTCTAAACACTCAAACATTCATAGATTTTCACAAAAAAATGTATTAACTCTTTCACTGCCAGCCTGTTTTCAAAATCTAAGCCTGTAGAGTGCCAGAGATTCAGAGAATTTTCACTGATTTTACAAGACTCACAGAATACTGAGTTCTTTGACTATATAAACATGGCACACATCAAAATAAAGCCTAGACTCTCTTCTTTCACCTGGAAAAAAATTATGTTTCTAACCTTTTCGGTTCTCAAATAACTGATAGTAGAACATAGGGAAGTTTCAGCAAAAACACTGGTTTTTGAGCAAGAAATGGAGAAAACGAGCGTTGAGTTCAGAGAAGGATTTCGAGCAGATCAGTGACTTTGACATCAATATTTATTGATTTAGTGACACCTCAAACATCTAAAATAACAGAGAAAGAGATTTTTGATGACAAAGTACATTTTTTATTTACAAATATAAGAATATAAGGCTCTGTGAATAGTGCCAAGAGATGTTTACAGGATATAATAATATCTTTTCATATAAAATAGAACTTTGTTGAGGCTTTGTCTGAGGCCCAGAGTACAGACCCATAATAAAAACTAATACACACACACACACACCTACACACCTACACACACACACACACACACACACACACACACACACACACACACACACACACACACATATATATATATATGTACATACACACAAGCCCATGCATAAACCTTTACACACACACACAGCTACACACGCGCACACGCGCACGCACGCACACACACACACACACACACACACACAACTTAATTCATTACAATTACCACACAGCACAGCAGCATTACTGCTCCAAGTCAGTAAACTTCTTCTCTGGAGCTGTCGTAGTTCTGAGGAGACTCCCTGGTCCGCGCAGCGCACACATGACACGCCCCCTCCTCGAGCACAGCAGATCTCTGCTCAGACCTCGCTGCTTGATCCGGCTTGTCTCTGCGATCCTCTGATCCAGGATCCTGGGTCCCAAGAGCGATCTGATCGCTCCATAGGCGCTGATCAACAGTTGTCTGCTTTTCCGGGTTCTCTGGCCTCGCCATCTTACACACATCTATACACACACTGCACTCCTCCTTTCTTCCCCGGCTCTGATCGGCAAATAATGATACAAGATCGCCATCTACAGGTTGAGAGATGTGAATTACACCTCAAAAGTTGCTCCAGGCCGTATCCTAGCAACCCCCGCTGAAAAACGTGTTGAACGTCTATAGACGTTCTGGCAATCAACGGTTGGGTTCGCCCGAACGTCTATAGACGTCTCCGGCAGCCAATGAGTTAATAGTAGGGGTGGGTATTGGCAAAGAAGTCACGATTCAATTCGAATCACGATTCATATGCCACGATGCGATACTATCACGATGTATCATGATACTTGAATTATTGTGATGCATTGCAATATATTCGACATACTTCAGTGAAAATGTACCAAAAAAAAGAGGATAACTTAAATATCAGTGGCTGTGTATCTGGGTAGTGTCTTCAATTGATACATAACTCTGACCAACCAAACCAATAACTCTGACCAACCAAACCAATAACAAAAAAAGTGCATAGGATTTAGTCTGGTTAACACCTGACCATATCACAAGTGAGATATGGGTCTGGAAACCTCGCTTCGAAAAATCCCGTAGCGGAGGTGTGGTTAGCGATTGCCAACGGCCGTTTATTGGGCGTTATGAATGTCTATCATTGAGCGTATACGTAAGTCCATAGCCAATCATGTCAGTTGTCAGTTCAAACTACAAGCTTCCGTTTGTCATGTAGTACGCGTCACCGTCTTGCCACACCTCCCCCGCTCTCTGATTGGGGCCCTAAATCTGGGACTCTCGCTTGGACGAGTTTCCAGGCCGCCTTCCAGTTCGAAACGAACGGAAGCGGCCTGGGAATTCCCAGGCTACATAGGATTTTTTCTAAAACAAAAAATGATGTTCAAACATTTGCCATTTTGGAGGTAGCTACCATCATAACAAACAATACCCTTTCACAAAGAAAAAAACAAAACAAAAAAAACCCTAATTATTTATTTATTTATTAATAATGAATTAATTAATTATTAATTAATCAGAATCGATTTTTGGCATCAAGAATTGATGCAGTATATTGTGAAAGTTAGTATCGCGATGCATTGTCATGACGATTATTTTGCACACCCCTAATTAATAGTGTATTTCACAATTCCTCTGACCGAGCCTCTATGTCCTGGCGCCGCTCCGCCTTGGTGCAGGCATCTTTTTCTGAGTGTGCTCTTTTTTCTTTTGGGCGAGAAGATTCTTATAAATAGACATGCCACCTTTGATTATATTTGAGAACATTTCATCGACATTGTGGGTTTTGTCGGGGAGAAAACTTGCAAACATACAGCACTTCAGAGTCACGCTGTGAGTGATCGAACACTGATATAAATCTGGCAAACTGAACGCAACTGAACGAATGACGGACAAACCGGCAAAGGTCTACAGTCCCTAAGCCAATCAGGATACAGAACACAATATACGTTGATACACTATAAAAAAAAATGAATAAAAAAAAAATCTGTGAAACACTGAACCACGATATAGTGAGGGACCACTGTACACCTTTAAATTTTACAGTGAAAGTGAAGAAGAAGTGCATAAAACTGCTGACCAAACTGTCCACATTACGGATTGTTTGTAAGCCCCTTTAGCAAACCTTTGGTGCAAGTTTCCACATCATTTTTATAGGCATTTACTACTGCAGCAAGTTACAACACACATGTGGTAGATAGTGCTAATGGCTTTGGATTCTTGAACAAAACAGCTGAGTAGACAGATGAAGGTTGTACTTTTTTATTTTTCAAAACAGACCACACATTAAGGGGATAGTGTCCTAAATACAACAGGAAATGAATCGACAGTGATATTGTTGCAAACTAAAATAAGTCTCCATGTAGCAGTTATCTTGGCTCTTGCAGGACTGTGTGTTGTCCATTAGCCATAAGCTCATATCTCTAAACTCAGATTAAGCTATAAATAAGTGTATGTGTTAAAGCGGCCTGTTTGATTACTCTGTCACTGTTTGGATGTGACTTTAAATCCTCCTTCAATCACATCCTCTCTCAATCTCAAGATGGAGTTTATGTCTGAAGTCATTAGAACATGGATGTGGTTAAAGGGCCCATATTATGTTATTTTCAGATCTAGATCGTTATAAAGCTGTTTCCGTATCACAAACATACCTGGAGTTGTGTTTTGTTTCATTCACACATGTGTAACACAAACCCTGCATATTTAGGCTGAGTCCTTCTGTCAAACGGAAAACACTCTGTAACTCAATTTGATGAAATCTACCACTACATGACATCAAAAGGTGGAAGAGAGCATTTTGAGTTTTAGAGATGAAGACAGAGTAATAATAAAGGATTACTCAAACATGTGTGAATGAAACAAAACACAACTCCAGGTATGTTTTTGAGGAGGTTATAACATTTTAACATAAATTAAAGCAGGAGTCAATTCTGTGTAATATAAGACCCTTAAGAAGAGCATATTCCAATAGCAACATCATTAATTTTCCTCTCAATTGTTCAGTCAAACTATAAAACAAATGTATAGTATAATAATTCATGGATTTACTCCAACGTGACAATGCCAGTAGTGTAATAATTTGTGTCCAACCGCAGGAAAACCAATACCAAGGAGGCGTTTTGAGTTATTCACAGATTCTGAAAGTACAGGTTCTACGCTTTGCAATGATGTCTTACATGGGAAAATCTGACAATATTTTAAAAAGTTATCTCTATTTGAAAGCAGCAATAGCAGATCCCAGAAATTCCAGAAACAGCCTCTCAGAGTTCAGTCTCTTCAGCCCTCCTTGCCTAACAAGCATTTTTGAAATTAAAAATTTATGTTTTTAACATCACTAATGCTGTTATCTGAAACATGGAGAGGCTTCTTCATGATCTCAACTAGCACATTATGCAAAAAACGAAAATCACAAATTTTGGAAAAAAACCCCCACAAAAAACGAATTTCCTGAGAATCTGTTATGCCGACATGCGCCCTCACCTTCCGTGGTGGGACACATTTGTTTACTGTAATGGCAGTAAAACATTATTATTGACCACTGTGACTTGTTAATGAGTCAAAGATCACATTGATATACTATCATTGTACTAGCACTATATTAGTCAACTATACAGCCAGTATCGGAGGGAGTAGTTTAAGCTTTTTTAAAGAATGTAACTGAATTCAGTACTTGATTGTCATATTGTCAACAATCACAATAAACCAATATAATAGACATGAATCACATTAAAGGGATAGTGCGTTTAATGTTAATCTGTATGGGTTTCCTTCTAAAAGTTACATGTGTTGACACTGGCTTACCTCTGACACTGTCAGCTGATCCCGGTTCGGCTCGCTTTCTCAAACCCACGTAGGTAGGTCCGGTAACTTCTCTGGAACATGAAATAAAGCTTGTTTTTCTTCTCAAAACAAAACATTTGTCCGAAAGGTGATATATTTGCGTCCCAAACAGTTGTCAACGAAACATCCAGCAGCGAACTTAGTGATCGCGTATTGTGTCTGCTGACTCGTATCACTGCGCTCACGTTAGCTCTATTAGCCTGTTCACTTGTAAACCTCCCCCTTGCGGTGGACCGCATCTGCCGTACACTTCCACTAAAGGTTAAAAGGCTAATACAGCTAACGTGAGTGCAGCGATACGAGTCGGCAGACACAATACGCGATCGCTAAGTTCGCTGCTGGGTGTTTCGTTGACAGCTTTTTGGGACGCAAATATATCACCTTTCGGACAAATGTTTTGTTTTGAGAAGAAAAACAAGCTTTATTTCATGTTCCAGAGAAGTTACCGGACCTACCTACGTGGGCTTGAGAAAGCGTGCCGAACCGGGATCAGCTGAGACTGTCAGAGGTAAGCCGGTCTCAATACACGTAACTTTTAGAATGAAACCCATACAGATTAACATAAAAAAAGAGAAAAAAAACGCACTATCTCTTTAATAGGGGAACAATATGACCAGAACACAGATCAGAACAGGCAAATACACAGAAAGAAAGCATGTATTTGTTAGTGCCCTGTTGACAGAAATGTGGGGGCCGGGGTCAAGAAGCCTCACATGGGCCCCCTTTTAATATAAATTAATAGGAAGAGGGTCCAATTCTGGGCCGCTAAAACCCTGGATCCTAGGACAACCTGGATCCTGGCATCCTTTGTCCCCTCGTCTACTGCCCTGAGTGTTGGTGTTAGCTAAGCTTTTGCAGTAGTGGTTCATAATTAATTTACTAAAACATGCAAAAACAGAACTTGAAGCATTTCTTCACATAAGTCATCTAACCTAAATAAAGGTAAAGGGATACACTGACACTGATACTGAACAATATGGTGGATCGGCTTCCAAATAACGGTTCAGCAGATATAAGATAAGATAAGATAAGACTTTATTGATCTCACACAGGAGAAATTCACTTGTCACATTAGCGCGAGGCAATTTAGTGCAAAAGAAACTTAGAGCAAAAAAAACAAAAACAAAAAAAAGCATTCAGACAAGATAGTAATAATACTAATAAAATAAGTAAATAAGAGAATATCAAGAAAAAAAAAAACTGGTTGGTCCTGAAAATGTGTATCTTTAAAAAAAAAATATTATTATTTATATATATTTTTTGTATTAAACAGACAATAAGGAAGACAATGGACATAACAATAACATAATAGTTGAATAACATAATTATTTTCTAAGTTACACATTAACAGAGACAAAAAGAAATGAAAACAAGCAGGTGGCAGACCCTCCACCAGAAAGTTACATAGTGCATCTTCAAAGGGATATGCCACCCCCAGGTCAAATTTGGGCATCTCCCCACAGTCCAGAGACTAAAATAAGTGGTGGAAAGCGTTTTCCTGCTCACCCAGCCATTGTCCGAGTCTGTCGCCACTGACCGCCGCGGTATCTGGTGCTCCTCCGCCTTAGACTGGAGTCTAACGTCGCCAGAGAAAGATTTCGGCCAAAAGGAATTAATTTGCTCGATGCGTTTCCCAATTACTTTGTGTGTAGTGCGCATTCATATCGAGTGCAAATAAATGTGCAAATCAACACGGAGAGCTTGCCTTGGTCATTTTGGGTGGGAACTATTTTCCAGTGCGGAAGAATACAGCCGAATCACGCAGCACGCTGCCAGGGGAATCCCAGTTACGCACCGGGAAGGGAGTTCCCCTGTTGCACAACGTGGTGCGTGATTCGGCTGTATTCTTCCGCACTGGAAAATAGTTCCCACCCAAAATGACCAAGGCAAGCTCTCCGTGTTGATTTGCACATTTATTTGCACTCGATATGAATGCGCACTACACAGAAAGTAATTGGGAAACGCATCGAGCAAATTAATTCCTTTTGGCCGAAATCTTTCTCTGGCGACGTTAGACTCCAGTCTAAGGCGGAGGAGCTGCAGATACCGCGGCGGTCAGTGCTGACAGACTCGGACAATGGCTGGGTGAGCAGGAAAACGCTTTCCACCACTTATTTTAGTCTCTGGACTGTGGGGAGATGCCCAAATTTGACCTGGGGGTGGCATATCCCTTTAAAGGTGGATTACACAACTTTTCTGCTAGAGGGTCTGTCACCTGTTTGTCTCCATGGAGATGTTATTGCTTTGCCTGGAATTTTATAATATGGTTTATTATTTATTGATTATGGGTGTTTTTATTGCTCAAAAATACAATAATTCTTTCTGTGAATAGAGTTGCCACTCCAGTAGCCTATAGTAGTTTCCCTTGAGATAGATAAGAGATAGGTTTAATTTCTACCATGGAACATTCTAAACAAAGCAATAACATCTCCATGAAGACAAGCAGGTGACGAACACTCCACTAGGAAAGTTGAGCAATGTGCCTTTAAAGCTGATCTTTATTCTCACTCTTCTCTTTCATTCACTTTCTCCTCATCCGTCTTCCACTTTCCCAAATAAAGTCATATGGCTTGTCTTTGATTGGGAGCGTCCCCAAAGGAAGGAGGTCCCATTACAGGTGACCCCCGCTCCTCTTGTTGCACAACTGATCCTATAGTCCTGTGCCTCGACCCGGGACTCATCTGCTGTTAGTCTCGTCTCCAGAATCAGCAAACAGCTACTCAAAGATCAATTCAGCTCCTCTGTAATGACTATTGATCCTGCTGGAGCGGAGACAAAGAAGGATTTCAATGTATTTAGATAAAATAACGTCGCTCTCTTGTGCTGAGGGAGTCTTCAGAATTAGCAATGAGGGATTTGTGTGTTTTTGTGTGGACACAAGACTCACACATGTTGGATTCTTTCACATGCAACTATTACACAGGAAAACATCCTTCCAGATATAGAGGGTTAGCTGTAAGATCGCAATTCAATTTGAAATAAAACTATATAAAAATGAAGGTGAGATCCTTTGAGAGAGTGGAAAGAAGGAGCCATCATTATATGTTTTATAAAGAGCCCATATTACATAAACTAGACTAGTGTGAGGTTTAAGCCATGCCATAATGCCTCATCAAAAACAGACCTGCAGTTGTGTTTTGCTTCATTCACACATGTTTGAGTAACACTTTATTATTAGTCTGTATATATCTCCAAAAGCTCAGAATGCTCTGTTCCACCTTTTGTTGTCATCAGCTGGTAGTTTTCAAGTTTTCAACAACTACCTTTTACTTTTAGTTTAGTAGAGACTGCCAATTCCAGGACTGAAATCATCCAAATGGTTCTAGTGAATGGAGTGTATAAAGTATGTGGAGTTTAAAAACACAGTAGAGCACTTCCTGTATTATGACATCACAAGGTCAGAGTCTTTTGTGTTTGAGAGAAGAACTAAAAAAAATTAAAGGTTTGTGCATTAAACATGTGTGAATGTACAGTAACAACATTATAACATAGATCAGAGAATAGTGTAATATGGGCCCTTTAAAGCGACTGAGTTTTGTTTGTTTGTCTTGGCTGAACATTTCCTCAAAATTAATCTTTTTAAAGGCTTTTAACTCATTTGTTTAAAAAGAAATCAAACTTCAGTCCACTGGGACAAACTGAGCCTTTTGAACCTGAGTTGATGACATTTTGAAACATTAGGGGTTAATTTGCTCTGTAATCAGTCAGGGTTGTTAGGATGTATTGAACACATTTTTGTACGAAGACCATTTTACACCAGTGCAATCTCAGTACACATACTTACAGCAAATACAGTTTTATTTGTCTAAACGTAGAAAAAACACTTACATTGACAATTGATTGATATATATAAGACCCATTCTAACCCATTGTTTGTTCATTTGAGTTGTCTTGACTGATTAAGGCCCCCTAATCTTTTCATCTGGGCTCAGTTAAGCAGACACTAAACCTGAATGTTCATTTCTCCACAGGGAAATTAACCTGGGTTTTCCTCCGTGTGTCCAGTCACACAGTACATAGGCACAGTATACATCTCCAATTGTGCGTACTTGTCCAAGCGTCACTTTACCGACAAATCCCTCTGGGCCTGCAGAAGTGAGTGACCTAACGCACCATTTCGCTTACTACACTCATTGTATTTACATTATCTTGTCATTGGTTCATATCTGGCCCATATTACACTATTCTCAGATCTGTATGTGACTATGAACACTGAGTGTGTGGGATGAATGAACAATTGTCCATGTACAGTAGTTCTTTTTCTTTTGTAAAAATGCAAATTAATCCAAACCAGTGTAAGTTAATTAGTACAGATATCATTTTCAGTTATAGTTTTAGATGACATTTAGACCTATTATATTTAAAGAAACATAACCTATTTAACTTTGAAACTTTTACCAATTTTAATAATCTTAAATTATCTTATCTCCGACACACCACTGAAATCAGAATTTTCCAGCACCGTAAAATGTACACACAGAACTTCTACAACAGGTGCTGCTAGTGGTAATTGTATTGTCCCAATGTAAAGGACAACTCTTGGTCAGTCCTCTTTCTCTGCCAAAGGGGCCAGACTGTGGAATTGCTTAGCAGCTGATTTAAAATTGGACACCAATAGCAAAAAATAAATAAATAAATAAATTATTGTATGTTTCCAACCAAAAATGCTCTCACTGAAAATGTAATAATGCTGTATATATCTTATCTGTATGTAACTAATGTGTCTTGTCTGCTTTTATGCATGTATTTTATATTTTTTCTACTGTACAGACAGGGATTAAAAACTATTTTGTGCTAAAACATTCAAAGCAACACGATTCTGCCTGTCTAATGCGATTGTGATGTCCTTAATAAACATAAATAAATAAAAAACAAGGAAGGAAGGAAGGAAGGAAGGAAGGAAGGAAGGAAGGGGAAAGAAAGAAGGAAGGAAGGAAGGATGCAAGAAGGTAAGAATGCAAGTAAGCAGGAATGCAAAGAGGCAAGGACAAAAGGATGCAAGGAGACAAGGAGGCAAAGACACAAAGAAGGAGCCAAGGTGACAAGAACGGAAAGAAGGAAGGAAGCAAGGACGCTAGTAAGAAACGACACAAGGAAGGAAGGAAGCAAGAACAGAAGGAAGCAAGGAAGGACACAAAGTGACAAGACCACAAGGAAGAAAGGAAGGAAGGAAGCAAGGACGGTAGTAAGGAACAACACAAGAAAGGAAGGAAGCAAGGACAGAAGGAAGCAAGGATGCAAGGAAGCAAATAAGAAAGGATGCAAGGACACAATTATGCAAGGATGCAAATACAGAAGGACACAAACATGCAAGGACACAAGGATGCAAGGAAGCAGGGAGGCAAGGATAAAAAACACAAGGAAGCATGGATGCAAGGAAGGAAACAAAGATGCAAGGATATAAGAATGAAAGGACACAAGGATGGAAGGATGCTAGGAAAGAAACAAAGAAGGATGAGAGGACACAAGGAAGGACGGAAGGCGACAAGAGCACAAGGAAGGAAGGACGCAAGGATGCTAGGAAGGAATGACACATGGAAGGAAAGAATCAAGCAAGGACACAAGAAAGGAAGCAAGGATGCAAGTAGAAGAAGACACAAGGAAGCAAGAATGCAAAGAGGTAAGGACAAAAGGATGCAAGGACAAGAACACAAGGAAGGAATTGAGCAAGGATGGTAGGAAGGAACACCACAAGGAAGGAAGATAGGAAGCAAGGACACAGGGAAGGACAAAAAAATAGATGGAATATCAAAAAAGAGCAGAGGTGTATATTATATTTGATGAGAGAGCTACTGTACCCAAACAATTTCCCTTGTGGATCAATAAAGTTTGACTAAGTCTAAGGCCAAGAAGGAAGCAAGGAGGCAAGGATGTAAGAATAAAAGGATGCAAGGATGGAAGGACGCAAGGAAGGAAACAAAGAAGGATGAATGGACACAAGGAAGGACACGATGACAAGAACGCAAGGAAGGATGGGGGCAAGGATGCTAGGAAGGACGCAAGGTGACAAGAACGCAAGGAAGGAACAACACAAAGAAGGACAGAAGGAAGCAAGAGCCCAAGGAAGGAGGCAGGGACACAAGTAGCCCACACTGAAAGACCACAAAGAAATAAGGAAGGAAACAAAGGGGCAAGAATGCAAAAATGAAAGGACACAAGAATGGAAGGATGCAAGGAAGGAACGACACATGGAAGGAAAGTATCAAGCAAGAACACAAGAAAGGAAGCACAAGGAGACAAGAATGCAAGGTAGCAAGAATACAAAGAGGCAAAAGAGCAAAAGGATGCAAGGAGGCACGGAAGGAAGCAAGGAGGAAAGGATGAAAGAACTCAAGGAAGCATGGATGAATGGAAGGAAACAAGGGGGCAAGGACGTAAGAATGAAAGAACCCAAGGATAGAAGGAACAATAAAAAGAAAAAAGGAAGGAAGGAAGCAAGCAAGACACAAAGATGGAAGGACGCAAGGAAGAAAACAAGGAAGGATGCAAGGTTTTAAGAATGAAAGTATACAAGGATGGAAGGATGCAAAAAAGGACACAAGGTGACAAAAACGCAAGGAAGGAAGGAAGCAAGGACGCTAGTAAGGAATGACACAAGGACACAAGGAAGCAAATAAGAAAGGATGCAAGGACACAAGGAAGGAAAGATGTAAAGACGGAAGGACACAAGGAGGGAAGGAAGCAAGGAGGAAAGGATGAAAGAACTCAAGGAAACATGGGGATGCAAGGCAGGAAGCAAGGAGGCAAGGATGTAAGAATGAAAGGACACAAGGATGGAAGGACACAAAGAAGAAAACAAGGAAGGATGCAAGAACACAAGGAAGGACACAAGTTTACAGGAATGCAAGGAAGGAAATAAGCAACGACACTAAGAAGGAACAGCACAAGGAAGGAATATAGGAAGCAAGGACACAAGGAAGGAGGCAGAGACGCAAGGAGCCAAGGTTGAAAGAACACAAGGAAGTAAGGAAGGAAAAAGGGGCCAATTTCACATAATTTAAATTGTCAGTATCAGTAAACGTTATAATAAAGTATATTTTTCATAAACATCTCCAAGGACATTTTTTGATCATTTAAGACAGTGAAAAGTAAACCAGATGTTCAGATATTACAGAATTAAGGTGAAATATCCGTGATCCTTTCTATTTAAAGGTTGTATAGAGGATTATCCAAGGAAGGAGAAATCCATTGACTGTTTGTCCTTTTTCAAATGTTGCACATGTGTGAAACCACCTCTTCTCCCCCACAGCTTCGTAAGTAGAAACGCCTCCTCCCACCTCCTCCGTCCTCCTCCTGCTTCTTTATAGCTGGTGCTCATTCAGAATCGCTGTTGCTGCTGTAACTATACTCTACATTTTCAAATGATAAGCAGTAGTTTCCTGTCCAGAAGTAATTTAGAGACCTAAGCGTCAGTCTTTAGGCCCTCTGCTTCAATTCACGCCATTGTTAGAAGGATTCTCAGAGAATCACCTTAGTTTGGCTTCGCTCCTTTTCCCCTTCTCTTCTTCTTTCAGAGACCTTAACAACTGACTTTCTTTTGCGGCTAACTGGTAGTAGATTCTTGTCTGCCATTGCAACAAACTTTGTGCTAACTGCGAGGAAGCTACAGCTGGAAAAAGCCACTCAGAACCGCTGTGTTGGTCGAGTAAACAGCGTCTTGCGTCTGTAGAATGTGTGAGAGGTGTACGTAAACCACATAATCCCAGCGCGCCGGCATGTCAGTTACGCTAGAAGCATAGGGAGTTTGATTGACAACCTAAAGGCTAATAGATAATAAGGTAGCCTCGTTATCTATTGGCTAATGTTTATCTGGCCCCACCGTGTCCACAGCTGATAGATTGTCATTCTTTTTTTTTTTTTTGGTCACCATAATTACAAGGGACCTGCATCTCTATAATGCTATCATTCACCATTTGAAACAAAAAAAATCCTCCATACAACCTTTAAAATCACACACGTGCCAGGTAAGGGTCACTCATGTTTAATCTGATTAGTTTAGTTTTAAGATATATCATTGTCTATGATTTCCTTTAATGACAAAAAAAAAGGAACTCCAAAAGTGGACTTGGTGCCATTGCAAATCCAGCACTGCCAACATGGCGTCTCCGTCAGATTTAGTCACGTGGGTGCAGGAGCTCTACAAAGGGACTCCAGCAGGCTCCTACATACAGGACTACATTTATACCATACTCCCTACAACTGAACAACAACTCACCCTTATGTAATAGATAACCCTATGCCCCGTCAATCAGTATTTCATTTTTCAACCTCTTGTGTATAGTTGAGAGATATTTGCATTACTATATTTCTATATTTTATGCTAATTACATATACATTCATTATAATTATGCCTTATTTGACACCAATCTCTTGATTTTTTTGGCTGCTTTGAATTCATTATTACCATTTATATTGTTGCTCTTTGTTACTATAATATATTGGGATGAGCTACTGTGTCCAAGTTCCCTTGTGGATCAATAAAGTTTGCCTAAGTCTGAAGAAGCAAGGATGCAAAGAAGGAATTGGAAGCACGGGCGCAAATAGGCAAGGACGCTAAGAAGGAAGGATGCAAGGAAGGAAGGTCGGCCTAATAATAACATAGTGAATAAAATGAACATGATATAGCATATATAAACTTTTTTTTTTCTTGCTAAGCTTAAACCTCACTTTTAAAACAAATAAATACTTAATATAACTGCATAAGGCTTGGTAATATGGCAAAATAAAAGCGTTTGTCTTGTATTGATTAAGTAACATTTTTGGTTTATTAATTTCTTTTGTAAAAACAAGTAAATATGTCTTTCAATAATTTAATACAACAAGAAAGACTTTAAATAGTCAAAAATGTATCTTCCTTCAAATTTTGACCTCCAAATCACACGTTTTTACTGACAGAGGATTGGCTGTGGACCTCTTGTTTAAAAACACTAAACTACAATAAAGAAAGAAAAAAAAAAAGATTAACTGCACATCCCTAACCAATTATAAAAACATAGATTTTTCTTACATGAAGAGGTGGGCAGCAACATCTTTGAGTAAGTATGACATTTATAATCTGAAAACACCCAATTGTGACATTTAATTTAGGCTTTTATTTGAGCATTTCCCACCACTTTTACCAAATTCGTGTGTACAGTGAGGCTAAATCTGCAAACTCACCTGCTTCTGCATCGACTGCCTGGCCCTGACCACAGCTTTACAGGTCATGAATCTTTCAGCGTCTTCAACTCAGCGCAAATCCCATCTGACGCCCACAAAGAACGCAAACAGTTCCATGAGTGATGGAGCTGTGCTTCTCCAACGTTAGAGCTGTTTATGAAGGAACAGGTCAAAGTGGGTTCATGTCAAGAGCAAAATTAAAAGTGTGCACAGGGGTTAAAAGTCCTGTTACTTCAGAATGATATTACTCCCCCAAAACGGACTCCGGCAAATCATAAGCACAACGTAAGAAGAAAGGTGCATTAAAAGTAGTTTGAAATAACAGTTAAAGGTCCTATATTATGCAACTCTTGTGAACATTAACCCTAGAACACTTTGGCTATGAAAAGCAACACCATCACTTTTGCCGGGTAATTTTTACCCTATATAATATACAGTACCCAACAAAAAGTACTTGTCATGAAAAGTAGATCAAAATATGACAACACATGATAAATTAGAGTGGTTTTCTTTTATTTTCAACTGTGGTATGTGTAACAAAATGGAAAAAAACATAGGAAGACCCTAAAAACATGCTCCAAAATTACTGAAAAATTAGGAATTTGAGAACAAAAATGTCCTAAAATAAATAAATAAATAAATACTGATACTGGAAACTTGGTCTTTGGTCCACCCATTCCTGGGACATGTGAGACTTCCTGGTGAAGCACAGACTCCTTGACACACGAACAGTTGGAGGAGAGAGGAACAAAAAATTTTATTTTTTCAGTGGGTAAAAATGACCAGTTGACTAAAATATTTTTTTCACCATAAGAATTCCCTTTGAAATCACCACTTTGTAATATTTATTCATAACCACTGCACTAAATAAGGATAGATACACATTCCAGGACCACTCTTACCTATTCCTTACATCCTCTTACATTAAATTCATTACATTCTTACATTCATCTTTCACTATCGCTGGGTGAAGATCACCTGAAAGCCTGTAGGAAAAAGTGGGCTTTGGGGTAGGGAAAACAATGGTCAAAAACAATGGTGAAGCTCCCCAGGGACCCATGACACTCAGAAAAATGTAACATATTGAAAATCATATAAATACTTTTGCTCGGGTGAAAATCACCTGGCGATAGAGCTCTAGGGTCATCAAAAACACACCTGGAGTTGTGTTTTGTTTCATTCATGTTTGAATAACTTCATTATCAGTCTGTCTACGTCTCCAAAGCTCAAAATGCTCTGCTCCACCTTGTGATGTCATGTGGTGGTAGTTTTTAAGTGAACATCCACCTTTCATCTTTTGGTCAGTGGAGATTGGCTAATCCATGTCTGAAATCATCCAAATGATTCTAGATAAGATGTATGTAGTTTAGAAACACAGTGGAGCACTTCCTGTATTACCACATAACATCACAGGGTAGAGGTCAGCCTAAATATGCAGGATTTGTGTGTTGAACATGTGTGAATGAAACAAAACACAACTCCAGTATGTTTGTGATGTGGAAACAAAATTATAACATACAGCTCTGGAAAAAAATAAGCAAGCATCTCTACATGTATTACAGCCATTCCATTCCAGCGTCTGTTGAATTCCAACACAAACACAAAGCTGAGCTACTTCAGTTCTTGCACCAGGAGTGGAATAAAGTCACCCAAGAACAATGTGAAAGACTTGTGGAGAGCATGCCAAGACGCATGAAAGCTGTGATTAAAAATAAGGCTTATTGCACCAAATATTGATTTCTGAACTCTTCTTAAGTGTAAACATTACTATTATGTTAAAATGAATTTGATCTTGTTTCTTTGCATTGTTTGAGCTCTGAAAACATGTACAGGGGGTCCTCGGGTTACGACGTTGATCCGTTCTTAAGACGCGTCGTAACCCGAATTTCGACGTAAGCCGGATTTTGCCTTTGATCTTCCAACCAAAGCACCAATAACCTTTCCATCTCAATAATTAGACCACTACGCTGCTTGGTTATCACTGCCGCTTTCATAGGAGCAGATCAGAGCCCACATCAGGTACTTCTGCCCACATTGGGCAGGCACACGAGGCTGTCTTCTTCTCCCTACAACCACAACAGAGCGTATTCTTCCGCCGTGCGCCGCGCGCCGTTCGCGTTTGTTTACATCTCTTACCACGCTAAACCGCGTAAGACGGAATGACGCGTAATATATACTTTTTTTTTTTAAATGGGGGCGCTTCGTAACCACGAAACGTCGTAACCCGAGACCGTCGTAACCCGAGGACCCCCTGTATCTTTTTTGTTATTTTGACCATTTGTCATTTTCTGCAAATAAATACTCTAAACGATAATATTTTTATTTGTAATTTGGGGGAAATGTTGTCAGTAGTTTATAGACTCAAACTAAAATGTTCCTTTTGCCCAAACACATACCTATAAGTAGTAAAATCAGAAAAACTGATATTTTTGGAGTGTTTTTTTTTCCAGAGCTTCAGATCAGAAAATAGTGTAAGATGGGCCCACTGATACAATAATAACGCTGCTAATACTATTAATGTAATATAAATAATTTCACTTTACAATGAAGGTTTAAAATGATTGTGTATATCTTTTGTACATGGTGCACTATGTAACTTTTCAGGTGGCTGCTTGTTGCCATGGAGATGTTATTGCTTTATCTGGAATGCTCTACAGAAAGGCATTAATTTTTTTTTTCTTACTTTTCTCTTATCTCCATGGTGGCAAGACTGTGGACCCACCAGACCAAAATACAGGTCAGATCTGTGGATAGGCAATGAATGACATGCTGTCTTAGTAATATTGCTCATGTTTAAAATATTATTTATATAAGAAAAAATGTTTCTCTTGTACAAAGGTAACACTACTCATCTCTGGACATACAAAGCTGCAGGTGTCGTGGGAGGAGAAGGTGGGAGCTTATCTCGGTGGCCAGGCTTAAGGGGGTCACTGCAATGAACAGAGGGGGCACTGGAGTGAATGAAGCAAAAGAACACACACAAGCATAGGGAATGAGTCAGAGAGGAAGAGCCAGCAGGTGGGACTCATGGACATATGGACTGCACAGTACATGGCAACACAAAGCAAAGAGTGCATTGTGGTCATTCTCAAATATCTTGCACAATTTCACACTGAATTAGGACCAAATCTGCAAATTACAACTCAAATTCTGGGCCATGGTGGAAGTCCAGGCAGTATCCCCAATGCCGTCGCAAAACTCTTGGCAACGTCATAAAAAAATAAAATAATGAATAAATACCCTGCTTTAAAGGGCCCGTATTCTGCTGTTTTCTGATCTGTTATAATGTTGTTTTCTCATCAAAAACATACTTGGAGTTGGGTTTTATTTCATTCACACATGTTAAACACCTTCACTCAATTCATTTGGATGATTTCAGTCCTGGAATTACCCGTCGCTACTGAACTAAAGTTAAAAGGTAGCTGTTAACTTGCAAACTACCACTACATGACATCACAAGGTGGAACGGAGCATTTTGAGAATTGAAAATATAGACAGACTAATAATAAAGTATTATTCAAACGTGTGAATGAAGCAAAACGCAGCTCAGGGTATGTTGGGGAAGGAGCACTATACTCACAGGAGTCAATTTTTTGTAATATCCATCCATCCATCCATCCATTCTTCCGCTTATCTGGGGCCAGGTCGCAGGGGCAACAGTCTAAGCAGGGACTCCCGGACTTCCTTCACCCCAGACACTTCCTCCAGCTCCTCCAGCGGGACCCAAGGCGTACCCAGGCCAGCCGGGAGACACAGTCCCTCCAGCGTGTCCTGGGTCTTCCCCAGGGCCTCTTCCCGTTGGGACATGCCTAGAACACCTCCCGAGGGAGGCGTCCAGAAAGCATCCGGAACAGATGCCTGAGCCACCTCAGCTGCTCCTCTCGACGTGGAGGAGCAGCGGCTTTACTCCGAGCTCCTTCCGTGTGACTGAACTCCTCACCCTATCTCCAAGGGAGTGCCCAACCATTCTACAGAGGAAACTAATTTCGGCTGCATGTATCCCCGATCTTGTCCTTTCGGTCATCGGAGCTCATGACCATAGGTGACGGTAGGGATGTAGAATGACCGGTAACCCTCTTCACCACAACGGTCCGGTACAGCGACCGCATCACTGCCGATGCTGCACCGATCCGCCTGTCAATCTCACACTCCATCCTCCCCTCACTTGTGAACAAGACCCCGAGATACCTGAATGTCTCCACTTGAGGCAAGGACTCTCCACCCACCCGGAGAAAGCAAATTGGTATGGTAACTACACATGTAACAATGACTATTTAGATGTAATTACATGGTTATTAATCATATAGACAGAGCTGTGTTATTCTACTTTCATCATAGTAAATATTAACCAAAACCTACTCATAATCCAGTATGGAGACAATAAATAATGACTTTGCAGTACTGTTGAGAGTATACGTCAAAACACTGACGGACTTCCAGGTTAAGAGACAGTCCCGGGTTTAGACAAGAACAGATTGAGGACCTCAAATAATAATAGCCTTAGCGTATGAGATGATTTTAAAAACATAGTTTATGGGCATAATACAAAACCCCCATTAGACATTAAGAGATTTAAATGTTTATGATCAATATCTCATTTCACAAACAAGGCCTCCTATGCGTCCAATTTTCCACTTCTCAAACTCTCATCAAAATAAATAACAGGACGATTAGTGACCACAGACATCAGTGAGTCTGTGCTATACAAAAAGGTTTGAATTTTATGTGAAAATGTTTGTAGAAAAGTTCACATAGTATAGGTCTCTTAATTAATAATTACATGGCAAAGAGAATAATAGGTCTATATATTTTTCTTTTTGTGTGGGGTCAGCAAGGCAGTGTTCAGCTGATACAGATAACTGATACTTTGCAATAACATCATGCTGGGGGTGTTCTACACTACCTTGTGAGTTGTCTAAGATCACAAATCAGCCCACCTGTTTTAATTCTAACTAAATCAGTTCTTTTGGTAAGGTTATGTTAAAATAAAACTCAGATTAAAGTCTAACAAAGCCTCAGAAAGCCAAAGCCTGCTTACAGTTAGCATCACATCCCCAGGGAACGTTGACGACAGTGTAACAAAAGACAAAAGGTACTGAGTTTGATCACCTTTGTGTAGTGGCAGTTTAACTCCACAGTACATTTGAACCAAATGTAGGAGTAAATATTGCTAATCCTATGTACTCCTGACAAGCCAAACTCAGGAGGTGGTAAAAGGACAAGTTTTCCCAGCGACTCTGAAGGAGACAGAGAACAGGTTTCCCTTTGGGGATAGCACAGTACACTTTCCTTTACCTTAACTCTAACCTTAATAGCAGAGTTGACACAGAGGCTTACAACTCCAAATCCGAGGCCATGGTTCTTGACTGGAAAAAGATGGCATGCCCTCTGGGTGGGTGAAGAGTCCTTGCCTCAAGTGGAGGAGTTCAAGTATCTGTGGTCTTGTTCACAAATGAGGGGAGGATGGAGCGTGAGATTGACAGGTGGATCAGTGCAGCGTCAGCAGTGATGTGGTCGATGTATCGGACTGTTGTGGTGAAGCGGGAGCTGAGCCAAAAGGCAAATTTACCGGTCAATCTACATTCTTGCCCTCACCTGTGGTCATGAGCTTTGGGTAATGACCGAAAGGACAAGATCATGGATACAAGCAGCTGAAATGAGTTTCCTCTGCAGAGTGACTGGGCGCTCCCTTAGAGATAGGGTGAGGAGCTCAGTCACACGGGAGGGGCTCAGAGTAGAGCCACTGCTCCTCCACTTCGAGAGGACGCAGGTGAGGTGGCTCAGGCATCTGTTCCGGATGCCTCCTGGACGCCTCCCTCGGGAGCTTCCGGGCATGTCCCACCGGGAGGAGGCCCCGGGGAAGACCCAGGACACGCTGGAGGGACTATGACTCTCGGCTGGCCTGAGAACACCTTGGGGTCCCCCCAGAGGAGCTGGAGAAGTGTCCAGCATGAAAGCATAAAAAATAAAGTAAATTAGAAAATAAGTAATAAAATATCTGAGCTATACACAAGACGTCGCAAGAAAAAATAGTGCAAAGATGATGCTTGACTGGACATAGGGTTAGCTGTTACATAAGGGTGAGTTGTTGTACAGTTGTATGGATTACGGTCAAATAAGAAGAGAAACATTGCGAGAACATTGGGGAAAATTGTAAGTATCAAGCCCGGTCTTATTTATTTATTTATTGTGGTTCAAGCTCTTTGCAATTGAGATACTTGCAATGTTCCCCCAATAAATGTAATTCACAACCACCATCATCGCTTTTCCGCTCAGCCACAGTCACCCATTTTGAACAACTGCTTTGTTTTCAATTGCAATGCGAACAAACAATACCCAGACTGTATAGCTGCAGATTTGGGAGGTGTAGCCCCTATCCCCTGTTGTTCCAATTACCACAAAAAGCCATTGCACGCTTTTGTCTGTCTCATGTCACGCAGATGACAGACTTGACAAAGATGGCTGCCCCGTGTTTCCCATCTACTGAAGCACAATGCTGGAAGAAGAGATGTTTTTCGCTGGATCTGCAACAGTTTTCTGGCTGTAATTGGCGACTGCTGGTGAACTGAATTGACACAGACCTGATGCTCACTGTCTATGAACAGCAGATGAGAATGTTTGGACCAAAAAAGTGGCTTTTAGCTGCACAATTGTCTTCTTATGGGAAATCGAAACTAGAGTTGTACACTTGCAGAGACTACAGTTTATCTGCATCAACTAGGGATTAAAATGAAATGAATTGCTGTGAGGTCTTTCATATCTTTAAGCTTAATGCTATATTTTCTCCTTTTCAGGCTATTCTTTTACAAACCAACTGCAGTATACGTTTTTCATAAGTAAAGTCAATAAATACAATAATTATATAATCATATATAAGGTCAATGGAGAATTACTGTTTTAAGACCGAGGTATAGGAAGAATGTATTCCAACATTTATTTTAGGCAATAGCCACCTGTTTGTCTCCATGGAAATGTTATTGCTTTGTCTAGAATGTTACACAGTAGATATAAACCTATGCATCACAAGGGCGACAAGGAGGATACAGCACTACACATTACAGTTCAGATCTGTGGAGAGTTGCCCCGATTCACAGAATGAATTATTGTATTTTTGACTAATAGAAACACCTGTAATGAATAAATGATAAATCAATATGTTTAATGATACCACGGAACATTCCATGCAAAGCAATAACATCTCCATGGAGACAAGTAGATAGCCGACTCTCCACCATAAAAGTTGCACAGTGCACCTTTAAAATGATATCTAACTATAGCTCTGGAAAAAAATAAGAGACCACTGGATTATTTTCTGAAATCAGCATCTCTACATGTATTACAGCCATTCCATTCCAGCGTCTGTTGAATTGCTGAGCTACTTCAGTTCTTGCACCAGGAGTGGAATAAAGTCACCCAAGAACAATGTGAAAGACTTGTGGAGAGCATGCCAAGACGCATGAAAGCTGTGATTAAAAATAAGGGTTATTGCACCAAATATTGATTTCTGAACTCTTCTTAAGTGTAAACATTAGTAGTATGTTGTTTTAAAATGAATTTTATCTTGTTTCTTTGCATTGTTTGAGCTCTGAAAACATGTATCTTTTTTGTTATTTTGACCATTTGTCATTTTCTGCAAATAAATGCTCTAAACGATAATATTTTTATTTGGAATATGGGGGAAATGTTGTTAGTAGTTTATAGACTCAAACAAAAATGTTCCTTTTGCCCAAACACATACCTATATTGTAAGTAGTAAAATCAGAAAAACTGATAAAATTTCTTATTTTTTTCCAGAGCTGTATTCTGAAAAGGATGCATCTCTCTTAGTTGCCAACAAAATGACTGTAACCTCAACCTCAAAACAAACTTTTTACATGCATTTAACTTCCTTGTCTTGTCTTATTTCCACCACTTTACTTTTAGTGTAATTTTTTACTGCGTTTCATCTCCTCTCCTACCCACCTTCCCTCGCCCTTTTTACACACCTGTCACCTTTGACTACACCTTGCCATAAACATGGAGCTACTCCCATCCCACTTGATCTCTTAGCATCACTTCAAATTCCCATCATCTCAACTATACAACGCCATCGAGGAGTTAAAAAAGACAGCTTTCCTCTTCCCACCTCCGCATCATGGGGGAGTGTGCCGTAAACAAACCAAGGTAAAACGCTGACTCTGCCTTTTGCTATCGACTCCCGCGATGCTCTGCTCCTCATCTGTTCATTAAGGTCAACCTGATTTTTGGCTGCGGATGGGGGTGCAGGGAGAAGGTAAGAGGATTTGGGGCTAATTAGTGGAGGTGTGAGGCAGAGATGAGGGGTGGGAAGTGTTGCGGGGGAGCGCTGAGAGTGGGCAGTGAATGTGCTCTGTTAGCTCCCTTGTGTTTAATATCACTCCACACTAACTCCTGTCCATTTATCCTCCGCTACACCCTGCTTTAATAACACTGTCTCCTTCAGATACTTCCACAGCAACAGTTACTCTGAGTTTGAGTCCATACAACTACACAGCATCCTGGGTGCACTTACAGTTGTGCATCTATTAAGAGCACGATGATTCATGGCTACTGGTAATTTTAGTGAAATGTTGTGTAGTGGGGTTTATGCAAACTTGGGCTGTAAAATGTTGATAAAGATACAACTGTGTTTTGCAGATTGTTTGATTGCAGCACTAAAGGTCTGGGCTGGCCTCAGAGTTGTGAGATTTATTCACCGTTGAGGCAAGCAACTATATTACAATAAGAAATAGCAAAATTATAAGTGGTAATAATAATAAAAGAAAAAAATAGCAAGAGGCTGGTGTCAGTATAAGGCATGATTATAGAAATGTATATGTATATGTACAAGTAAAAATAAAATATTGAAATATAGTAATACAAATATCTCAGCTGTATATAAGAGGTCTTAAGAAGAAAACAGTTCAAAGATGAAAATGTAATTGACATGATAACAGGGTTATCTATGACAGTGTTTCCCAACCAGGGGTACAAGTATCCCTAGGGGTACGCGAGCATACTGCAGGGGGTACTCGGCAGTGTTGCTGCCAGGCGCAGGGGGAGATTTTTTTGAATTTTTAAATTCTAATTTGAGTAAATTTGAGTTAAAGAAAAGAGAGAAAATGCCTGAGAAATACATTTTCAAATTAAGGAGATGAAATAAAATGATTTTCATTTAATAATCTGTTTTGTCACGTTCTACTTCTGGAGAATTATCAACACGTATGAGTGATGGGGTACTTGAGGTATGACAAAAACGCTCAGGGGGTACACAAGACAAAAAAGGTTGGGAAACACTGATCTATGACATAAGGATGAGTTGTTGTACAGTATAATAATAATGCTTTGGTCTTAGGTAATCTTATAAAATCACTTTTCAATTTGGTGCATTATTTATTCACTCCATACCAGTTAATTGTAAGATACTATCGTTGCCACAGCTGCCCTAGGGCAAACTGACAGAAGAGAGGCTGCCAATGCGCGCCATCGGCTCTTCCCACCACCACCAACTGTAATGCAAACAACACTTTCATTCTAGGCAGTGTGGGTGAAGTGTCCTGCTTTAGGACACAACGACATTTGGAGTATGGTATGAATGTAGTCCTCTATCTCTGCGCTGTAGGGGCCTGTTGGAGAACAAGCTCCTCTGTCCCTCTATAGCCTCTACAGGAGTATCAGGGTATGTTTGCTTAATGCAGTGCCTCTCAAATAGTGGGGCGGGCCCCCCTGGGGGGGCGCGGTGTGATGCCAGGGGGCGCACGTGACCCTGGGAAACATGCTTTTTTGCCGTACTGTACTAGAACTAAGTGTAATTGCACATCAACAACAGTAGTTGGCAGTGACGCTCTCATTGTCGCTCTGGGGCAGGGGTCGGCAACCTTAAATACGCGATATACAGAACAGACTCACCATCAGCAGAACATCCTCTGTCACAGAAAAAACATGTATATTCCACTGAGTCGTGTCCGACAGAAGCTGACGCATCAGCGGCACAAGGAGAGAGCGTTTTTTTTTCTTTCCAGCGCTTTTAAAACCACATGGCTTATTTGCATAAACTAAGTTTTGTTCCTGTAAAACGTAAACAAATGTGTGCAAATCTGCATTAAAAACACAATAATACAGTATTTGAGTCCTCAGTGCAAAAAGACAGTGCAGTCTTTGTTGTAAGTTTCTTTCTTATTTTGTTTTTAGTGTTAATAAAAGGATGCAATGTTATGCAGAGGTGTAATAATAACAATTTTCTAGACAAATAATACTATTTATAGTTGCGTGAAGGGAGGGGGGCGTACATTTTTTTCTTCTTCCTGGGGGGGGCGCCATAGAAAATAATTGAGAAGCACTGGCTTAATGTCTCTGTTCTCTTTTTATCCTTCTTTCACACAGCTTATGGTCCAATCTATTACAGTTTATCTTTCTTTCTTTCTTTCTTTCTTTCTATAGAAAACACAGGTACAGTAGGCACACATTCACTAAGTCTACGGTTTGTGGATCTGAACCGATAGATGTCATTGTGTCCTTGGGAATGAGACCTCATCCACTTTGCCAATGTGTGATATGGTGTTATGTTGATAACTAAAGGTCATGAGGTCACCCTTAATTCTAATTTATACTGTAATAAAAACTGATTGTACCCCATTTATCCAATGAAAGAAGTCACAGCATTTCTTTTTTTTTTTTTTTTTTTTTTAACAATTCAGGGACAGAAATTTGTGAATTTATGTTCTGCATTGAGAAACATTTACATTTTGAGATGTGCAACAGCCCCCGTGCTCCTTCCTCTGCTGGTTTCCTGTGTGCATCTGGGGAGCGTCCAGATGGAGGCAGGTGTGTCCCGGCCCTGTGTGAGGCAAAGGAGAGGAAGAGGAGAGCACAGGAGCATGACTAATCCTGGTGCTGCTGGCACCACCTAAAACCATTTCCTCTGGATGTGCTGACCTGCCAGTGTACTTAGCTCCTGCCCAGGCCATTTTTCATTCAAATTGACCAGGTGCGGAGAGATGGCAGCAGCATGAAAAGGCATTTTGTGTCCTCGCCGCACTGTGTTCCTCCAACAAACTGTCTGAACCTGCACAGAGGGAGAGAAGAAAGCAGCGCGCATCATTTCCCTGTGTAAGTCCAGTCCAAAACACCTTTTTGCTGCATGTTCACAAACTGTCAGCCTTGTCCAGCGCTGTAGGATGATCAAAATGGAGCCTGTTTTGTTTTGCCTCTTTTTACACTTGACTTGGCCGTGATTTCTTGATGTTTTAGGGTTTGATCTGAGTCCAAATGCCAGGAGTGACACATCAGAAAGTTGGTGTAGTGAAAATCACTGGCATTGAAGCAATCAGCAATTGGACAGTGAGGAGGACAAGATCGGTGGGTTGTTTGGTTCAAAAGCAGATGTTAAATGCAGCCACTTCAGTGTGTTGAGTCTCATCCATCTATCTAATAGGGGTTATGGCATTATATTGAATTTCTATTGAAGTTACAAAGTATTATTAACATCCTTCCATTTCTTTCCATCAGGCATTGAACTAGAAAATGTGGACTTTATAGAGAGAGTTAAGGGTAATACTGATTTCCACTGCATTCAACCGATCTATCTGCTTGGAGAGCAGCAAGTGATGCCACCAAGCCAAGTTACACGTCATATCTGTTAGATAGATATGTTAAACGGTCATATTTTTATACAGCATTTTTCCACTTTCAAGACACTCAAAGCACTTTACATAAAAAAACCACTGGGGCCAAGGTGGGTTAAGTGTTTTGCCCAAGGACACAAAAGCAGGATTCATCTGTGGGAGCTAGAATTAAACCACCAACCTGTTGGTCAGTGGATCGGACCACTCAACCAAAGATGTTTATGTCGAGTGATTCAAAGTGTCAATCTTCAGATCAACTGAGCTATTGTCACTTTACCATGCCATACTGTGGAGCAATCCAAGCAAAGCAAGAATATCTCTTTAGAAACAAGCAGGAACTGGACCATCTAAGAAAAAGTTGTATACCGCAACTGATTATGATTATTATTAACAATAATGTTCATTTTGTTTACTAGTGTGTAAAATCTACTGTACTGACTTTACATCAGGTGCTATTGTGGGATAAGTTCCAAGCTGCAGTTTTGTGGGCTGCAGTTCTTCAGTATATTGTACACTATTGCCTCTGACACATACTCCTCTGTAATGTAGTGTGTGTTTTCTACCAGAACAAAAGGTCCATATGGTGTGGTCAGTGAGATGAAACAGCCCCAGCTCTGCCTTAAACTCTGGCCTCGTGTGTCACCATGATAAATATCTGATGCAAATGGGTTCAGCTTTGCCTTAAAAATCAATTCATTGCAGTAATTAGTTTACTTAAATGCAACATTAACACACTAACTGAATAATGGATTACGCTGCTTTAAACAATGCAAGACACAAACCTTTTTTTCTAGCTATGTAAACATTTCTGTTTTTGTTTATATTGTACACATACTTTAAACATTCTGCCTTACTCTGTTTACAACTGATGTTAGTGTCACATCTAAAACCTTGGAGTGAGCCAGTTCCAAGAGAATATTGTAAGTGTACAGTATTGTAAGTCATCGTAAGAAGACACAGAGACACGTTCACTCCCTCATGCATCCACTAGAGGCAATCTAGAGTCATTTATTCACACCTGTAGAGAACATATCCAGATACGGAAAGAACATGCAAACTCCTCACAGAAATGAGAATGACAATGCCAACCACCCCATTTTTGGTCCTATCTAATCAGATAAGCCTATAAAAATGAATTAAATTCTAAAATAATACAACAAAGTGGCAGAAAATATACTTTTATTTGTTTCTATTTATTGCTTGTATCTATTTTTTGTTATTTTATTGTTTTAAAGGACTCTTGTGAGCTTTAAATCATATTGCTACCTCCTCAAAATCATACCTGGAGTTGTGTTTTGTTTCATTCTCCCATGTTTCAGCGATTCATTATTACTATCTATATCTCCAAAGCTCATAATACTCTGTTCCACCTTGTGATGTCATGAAACTGTAGTTTTCAAGTTAACAGCAACCTTTTACCTTTAGTTCAGTAGAGATTGACAATTCCAGGGCAGAAAGTAGTAGTGTTTAAAAACACAGTGGAGCACTTTCTGTATTACCACATGACATCACAAGGTGGAACAGAGTGTTTTCTGTTTGAGAGAAGAACGTGTCTTAAATAGCAGCGTTTCTGTGTTAAACGTGTGAATGAAAAGGACAAAACTCTAGGTAGGTTTTTGAAGAGAATACAACATAACATAGATCAGAAAACAGCCCTTTAATTTGTATTTATTATGGTTCCATTCAGCAATGCAGAACACACTAAACTTTAAGATTTTAAGATTTTTGCATTCGATACACACTCAGAAACAACACTTATTAGTCACTGAAAAGCCATGATAGAGAGTCATATTAGCTAGTCTCAAAGTTGTACTCCATTGCAACTCCCGTTTGGCACGAATCGGCCTGGGTAAGTCTGTTCAATTGTACTTTTGTCGCTCGGTGTGAACTGGGGCCTGTTGATGCCGCTAAACTCATCTAGTTGTGAAGTGTAGCAGAATCAATTACACGGCTAGGTGCTCCCAATTAGACGACGCTGATCAATGTCACCCAAGATCACTGCATAATCTGACTCATACAACCACACGCACGCACGCACACACACACACAAATGCACACACACACAAACGCGCACACACACACACACACATGCACACAAGACACTACAGCGGCATAGATGATTTGATAATTAAATCAATCTGAACAAGTAGAGCTGCACTAATGAAGCAATGATCTCTGTAGAAATTCATCTGAGATCACGGATAGAGAGAGAGATAGAGAAAGAGGGGGAGAGAGAGAGAGAGAGAAAGAGGGGGAGATAGAGATAGAGAGAGAGGAGACAGCGAACATGTGGCTGTTGTTTTGATTCTAATCAGCATTTAGATGTGATGCCACTTTCCCCAGACTTTTGCACTGTTCGAGGAGACTCAGTGCAGAGGTGGAACAGGTGACACATACAAATGAGGAGGAGGTGGTGTGAGCTCAAGTCGACTTGATAACTAAAAGATCACTCTGTTTCATTTTGTTTCATTTGCAGGGCTCAGTACTTTACAGCACGGTAATAGAATGCAAATATTATGGTAGCTAAAAAGTCTAATTATGATAATTACATTTAATTGCTAATGGAAACAGGACATCTGTAATTCTACTTTAATACAGACAAATACGAATCATCTAAACCAAACTCGAATCCTGTAAATTACTAGGAAACATGCTTATACAGCTCTGGAAAAAAATAAGAGACCACTGCATTTTTTTCTGAAATCAGCATCTCTACATGTATTACAGCCATTCCATTCCAGCGTCTGTTGAATTCCAACACAAACACAAAGCTGAGCTACTTCAGTTCTTGCACCAGGAGTGGAATAAAGTCACCCAAGAACAATGTGAAAGACGCATGAAAGTTGTGATTAAAAATAAGGGTTATTGCACCAAAATATTGATTTCTGAACTCTTCTTAAGTGTAAACATTAGTATTATGTTGTTTTAAAATGAATTTGATCTTGTTTCTTTGCATTGTTTGAGGTCTGAAAACATGTATATTTTTTGTTATTTTGACCATTTGTCATTTTCTGCAAATAAATGCTCTAAATGATAATATTTTATTTGGAATTTGGGGGAAATGTTGTCAGTAGTTTATAGACTCAAACTAAAATGTTCCTTTTGCCCAAACACATACCTATAAGCAGTAAAATCAGAAAAACTGATAATTTTGCAGTGGTCTCTTATTTTTTTCCAGAGCTGTATATTCCTTTATCGAGCTGGTGTAAATTCAGCCTGGAAGACCTAGAGTTTACCTGCTCCTCAGCCTTCATTCCTCACTCCAAATACTCCTCCCCAGCGCTCGCCGCACCTCCTTTTGTCCAATCAGAGCCCGGTCTGCCCAATTTAAACCCCTATTGCAGATGCACAGCCACTTCAGCTTGTGTTTTGTTTCATTCACACATGTTTAGCAAGACAAATTCTGCATATTTAGATTAAGTTCTTCTTTCAGACAGCAAACACTCTACCAGTCTCTACCAAGAGGTAAAATGTGGCTGTTTGAAACTTGAAAACTACCACTACATGACATTTTTTGCTCTGAAGGATCTATACATTTTGTAATTCACACTATTATTAAATACTGTTATTAATAATGCAATAATTAATAATCACAGTAAGTTAATAGTGGGATCATTATTAGGAAAAATATAGGAAATAAATAAATTGGTGACAACAATTGTAACAATGTGAATGTTTTGCTTTAGTGTTACAGTTTAAATTACACTATTTTCTGATCTGTTATAATGCTGTTTTCTCATTAATGACACACATGAACTTGTGTCATTCGCACATGTTTAACACACAAATCCTGCATTTTTAGGCTTCTCTCAAACAAAAAACATTCAGTTCCACCTTGTGATATCATGTTGTAATACAGGAAGTGCTCCACTGTGTTTTTAAACTTCATACACCTTCATTAGAATTATTTGGATGATTTCAGCCCTGGAATTGCCAATCTCTACTGAACTAAAGGATAGCTGTTAAATTGAAAACTTACACTACATGACATCACAAGGTGGAACAGAGCATTTTGAGCTTTGGAGATTTAGACAGACTAATAAAAATGATTTCTCAAACATGTGTGAATGAAGTAAAACACAACTCTGGGTATGTTTTTGAGAAGATAACAACATTTTAACATGGCTTAAAGCTCACCTCTTTCTCCACCTGGTGAAATTTATAGAGCCAATTTCTTTACATGGGCATTAAAGTCAGTTTAACCTTGTATGTTTTAGCTTCTTCGTGAAAAAACAGACAAAAACTCAGGAGGCAAGAGTCGACATTACAATGTATTCAGGTCCAGTGAACACAGTGAAGAGATTTCCAAGGCCCTTAAAGGGATGGTAACCCAGGTGACTGCACAGTTTCAGCCGACAACACGGGCGCTCCAACATTAACCTTTAAGAACAGATTTAATATCTTAAGACAGGCCAATAAATCCAAAGAGCAGCTTTTCATATTGTATTAAACAGTTTTGTTGCAATTAAAAAAGGGACATTTTAGACTCTCATTCAGACACTCATTCTGACTTTATCTAACCAACATAATCAGATGAGCAGTGCAGGACCTGTTACATAACGGCTGTTAATGTGACAGTAACTGCATCATAAGCTGTTGTAAGGCTTGTCCATGCACAAGTCTATAACTTTATAATATAATATGGATTGATTTCTATGTGGAAATCATCACAAAAAAAATATCAACCCAACTCAACATGACAATAGAGTTAAAGAGTTCACAATAACATTTGTCTTTTCTGGTGTAGGGTACATTACCTGTTACAGTTTAGCCCAAATTGTTCCACATTTATTCGATTAGAAGTGTGTTTGTTGCTTTTGGAAAAATAAGCTGAATGCCATACAGTGGAAAATTATAAGCAAAGCAATATACAGCTCTGGAAAAAAATAAGAGACCACTGCAAAATTATCAATTTTTTCTGATTTTACTACTTATAGGTATGTGTTTGGGCAAAAGGAACATTTTAGTTTGAGTCTATAAACTACTGACATTTCCCCCATATTCCAAATAAAAATATCATTTAGAGCATTTATTTGCCGAAAATGACAAATGGTCAAAATGACAAAAAGACCTCAAACAATGCAAAGAAACAAGATCAAATTCATTTTAAAACAACATAATACTAATGTTTACACTTAAGAAGAGTTCAGAAATCAATATTTGGTGGAATAACCCTCATTTTTAATCACAGCTTCATGCGTCTTGGCATGCTCTCCACAAGTCTTTCACATTGTTCTTGGGTGACTTTATTCCACTCCTGGTGCAAGAACTGAATTACCTCAGCTTTGTGTTTGTGTTGGAATTCAACAGACGCTGGAATGGAATGGCTGTAATACATGTAGAGATGCTGATTTCAGAAAAAAATGCAGTGGTCTCTTATTTTTTCCAGAGCTGTATACTCCAGTACAGTTAAAAGTTATGCATCTTATTTTTGTATGTGGTATTTCTCTGTTAATTAATATGACTAGGCATAGTGTTTCTATTTTGGGCAATAAGAAAATTATAATTTGCACCATTTATAATTTATCAGCCCTTGTTCATAAATGGAATCAGGCTCAGGGCACTAACACCTCTTGCGCTAACACCTCTGTGAACTAATTTAATCTGACATCGGCCATCTTGGTGTGGTACAGTGACCATTCAGGCTCATTTGCTCTGATGAAAATATCTGCCACACCTTCTAATGATCGGGGTATCCCAGATGGGGTCAGGCTCGATTAAAGAGGAGTGTGGAGCCGAAGCAACACAACATAATGACTGTACTGCTGATAGGAATGCATAAAAAGTATGTGTGTGGAACAGATAAGATGTCCTGTGTCGTAATGGGCACTTGGCCTGAGTCAAATGAGGCATCAGAGAGACTGGAGGAGACAATAGTGACCTGGATCCTGACAGGAGCTTGTACCACATTAAAAATACAAGCCATTTTACAAGCATGTTTAGCAGAGGGCAGCTAATGGAAGGAGAAATGTAGACAGCTATGGCATCAGTTGTTATCTGCTACAACACTGCACCATATAGAGTCATATTCCTTCAAAAAAAATTATATTTAAAAAATGTGGTGGAAAAAATGTGGTTTCTCTTTATAAGGGGATTTCCTGTCATTTATTTAAATTAAGCAGTCAAGTTTTAGATGTTTTAATTTAGATGTCATTTTTCTTGTGGGTCCTCAATTTGCATTTATTCAATTAAAAGTGTTTCTAAAGCTTTAAATCAGTGGTTGTTTGACAGTCAAATACAGCTCTGGAAAAAAAAATAAGAGACCACTGCAAAATTATCAGTTTTTCTGATTTTACTATTTATAGGTATGTGTTTGGGCAAAAGGAACATTTTTGTTTGAGTCTATAAACTAGTGACATTTCCCCCAAATTCCAAATAAACATATTATCGTTTAGAGCATTTATTTGCAGAAAATGATAAATGGTCAAAATAACAAAAAGATGTTGTTTTCAGACCTCAAACAATGCAAAGAAACAAGATCAAATTCATTTTAAAACAACATAATACTGATGTTTACACTCAAGAAGAGTTCAGAAATCAATATTTGGTGCAATAAGCCTTATTTTTAATCACAGCTTTCATGCGTCTTGGCATGCTCTCCACAAGTCTTTCACATTGTTCTTGGGTGACTTTATTCCACTCCTGGTGCAAGAACTGAAGCAGCTCAGCTTTGTGTTTGTGTTGGAATTCAACAGACGCTGGAATGGAATGGCTGTAATACATGTAGAGATGCTGATTTCAGAAAAAAATGCAGCTGTCTTATTTTTTTCCAGAGCTGTATGTCACCATGTTTAAGAAAATTACTTTTTTTAATATTGAGGGGTTGTTTGTTTAACTTTTAACTTCAAATGAACTGTCCTTATAATTGTGTGCATAGTGAGTGTGCTGTGTTACATTTGCTTTTGTGTTCGTTGCTGTTCTTTTCACTGTTTAACATCAACCTGCTGAGGGACTGGAGATGGAAATTAGCCACTGACTATAATCTTTACATATTTACGTTTTAAATTTTCATTAGCATGTGCTGTCTCTTTACAAATAAATAAATAATAACATCTGCAAGTATCTATACATCTGAAAATAAATGCATTCTTACTGTGAATGAGGTCAAAATCACAGAACTGACCTGTAACCAAGCTTTGACGGTTTTGCTCCATGGAGATACATTTAATGCCATACTGTGAGACATTCTAGGCAAAGCAATAACATCTCTATGGAGGTAGGTGGTAGACCCTCCACCACAGAAGTTGCATAGTGCACTTTAATAGTCTATATGTATGAAGTTACTAATTTTACCTTTTACAAATACACTATCAATAGAGACAATTGACTTCATATTTTCCTGTGAATGTCGTCACCAAACTGTAACTCAGATGTGTGCAGAGACAGTTTGATTAAGTCACTGCGCCGCTGGCTATGCCCCATCTCCACGGGACGCTCACAGGGGCTGTGCTAATTGCTAATTACCATTGTGTGGGGTTTTGCTTTTCTTTAACGCTCCACTTTAGCCTCTCCGAAAAAGAAAAATCGGATTAATCACATGATCCGTCACTGCAGCGATATGATGATTAACGACATCATTCATCTCCATGGCGATTTGGTGGAAATACAGCCATTAATTTTAGTGATCACTCAACAGACAGCTCCAGGCCCAAGTAATGAGAGATCTGTGAGGAGAAAGAGGAAAGGATTTGTAAAGTGGTGATTCAGTTAAAGGGTGAGAAATGAAGATTGAGCAGGTGCTAAGTGACGTGGAAGAGACTTTTGAGTGACGGACTATAATTGGGAGTGAGAGTGTTTCAGACTGGGAACGTCAAACCTGTCCCCAGACATGATGGCACACAAATGTCACTGTAACATATACTGACATTTATACCTTATCCCCAGGTACTCCTGAGTCTACTCATACTGGGCTGAGGCCATTTTAATACTCAAAAGTTTTCGAAGTTCTTCTTAGAATTATTTTTGCAATGTTTATAAAAAGGAAGAAATTACAACAATGTGAATTTGGGCATGCTGTCACAGTACTAAAAATTTGAAATCAATTCCAATTTCAAAGTTTCAAAGTCAGCTTTATTGTCAAAAAGCATTTGTACAGGTTGCACACACAGGATTTGGAATTGCAGCGCTCCCTAGGCCCACAGTGAACATAAAACATCTGATAAACAAGACAATAAACACAATGACTAAAACATCACATACCTGTAGCAAAAGTACAGTAAACTTGTATATAATACAAATAGGTAAAACACAATGTGTGGCATTTCAAAGCTCAAATGGTGTCATTTAAGCAGCAGTGTCAGTGTCATTTAATACCAAAAGAATGATTAAGAATATTGCGTAAATAAATACATCTCTTTTAAAGGGATATGCCACCCCCAGGTCAAATTTGGGCATCTCCCCACAGTCCAGAGACTAAAATAAGTGGTGGAAAGCGTTTTCCTGGTCACCCAGCCATTGTCCGAGTCTGTCAGCACTGACCGCCGCGGTATCTGCAGCTACTCCGCGTTAGACTGGAGTCTAACGGCGCCAGAGAAAGATTTCGGCCAAAAGGAATTAATTTGCTCGATGCGTTTCCCAATTACTTTCTGTGTAGTGCGCATTCATATCGAGTGCAAATAAATGTACAAATCAACACGGAGAGCTTGCCTTGGTCATTTTGGGTGGGAACTATTTTCCAGTGCGGAAGAATAAAGCCGAATCACGCAGCACGTTGTGCAACAGGGGAACTCCCTTCCCAGTGCGTAACTGGGATTCCCCTGGCAGCGTACTGCGTGCTTCGGCTTTCTTTTTCCGCACTGAAAAATAGTTCCCACCCAAAATGACCAAGTCAAGCTCTCCGTGTTGATTTGTACATTTATTTGCACTCGATATGAATGCGCACTACACAGAAAGTAATTGGGAAACGCATCGAGCAAATTAATTCCTTTTGGCCGAAATCTTTCTCTGGCGCCGTTAGACTCCAGTCTAACCCGGAGTAGCTGCAGATACCGCGGCGGTCAGTGCTGACAGACTCGGACAATGGCTGGGTGACCAGGAAAACGCTTTCCACCACTTATTTTAGTCTCTGGACTGTGGGGAGATGCCCAAATTTGACCTGGGGGTGGCATATCCCTTTAACCTGTGTTATAATGTTATATTACCTCATCAAAAACATACTCGGAGTTGTGTTTTGTTTCTTTCACACATGTTTGAGTAACCCTGCATTATTAGTCTGCCTTCATCTCCAAAGCTCAAAATGCTCTGTTCCACCTTGTGATGTCATGTAGTGGTAGTTTTCAAATTATACCTTTAGTTCAGTAGAGACTGCAAATTCCAGGTCTGAAATCATCCAAATGATCCAATGTATGGAGTTTAAAAACACACTGGCGCACTTCCTGTATTTCCACATGACATCACATGGTGAAACAGGTGGTGTTTTCTGTTTGAGAGACAAATTCGGCCTAAATATGCAGGGTTTGTGTGTTAAATATGTTAAACAAAACACAACTCCAGGTATGTTTTTGATGAGGAAATAACTTTATAACATAGATTAGAAAACAGAGCAATATGGGCCCTTTAAAATGCATGTAAAACAATAGAATGCAAATTTCACCACAAATTATGATCACTCAGTTTATACAGTATTATAATGTAGTACTTGTAGTAATGTAGTAAAGTAGTACCCTCATTGTACTTGACTACTACTTATACTCTGATTAACACCATGGGCCTTTTTAGTTTTCATGAAATGCTCAAATTGGTTTGATTTATGTATTTTTTTGTTTTCAGTTCCAATGCTGTTTTAGTATTAATTCATATCTGGTCATTATTTTTTCACATACTTATTATAAGATTTAAGGGACAAGACATCTGGCTAAGTGTTATGCATGAAGGAAAATACATGCTCCTTCCCTATTGTAAAGCATACCAGAATTAGACTTGCCATAATTGTGACTCTATTCGGTCCTGTGATTAGACGTTGTGTACTCAAACCTTGATTATATTTGAAATTCAAGTCAGATTTTTGGAGCTAAAATTGTTTCATATCATTGTTTCAACACTGCAGGGGCTGCACATGTTCACCACGCTGCTTAGTGATGCTAGATATTCAAGCTAATTTAGTATATTGACGGTGTCCTATTTTCATATACTTTTGGGATAATTCTCGGTTGGATTTGGCAAAAAGTTTTGGCTATGTTTCTTTCACTGGAGAGTTTTCCCTTACTTCCCCTTATTGTTGTTTTTGTGGGTTTGCTCTCCCCAGACCTTCTCTCAGCCAAAATATAGTGTTTGGCAATAGCTGTGCGGCTCTCCCAGTCGTATGGTGAAACTCTGGTACGCCGTATTGATTGATTTGAAAACAGATTATTGTTGCTGGTGCTGACAGGTGGCAGTGGAGAGTCGGGAGAGTATGAGACTTGTTGTATTCCCTATGTTTGTGCAGCAATCTGGTGCAACTCCACCTCAAACGTGCTCAACTCTGGCAGCTCCCTTGTCTCCTGTATTTGTTTACATGTGTCACCACTGACTCTGCTCTTCTTCTCCTCTCTCCTTCTGTCTCTCCCCCTCTCTCTCTATATATATATATCTTTTTTCTCTCTTATTCTCTCTGTTCCTCTTTCTCTCTCTCTCTCTCTCTCTCTCTCCCTCCCTTTCTCTGTCTCTCTTTGTCATCTCTCTCTCTCTGTCTCTCTCTGTCTCTCTTTCTCCTCTCTGTCTGTCTGTCTCTCTCTTTCTCTCTCTCTCTCTCCCTCATTCTCTCTCTCTTTTCCTATTTCTTTCTTCTTTCTGTCTCTCTTTTTCTGTCATTCTGCCTTCTCTTTCTTTTTCTCTTTCTCTCTCTCTCCCTTTCTCTGTCTTTCTTTGTCATCTCTCTCCCCCCTCTGTCTCACTCTTTTTCTCTTTCTCTCCTCCTTCTCTGTCTCTCTCTTTGTCATCTCTCTCTCTGTCTCTCGCTCTGTCTCTCTCTCCCTCTCTCTCTGTCTCTCTCTCTCTTTTCCTATTTCTTTCTTCTCTCTGTCTCTCTTTTTCTCTCATTCTGCCTTCTCTTTCTTTTCCTCTTCCTCTCTCTCTCGCTTTCTGTCTTTCTTGTCTCTCTCTCCCTCTGTCTCACTCTTTTTCTCTTTCTCTCCTCCTTCTCTGTCTCGCTCTTTGTCATCTCTCTCTCTGTGTCTCTCTCTATATCTCTCTTTCTCCTCTCTTTTCCTATTTCTTTCTCCTCTCTCTCTCTTTTTCTGTCTCTCTTTCTCATTTCTCTCTCTCCCTCTGTCTCACTCTTTTTCTCTTTCTCTCTTCTCTCTCTCTCTCTCTGTGTCTCTATCTCTCTCTCTTGTTCTCTTTCTTTCTCCATTCCTCTCTGCCCCTTGTCTCTCTCTCTCTCTCTCTCTCTCTCTCTTTCTTCTCATCTCTCTTTCCTTCCTCTTCACTCTCTCAATCCCGCTCTCACTTCACCCCTCTATCCCTCTTTTTTCTTCCTCATCTCTCTGTCCTCTCTGTTCTTTCTCTCTCTTTCTCCTCCCTCTATACCCTTCACATTTCTGTCCCTCTTTATTTTCTCACTGTGCCAATCCTCTCCTCCCCCTCTCTTTCTCCCTAATCTCTCTTTCCTTTATCGCTGTCTCTTCCACTTTCTCCTCCGTCTCTTCCTTTCTTTTGTTCTATCTCTTTCTCCATGCCTCTCTTATTTATTTCCCTCTGTCTTTCTTCCTCATCTCTCATTCTCTATGCTTCTCTCTTGCACACTCATGTTCACTTTCCATTCCTTTTTCCTCCTCTCTCCCTCTCTCTATCTCCCTGTCTATCTCTCTCCTTCTATCTCTTTTTCTTTCAGCATGTCCAGTATGTAGCTCCTCTTGAGCTGATGCAACTCTGGTTTTGTATTGTCTGGTGGCTGCTGTAAGAAAACGGTTTGAAGAGAACAAAGTGGATGAAATACTTGGCAGACTTGTATTGGTCAAACAGAAAACACAATAATAAAGTGTCTGATTAATAACAGCTAAAGTTACGCTTAAAAGTGTAGAACTTTTCTGGTAGATAGTGCACCTCCTGCTCATCTCCATGGAGATGTTGTTGATTTGCAAGGAAGGTTACACAGACATTAAAGGTGCACTGTGTACCTTCTCTGGTGGAGAGTTTGGTCATTCCGTGTCTCCATGGACATGTTATTGTTTTGCCTGAACTGTGCCACAATATGGTATTAGACTTGTCTATTTCCATAAAAACAAGCATGTGATGCCATTTTCCATTTTTCGCCCTTAATTTTCTTCCACTTTCTCCGTTTTTCGGGTCGCGGGGGCAACGGTCCAGGTCCATTGCCCAGATCACGGTGCACCGGCCCCCATGGATCCCCCCGCGGGTGGAGGGTCCACGGGAGGATGGCCCCATGTCGCTTGACGCAACCAGCCTTGATGTACTTTGTGTCATGGGGGCTCTTCAGTGTGCACAGACACTGGGGGTGAGGTGGGGTTAAGTGTCTTGCCCAAGGACACAATGGCAGCACACATCTGTGGGAGCTTGGGAGCTGGGATCGCACCGCCAACCCGTGGCCAGTGGAGCCGACCCCTTAACCCAATGTCGAGAGGGGGATGTGTTGTTCTATCTCTTTCTCCATGCCTCAAGCATGTGACGCCATCAAGTTAAATTACAGGCCAGATCTATGGAGAGGTAACCACACTCACTGTAAGTAATGTTTTTCAAGATATTTTTGAGCAATAAAACCAACTTTAATTAAATGAATGCAAGATATGGATACTTTTAATTGCGTACAGTACTGAGGTATATTCTAGCAATAATGACATCACAGAGACAAGCAGGTGGTGGACCATCCCCATGGAAGTTACACAGTGCAGCATTAACATTAACCAACAGGCCAGGTTACAGATGAGATCTGAAGTGAGGCAAAAATCCTGCTCACAATGCATGATTTTTAGGCCATTTATTCAGCTATTAACACTGGTAATTGGAGCATGTCTGGAAGATTTTTTTTTTTTTTTTTTTTTTTGCTATGCATCACAATCAAGATAACAAGTTCTTTCCATTGCTTGATTTTGTGGGATTATTATCAGTAGAACTTGTATTGGGGCAGAACCAAAGACTGTATGTACAACTCTAGAAAAAAAATAAGAGACCACTGCCTTTTTTTCTGAAATCAGCATCTCTACATGTATTACAGCCATTCCATTCCAGCGTCTGTTGAATTCCAACACAAACACAAAGCTGAGCTACTTCAGTTCTTGCACCAGGAGTGGAATAAAGTCACCCAAGAACAATGTGAAAGACTTGTGGAGAGCATGTCAAGATGCATGAAAGCTGTGCTTAAAAATAAGGGTTATTGCACCAAATATTGATTTCTGAACTCTTCTTAAGTGTAAACATTAGTATTATGTTGTTTTAAAATGAATTTGATGTTGTTTCTTTGTATTGTTTGAGGTCTGAAAACATGTATCTTTTTTGTTATTTTGTTATTTGTCATTTTCTGCAAATAAATGCTCTAAACAATAATATTTTTATTTGGAATATGGGGGAAATGTTATCAGTAGTTTATAGACTCAAACAAAAATGTTCATTTTGCCCAAACACATACCTATAAGTAGTAAAATCAGAAAAAGCTGATAATTTTGCAGTGGTCTCTTATTTTTTTTCCAGAGCTGTATAAATGGACATAGCTAACCTGCTAGCCACCACGCTCCAAATGCAAGTGTTCATGGGGGCACTTTTGGCTCCATCGACTCTGGTTCCAGTTGACTTTACATTGAAAAATTGTCACCCCTCCCTCCCCTGCTGCAGCGAGCCTCATCATTTTGGTCTTAAAACGCTCATATTGACCCTATCTACATGATCCTGGTGTTTGTAAATTCCTATTTCTAATATGGAAATCGACTCCAAATTCACCCCTATTACTGCTAGCCTTGTGAGCTTCATTTGATTTGAGCCGAACGCTACTAGTGACCCTACACTCCCTTAGTCCACTTCTTTATATAGTCTATGGTTACATAAGTAGCCAAATAGGACACATTTTGCTTCAATATTAATTCATTTTTGGCAAAACTTAATTAATCTTTCTCAACAAACATACAATACTAGCTGAAGCAATAGTAGTAAAAGAGTCTTGTATGTGTTGGGATGATGCAACGGTGGTTTTTATGGTCCACTGACTCTTGTAGGGCTTTAGTTTTTGTGATCTAATTAAAGAGTGGTCTCCCAAACTGCCATGAGCTCTTTCTGTTACACCAGTTAATCACAATCCTCATTTGCCAAACAATCAGGGCTTTTGAACACGGGGAAAAAGATGTTTTATTTGCATGTGCACTTAATAACATTTTATAATTTCCTCTTACGCGCTTTCATTTCCTTTCTTGTATTTTCTTCTCCTCTTCATTATGGCCTCTATTGTTCCTATGTTCAGCCAGTTTCTTATTGTACACTGCAGTCTGCGTCACCACTGGCTTCATGCACCGAGGAACAGCAGACGTCGTCAAACCAAAGATGTAGAAGTAATAGGATTTTTTTTATTATTAAAATGTTTGGTTGAGTAGATATAAAATTCAATATATTAATTATAATGTATTAAAAATAGACTCACACTTTATCCATGATCAAAATGGAATTGATTAACTGGGCTTGGACACCAGTCTCTTGCTATTTTTTGCTTATTTTTTATAATTTATTATTACAATTTATATTTTTTCTCTTTGTTATTATAATAAATTGTGATGTGTGAGCTAGTGTGTCTAAATAATTTCCCTTGTGGATCAATAAAGTTTGTCTAAGTCGAAGACACTTTCTTTTATATTCGTGTGTTTTAGCTTCCTATTTACATTTTTACATTTTGTTTACTTTTGACCTTTCAGAAGATATATTTTGGTAAGCGCTTCACATCCGTAAGGTTCAACTTCCGAGCAGTGTGAGGCCTGTCTGTGCAGTTTGCATGTTCTGCCTGTGTTTGTGTAGGTAATAAATATAGCAATAGTGTTCACTTTGCAACACTCAGAAACCCATGTATATATTGTGCAGTATCAAATTAACTCTTTCACTTTTTTCACAATCCATTATTTTTGCCCTCTTGTAGTAAATAGCAGTGCTTGCCACGCCAGCCTGTGCAGCCTGGAGCACAGTAAAAGTATTACCAAACCAAAGAGGTGGCTGGCTGCTCTCATCTGGGCATTGCTGAGTGGATAAAAAGCACATAGAGGCACTTATAATAGAAAACACACCATTGCAACTGTATGGAGGTTTGTGTGTGTGTGTGTGTGCGCGTGTGTGTGTGTGCGTGTCTGACCCAGTTTGTGTCATGCAGCAACAGAGCAAGATGTGCATTTTTTAACAGCAACAGTCTCCAGTGCTTTGTGAGTGAACAGTGTGCACAGCTAATGGAATTTACATGACGTTAATTTGTTGCTTGATTATTAGATAGAATGTTTGACTTGTCATTTTTAGTATCTTAATTAAAATTTGTCTTTCTGGTTTACTTACTGACAAACGTTTAAGTGGTATATTAAAGCATTTTTCCATGGTTGACATATTGATATTTGTTCGGTGTCACTGGGTTAAAGGGAACAGTTGGTTGAAAGCGCCCACGTTCCTTCATACATTTTTAATTGAAGATTACTTGTTGGAGCATACATCTAAATGGACAGAATATATAGCATGTTTCATGCAATGGGCAGACCAACCAAAATATAATATATAATATACATAATTGATAATATCTAGATCAAATTAATCTACATTTAGATCAAATTAATCTAAATACTGTATACATATTAGAAATTGGCCTATTGTTTACTAGCAAAGGAGAAATTTTATTCAACTGGACAAAAGCTTTTTGATTCACGATGTTTTGTTCATCAACAGGATAGCTATTTTAGTCGCAAAAGAAATATTTTAGGAGATTAATGACTTCATAGCCATAGGTCAGTTAAAATGACAAAAACGAAACCAAAGAACGGCACATAAGGACGGCTAGATGGGCTGTGAAACATCTTAGATCAAAAAACGTTTGTCCAGTTGAGAGAACTGAATCCTACCTGGACGACAGAGGGATTATACAAACACCTGTTGTTTACTAGTGTATTTTAGGATGGGTAGGGGTGCCTTGTTAAAACTGTTTAGTGCTTAGTTTAGTTTTAATGGATTTAAACTGACCTTGTGTTGTACAGTTTGAATTAGAGTTTGGATTTTGTTTTATTTTCCCCACATATAAACCTGGAATACACAGTGGACAATGTGTGACAGGTATAATGTTTAGAGACACACACTCTATTTTCTTATATGTGTTATGTATGTGTTTACATGTGTTGCCAAGTACCTTACATTGTCCCTGAACAACACAAGGGCAAAGACATAGCATTTTTGATAAGCCAATGTACTTTACACTGTAATGGCTCCTCTGTCATATATTATTTACACAGAGAAAAGCCCAGGACAAAATGTGAGGTACACTGCAGTATGAGAACATCAAGATTTTTGTCTTTACATGTGTAAAACTACTTGAAGAATAGTTCTCTTTGTTACAAGATAGAATTTTAGCTTTTAATATTGCCATAATAACTTCATATGTAAATTGCCTTAAAGGTTGTATGGAGATTTTTTTTAGTTTCAAATGGTCAAGCATTATAGATGAAAAACAAAACAAAACACCATGACATGATGGGGCCAGATAAACATTAGCCAATAGATAATGAGGCTACCTCGCAACAACAAAAATAAAACATTTTATCTGTAAAAACTGCTCACATTGACAATTTTTGGGAAATATTCATCTCAAATTTAGATAAATACAGGTTTAATTTTTTTGATTCTCAAAAAAAAAAAAAAAAAAAAAAACAGAGGGAATTTTGGATACCTTATGTAGTATTTGAGTAAACTTAAACTTACTAAAAATTGCCTATGGTAATTTACACACGACCCCAGTCTTTCCGATAAACAAGGCACTTTCAAAACCTATACAAAATCTATGGTTTTAAAACAACTAATGCTGTTATCTGAAACATGTGGCTTCTTCATGATCTCAACTAGCACATTCTGCAAAAAAACGAAAATCACAAAATTTGAAAAAAAATTACTAAAAACTTGATAATCTGGGTTTCACTAATGCCGACATGCGGCCGGTTTCCGCGTGTTCGGACACATTTTTTGGAGTTAAAACTTTAATACATCAGGATTGGAATTAGAATCCCTCTGTACATTTCATCAAAATTCTCAGTACAAGATTAGTTTTGTATATTGGTGATTAGCGAAGAGGTGCTCCTCATGTCCCTGTGTGAACCAAATACATTTTGAAGTTTTAATATCCCTTTTAACTAAATGCCTGCAATGATCGAATAAATTAACTATTAAAATATATTTCAGTACATGGTGGACAATTCTGTCACATCACATGAAAGCTTGTATGCAGAGAGTCTGACCTGAAGAAAAATGGATTTGCCTCTAGTGTTTCCTCTTAATAAGAAACCCAAATACATAATTCTCATGTACAAGGGTATCATATTTCTATCTTAATAAGTATTGACATTTCTGTCTGTTTTTATCTTGCTGCCTCATATCAGTACCAGGCTGTGTGTGCAACTATTCCAAACATGTCACTCCTTGAAGGGTCCACATCACATCCAACTCAAATGTATTTAGTCAATTTGAGCTGAAGGAAATAATCAGAACAGGACTCCCCCACCCACCCCTCACCTCAGCTCTACTAATAGTAACTTCATGTATATTCGATGAGAGATAAAAGCAACAATAGACTGCAGTCCAAAGGAGAGACAGTCCAACAGGCTCCTAATGTTTCCCCTTAATAACGCTGATGTGGATGATTCACCTTTCAGCACAAACATGAGTAAGACCTGCCCGAGGAGAGGAGGAAGGGGGGGGCAGTGGGTGCTCCGAGTGCTCACATCATCATCATCATCATCATCATTTGGTTGGTAATTTCAAAAGCTTGCATCATTCATTTGCTCTGTCCAAAGAACTGTCGTAGACGGATAAAGGCGCTCCAATGTGCTCTTAATGTCCACACACAAGTAATTTTTATCAAGAAGAGGAGATAGTTTTATAATTTTTCTTCTCAGGTTTTTGCAGTAATTCCATCCATTGTGCAGCAATAATTTTGTATTAGACTTTTGATCCCTTAAGACTGGTTATTGTAGGCTTGTACCATTAGCAAAAATTTTAATAATTTGGAAATATCACAAAAAACAGTTGTAGTATTTGGAACAGTAGCATGGCTGTATGTAGTAGTAGTAGCAGTAGTAGTAGTGTATTGTTTGGCAAATTATTCAAGCATAGTAAAGAGTAGTGGACCCAGGACAGATCCTTGTGACACACCTTGTTGTACAGTAAGTGAGGTGGATACCTGCTAACACCGTATTTGATTTGATAAGCAGATTCTGAACTAGCTGACTGCCTTCTTTGGGACCAATGGACAGAAGTTCAAATACTCAAGTACCAAATCATCAATGTTTTTTTTTGACACCATAGTACACCATAGTACCAAAAATAGAAAGCTTTATACATTTCCTGTCTTTGAATGACATGAGAGCAAAGACATAACAGGTTTCATACTTTACGCTAATGACTCCTATCATTTATTATTTATATAAAAACTGAGGACAGAACAGCTCAAGACAAAATGTAAGGCACCATTGTGTGATGGTCAGTAATTTAGCCCATTGCGGACAAAGGCCTTTTATCTTGAAGAGTTTGACTTGAAATGGTAAAGCAGATTTTATAATGGATGTGCTATTGAGGTCATTGTAATGTCCTTTAGAAAATAGATTGTAAAAGTGCATCAAAATAACATGATCAGGGATAGAATATGTGCTCACAACTGCTCGGACTGTATTTTACATAAAAAACTGCAAAGTCATGTCCAAAGTCCATAGTTTCTAGATATTCCAAAATCTATACACAATATAAAATATAAAATCCAACAGAGACATGAACTTGTGTGCAGATTGTAAAAACATCACTGAAATAAGAATTAGCAACTTCAAATGATCTCAGTTTAGTCAAGAATAGATGTATTATTGATTGAAAAAACTGTAGTAAAATGGTTTCAGGACATTGTGAAGTAGAGACTGTTTGATTTACTTGGCCAAGGGAATACATTGTTTACCACTGAAGATGCAAACACTTTTAAAGATACACACAGGAAGCGGAAAGGAGAGTTTGAGTACGTCTGTCTACTATTATACGTCTGTCTCTTTAAAATGAGATGATTTATTTTGTTAATGTTCTCAAGGGGATGCTGTATGCCATCTACTTGAGATCACAATCTGACTAGAAAGAGCTGGTTTAGTTGGAACTACCAGAGGTGAGCTGATTTGTGCTGTTAAACAAATCTCTCATAACACATAAAATTACAGTTGCAAGGTAGCTAGTGTTAGCCAACAGTTTTTCAGTTAGTCACTCTCACTTTTTGTTGAAAATCACACTCCTAAACAGAATCATGAATGTTCGTGTTGATCAGAGGCTCCAAAAAATGTGTTGTTGAAATCTTTTTTTTTTTTTTTAGTTTTCGGAAAGCTTTTTTTGGCTGTGTGCATTGTGTCACCATGGTAACTACAGAAATTTTACAGAAACATCCCACCATAGAAATACATGTAGAACACCCCCAGCATGATGTCACTGCAAAGTATCAATAGGGTAAAGATATACATTTTTTTTCCACTTATGTTTTTTTTTTTTTTAAATATATAATTTTCCACATATTTAAATAAATAAATAAATAAATAAATAAATAAATAAATAAATAAATAAATAAATAAATAAATAAATAAATAAATAATCTCCATTCAGTTGCAGTTTGTTTTTGGGGACAATGAGACGATTGAATTTAGTCAACAAGTAACCACTTTTCTTGTTGGCATTTTTCGCCACTCTGTTTTGGTCTAATCTTGGTGAGTGTGCCTAGCAGTTTCTCCTCAGCATATTTGTTTACTAAAAAGCTTCCTTACAACTCCCTACAACTGTACAACAACTCGCCCTAATTAAACTTGCTGAACAACGAGAGTTCATTTTCTGACGAGGCTAATCACAGATAATACTTCCTACAACTGTACAACAACTCACCCTTATGTCACAGATAATACTCCCTACAACTGTACAACAACTTAATTTGTTTTTGGGGACAATGAGACGATTGAATTAAGTCAACAAGTAACCATTTTTCCTTGTTGGTACTCCAGGCATATTTCGCCACTCTGTTTTGATCTCATCTCGGTGTCTGTGCCTAGCTGTTTCTCCTCAGCATATTTGTTTATTAAAAAGCTTCCTTACTTAATTTTGATTATAAATCATCACACCCCCTAACCAAACCAAACTTGCTGAACAACTAGAGTTCATTTTCTGACGAGGCTAAATTTTAATATTAACAAACACGACTTGAGACGTGCCAACCATATAACTACTGTGTACTGCGTATCTATTCTAGGATTCAAATCGAAGCTCCAGTATGGAATGTTTTTGTCAAGCGATATTACCGGGGTACTTCCTCATATGTGTTCTCTTGAGGGTCTAAAGCAATACTGTCACGGCCACCTTATTGCAACTATAGCTTTATCGATCCGCACAAACACATAGACATACCGTACGCTACACCTGGATGCGGTTTAAGTTGCAAACCCCTATCAAGCAAACACCCACATATACTTACAAAGTGAAATTGCATATAGTAAAATTGTTTATGTGGACAGATTTCTTTGCGTTGTTGATGAGTCTAGCGCCGGTCATTACGGGCTGCAGAGGTGTGTCCGTAAGCACATTGGTTCCCAGGTGGATCTTTAATATAGAGCTCTGTGGAAGTGTCGTGGTGTCAGCTGTTTTGTGCCAGTTAAAGCCAGAGTTACAGTTTCCTCCGAGTCCGGGGAGCAGTTAGTTAGCTATAGCTTAGGGACGGGGACATGCTGAAAAATCATTACACAGAAATTGGTTAGAGAAGGACATCGCAGGTATTGTTACTCTGTGTTTGCAAAAAATCTATACTTTTCAAGGTACACCAAGGTTTCGGTTTTTGCAAGTGTAATATTTTGTTTATATATGAGAGAATACATGCATAAAGAAGTGGACTAAGGGAGCGTAATGTCACCCATCGGTTCCAGTTAAATGAAGTTCACTGAGGCTAGCAGTTATGGGGAAAATTTGGAGGTCATATAAGGCCATATTAGGAATTGCAGTTGATTTACAAAATAGAGAAATAAAAACAGCAGGATTGTGTAGAGCGAGTTAATACAAACATTTTAAGACCAAAATTACGAGGCTCCCTGCAGCAGTTACAGAAACACGGGGTAATGTTTTTTCAATACAATACAAAAGTGTATTAACAGGTTAGCTATGTCCATTTATATATGCAGTCTATGGTGCTTTCTCAACTATTTTGATATTGTTTTGTGTGTGCTTAAGCTTAACTGGATACATTTGTTTTGTTTGTTATAGTTCCTTGAGAAAGGGAACAATACAACTAAGAAGAGAAATGGTTCCTGGAGCAAAGCTTTGGTAGACATGTCATCTCAAAATGGTTTACTATTTATTTTATTTTATTTTATTACATTACATTACATTACATTACATTGGGGTATGACATTCACCCAAAATGATCCAAACAAAACATTGTATTGCCATTTGAAATAAATCCACAACTTAATTCTAACTTCCTATTGAAACAAACCTATATGATACAGGTTTACACCAAATTATTAACTTTTACCTACCTGAAAAATGGACCATCCATGACCCTTGTCAGAGGCATATAAAGATACTACTGGTGCTTAACAATGCAAAGTGACAATAAAGCAATAAAGACTTAAAAAATCAACTTAAATAAAAGTATTAATGTACTTGTTTAAAAATGTACAAAAAAAGTAAAATAAAAGCGTTTTGCAGAGAATTTAAGAGCAATTAAAGGATGAAGTGTAATGATTTTGATAATGAGTTTTGCAGATTTTCAGTGATTCAATTGATTTGTTAATTTTTTTGTAGCTGTTTTGTGTTTTTGTTTGTTTGGTTTGCTCAAAGTTGGGATGTTAACTCAACTGAAATCTGATTTTTTTTAAAAAAGTCTCAGCCTTTTCAGCAGGTCTCAAACCATAAGAAAAGTACTTTTTACTTTTCAGTCAGATCTAAAATGTAGCGGAGTAGAAAGTAATGATACATTCTCTTAAATGTAGTGAAGTAAAAGTAAAAAGTATCCATGGGAAAAAGCACTTAAGTAAAGTACAGATACCTGAGCTTTTACTTTTATACTTTATTACCGTCGACCAGTGGAAAGGACATTGGAGGAAAGCTTTTGTTTTGGCCATTGATTTGTGTGGAGCAACGAAAACGAGGAAGGCACTGCAACTGGTCCCCATGGACATGCTGGGACTGTCCACACCTGTGCAGCACCTGCTATCTATACTCATATACAGCACTACTGTATATGCACTGTGCTGAATCTGCACAACACTGTCACTTACTGCATTGCCTTAGCCTTGAGTCAAATCAGTGGAGACCATCTTTGATAATGTCTCTTCTTCTTGTATGTAGTTTTAGTGCAAAGAGTTGTTGTTTTTCTTAAGTGTAGCCTGATGTATTTTCATATTATAAGTACAAAAAAAATCTTGTTCCATTGGTAGATTTTACTTATTTGATTTTACTTGGTGAAATCTACTCAAATCATGATAAAACATAATCTTACATTGGCTAGATTTTAGTTTTTGTAGCGTATTACAACAAATACTGAGGTGAAACACGTAATAAAAAATGACACGACTTCAATTTATATTTTATTGATCAAACCATAACTGTGGCTGTATCCATTGAGGTACTGTTATGTTTTAATGCGACTCAGCAGGTTTTTATATCTGGCTATAAAGAAAACTTGACATATGTTATAATCTTTAGCTGTAATCTGGTTGTGTGGTTGAATTCTTTCCTTACACTAAGATAAGGCTTTCAAAATATACATTATAATGTATGAAAAATATAATAGGCTATAAAATGTGGAAAAAGAAAATACATTCATAATATATTCATATCGCATTTTTTTTTAAATACTTTTTTGTGTTGACGTTTCACAAAAAAAATCTATATTCTTGGTTGAGATTACAGTAGACACATTATTAAAGTTTTGTTTTTTATCCGTATTTTCCTTTACCCTTGCATTTTGTGAATTTTTATGTTAAAGGTGCACTGTGTTACTTTTTAGTTGGGTGTCCATCGCTTGCTCTGCTGGGAATATTCCACATCATGACTTTAAACAGCTCTACTTTACATTTATTCAATTACAGGTGGTTTTATAACTTAAAAATACCTAGTAAAACAAGTATTCTGACTGTGAGCGGGGTCACAGATTTGACCTGTAACTTGGTCTAGTTTAGTTTCCATGAAGATAAAATACCATACTGGTATAATACCATACTGTGAAACATTCCAGACAAAGCAATAACATCTCCATGGAGAAGAGCATTTGACAGACCCTCCTCCAGAAAAGTTACACAATGCATAATACTGTTGTTTAGCCATAAATGACTATATGTGACTATATGTGAAGAAAGAAGAAAGTTAAGATGACCTTGAATCACAACAAACCTGGTAAAATATATATATATATATATATATATATATATATATATATATATATATATATATATATATATATATATATATATATATATATATATATATATATAGCAACAGAACAGAGCCGTGGTGGTGGACATTGCAATACCAAGCGATGGTAACATCAGGAAAAAGGAACACGAGAAACTAGAGAAATACCAGGGGCTCAAGGAAGAGCTGGAGAAGGCCTGGAAGGTGAAGGCATCAGTGGTGCCCGTGGTGATCGGAGCACTCGGGGCTGTAACCCCCAAACTGGAGGAGTGGCTACAACAGATCCCAGGAAAAACATCGGACTTCTCAGTCCAGAAAAGTGCAGTACAGGAACAGCAAAGATACTGCGCAGAACTCTCAAGCTCCCAGGCCTCTGGTAGAGGACCCGAGCTGGATGAGAGTGAGAGACCAACCAACGTGGAAGGTGAGGAGCACATTTTTATATATTTTTTTTTCATAGTGTATATTCTATAAAGATTGTTTCTATTTGATTATATTTTTTTATATGCTTCTCTTTATCTTATTTATCTATTTTAATTTACAGGGAAACATGTTTCTTTACTGTGCATATGACAATAAAAGCTTTGAATCTTGACTCTTGAATATATATATATGTATATATACATATGTATATATATATATATATATATATATATATACATCCTGTTTTATATATATATATATATATATATATATATATATATATATATATATATATATATATATATATATATATATATATATATATATATAAACATTATTTACTAAACCACAATCCCCTCTTACCAGAAATATACAAATATGTAGAGTTATATTTTTTTTCTAGATCTGGTTTAAAGATATCTTAAGAATCAGGTTTTTATGCGTGGCAACAGTAGCTCTGTGGGTGGGGCTTACAGGCCAGTGAATTAATCACATTAGAATTGTCCATAGAGCCCACTGTGCATATAAATAACAGCTATACAGCAGAATAAAAGGGCAGTGTGGATTTAATACGTTATTTCTGCACGTGTGCAAAGTTTTACCTTACCACATCATCATTACGAATGCTAGCAAGATTTCAGCCAATATATATTATTTGTATACATTAAGTCTGTGCAATTTATTGAATTTGAATTGTGATTGTTATACTCAACAATAAAATGCAGTATAAAACAGTATAAAACAATGGAGAAAAAATATTATCGGTAAATATAAATTTATAGAGCCCGCTTGTGACAAAAATTATTATTATTTTTAAACCATAATACAAACTTAAACTTTATCCATGTAAACAAGTGACTACTGCTCGTACTTTTGCTGCCACTCTGCAATTTCTATTTGGAGCCTATTTAAACCACAATAATGACTAATTCTGAAATTCTAAACAAAAATGAATTTCAGTAAGTTTCCTTCAAATATACTCCCAGTAAAACAGGATTTTCTTCATTATTTTGTAAGAAGCTTCAATTAACGCTCCAAGTGTCCTGTTTACAAGTCAGGGGATCCAACTTGAGCTCTTCAGAAGCAACCAACCAAAACAGTAAATGAACATTTGAAATGCGGTTCTTATCTCGTTTCCAAGAGTGCCGAAGGTGTGAAAAGACACATAATGAAAACAGCACGCAGTTACACGTGGACAAATAAAGGTTAATGAAAAACAAGCCCTGCAAACTCAACACGTGATTTTCTATTGGGCGCCTCTCAAGCATCTTACTATGATTGCACCACACACTTCTACCATTACTTTACCAGAAGCACTGCAGGAAATAAATGTACAAAAGTCTAATTATGCAGCTAAGGGAACGCACACGTGAAAAACCAATGGGCGATTCTTCAAAGTGAATCAACAGTTGTGGAGAGTTCCCAGTGAAATGAAGAGAAAATGTGAATATGTATAAAGCACGCTGCGTTCTGCCTTATCAGCTTTTCTAAAGAGGCAATGCACCAATACAGACCTACTTTTCGCACTCCTCCCACCTTCATTTTGTGCCACAGCTCCTTTATGTACAAGTACTAGCAAGTCCTTTAACACATAAGAGAAGCATAAAAGTAAACATTTGCCATTCACTGCAAAAACTAAGTGCACCATGTAACTTTTCTTGTGTAGTGTCTGCTACCTGCTTGTCTCTATGGGGGTTTTATTGCTTTACCTGAATATTCCAATACATGGCATGTATCCATCTTGCATTTGTTCAACTATGGATGTTTTTTAACTGTTAAAAAAATGCTTTTTACGGTGGTCACTGTATAATGGTCGCCTCTCCACAGATCTGTCTTACAGGGGCACCACCTGATCTTCTCCATAGAGATAGATGAGTTTCATGCCAAGCAAAACAATAACATCTTTAGAGAAACAAGCAGAAAAGGTACATACATAGTGCACCTGTAAAATCATTTTAATTCAGAATCTTAATTTGGATTTGAGTAATTTTTAACTAGTTTTGATTTATTTAGTTTTAATTGGATATTTCCATTTGAATCTACTGTATATTGTTTTAAGCCAAAATGTCTCTTGTCTCTATGTATTTTGTTAACTGAAAATTGAGTGTGAATGCACCATTAACTTAAAGCAGACCCATTATGCAAAATCAACTTTTCATCGTTTATAGCTTTTCAGCTTTTATAGCTGTTTCTCCTCACATTTCCTCTCATTTAATCGCCCCAATTTGTATTTAGAGTGATTTACATGTGCATGTTTGAGCTATCTTTGATCACCTATTTTCAAAATAGCATCACATAGTCATTGGGTTCAAATTTAAAAATAAATAAGTAAATAAAAATTGCTACTTGCTACTGTGATGTGCAGCTATCCACAGGAGGGACCAACAGCTGCACGGCTCTTTGTTGTGATGTTGTTTACCGCAATGTCAGATATCATTGAGCGCTGCACTTTTCTAATACAGAAATCAGTGGACTTGTTTCTTTTATTAAGTCATTTTAGATGGATATTGCCATTTAAAATGTTCAAGTTATAACGTAATGATCCATGGGTGTCATAGATTATATCTATACACACTGCAAAAACTAAAACCTAGCCAAGTTAAGACTACTTGAATTAAGAAGATTGACTTTATTGATCTCACACAGGAGAAATTGTCCTCTGCATTTGACCCATCCTGTTATTAGGAGCAGCAGGCAGCACATTACTGTGCCCGGGGACCATCTCCATGATCTTATTGTTTAGGCTTGGTCACAACCTAAACTGGAGGATTTTACCTATGGTGCATGTTTTTGAGTTGATGGGGGAAACCGGAGTGCCCGGAGGAAACCCACCCAGACAGGGGGAGAACATGCAAACTCCACACAGAAAGGCCCAGGCGACCCGAATCTTACAGCCGTGCCACCAATAAAAGAAAGAAGAATGTTTTATCATTATTTGAGTAATTTTCACTTGACAAGTAAAATGATCTACTAATGAAACAAGACTTTGTGTACTTAAATTATGAAAATACACCGTACTACACTTAAGATAAGAAAAACAACAACTCTTTGCACTTAAAATAAGAGATAAAATCCGATGTTGCTTGAATTAAGAAAAACACTTATTCCATTGGTAGATAATTTTACTTGTCAAGTTGAATTTGCTCAAATAAAGTCATTTTAAACTTCGCTAGATATTGCTTTTTGCAGTGCAGTGTAGAAGACATAAGCACAACAGGATTCACTGAACAAATTGTAACAAGTCAGAACTACTAAAAACAAGATTAATATTGTGAAATCAAGCCTTTAACTTCTGTTCTTCATGCAGTATTGTGAGAGAGTAGAGGTTATGGAGGGTAACTCAGGATCAAATATTAGCATCTAAATTGGGGTTCGGGCTGGTGAACCTGCCGTCACACGCAGACGGGAATAGCAGGTGTAAGTCAGGCAGTATTAATGTTCAATGTCACAGCGTCTGATGTAACACAAAGGACAATTAAGCACCCGCAGCTCTCAATGATAACAGCTTTAACAGGACTTTTCAGACCCATTTCATCATAGCACATTGATTTGGTGGTTTTTGCTTACACAGTGGTGTCCGTTTTATGTAAAGGGGATCGCAGGGCATCTGAGAGAAAGGGTGAGAGTATAAATACACACGTTATTTTTAGCTGTCTGGAATATATTACGAATCTCCTTGGCAATTTGACTGGCATAAAAACCCCTCACTTGAATCATGTGGTTAATTTCACCCCTGGAATTGCAAGTCTCTACTGGGCAAAAGGTGAAAGGTAGCTGTGGATTTGAAAACTACTACTACATGACCTCACAAGGTGGAACAGAGCCTTCTGAGCTTTGGAGATGAAGACAGACTAATAATAAAGGATTACCCAAACATGTGTGAATGAAACAAAACACAACTCCAAGCATGTTTTTGATGAGAAACATTATCACATGGCTTAAAGCTCACAAGAGTTATGGAGATCTTTTTGACATAAAAATACACTTTAAAGTAAAATGTATTTCATCCTCAGTCAGTCTAAAGTGCAAATTTGTGTCCATCCCATACCTGGATAAATGCAGGAAGAATTAATTTGCAAATCACTGAAAATTCTGAAAATGAAAATTAACTAAACTTGTATAAATAATCTATTTTAGTAATAATAGTAGTAGTAGTAGTAATAGTAGTCATTTATTTGGTCAAACTACAAAAAACATACTACATACAGCTCTGGAAAAAAATAAGAGACCACTGCATTTTTTTCTGAAATCAGCATCTCTACATGTATTACAGCCATTCCTTTCCAGCGTCTCTTGAATTCCAACACAAACACATAGCTGAGCTACTTCAGTTCTTGCACCAGGAGTGGAATAAAGTCACCCAAGAACAATGTGAAAGACTTGTGAAGAGCATGCCAAGACGCATGAAAGCTGTGATTAAAAATAAGGGTTATTGCACCAAATATTGATTTCTGAACTCTTCTTCAGTGTAAACATTAGTATTGTGTTGTTTGAAAATGAATTTGATCTTGTTTCTTTGCTTTGTTTGAGGTCTGAAAACATGTATCTTTTTTGTTATTTTGACCATTTGTCATTTTCTGCGAATAAATCCTCTAACCGATAATATTTTTATTTGGAATATGTTGTCAATAGTTTATAAACTCAAAGAAAAATATTCCTTTTGCCCAAATACATACCGATAAGCAGTAAAATCAGAAAAACTGATAATTTTGCTGTGGTCTCTTATTTTTTTCCAGAGCTGTACATACATAAACAGACTACAACCCTCATAGAAGATAACTGAAAGGGTTTAGGCTGAAGTAAAAAGTACTTACGTACTAATGTCTAACCCTGACTTACAGTTTACTGTATATATAAGTGACAAAATAAAAATAAAAATGAACAAACGAAACTGAATGGATAGTTAATTCATTCAGAGCTCTGTAGCTTTCAAAACTTAATGCTTTATACCCCTTTTTTAAAGGCTTTTACAGTATCAGCCTGTTTTAAACCACCATTCAGGTTGTTCCACATACTAACCTAACTCTAACAGAAATATAGTATCTTTTTTTTAGTTCTTCTGTTCATTTTTTTTTTTTAAAGATGCCTGTTCTTCTAAATTTATACTGGCTCTCTCTGTGCTCAGATAACTCCTGTATACAAGGAGGGAGCATATGATTATAGGCCTTGTAATCTACATCACTATGCCTGCACTTAGGTGAACAACATTAAAAAAAAATTAAGTATTGGTATACAAAAGAGGATTTACCGCTGCATAGTAATTTGCTTGATTAATTTTGATTGATTCTGATAACCTTCTTTTGGAGTAGAAAAATGATATTAATATTAGACTATTTTTCTCTTATAAAAAAGAGAGGTCTGCCTGTAAGCTTTAGTCTGCTTTTGTTTTCACATTTGTCACTTTTCGCATAACTGACCATTGCTCAACCACTGCCTGCTTTAAAAACATTTTCTTCAAAGTTACGTATCAGTCGGATGCGATGACAGTCCAGTAGATTGATAGATCTGACGGGTCGCGCAATAAAGCATTTACCGTTTGAATAAATTGTAACTGACACTTTTGATTTATTTTTTTGGTCTTGCATTTATCAAGTCATATTTCAGAGCCAATTTGAATCCCTTGATGCCTATTGTCAAAGATATTATCACCAGACAGTAGAAGCCCACAGTTTGTATTGGCAGCATACATCTTCATTAGTGTCCATTGCTGAGCGCTGCTTTGTGCCCGCCAGTTTCTTTGTTTCTCCCTCACAAATGTTGAAATGCATTGGCGATCATCTGTCATATTTAGGCAAAATGACTGAGCGCTACAGTGAAGGTTGTTTAGTCAAATTTCTAGTTAATCATTGATACGCTTGCTTTAACCCCACACAGTCCCACGAGGCTGAGACAAAAGATGGATGACTCAATTTAAGCTTTATTGCCATGACTGCGTTTCTACTACTATGAGAAAAGTGGCAACAGTAAACAATGTTATTCAAATCTTACACTACATCAGCGGTATATGTAGGTTTTATTGAGTGTTATATTGCCACACAAATGTTTAAATCTCTTTGGACTAACCTTGGCTATTGACTGCATAAATAAATAAGCAACTTCAATGTACAGTGTATGCTTTCTTATTATTGTGTTTTGTTTCTTGTCTTAAAAATGCACTGAGTAACTTTTCAGGTGCGGGGTCCATCAAATGCTTCCCCTGTGGAGATATTGCTTTGTCTAGAATGTTTCACAGTATGGTATTAAACCTCATGCAGACTAAACCAGACCAAGGCTCCGTTTATATGATGACGGTCTGAAAGTGGTGTCGCGTCTTCACTTTTTATTCCGTGTTTAGACAAGTGTTTTCTGGAGGAAATCTGCGTGTATACGGTGATACAAAAGTGTGTGGAATTCGACTGGGTATGCATGCCAGGCAGCTAGGTGGTGTTGTGATACATGTAGAATCTTCCTTCTTCTCATCTGCACCGTGAAAAGCAAATCAAAACATGGCTACCGGTAGCAAAAAAAAAAAGTTAGTGTGGTCTGACAAAGAAGTTCAACTATTGCTTCAGACCACGTTAGACTACAAAGCAACGAAAGCGCATCAAGGTGTTGATTGGGAGTCCTGCCAAACAAAGTACACTGATATATGGACCGATGTGACATAAACGCACACGTGATGTCTGCAGATTTGACCAGAGTTTTGCTTCTTGGGCAGTGTAAACGAAAACGCTACGGCAGAGTGTATTCAAGTTTTCCATTTTGGAGGGCTTTCAGTTTTTTGCATTTTTAAACCCCTAAAACGCCATCACCGTCTAAACGAAAGGCACTTCTGATCAAATATTTTGTCGTTTTTACCCGTAAGCGTTCTTGTGTAAACAGGCCCTAAGTTACAAGTCAGATCTGTGAAGAGGCGACCCCTCTCAGTCAGAATGCCTGTTTTTCTAGGTAGTTTTGAGCTATAAAACCAGCTGTAATTGAATAAATGTAAAGTAGAGCTGTTTAATGTCATACTCTGGAACATTCCAGGTTGTGCAGTTCACTTAGGCTATACATTTCTGTGTTGCCATGCTCTCTCCATTCTCTCCATTCTCTCTCCCCTAATAACACATGACCTGTCCATATACTGGTTCCAGTTGCTCTGTAAACAAAGGAAATAAAGCATTAACTGGCACAAAATTGACTCTTGTGAGCTTTCATGTTATAATGTTGTTACCTCCTCAAAAACATACCTGGAGTTGTGTTTTGTTTCATTCCCACACATCTGAATAATCCTGCATTATTAGAATGTCTGTATTTCCAAAGCTCAAAATTCTCTGTTCCACCTTGTAATTTCACAAAGCCTTAGTTTTCAAGTTAACAGCTAACTTTTACCGTTTGTTTAGTAAAGATCAGCAATTCCAGGTCTGAAATCATCCAAATGATTCAGTGAAGGTGCATGGATTTTAAAAACACAATGGAGCACTTCCTGTTTTACTACATGACATCGTGAAGTGTTTTCTGTTTGAGAGAAAAACTCAAAACCCTAAATATGCAGGGTTTGTGTGTTAAACGTGTGAATGAAACAAAACACAACTCCGGGTGTGTTTGTGATGAGGATATTATAACATAGATCAGAAAACAGCATAATATGGGCCCCTTAATAACTGTCTTTTCTTGTTATGAATCTGTGAAAAAGCTATGTAAAGCCATTAGATAGATCCCGTATGGGGTTGATTGCTGCAGAGTTTTCAAAAACAGCTAGCACTAAAAAAAAATTTACCATACGACTCCTGGGAAACTGAACATTTTCACAGCAATGGTGTCTTGAATGCAGGAGAACATATTCAAACACGGATCACTTTAAATACAACATTGAGTATGTAAATAACTCAATGCTACGTTCAGACTGCAGCCTGAAGTGACCCAAATCTGTTTGTTTTTTTGCCTCTGTGTGACCTGTATCTGATCTTTTAATGACAGTCACAGACACAGATCAGATTTTTTCAAATGCAACCCAGGCCACTTGGATAATGTGGTCCTAAAACTGATACATATCCGATCTTTTGACATGTGACTTCAGTCTGAACAGCCAGGTCACATTCATTCGACCTACACGTCATCAATAAGCGACAAACATCACTATTCTGCACTGAAGTAGACGGAAACTGAACAGAACTGGCCCGTATTTTAGGAGACAAGCCCAGCGTTGAGATAGAATTGCTGGATAGCTGCGTTGTACATGTTGTACATGTTCTGACTTCGGTGCGACAGCAACTTTCAAATAGCCAGGCGCTCATAGTGTCCATCTTTAGGCTACTTCCATAAACACTGAGCGCACTCGCTGTATGTGACCTCGTCGTGTCCTCCAATACGCATGCAGGACACTTTTGGGGCGTTTAAAGTTCACACTGGAGATCACATACAAGTCGCATTTAATTGGAAACGTGAATGACCTAAAAAAAAAAAAAGGGATTTCACGAAAAAAATCCAAATTGAGCATTAAGCCCTGTGTTTAAGTCTGTGTTTATCTGTCTCCTTTAAATGGCCCATATCATGCTATTTTCTGATCTATCTTATAATGTTGTTTCCTCATCACAAACATACCTTGTGATGTCGTGGTATTACAGAAAGTGATCCACTGTGTTTTTAAAGTTCATACACCTTCAGTAGAATCATTTAGGTAATTTCAGCCATGGAGTTGCCAATCTTTAATGCACTTAAGGTAAAAGGTAGCTGTTAACTTGAAAACTACCACTACATGACATCACAAAGCACATGTGAATGAAACAAAACAGAACTCTGTGTGTGTTTTTGAGGAGGTAAGGCTAAAATCTCACAACATTTATGTTTGTGTACTATAGGACCTTTAACATAATAAAAATTCTCTATACTATAAATATCATTACGCTTCATTCATCTGTGTGTGCTGGAAAGTGTTAAAGTGAAATACCAGCACTATAATCTGTCTGAATATGCCGTTAGTGGCAGAGATGAACTTCAGCTCAAATCCCCGAAAACCAAATCCCAAACTGAAAGAGTGGGTGCACCAAATCTCCACTGAGGTCACTCTGGGAAAGTCATTTCAGTCCCTCCTTCTCTGCCTGCTGCTGAAGTAATTATCATTTTCACTTGGTGCCATCGAAAAGGCCAATATGATTCAAAATGGGCTTTTTAATTTGCTCACTGTGTAACAATAAGGGCTGTAATAATGAGTCTATTGTAGTGTGTTGTGAACCGTGCAACAGGTTTGCACTTTGCACGATGAAGCACTTAGTATTTTATTAGACAGAACATGAAAACTACAAAGTGATTATTTTTGTTCAAATGATGTGGCAGAGAATTTGTATTTGCTGTGATAAAATATTTGGAGAAAATAGATTCTAGTTCTCAATAGAAAAGGGCTTCTATCAATAGTTCTTAAAGGTCCCATGGCATGAAATTTTCACTTTCTGAGGTTTTTGAACGTTAATGTGAGCTCCCCTACCCTGTTTAGCCCCCCCCCCCCCATGGTTAAAAGTTGCGAAATGTCTAAACTGAGCATTTACGATCCTTTTCTGCGTTACAAAAAATCGGAGCTCAAACGGGCGATTTTGAACAAGGCACCTTATTGACGTCAGATCGAAAAAAGAAATGCAAATGCAGTTCCACCCCCGTCTGTCTGTACTCAGCGTCTCTGTAAATCACGCCCAGAGAGTTTGGACTGCGAATGCGCTAGGCAATGCGAAATGCGTTTTTTTATTTGCCTGGAGGCACGTCCAAGTGTTTCTAGGCTCGGAAGTCCTTTGTCCTTTATCTGAGCCTCTGGACCTTTGAACAGCAGTGGTTTAATTTGATTTTCTGTGGAAATGTGTTTTTTTCATTGAAAAGTCTCTCCTTTCCTCCTCCGCTCTTAAAACGCGGAAATGGATCAGCTGAGGGCTCAGAGCAGAGAGCGGAGAGTTTGGCCACGCCCCCACCCTCTACTATTGGCCAGCTCTTTTCTCCTCATTTGCATTCAAGCAACAAGGCCCATTATGGCCTGTTCTGAGAGAGAAAAATTACTCTTTCTCATCTTATCTCTGTTTCTCATGCACTGAGTGTTGATTTTGAAGAAGGATTCATTTACAGTATTAGGGAACCATTAAGGAGCCATATAAAAGCATCAAGAAGTACCATGTCATGGGATCTTTAACTTTAGTAGCTCTGGGGATAAATAAAGTTATTGCATTGGTTAAGGATAAGATGACAAGGCTTGGTCCATATATAAATATATATGGCAAAAAGCTGTAGTAAAAATCATGTTGCTGTTTGTCTAGCGTAATAAATACAACATATGTTTTAATAGTTTTCTGAAATCCTTTTGATTCTTTTTCCTGTTTTTTTTTTTTAAACAAACACCTCGTCACACCGCACTAATCACAGGTAGCAGGATTTAGCCCATTCATCAACACAATGTTCTTTCCTGCCGTTTAGTGGCTCAACAGTTGCAGTTTCTCTCTTTAGCGTACTCTAAGTGTTAGAGTGAGATTTTTGGATAGGGTTTTTACTCAGTCGACAAGCTAATTAGATCTAGGGCTCCCTGCTGTGAACGGCCTCAAGCAAAGGAAGGATACTATCTGTATCAGTAAGAGCACAAGTGTGTAGTGCTTCGATGAAGATCTGCCTCTTAGTTTGATGAAGATAAAAATACAATACTTCAAAGAAAATTTGATTACTTTATAGGAATCATTTGTGATATGAACAGTATTTGATATTATGTAAAATATTATCAACAATAAAAGGGATGAATTTAATTAAGTTATAAAACTGCAAGAAATACTTATACATAAACAGTATATTAATTAATTAACAATAATTATTAATGAATTAATTGTGTCCATAAATATGTATATCGGTGATTTTTTTTTTCCTTACTCAATTTTGAGTAATAAGCCTATGCAGAACATGCTTAATGCTTTTATTTAAAATGATAAATCTAACATAACAACAAACTTTAATTTGTAGTAAAGACTACATGATTATTTATAGCTGTTATTTATAGTTTGTGGCACCATTAAAATATTAAATAGGCTCAAAAATGAATCAAATCAATGCAAGCTGCCTTTAAAGGGATATGCCACCCCCAGGTCAAATTTGGGCATCTCCCCACAGTCCAGAGACTAAAATAAGTGGTGGAAAGCGTTTTCCTGCTCACCCAGCCATTGTCCGAGTCTGTCGCCACTGACCTCCGCGGTATCTGGTGCTCCTCCGCCTTAGACTGGAGTCTAACGTAGCCAGAGAAAGATTTCGGCCAAAAGGAATTAATTTGCTCGATGCGTTTCCCAATTACTTTGTGTGTAGTGCGCATTCATATCGAGTGCAAATAAATGTGCAAATCAACACGGAGAGCTTGCCTTGGTCATTATGGGTGGGAACTAATTTCCAGTGCGGAAGAATACAGCCGAATCACGCAGCACGCTGCCAGGGGAATCCCAGCTACGCACCGGGAAGGGAGTTCCCCTGTTGCACAACGTGGTGCGTGATTCGGCTGTATTCTTCCGCACTGGAAAATAGTTCCCACCCAAAATGACCAAGGCAAGCTCTCCGTGTTGATTTGCACATTTATTTGCACTCGATATGAATGCGCACTACACAGAAAGTAATTGGGAAACGCATCGAGCAAGGAATAAAGGAATTAATTCCTTTTGGCCGAAATCTTTCTCTGGCGACGTTAGACTCCAGTCTAAGGCGGAGGAGCTGCAGATACCGCGGCGGTCAGTGGCGACAGACTCGGACAATGGCTGGGTGAGCAGGAAAACGCTTTCCACCACTTATTTTAGTCTCTGGACTGTGGGGAGATGCCCAAATTTGACCTGGGGGTGCATATCCCTTTAAAGTCGCTAATAATAGGGGTTCCCAAAACCATCTAGTCTGTCCTCAAATTCCTGGTGAGATCCTATTGTCTATCGGAGGCTTGAGCTATGGCAATCCAATCAATCGGATTGAGGCATATGACTACAAGGCTCATCGCAGGTTTGATGTCACAAACCACCAGGAGAGGCCTCGGGCTTACTATGGCTCTGTGTTCTTCAATGGGTTGGTGTATTGTGTGGGAGGGTTTAAACAAGGGGAACATTCTAACAGTGTGCGGTGCCTAGACCTGGGCACACACACTTTGCTAGAGATGCCACCCATGTGAGTGTAACTGTGCTGAGTGGTTGTATCTATGCTATGGGCGGATACAACGGGCACACATGACTCAACACTGCTGAAGTCTATGACCCCAAGACCAGGACATGGTCTCTTATCGCACCTATGAATGAGCAGAGGAGCAACGGCAACTGTGCCTCACTCAACAGCAAAGTAAGTGTAGAGAAAATGTAACAAAAGGCATTTCATAAAATATGTAAGTTTTAAACACAGTAGGAATTTGTTCATTCTTCAAACTTTGTGTTGTGCAGATCTATATTTGTGGTGGTTTCAATGACAATGAGTTCTTACAGACTGCTGAATGCTACTGCGCAGAAACCAACCAGTTGGTTGGCATTGATGAGGTTGGCATTGGTAATGACAGTGACACCACTACGTCCGGTGGTCATGGGAGCAATGTCATTACCAATGCCAACCTCATCTACGCAGTAAGTACTATCCAATTGGATTTAATGCAGACCTATATTTTCTGTATATAATAGGTTCACTGGGTAGACAAAAAACATTTCAGTGTCTTCTAAACCAAGGCCCATTTCCATCCAGAAGTAATTTTCAATTCGATGGTACAGGAAAAAGTAGCAAACAAAAACAAAAAAATTCTGTCAACTAGACAAAATTTTCAGAGTGAAGGCGTTTCATTACTCACCCAAGCAGCTTCTTCAGTTGTGGTCAGGTTGCTGGTGGCTGTGGGAGGGAAATGAATCACTTTTCACCAAAGCTCCTTTAGAAAAATCCTGCACACTATCTTACCTGCAAAATATGGATTTAATAAGGAAATAATTCACTAGCTAGGACCACGCCATCAACATAATGCAGTGAAGATGTTTATTATTGAATGATAGTGGATGTCTGAGTGAATAGGCAGTAATGGCTGGGTTGAGACATTGGGTGAGGGCTCCGTCTCAATCTTTGATTGGCCCAGCGGAACGGGACCCCTAAAAGTTTTGGAAAGAGCATAAAGTGGAATGGGTCTGGAGGAGATCGTTGAGGTCGTGACGAACATACACGAGGTAGGTGCTGGAGACCCGACAACCAAGGGTTCGAATTTTTCCGGTCGGGTACATCTGCCCTGGCCGTGGACCTGGCCAATGCGAAATAAATGAATGGAGAATGGATGGGGTGTTATGCCAGAAGAGATCCGTGAAAGGCGAGAGGTCGCCAGAGCGCAGGGTGAGAGTGCAACGGTAGAGAAGGTCTGAAGTAAGTGGTAGGCCTTTCGAAGGAAGGCGAGGTTCAGTTTTTCGCAGTCCTTTAATCAGGCACGGGAACATGAAGATGAGACTGGCAGTCTTCGCCAGAAGTCAGCTTGTATATGAGATTTATCCCTGAGAGCTAAGCCTGGACCTACCCCCGTGGAAGGATTCATGGGGGCCGGTGCGTAGTGTTCTGGGCAGCAGATTTGCTGTCCCCGTGACCCAGAAATGGAAAAGCAGAAGATGGATGGATGGTAAGCCTGGACGGTGGAGACGCAGACATTCCTGGAGTGGCGTGAGAGGGTGCTGAAATTGCAGATGACATCAGATGAGCAGAGGGGAAGCTGATGAAGCTGGTGTTGTCTGATCTATTATTGTTAGAATGAATGGGAATGCCTGGATTAATCAGACCCCAAAAAAATGGTGGAAAAGTAGGACGAAGTTCCGATGAAGCTGAAGGCTAATTGTGCGATTCGAGGGCTCTGGAAGCAATGCAGAATCCGACTACTGCCGAAGATTCGGATTGAACACTGGAGAAACTGGAGCTGTGTCGTGAAGGTGCCGTATGGCGAATGAGTCAGGAGTGATGTAGAGAAACCGTGACGTGCAGGGTCTTCTCCCCTGACAGAGGAGCTGGACCTTTGCTGGAGTGAGGTAACATGTGCTAGCGCAGATGGTTGACGGATGTGACCATGATAATGCTGATGTGCGTCCTTCAGCATGGGTGCGGATGGCAAGCGTAGGAACCTGTAGGTGAAGGAAGCAAGGCTCGAATGTTGAGGGTTGGATGGATGAGGGATGAGGCTTGGAGGGTTCGGGGGGGTCGGAGGGATGAGGGTCGGAGGGAATAGGGTCGGAGGGATGAGGGTGGGAGGAATGAGGGTCGGAGGGATGAGGGTCGGGGGGGGGGACCTGTTGGGAGGGAGATCTGTTGGGAGGGAGACCTGTCGGGAGGGAGACCTGTCGGGAGGGAGACCTGTCGGGAGGGAGACCTGACGGGAGGAAGATCTCCCGTCGTGGGTCGGGAGAGAGGCAGAGAAAGACCCGTCGTGGGTCGGGACGGAGGTAGTCCCGTCATGGGTCAGGAGAGCGAGGCAGAGAAAGACCCGTTGTGGGTCGGAAAGGAGTGAGACCCGTCATGGGTCAGGAGAGAGGGAGACCTGTCATGGGTTGGGAGGGAGGGAGACCCGTCGTGGGTCATGAGAGAGAGAGGCGGAGAAAGACCCGTCGTGGGGCGAGAGACCCATCGTGGGGCGAGAGAGAGACCCGTTGTGGGACAGGAGACCCGACGTGAGAGCTGGGCGAGCCGTCGAGAGCCAGGCGAGCCGTTGTGAGAGCCAGGCGAGCCGTCGTGAGAGCCAGGCAAGCTGTCATGCGGTCGTGAGAGCCGGGTGAGCCGTCGTGAGACCCAGGCGTGTTGTCGTGCTGTCGTGAGAGCCAGGCGAGCTGTCGTGCCGTCGTCCTGACGGGTGGAAGACCTGTTGTGGGTCAGGAGAGAGGTGGAGAGAAGAAGACCCGTCGTGGGTCGGGAGAGAGGCAGAGAAAGAGCAGTCATGGGTTGGGAGGGAGGGAGACCCGTCACGGGTCAGGTGAGAGCGAGCCTGAGAAAGACCTGCTGTGGGTTGGAAGGGAGTGAGACCCACCGTGGGTCCGGAGAGAGGGAGACCCGTCGTGGGTCAGGAAAGAGGCAGGGAAAGACCCGTTGTGGGTCGGAAGGGAGTGAGACCCATCATGGGTCATGAGAGAGAGGCAGAGAAAAACCCGTTGTGGGTCGGGAGGGAGGGAGACCTGCCCGGAGGAAGATCTGATGGGGAAATTCCAGTTCTGCATTTAACCCATCCTGTTATTAGGAGCAGTTGGCAGCACATTACTGTGCCCAGGGACCATTTCCATGATCTTCTTGCTTCGGCTTGGTCAGGACCTAAGCTGGAGGATTTACCTATGGTGCATGTTTTGGGTTGGTGGGGGAAACCGGAGTGCCCGGAGGAAACCCACCCAGACACGGGGAGAACATGCAAACTCCACACAGAACACACACCTGAAGACCTGTTGTGGGTCAGGACAGAGGTGGAGGAGAAGAAGACCCGTTGTGGGTCGGAAAACTCGACGTGAGCGCCGGGCGAGCCGTCGTGAGAGCCGTCATGAGAGCCGTCCTGAGAGCCAAGCGAGTAGTCGTGAGAGCCGTCCTGAGAGCCAGGCGAGCCGCCGCGAGAGCCGTCAAGAGAGCCAGGCGAGCCATTGTGAGAGCCGTCGAGAGAGCCAAGCGAGCCGTCGTGAGAGCCAGGCAAGCTGTCGTGCCGTCGTGAGAGCCAGGTGAGTTGTCGAGCCGTCGTGAGAGCCAGGTGAGTTGTCGAGCCGTCGTGAGAGCCAGGTGAGTTGTCGAGCCGTCGTGAGAGCCAGGCGAGTTGTCGAGCCGTCGTGAGAGCCAGGCGAGTTGTCGAGCCGTCGTGGGAGCCAGGCGAGCTGTCGTGCCGTCGTGGGAGCCAGGAGAGCCGTCGTGAGACCCAGGCGAGCTGTCATGCGGTCGTGAGAGCTGGGGTCATCATGCTGTCATGAGAGCCGGTGAAACGTTGTGAGAATCGGCCAGTCGTCAGTCGGCTTGGAACCTGTGGAACAGCTAAGGACCTGAGGGTGGAGGTGCATACTGGGGATGTTCACTGGGCGGGTACGGGTTGAATGCTGGACAGATGAGAGCGGTCGAATTTGGAGACCGTAATAGTAGTCGCGACATGAGAGCTAACCGAGACGAACTGGAATGAAGGGATGAGTGGCTATAAATAGCTCTGGGAAATTAGAGGTGTGGTTATGGTGAACTGTGATTCGCTGGTGAGGAGGAGAAGGTGGTTGAGGCGTGGTCCTGCTCCTGAATTTCAGTTAATCACATTAACTCCATTTATGGTTTAATAATATTTCATAAATCCCCAGTAGAAAAACATGTTATTGTGAGTTCTCTGCTGCTTCCTGACTTTGTGCATGTGCAGGACTGGTCGCTGGTTTCTCTCCTTCAGCTGCATTTGGACAAACAGGGCTTATTGCTGAAGAAAAGCTTGAATGACTTCAGTCTGTCCTCTGTCCTCTAAGCTCTCTCTCCTCTCTATCCTCTGTTTTGTCTTTCACTCTCGGTGAAGGATTTTGGACAAAGTCACCTTAAAAAGAATTTTAAATAGATGTTTAAATTAATATGTTGTGTTTATTTATTTAAATATATGCATTATTTTTGGTGACCATTGTTGAACATAGGTTAAGATTGTTTTAATGTGCAGACAAAAAAAATATTTGAATTTGAATTGTAGTACACAGTACACAGTGTACTTTTGTATTAATTGGTCTGCTCTTTTGTTAGAAAGTAGACCTTTTATTTGGTGTTCAGTGTTTTTGACAGAATAAACAGGATGCCAGTTAACTTATCTATCTTATAATTATTCAATTACAGATGTTTATGCTGCTTGAAAAAGATGCATTCCTAATCGCCTCACACTAGATCTAACCTGTAACTTGGCCTTGTGTAGTCACCTACTTGTCTCACACTATGCCACACTCAGAGTAATACAATCTCTATGGATGTGGCAGACTAAAACTGTAAATCAGCGTTGAATTTTTAATTGATCCTCTTGATGATCTGCAACTTTTCAGGTGGAGGGTCCGTTACCTACCTGTCTCTGTGGAGATGTTGTTGCTTTGCCTGGAATGTTCCCTGGTATGATATTAAACATACATGTAGCATTTATTCATTACAGGTGTTTCTATTGCTCAAAAATACAATAACTCCTTCTGTGAATAAGGGTGTCTCTCTACCAGTGTTGGGCACGTTACATTGAAAAAGTAATTAGTTACAGTTACTAGTTACTAACCCAAAAAAGTAACTGAGTTACTACACTATAAAAGGAACTAGTTACCTAGGAAAGTAACTAATGCGTTACTTTTTTTTTTAGTTAAAAATGTCAAATAATTTGGATTTTTTTCCAGTGCATTATACAGCTTTTGCTGCTTGGCTGGCGTGGCTCCGTCACCGTGGCCTTCATTGGTAACGGCACCGAGCATACGATTATCATCATGGGGCCTGCTTCTTCTGCCCCTTCCTCTCCTCCTCCTCTCCTCTTCCTCCTCCTTTCCTCTTCCTCCTCTCCTCCTCTCCTCCTACTCCTCTCTCCTTCATTGTTAACGGCACCTAGCATGCGATTATCATCATGGGACCTGCTGGGGGCCACTAGTTTAACAGAAGCGCGCGCCGTCCAGAGATGCTTCATTAAATTTGAGTTGCTTATATTGGACGTGGACAAAGTCTTTGGTCTTTGACACAATGTGCACGTAACATGTACGTTTTTACCTTTTACCTCGACGAGGTTAAAATACTGCCTATACTTCTGTCTTCGACTCGGGACTCGCCATCTGACACGGGGTGTGTGGATTGTGTGTGCGCTACTACTGTGTGCTGGGATTGTGTGTAGATACCCGCCCACCGCCCACTGGGTGTCTCTGGTTGGCTCAACATGAAATCTTATTCTGCTTTAGCCAATCATCATTACTTATCCCGCCCTTACCAAAGGGAGAAAAAAATTCCCCTGTGCCTATGCGAGTCACGCACATGATGCCAGTTTCAAAATGAGTAGGTTCAGTAACGCGGTAACGCGCCGTTTAGTAACGGTAATTGAGTTCCTTTATTTTAAAAGTAACGCGTTACAGTATTAGTTACTGTCAACAGTAACAGCGTTACAGTAACACGTTATTAGTAACGCGTTACTGCACAACACTGCTCTCCACAAATCTAACTTGTAATGTAGCATAGTGCTGTAACCTGCTTGGTTACATGATAGGTTTAATCTGCAGCTCTGGAAAAAACATAAGAGACCACTGCAAAATTTGAATTTTTTTTCTGATTTTACTACTTATAGGTATGTGTTTGGGCAAAAATAACATTTTTGTTTGAGTCTATAAACTACTGACAACATTTCCTCCAAATTCCAAATAAAAATATTATCGTTTAGAGCATTTATTTGCAGAAAATGACAAATGGTCAAAATAACAAAAAAGATTCATGTTTTCAGACCTCAAACAATGCAAAGAAACAAGATCAAATTCATTTTAAAACAACATAATACTAATGTTTACACTTAAGAAGAGTTCAGAAATCAATATTTGGTGCAATAACCCTTATTTTTAATCACAGCTTTTATGCGTCTTGGCATGCTCTCCACAAGTCTTTCACATTGTTCTTGGGTGACTTTATTCCACTCCTGGTGCAAGAACTGAAGTAGCTCAGCTTTGTGTTTGTGTTGGAATTCAACAGACACTGGAATGGAATGGCTGTAATACATGTAGAGACGCTGATTTCAGAAAAAAATGCAGTGCTCTCTTATTTTTTTATTATTATTTTTAGTTGTATACTGTGGAACATTAGACACAAAGCAATACTACTTCCATGGAGACAATGAGCTAACCAGTGTGGGTCCTTGGGCAAGACCCTTCACGGTACTGCCCCCCGGGCGCCGAAAAAAGATGGCTGCTCACTGCTCCTGAAAAAGATGGGTCAAATGCAGAAGTCAAATTTCTCCCGTGTGTCACTGTGTGTCATTGTGTGTGAGACCAATAAAGGCTTAATCTTAATCTTAAATCTTAAAGAAGGTGGCAGACCCTCCACTAAACCCTCCACTAAAAATGTTACGCAGCGCACCTTTAAATTTAAATTCTGATACTGAGCTTTGAGGCGTATCAAATGCATGAACAGTAAATACATATTGTTTGATGATTGACTCTTTAGCTTAAATATACTTGCTCGAGTCCTAAAGCAGTAAGGACCTCCCACAAACAGTCAGTCCCTCAACACACATTAGGGACACCAGTCTGACATGCACAAAGCCCTGAGCTTCTGAAAAAAATATTAGCTAAAGTTGCTCTGCGTATGATGGTTTCCATCCTAAAAGCCTTGGTCTATACAACTTTAATGGGACTTTGCAACAGGGTACCCACTCATACTCTTCAGCCATGTCTTTTTTCTTGTTTGTATGTTTAACCTTTACTTTTTTATATATTGTTAACCTTTTGCCATAAGCTGGCGCAAAAAATACAGCTTCAATCTGATTTTAAAAAAAGAAAAAATTGGTATACTTATTGTTTTGTTTGCAAACTGACAAATGACAAGGAATGATCACTTTTAGTTGCTGGCGTTGGAGGTCTTCTTAACCGTATGCATGTGGTTTTATTGTGTTATTGTAGTGTATGGGAGATAGTGGAAAACCTGAGTACACTGCCTTAGGGTTTTTTGCTGTGTTGCAATAAAAGACACATTAGAGAAAGAGCGAGATTATAGGAAAAAATCATAAAGGCTGCAATATTTTCTTTCTTTTTTTTAAAAACTCTAGCAGGAAAACAATAAATCTGTGTGGGTGTGAGAAGCAACAGAGGAGGAGTTCACATGAAAACACTGGACTCGAGATTCAGGAGATGGGATCCTGGTCTGAGAAACAGCTTAGAGGAAGTCTGCATTGACTGCATTCAGAAGAGGGAGTTATGTAGAGGAGCACTCAGGGTCCTGTAAAAGATGATGTGATGTGAACAAAGGGAGGGAGGAGAGATAGAGGGAGAAAGGGAGGGAGAGAGGGAGGGAATAGTAGGGAACAGTAAACAAATAGACATAGAAAGAAGATGAATCTAATGTACTAATGATATTCATACTCATTTTTGTGTATCATTAATGACCACCTAAATTAGCAAGTTCTAATTTTCTCAACCTTTTATGATAAACAAACATATGGTAAATAACATTATTATTGTTGCATTTGGCTTCTGTCTGTTTTTTTTAAATGTTCTACATGAAATCTCTGGAGTCTGACTAAAGCTTGATTGACTGATTGAATTTCATGACACTTTTTGTTTGTGGTTTGTTTGTTTTTTGTAGAATGAGCAACAATTATTATTATCAATGTGCAACTTTATCTTAGTTTTACAATAAAAATGATTGATGAGGAAAAAATTCTATGACCACTTTTACTTATTTCTGTTAGCAACCAATGAAAGCATTCCTCTTGGCTTCAGTTTTCATAACAAATGTTTTCTGTAAACAGGGAGTCAATTATGATTCATATTAAATGCCCATTCTGTTTATTGAGGCTTGGGAATGACTACATAAAAATAAATAAATGAATTCATTAATCAATTAATTAAAATAAAATAATTAAAACCATATTAATACCATAAATATAATATTAATAAAAATAATAATAAAAACATAAAACATAACATAAAAATTACAAAATTATAATATAATAATGCTCTGGAAAAAAAAAAGAGATCAGTGCATTTTTTTCTGAAATCAGCATCTCTACATGTATTACAGCCATTCCATTCCAGCGTCTGTTGTGTTCCAACACAAACACAAAGCTGAGCTACTTCAGTTCTTGCACCAGGAGTGGAATAAAGTCACCCAAGAACAATGTGAAAGACTTGTGGAGAGCATGCCAAGACGCATGAAAGCTGTGATTAAAAATAAGGGTTATTGCACCAAATATTGATTTCTGAACATTAGTATTATGTTGTTTTACAATGAATTTGATCTTGTTTCTTTGCATTGTTTGAGGTCTGAAAACATGTATCTTTTTTGTTATTTTGACCATTTTGTCATTTTCTGCAAATAAATGCTCTAAAGGATAATATTTTTATTTGGAATTTGGGGGAAATGTTGTCAGTATGTTCCTTTTGCCCAAACACATACCTATAAGTAGTAAAATCAGAAAAACTGATAATTTTGCAGTGGTCTCTTATTTTTTTCCAGAGCTGTATGTACATTTATATAATATATAAATGTATAATTTATCATATTATGATAAATTATACATGTATATATTATATATATTATAAATGTACATACAACAATCATTTTCTCTGCTGGCATGTAAAAAGTTGAGAGCACTTGATGTTTTGATTCTCTATAGAACACAGATGATTCCAGACCCCAGTCCGAATAGCACAATAGTTGAATCCATTTCCTGCCGGTCCCAAACACCTGTCCCCTCCGGTGTGATCTGCAGTGCGTCTTACAGGTGACGAACAGACAACTGGCCTCAAATCGACGGATCCAATTTATAGCTAATCTCTCCCTCGCCTCTTACATACCGGGCGTACGACAGCTCGGCGTGACCTCCTTGCGACCTCTGCCTCCTCCCATCTCCTGTTTGTCAGTCACTCATGTTACTGTCCCAATGCAAAAAGGGAGGAGGTGGGGGTGTTGATTGGAAAAATATTACACAAGGCTGAGACAACTGCAGAGGAGCAATGCTGGCCCATGCTCTTTTGGCATAAGGTAAGTGAGTTGTTTGTATTAGTGTTAAATGTTTTAAGTACAGGTACATTCTGAGTTTGTGTAGATTAGGTCTGGTCCAGATTGGAGATAGCTGAAATGTGTTGTACTAAATATGGGCCCTTGGCTGTTCACATCTTCAAATGCAATGAAAGTCAGCGTGTGCCCTGAAGTTGACAGACCCCCATCCTCCCATATCAAAATTAGTATAAAACAATACACACTTACAATAACAATAACAATACAATTACAATTTTGTGCAGTATTCATTAATTTCACTGATGCTAAACTATTGTTGTAGCCACAGATGCCCTGGGGTAGACTGATGAAAGCAAGACCAACAATCTCACACACTACATAGGCAAGGTGGGTGAAGTGTTTTGCCCAGGAACACAACAACAGTTTGCACTAGAGTCAGTGCTGGCCCACTATATCACCTGGTATTCATGGTCAAAGTAGTATGGCCAAATTTGAACTCATCTACAGTACTTAAAGGGCACAGCTCACACTTTTCCTGATCTACGTTGTTGTTTCCTCATCACAAGCCTCCCTGGAGTACACCATCACTAGGAACATTTGGATAATTTCAGACCTGGAGTTGCCAGTTTCTACTGAACAAAAGTTGAAAGGCAGCTGTTAAGTTGAAAACTCCCACTACATGAAATCACACAGTGGAGCAGAGGATTTTGAGCTTTGGAGTTGTCGACAGACTCGTAAACCAGGGTTACTCAAACATGTGTGAATGAAACAAAAACACAAACACAGATCCAAGTAACAGCTTTATAACATGGTTTAAAGAGTACATTTTCTGTAATAATATACAACCATTAAGTACTTTGTGTACACATCATGCTCTACAAATAAAATTCTCTCTGCTATTCTCCAAACTTTCATGCATACAACATCACAGAAAACTATCGCTTGAATCAAACATGGAGTTTTTCAGATGGCGCCGCTCAGTTGTATCCATCTGTTGTGTTGTGGAGCAGCAGCAGCACTGACTGGAGAATCCCCTCTATTCCCTGGAGTTCGGCGGACTCGTAACCAGGGACAGGCTGCTCTATTCAGGCCATGTGTGCTGCAGCCTCCCCTGACAGCTCCGGAGGTCAACCCACTGTCACTCACTCTTATATGGAGAGAAAGACGGGTGCATATACAGGTGCAGAGATAAGTAGAGGAACAGGCAGGAGAAAGGGCACCGTCTGCAGGAAGATGAGAATCCAAATGAATCTCCCTCACCCAGCGGACTGACTGTCAGCCTGTGTGTGTGTGTGTGTGTGTCTGTGTGTGTGTATGTGTGTGTGTGTGTGTGTGTGTGTGTGTGTGTGTGTGTGTGTGTGTGTGTCTGTGTGTGTGTATGTGTGTGTGTGTGTGTGTGGGTCCTACCTACTAATTGAAATGCGATGAGGTGTGAAACGCTCCTTAAAAGACCTATCACGGCGTCTCAGGCTAAATGTGTGTTTGGGGAGCGGCGTTCTTGTGCGAGCGTGTGCATTGCATATCAAGTCTATTCAGAGACAATGAAGTGGGGACACAGACTTGTTTGCATGCGACATATTGGAAATCGAAGTCGCGTATGAGAAGAAGTATGCAAGACATGCATGTAGGCAGACTCAATTTGTCCAGTGGAGTGAATAGGCTGAAGATTTAGTGATTTGACAGACTGGAGGAAGCCCGTCACACCTTGAGATTGGGTTGGTCCCTTGCTAGTAGATACCTGTGGCTGGTTAACCCTTGCTAACCTCCTGTAAACGGATGATTGTAAATGGGAGAAAGGATCTGCTGCCTGTAAAGAAGGTTTTTACCGTAGTGAAGGTCACCTCGCATTGATCTGAACCATAAAAGTCAGAAAGCAGACCTTTTGTGGAGTTAACCAGCTTTCTACGGATTCCCCCATTCAAAGAAAACTCATAGAATGACCATTGTAAGGTAGTATTATTGTATTATTGGAAATGGGCTATTGCAACAGAATCATTTTTGAAAATGATTAAGAATGTATATTTAATCTATTCTAATTTAATATGACTTTTAGTTGAATGATTGGGAATATTGGTTGTGAACTATAACAGGAAGAAGCTGTTGCATTATGCTGCAGATGCTAATAAGGATCAAAATAAACAATAAACAACTAAGTACAGCTCTGGAAAAAAATATTCAGAAATCAATATTTGGTGCAATAACCCTTATTTTTTATCACAGCTTTCATGCATCTTGGCATACTCTCCACAAGTCTTTCACATTGTTCTTGGGTGACTTTATTCCACTCCTGGTGCAAGAACTGAAGTAGCTCAGCTTTGTGTTTGTGTTGGAATTCAACAGATGCTGGAATGGAATGGCTGTAATACATGTAGAGATGCTGATTTCAGAAAAACATGCAGTGGTCTCTTATTTTTTTTCCAGAGCTGTATATCAAGAGAAGACTGACAATTCTTTAAAGGTGCACAGTGTAACTTTTCTAGTGGAGGGTCTCTTACCGCCTTGACTCCACAGAGATGTTGCTTTGACCAGAATGCTCCTCAGTACTGCATTAAACGTATCTATCTCCATGGAGACAAAAAAGTGACACCGCCAAGCCGAGTTACACATCAGATTTAAGGAGCGGCGTCCCTGCTCATGTTTTTTAAGCGATTAAAACACTTGTAATTGGATAAATGCAAGATAGATAAGTTTAATGCTACTGTGGAACATTTCAGGCAAAGCAATAACATCTCCATGGAAAAAAAATCATATGACAGACCCTCCACCAGAAAAGTTACACAGTGAATCTTTAAATATAAAAATATCTTGTATATGTCAAAAATAAAACATTAAATAAACTCAAGACTGAGCAGCTTAGATATATTATGTAAGGCATTTTCCTTTAACTCAATAGAATTCACACTATTTCTAGCAGAATTGCATGGAGGACATTGATCAATATAATAGTAGTACTGCCTTGAAAAATCACTTTGGATAAGCCGATATACTTTAAGCAATAGAATAAATGAATACAACAAGTATTTTTGATAAACTACTATTTAAAAGCCAAACTGTGATTTTGCTTCTTTGGACCAATAATACCTGATCTTCTCCCCTTTGTCCCTTTGCTTTCCATCTCCACATGTAGCTACTAAATCACACACTATCTCTATGGCTCTCTTATTATTTTCTTTCTTTTTTTCCTTTTTTACACATGTAGTTTCCGAGCACTAATCGCTATTGGAAAACCAGCAGATGCCACTGTGTCCCAGGAGTGTGACTGAGCGGATTTGAATGCAGTTTCATATGTGTGTGCTTAAGTGAAGGAGATTCTATTTCGGAGGGAGATTTACCTAGAATCTCACAGCTGCAGGTGTTTGCATATTATAGAGGCCTGGTTCTCTTGTATTGGCCCTACACATAAGCCCTATACATTCTCTATCAGATTTGTGAACCGTGATATTGGCCTATAGCTTATATACATATTCAGCGCTCACACAGAGCATAGACACTGAAGTCACTTGGCCTCAAGGGCCCATTAAAATGATACCATCAGCATGAATACACTTATTCTAAATTTGATTTTTTTTCTCTCAGGCCTAAACATATCCAGGGGCACAAGGTGATATAGGAAAATGCTAAAAATATTTCAGTTTAATGACCAAACACTGTAATTATAGTACATTATTATCATAGGTGAATTGAAAATAGGTTTCTTTTAGCTTCAGGGGTCGCCAGGATATTACCAGCCTCCGTACTATTTCAGTCATGTTACAAAAGTATGTCTGAAAGATTAGCCACTTTACTACTAAAACAAGGTTGGCAGTTCAGTCCTCGCTATTGGCAATGTAGTTGTATCTTTGGGCAAAACACCTATTTCTCTTGAATAAATGATTCCCATGTACAGTATGATGGTTAAAGGGGAAAACAGAAAGCAGGCCTCCATCTGCCCCAAAGCTCTGGCTACACTTCAACACAAGTATGATAAGGAGAGATTGAATGAACACAATTGTAAAACATGATAATCAAAAACGCAGTATAATGCATAATAAAACCAATGGGGGTCTAAATTATTTCTATGTATTTTAAACATTTTAAAATTCTATTAACAATAATCATTTGTATCATAGAGATTCACACAGTCTATAATATTTATTAAATGCATGATATATGATAGGGCAGAGCTCACAGTGTAGGTCTAAGTTTAACAGGCTTCTTACTTCATTAATGATTTAGGGTCAGAAAGCTACATGTGGACTCACTATAAACTATTAAAGGCTCCACCTGCTGTAGGTCACAAGGCCAGGCGCCATGGGAAACACAAATTACCATATTTAAATACTATGGGGCGATAAATAATGCAATCTCTTATTCTCGCTTTAAATACAGATCAAATGATTCAAGACAAATGGAAAATTCTTTGATTTAAAGTGAGGTAAAAGGGTTCAGTATTGTAAAATATATACAGCTCTGAAAAAAAAATAAGAGAACACTGCATTTTTTTCTGAAATCAGCATCTCTACATGTATTACAGCCATTCCATTCCAGCGTCTGTTGAATTCCAACACAAACACAAAGCTGAGCTACTTCAGTTCTTGCACCAGGAGTGGAATAAAGTCACCCAAGAACAATGTGAAAGACTTGTGGAGAGCATGCCAAGACGCATGGAAGCTGTGATTAAAAATAAGGGTTATTGCACCAAATATTGATTTCTGAACTCTTCTTAAGTGTAAACATTAGTATTATGTTGTTTTAAAATGAATTTGATCTTGTTTCTTTGCATTGTTTGAGGTCTGAAAACATGTCTCTTTTTTGTTATTTTGACCATTTGTCATTTTCTGCAAATAAATGCTCTAAACGATAAGATCTTTATTTGGAATGTGGGGGGAATATTGTCAGTAGTTTATAGACTCAAACAAAAAAGTTACTTTTGCCCAAACACATATCTTTAAGTAGTAAAATCAGAAAAACTGATAATTTTGTAGTGGTCTCTTATTTTTTTTCCAGAGCTGTATATACATACTATAAATCTATTTTTATTTGTCGAGCATTAGATGAACAACTTTTTCAATTATCATGAAAAACTATCAAGAACTGAGATCCTTTATCAGTATTTGCTGTATCAATAAATTATTTAACGCCTACTTTCCATTTGCTGTACACTCTCCAAATGGTTACCACATTGACAGACAGCAAAACGTATGTAACCAATAAGACCAGATCAAGCCTGTTTATCTGATTATAACTTTAAGTGGAAAGTATCACAAATCTATATCAAGTGAATGAGTAACATGGGTCTATGGCTGACCAGTAAGTTCTTCTATTGTGACCTAATCTTAAACTGCATATATAAATGGACATAGTTAACCCACTAGCTGCTTCATCGACTTCCAATTGGCTTTACATTGAAACATTGTCGCCCCTCTCTCTGTAACTGCTGCAGTGAGCCTCGTCATTTTGGTCTTAAAATGTTGGTATTAACACATTCTACATGATCTTGGTGTTTTTATTTCACTATTTTGTGCATAAATAAATTCCTAATATGGAACTTGGCTCCAAATTTGCTCACTAACCTCGTGAGCTTTATTTGGCTGAAGCTGAACACTATGGGTGTTAGTCATAATTAGTCATGGGTTTAGTCATCGTGTTTATTGTCTTGTACTTTTGCTATGGGTATATGTGATGTTTTAGTCATTATGTTTATTTATCAGATGTTTTATGTTCACTGTGGGCCTAGGGGGCGCTGCCATTTCAAATCTTATGTGTGCAACCTGTACATATGGTTTTTGACATTAAAGGTGCGTTGTTGTTTTTTTATGTTAATCTGTATGGGTTTCCTTCTAAAAGTTACGCGCGGTAACACCGGCTTACCTCTGACAGTTTGCGCTCAGCCCGGTTCTGCTCGCGTTCTGGAGCTCACGTAATTAGGTCCGGTAACCTCGCAGGGGCTGTTTGCTTGTTTTTCTTCTCAAAACTAAACATTTGTCCGAAAGGTGATATATTTGCGTCCCAAACAGTTGTCCACGAAACATCCAGCAGCGTATTTCGCATTCGCATATCTCGTCTCAATTCGTATCACTGCACTCCCGTTAGCTGCCTGTTGCCTGTTCACTCATAAACTTCCCCTTACGACGGACCGCATCCGCCGTACACTTCCACTAAAGGTTAACAGGCTAATAATGATTATGTGAATGTGAATGTGAATATATCATCTTTCGGACAAATGTTTTGTTTTGAGAAGAAAAACAAGCTTTATTAACAGCCCCCGCGAAGTTACCAGACCTATTTACGTGAGCTCCAGAACACGAGCAGAACTGGGCTGAGCGCACACTGTCAGAGGTAAGCTGGTGTTACCGCACTAAACTTTTAGAAGGAAACCCATACAGATTAACATTTAAAAAAAACGCACTATCCCTTTAAAGCTGACTTTGAACTTTGATGGGTGACATCACACTCCCTTAGTCCATCTCTTTATACTTATAAAGTATAAATCGTAAGAGAACTCACAAATTCTCTTTATATGTTGGACATACTTTAGCTTTGTCCCAGGATCATTTATCAAAGCACCACATTGGTAAAACCTTACCACAGATACTCACTGACATCCCAGTAAAGTGCACATTGACAGTTGGTTATAAAAGCCAGGAAGCCTTTTTTCAGCTCCACTGAATGTTAGAATTAGTATCATTAGCGAGCCAGGGGCTATGTAAGGAAATCAATAGTTTTAGTAGCAATAGGAGAAAATCAATCACCTTATAATAGAAGGTCATTTATCTTGAGAGGTAAAGCTACTGGCAGCCTTTAAACCAATCACGGTCAATGGAATGTTCAATGTGACCAATCACAATCCAAGTTTAATCGTCATGGAATTTGTCTTTAAATATGAGTTATTGGAAAATACTAATGCGTTTCCTCCTATGTTAGAGACAAGGGCCATACAGGCAGGCCAGGCTAATGGGATAGGAGTTGAAGTATAGCAGCAGCAGCACTAAGAAAACATGCTGTTCTGTGTAAAAAAAAAGAAGAAGTATTGTAAATTAAGACAAATGGTGCCTAGAAACTCTGCAGTCTCCAGTGTTCACCTTACACTTTGAATGTATATAACATGATTAATTAACATGCAAAGAAACAAGCAAGCACAATTTTCTATAGCTTATAACAGGGACTGCATCACTTTATATGGCCACAATTCAAGTACTTTTTATCATGTGTCTAGTTAGTGTATGTCTTATGTTTTATGCTTCCACAGCCCTAAGTCAGCGTTTAGTCATTATGGCAGGGTAATGGTGATTTATCATAGGAGGGACTATGTCAGATTATCTTTATGATGCCATGATTAGAGCTGACATAAAACTAACTGCATTGATTTACAGCCTGTCTGTGTCTTGTCTTAAAGGGTTAGGCTGTTTAACGCTGTAATCCAAAGTACAGCTGAATCAGTAGATACACTTGTGACTGGGTAAATTGGACCAAATTTTCTCCACAATCGGATATAAAAAAACATCCTTTAGAGACAAAGGGCTTTTGGGGTAGGTTACAAGGAAAAGAGCTTAGATTAGAGTCGCTGCTCCTTCATCTGAGAATGTTCAAATTCTCCCTGAGAATCTCAAAATCAGCTTTATTGTCACACACAGGATGTGAAATTGCAGCACTCTCTAGGCCCACAGTGAACATAAAACATCTGATAAACAAGACAATAAACAACATGACTAAAACATCACATATACCTGAAACAAAAGTACAGTAAACTTGTATACAATACAAATAGGTAAAACACAATGTGTGGCATAATGAAGCTCAAATTGTGTAATTTAAGCAGCAGTGTCAGTGTTATTTAAGTGTAATTTAAGCAGCAGTGTTAGTGTCATTTAAGTGTAATTTAAGCAGCATTGTCAGTGTCCTTAAAGTGTCATTTAAGCAGCGGTGTCAGTGCCATTTAAGTGTCATTTAAGTAGCAGTGTAAGTGTCATTTAAGTGTCTTTTAAGCAGCAGGGTCAGTGTCACTTAAGTGTTTTTTAATCAGCAGTGTCAGTGTCATTTAAGTGTCATTTAAGGAGCAGTGTCAGTGTCTTTTAAGTGTCATTTAAACAGTGGTGTCAGTGTCCTTTAAGTGTCATTTAAGCAGCGGTGTCAGTGCCATTTAAGTGTCATTTAAGTAGCAGTGTCAGTCTCATTTAAGTGTCTTTTAAGCAGCAGTGTCAGTGTCATTTAAGTGTCATTTAAGCAGCGGTGTCAGTGTCCTTTAAGTGTCCTTTAAGCAGCAGTGTCATTGGGGGAGGGAGAGAGTTCACCATCCTGACAGCTTGGTGGATTAAGCTGTCTTTCAGTCTGCTGGTCTTGGCCCTGAAGCTCCTCAGTCTCCTTCCTGATGGCAGCAGACTGAAGAGGCAGTTGGATGGGATGTTGTCGGAGTTGGAGATGTCCTGCAGGGAGGAGAGAAAGACACCCACGATTCTTTCAGCTGCTCTCACTACTCGATGGGAATCTGGCTCTATAATATGCAAATAGGCAAATGATGCTTAATCGTGTATATCAATCAATGACATTTTTGTAGAGCTTCATATCACAGACTGTATCAAGAAGTCGACTACAGGAGTCTGATGTCACCCATAGCGCTCCTATCAAATGCTCACAAGGCTAGCAGTTATAGGAGTAAATTCTGAGTATTTGGACAGCTTGACAAATCAATTTATCTACCAATGGAATAAGTTTAGATTTTGTTTATTATTTTGAGTGTTAAGAGTTGTTGTTTTTCTTATCTTAAGTGTAGCCAGATGTATTTTCATATTTTAAGAACAAACAAATCTTATTTCATTGGCAGATAATTTTGTTTGTCAAGTGAAATGTGCTCAAAACATGATAAAAAAAAAAAAGTCTTAATTCAAGTAATCTTATCTTGGCTGGATTAAAATTTTTGCACTGTATGTTTGTGATGAGGAAACAACATTATAGCACAGATCAGATTTAATGTAGGAGGATATACGATGAACCACTAAGTATGGAACAGATATTAGCAGAAATGAAATTACATTACATTAGTCCTAAAGATAAATGCAGTACTGTATGCGTCTCACCACTGACAAGGTTAAACAGATTGTTCTGATGTCAGCATTTCTTTTCACGTTTGAAGGACCTCACCGGCAATTAAAATCTCTCAGCGTCACAGCACCATCTGACCTCTGTACCATCGCCACCAGGTACAAAACAAAAATGAGCTGCTGTTTTCAAGGCAAATTATTGCAGTGAATCTTTTATGAAGCTGTAATTAGTCATTAAGTTAGTAATTAATGCTTCTGGCTGACAGACGACTTTGACTAAATTGGTTTTATTAGTTACATTTTATATTATGTTTTATGTTTGAATAAAAATAAACAAATACGTAAATAAACATTATTAATTTTATGTTAAAGGTGCATTGTGTAACTTTTTCACTCGGGGGGTCCATCACCTGCTTGTTTCTATGGATATGTCATTGCACAGCCTGGAATACGGTGTTTGAGATCTGAGGATGTCGTAAAATGAACACCGTACATCTGAGTCTGAGGCTGTTTTGTCTGAGTCTGACACCTGAGTCTGATGCTGTTTCATCTTTGCCTGGAAGAATCCATGACTCATCGCTGTACCAGCGGCGAGTCTGGTAACGCTTGGTCCAGAATGCGCTGCTGTTGCGCTTAGACAGACAGCTAAGTGAACCAATCAGAGAACAGTTAACGGACAGCGACGTGAACCAAGCCGGTAGGAAGCAATGCAAAAACATCTTTTTTGAAAAGAAAGGCCTCTAGAGCTGTCAGCTGCTGTGGTTTTAAGAAATCGATGTGTTTTAGGTCATTTAAGACCAATTTTACAGCTGAATGGAAGGGACGTTGTGGGCAAAGGCGGGTGCACTGACGTCACCATCTTTGAACGAATCAGAATCGCGGAGTCCGTTGTTAACCGGAGGAGCGAGGGTGGAGCGAGGGTGTCCAAATGGTATCGCGCTGTATAGGAAATACAGAGAGATATCATTTGGCTGGCCAGGTAAGTTTCATCTGAGTCTGAGGCTGTTTTGTCTGAGTCTGACACCATTTCATCTGAGTCTGAGGCTGTTTTGTCTGAGTCTGACACCATTTCATCTGAGTCTGAGGCTGTTTTGTCTGAGTCTGACACCATTTCATCTGAGTCTGAGGCTGTTTTGTCTGAGTCTGACACCTGAGTCTGAGTCTGAGGCTGTTTTGTCTGAGTCTGACACCTGAGTCTGATGCTGTTTCATCTGAGTCTGAGTCTGTTTTGTCTGAGTCTGACACCTGAGTCTGAGATCTGAGGATGTCCTAAAATCAGGGCATTTTTTCCTGAGGAGGGGGGGTGCAGTAGTAGCAGCAGTAGAATTAGAAGGTACTTTGTTAATATGGAAATGCTTTTATAAGTCCATATTATCATTCAATAATGCACAGGATAATATGTTATCACACACAGTCTTGGTTTAGTCTTGGTTTAGTCCTGGTTTTGTCCTGGTTTAGACCTGTTTTAGTCCTGGCTTAGTCTTGGTTTAGACCTGATTTAGCTTTGGTTTAGTCCCGGTTTAGTCCTGGTTTAGACCCGGTTTAGATCTGGTTTAGTCTTGGCTTAGTCCTGGTTTAGACCTGGTTTAGTCCTAGTTTAGACCTGGTTTAGTGCTGGTTTAGACCCGGTTTAGATCTGGTTTAGTCTTGGCTTAGTCCTGGTTTAAACTTGGTTTAGTCCTGGCTTAGTCTTGGTTTAGACCTGGTTTAGTTTTGGTTAAGTCCTGGTTTAGTCCCGGTTTAGTCCTGGTTTAGACCCGGTTTAGATCTGGTTTAGTCTTATCTTAGTCCTGGTTTAGACCTGGTTTAGTCCTGGTTTAGACCTGGTTTAGTCTTGGTTTAGTCCTGGTTTAGTTCTGGTTTAGTCCTGGTTTAGTTCTGGTTTAGTCCTGGTCTAGTCCTGATTTAGTTCTGGTTTAGTCCTGGTTTAGACCTGGTTTAGTCTTGGTTTAGTCCTGGTTTAGTTCTGGTTTAGTCCTGGTTTTGTCCTGGTTTAGTCCTGGTTTAGTTCTGGTTTAGTCTTGGTTTAGTCCTGGTTTAGTTCTGGTTTAGTCCTGGTTTAGTCCCAGTTGAATCCTGGTTTAGACCCGGTTTAGACCTGGTTTAGTCTTGGTTTAGTCCTGGTTTAGTTCTGGTTTAGTCCTGGTTTAGTTCTGGTTTAGTCCTGGCTAGGTCCTGGTTTAGTCCTGGTCTAGTCCTGGTTTAGTTCTGGTTTAGTCCTGGTTTAGACCTGGTTTAGTCTTGGTTTAGTTCTGGTTTAGTCCTGGTTTAGTTCTGGTTTAGTGCCGAAATAGATGCAGAAATAATCTGATATGACTCATCCATAAGAACAGGGCTCTCAAGTTTTGAGCGGGGTCGTCCGTGAGACAGTAATTTCCGAGGACGGGGGGGTGGGGGGTGCGTCGAATTGCGTGTTGAGAGCCCTGTTTGTCTAAAGAGCAAACTTAAACTACAAAGCAACTAATGAGAGTTATATAAATGAAGTTATTACCTGATGGTTCTCAGTTTGTTTTATCATCGCGCTGAGAGGGGCGGGGAGGAGGGACCGGGGCGGAGGGGAGCGGGACATTTTTAACGGATTCATGTAAGAGTCTGGTTAATGCACCGGGCCCGCGGCTCACTGCAGCTCACCGCGTC